>CM062295.1:138394646-139051295 GCA_031216915.1 Pictodentalium vernedei
GAGTATAATAGTGGGGTAACAATTTAAACAACTTAGCTTCAGCATTATTTGGGCCGTTTCTTTTTCTTGAAATAAAATTAAAAAAGCAAGTGGGTGAGCAAGTAACATTTTTGTCACAGTCCGTTCCAGTAATAACAAAAACACCGCCACGCAGACTACATACAGTACGTGGAGGGTGAATTACTACCAAAATACCCGCCACCACGGGAGTGACTACGAGTGTAGAGGATAAAAACCCACGGCGGACTCTCTCATACATGTGAGCAATCACTGCGATCTTGAGTGATGGAGATTAGTGACGGTACAGAAAAAAGGAACAATGAAATTCAATGGTCGGGCGGTGTCACCGCGACAATGAGTGACCAAGATTATCTTGAACTAGAGGGAGTATCAGTACCCTGTGGCTCACCAAAAGGTGGCCAATGTAAAGTGGTGGCTGGAGTAAAAAAAAAAGTTCAAACCTGCACAGAAAAGTCCAAAATTAAAGAAATAAGCAGCTAAAGGTTAAATAATATAATAATAGCCCCTAAGAAGCATGCTAACATAAAATAGGAACCATGGCAATATGCTACAAAGGTAAGTCTCCACTTTGAAGAAAAGAAAGACAAACCTCAAAACCTGCACATAAAGTAAAAAAAAAAAGTATCAAATCTGTTTCAATGGGTTAAAATTGAGAAAAATACAATGATAATGTCACAGTAACCACCACGGCAATATGCCAGTGAGGTAAAACTCCACTTAAAAAAATATCAAAACCTGCACACAAAAGTCCAAAATTAAAGTAAATAAGCAGCTAAAGGGTTAAATAATATAATACTAGCCCCAAGAAGCATCCTAACATAAAACAGGAACCATGGCAATATGCTACAAGGTAAGTCGCCACTTGGAAGAAAACAAAGACAAACCTCAAAACCTGCACATAAAAGTCAAAAAAGCATCACATTTGTTTCAAAGGCTTAAAATTGAGAAAAATACCCTGAAATGTTAAGGAAACCACCATGGCAATATGCCAGTAAGGTAAATTCCACTTGAAGACAAAATTTCAAAACCTGTACACAAAAGTCAAAAACCTGCACAGAAAAGTCAAAAATCTGTACACAAAAATTCCAAATTCAAGTAACTAAGCATGAAAGGGGTTGAATAAAATATTACTATCCCTGAAAGCACGCAGACATAAAAAAAAGCAAAAAAAAAAAAAAAAAATCAAAACCTGCACACAAAAGTTCAAAATGAATGAATCCGGACGGCAACGCCAACATGAGGGCTATGCCATAGGCTCACACAACTATCGTTGGTGAGCCAAAAATCATCTGATGTGAATGTAATGCATAATCCACTGTATTTTTGTACAAGTTGAAAGTCAAGTTGAAAATATTTTTCCAGTGTTACTGTCGAGTGTGAGTTTTTTAAGTAGCCTACCAATGGCAATGGAAGCCTTCAAAATTTCAATTCCGCTGCACAGATCTGATGTTGAAGATGTTTTGACAGATCACAACAAACTACAAATTCAACAGCACATTGTTGGGGGGAGGGGGGGGGGGGGAATTCAATTTTTCGGCTCCAGAGCACAAAGAATGTTAAAAAGAAATAGGCCTGTATTTATATGTACATACATGTACAAACTAAAATTAATGATTGCACCTGGAAGTCTTTTCATATTTATGAACAGATTCGACTGAGCCTTCCTCTTCGGAAAATAAACTGTTACTGTACATACCGGCCTATTTGTTTTATACCAGCTACAGACCCCCTAGGCCCCTACCAGGAGAGGAAAGCTCCAGCAGGAAAAGAACCAGAGATGTAGAATATCTGATAAAGGTTAACCCTATCCAAGAAAAATAATGAACTCCTGAATTGAACCGGCCCAAAGGCCTACAATTACTGGGTTAAATTCACTGATGCATTGGTAGCGAATTTCGCCAGGGTAACAAGGCAATTTCAAATGAACAACATATGTATGCTACTGTGATTTTCAGCAGTGAAAAGGCCAAAAACATGAACGAAATGTCGACGTGAGGCGGTTGTTTTGTGGTGAATAAACAATTGAAGAAATATGCGAAAGGGCATTTACTCTAATGAAATATGTTTTGTGGGGATAACGCAAGTTGCAAATATTCAGCGAACAGAAAACAACGAAGAATGGTTCTCGCCTTATTTGTTTATTTGTATGCTAAGAACGAAAAGTTAATTCTAGTCCGGACACATTGAAACCAACTGAAACTTACTCCACATTCTCAATTTCTCATTGGTGAGAGATAAGTAATACTCTTCTTCTCCGTAAACGTAGCGTCCCATTTGAATTCGATTAACTTGTGCTCTTGAAGAGTTTATTTTACCCTTTGCCTGTAATCATCTTCCAACCCTGCATGGGTTTTAGATTACGGGCATGTTTAAATTGGGGCTGCCATATTTTTCATTTTATTTGGTTTCTACTATTTGTTCCAAAGGGGGTGGGGGGGGGGGGTGGGGGGGGGGGGGGGGGGGGGGGTGGCAGACAAAAATTTATAGGCCCTATTGCAGGATTTCCAGATTTTCTCTTCCTTTTTTGGGGGTGGGGGGGAGGGGGAATCTCGGTTTTATGTCCACAGGCCTAAAAGAAAGCCTATGTTTTGACAGCTAATGTAAATCAAATTTGATTCACATTAGCTATCAGAAAGCTTATTTTACTCTTTGTCTGGCATCATCAAACCTGCACGGGGCTTATGAGAATGTTGAAATAGACCTTACGGAGCATAATTTCTTCGTTTTATCTTTTTGTGGTGTTATATCGGAGGCACAGCCAGGATTTCCTACTGATAGGGGCATAATTTGTGGGAGGGGAGCCAGGTTGATATGTGCCACAGGCATATCTGATGGCCGTAGGTCTGAGGTGGTGGTCGGTATGGCCCTCCTATTGAAGGGGTTCAGGGCCCTTAGGCCTATTTGTTTCACATTTTTTCCTACAATAATTTTTATAATGCTGAAAGGAGAATCGGTAAATGACTAAATTATGGTGCTGAAGATTTTTGAGCCGACAACTATTTTAAGAAAAGATTATTTATCATCTCTTGGACCTTGAGCAGTTGTAAAATGATGAAAGAAATAATATTTGTTTGCAGCCATTTTTATGACTTGACCGCCTTGTTATTCTTTAATTGTTTGTTGTTACAGTAATAAACTCCTGATTAATGTTTATCTGTTTCAGCTCTCTGTTACACACGATTACCCACTATCAATTAAGCTACCACCAACAGTAGGTGTTAAACCAGATGTTAGGTGTGATAAATTGATGCTTTCGCAGATAAACAAATTCTGTGCAAAGCGTTCTCAGCTGGACCTGTTGGCAACTACAGCCATAGGGGGACTGGGAGCGAGACGTCTTCACTAAAGTCACCACAACAGCCCAACTCGGTATTAAAGTATATATATTTATCTTACAATGAACATGTATTTTGTTTGTATTAACTCCGCAACTGTCGTGTATCCGACACCCTGATACAGATGATTGTATCAGGGAGGGGGGGGGGGGGGGAGGGGGGGAGGCAGATACAAGCACGTCCTTTCATGTGAGTTCCATTTTTTTTCTTTTTGTTCATCTGTACGAATAAATAGTTTGTTATATATTTGTCTACATTCTTGACTTATCCAGTGGCGTAGATAAAGGGGGGGGAGGGGGAGGGAGACAGAGACCCCCCCCCCCACCAGAAGTTTTGTCGGAATTTTTTTGGGACCATTTTTAGGCGAATTTATGCCTAATAACATTAAAATGCTGGCTTTGGGGATAAAAACATGCCATTTGGGGTAAATTTGGGGTAAAAAAAGACCAATTTTCAGTACATTTGCAGTAAACAACAGATTCTTTCTGTTTGTTTGGGTTTTTGTTGTTGTTACACTGTCGGAAAATTTTTGGTCTGTTGGAAAATTTTGGGCTTGCCCCTCCGCCAGCGAAAAGCTATCTACGCCACTGGACTTATCTCCAATATATTGTGAGATGAAATGATTATTACCATTATGTGGAATTACAAAATATGTATCAGAGTGTCGCACCGGGTTCTAAGGGTAGATCACGACTCATCTTCGACTCGTTGTGATCTGCCCTTAGAACCCGGAGCTCGACTTGGATACATATTTTGTACATCCACATAATGGTAATAATCTCTATGTATTTTGTGCCCAAATCATAGTGTTTGACCCACATTGAAATGGGCATGCAGGGCTCGCCTTGATTAAATGGTCGGGGCCTAAAAAAAAGTCCCCCACATATTGAGGTCGGGGCCTTTTCGGGGCTGATTTTCCATTTTGTCCATTATTGTTAGTGCTTTTTTGTGGAAAATGTCGGGGCTTGAAAAAAAGCCCCCAGCAAGTGCTCCTCGGGGCTGATCTCGGGGCCTGGGCTGATCAGCCCCGACTCAAGGCAAGCCCTGGGCATGACCTAATCTCTGTTTTAGAAGCAAAAAATGATAATGACACGAGTATTTCTTTTTTTGTTGTTGTTGTTGTTGTTGTTTGCTACTCGGGCTAGTTAAATAATTAGTGGCTCATCATGTATAAAAATATAAAATACAATATGGCAGGCTCCATTAAATATAACTTCTGGCTCATGCTCCCATTAGGGAAATAGACTCCAACCCCCCCCCCCCCCCCCCCCCCCCCCCATGGCTCCCGGCTGTCTAAGCCTCTGGGTTGGACTGCAATGTCCGTAATTATTCACCGACGTTTCCATTGTGCTATAGAATATAGAACAGAGGGGGTATAAACTTCACAACTTTTAAACCTGCCGTCGATCCTAGTCCATCATCTAAATAAACAGCTGCGCCATCAGCGCATGATACGCCCGTTATTAATTACAAGAGGGAACCACACAATATGAGTATACATGTGTACTTGTCAGGTTACATACAGTTAAAACTAGAAGTCCTGTCACGAACAGTGCGCTTATTTAGACTTAATTGTGCGTTGGAATTGCGCGCAATTGCCATATCGAATGGCATCCAAAGCACGGCAGGTTCTCCTGGTTACTCATAGCAAATACATGCAATGTTTCTGCCAATGGACCTCCGGGTTACCCGGAGGTCCATTGGCTGAAACATTGCTTGTGCACAGGCCATATGTACAGAATTTGATAGCTTTGCTTGGGCCATAACGCGTACATTAATGCGCATATCAACATGCTATTTGTGTGCATTTCATGACAGGACTTCTAGTTTTAACTGCATTCTTGCCACCAAAAAATCCTGAAAATTGCTCAAAGTGCAACATGTGGAAAATTGTCTATATTTTGAATTAATAAAGTCCCATAACTCTGGAATGACAAATCGGACAGCGACACAAATCGAAAGGGAGATTCCTTCTATCAACATATACTTGCAACCAAAAAATCATGAAAATTGCTCTAAGCATTTTTAAGTTATTGTGCGCCATGTGAAAAATAAAGTTCCACAACTCTGGAATGACTAATCGAACGGCAACACCAACCGAAATGGAGCTTCCTTCCATCAACATAAACCACCTATCAAAAAATCGTGAAAATCTCTCAAAGCGTTCTCGAGTTATCATACAACGTGTAAAAAATCAACAATTTTCTAAGTAATAAAGTCCCATAACTCTGGAATGACTAATCGAACGGCAACACTAAATGAAAGGGAGCTTCCCTCCATCGATATACACCACCTACCCAAAAATCATGGAAATCTCTCAAGCGTTCTTGAGCTATCGTACGACTTGTGACCGGACGGACAGACGGGTGGCCGGACAGCGGTATACCATAATACGACGCGTTTTTTTCAAAACGGGTGTATAAAAATGCCATTGACACCAATCTTAACCATTGTCCAGTTGCTGTACAGCATACAATTCGCCTTCATTGTCTTTTCCTTTTCGAGTACGATAGGCCGAGCCGCCGAACTAAGTTGGCTGAGACGACGTTAGGGCATATTGTCTCGGACTTCTCGCCACGTTTTCATCGATGGCTGGTTAAAAGCTTACAAAGCTAGATTAATTACTTGGGGAGGGGGGGGGAGGGGGCACTCTCCTTATGACAGCACTGTGAAATTTCAACAATGACGAAACGAATTGATGACGTGATTAGAAATTTGTCTTCATTTTTTTTTTATTCTTCCCAACAGGCTCCCCATCTCTCACCACGTTCTCGCAAAATCCCCAGACTTGAAATGATAAGCGTTCCTATTAACATGCACTGGGATTTCAATATTGAAATGCGTTATAAATTCAGAAAAACGCTTGGCTGCTACTGAATGTGCTGAGAATAAAATATCACAGCACACACTGAACTTACAGGAATGCTGAGCATCGGGAAACAATACACAAGATGGGAATGGATAAATGCCGTTCTCAAAATATTTAATCCATGTCACTCGGATAAGCAATGGCTATGGTGACAGAAACAAAATTGTCACTGACATTCCGCAGTGGGTCACTGGCAGTCCACAGAAATGTCACTGCGTGGGCGTTTTGGTAGTGATCCACCCTCCATGTACTGTATATTGTGAAAGCATATTTCTTTTTCATGATATCTGGGAAATATATATTTTCTGTCAGTAAGCAGAAAGAAAAAATAAAAATATTCCAGTTGTTTAAAAGTAGCATGGCAGTCAGAAAAGTTTGAATCGATACTGCTGATGACTCAATACTGAAGAGTTGCGGCAGCACGATTCACCAAAAACGACCCAAAAACAAACCCAAAACGAATCACACCTCACCCCAAACGACTTTGAAACAAGAAAACAGTTGAAAATAAAAACTGTGAATATAAAACGATTTTGGCCGTTAACTTGGGTAAAGGGCTAAACATCCCCACCAACTAGTCACTCCTCCGCTCCACAGCATCGAGTGACAACCCCATTTCTGTATTATCACACCAGAACCCCATTGCTACTGGGTCTTATCAGAGCCACGGATCCCATTTCAGTAGATAGATGGGCATGACTAACCCCAAGTTCTGATGGAAATCTTGGGGTGATGGAAAAAATTGGGGCCAGGAAGAGTACTTGGAGCTGTTTGTTTCTTACTTCTGTAGTAGGGAGAAGAAAAAATGGAGCACTTGGGGATTATTTAAAACATGCAAGAGGGGAGTTGTATACAAACCGTTGGAGGGGGGGGGGGTCTGAGTAAAAAAGAAATGGGGTAGTTGGGGTCGTTAGGTTTGGGGAACGCTGAAATTGTTGAAATCACAAACACAAACTTTGTGTAACCCTACATGCCAAGCATGATTTCATCTCGTCAGCATGTAACACTAATATGGGCTTAGCCATTTGCTGACTTAACTAAAAGGGTCCAGAAGCCATTAGGGATATATTTATAAAGATAAAAATTTTTAGAGAGTTATTTGTCGACTATCACCATTTACTGGTAAAATTCATGCGTGTTTACGTTTTATGGTGGGGGGGGGCATGAACTGTAGCCCCTCCCCCCCCAATAACAACAACAAAAGTATGTCTTTTTTCCCCATATAGCAAGACTTGGATATAGCCCCCTCCCCCACCAATTAAGTAAACACACACAGGAAGTTGGTTTATAACCTTTTACCTGACCCAAAAAAAGCAGTGTGATGGAAATTGGTTCCAAATTCCAATGACATCCATCTTGGCATGGTTTCTTCAAGAAACCTTCAAGATATTCCAGACTTTCCAAACAATGCGAAGTGACCGTGGTACCATTCGTTCGTGGTACTATTTGACCAATCCCCGTTTACAGTGCTATCAAATAAATTTGTTCACTTTTTACCTCGTAAAACTCGTTAACGAGAGATAACGTACAGTCAGGTACTAGTCATTGACCAATGTCGGGTCCATTTCAGTTCAATTGTGGGTCCGTTTTGGATAGTTTTGGGTCCGTTTTGGGTCAGTGTTGGGTCATTATGGGTCGTTTTGGGTCATTCGTGCGGCCCAAAGAGTTGACTGTAGAGTCCTTTGCATCTGCGTTCTCTTCTAGGTCTAACTTATTTCATATTAAATCTTTTATTCAGTTCAACTGCATTCCAAGGACTCAATTCTTACCAAAACACACCAGGTTTCTGTAGACAAAACGAATACGAAATTCCAACCATATGTATCATAAGGCAGTGAGCGGTTCACAATTACAGATGAATAATCTTCATGAATAACATTGGCGTTGGATATTTGATCGGTTGTCAACACGGTTACAGTGTCGACTGAATTCTTATCGTCTTGACCCAATCCAGAATTTGAGATGGAGTCTTGTATTTCTTGTGTTTTGGCAAGTTTATCAGTTCGATTCGGATTGGCGATCTTTTCCGCAAGCTCTTGTGGTGAAGACGCGAGTTGGTGAGCATAAAATGCAGCACATGCAAATAAGAGTACGGAAACAGTTGTATATGTTTGTAAACTAGGTAAAGGAATTCTTTCAAGAATAACCACTGGCATGGTTGCTGGTGAAAGATAGAAAACGATTTCACGGGGTTATTTCTTTCAACGATGTTCGTCAAGGGAGAAAAATATCACTTCCTGAACATGGCTGGGTATATTTTAACGTCATTCAGGGGTGCGTTCGGTCTCCTACCAATGATCACCGACGGAAATACTCCAATGTTACCGATGTTCACCGACGGTAAACCCGAGAATCCGAACGCACGTTGGTGACGGGTAGGTCTACTTACCGAGAACAACCGAGAACAAATTAAAATAATAAATAAAGGCAAAAATAAATATTAATTGTTAGCATATAGGTGCCCTGTGTTGTATATAAAATAAGAAAAAGCAAATTTAAAGCTTTTAGACCGACTCAGTCTGAGGAGATGGGGATTATTTATCAGTTTCGGATTAGCCGCCAAACCGAGACCGGTTAATTAACACTGACTGCGTCTAGTTTCATTTGTTCTCGGTGAGTAGTCTGTTCTCGGTGTGAATTATTTTGTCGCCTATACTGGTACATACAATTCCCATCACCATTTACCAGGGCTTTGGACCTGCAAGTCATACATGTAGACTTTGCTGGTTTAAAATTGTTGTGTTTTTTTGTTTGTTTGTTTTTGTTTTGCATACCGACCGGTGCGCATTTCTGTGTAGTGATCAGTGGTGCCAGCTGTCCCTGTCTTAGGTTGTTCCATATTTGGAATCTTACCCGTCATCGGAAACAGACCTGCGTCACCAAATATACTCACTTATTTTTGAAAGTGGACACTGTATGGTGTTCACTTTATGGTGCCAGCTGTCCCTGTCTTAGGCTGTTCCATAATTGGAATCTTACCTGTCATCGGAAGTTAGTGCATATGGAAACAGGACATCACCTCAAAGAAAATTGATAATCAATAACTCAACATCAAAGATCACCATATGCTTGGCTGGTTTAAAATTGTTTTGTTACTAATTTGTACATAATATAGAGTAGATACTTTTATTTTCATTTTCAAATTTTGTTTTGTTCTCGGCAAGTAGCCTCTTCTCGGTTCGGCGTCGAATGTGGGAATTAATAAATAATCCCATTTACCGTAGACCTGGCTGGTTTAAAATTGTTTTGTTACTAATTTGTACACAATATATAGTAGATACATGCCTTAAACACTAACAATAATTTTTTATTTTCATTTTGAAATATTATTTTGTTTTGTTCTCGGCAAGTAGCCTCTTCTCGGTTCAGCTCCGAATGTGGGAATTAATAAATAATCCCATTCACCATTGACCTGGCTGGTTTAAAATTGTTTGGTTACTAATTTGCACATAATATAGAGTACTTATATGCTTTATACGCTAACAATAAACTTTTATTTCGATCTTTATATATTAATTGGTTTTGTTCTCGGCAAGTAGTCTCTTCTCGGTTTGGCGGCGAATCCGAAATTGATAAATAATCCGCATCACCACAGACTGAGTCGGTCTAAAAGCTTTAAATTTGCTTTTTCTTATTTTAAATACAACATAGGGCACCTATATGCTAACAATTAATATTTATTTTTGCATTTATTTATTATATTAATTTGTTCTCGGTTGTTCTCGGTAAGTAGTCCCACCGTTGGTGACAATTGGTGAAAAATGACGGAAGTGAAGGATATGGTTACAATGTTCTTACTTCATTTGCACCGTCAGATTCTTTCATCTCCAATGGTCCGCTACAGGATGCAAACAAACTCTATTTTGGCTTATCATCCATACCTTTTAGGACGCAGAAGACGCAGCAGTATTCCCAAAATTCCAAATTTCGTACAGGTTGTCATTCCTAAGTACACACTGGATGATTTTCGGTCCCATTTTAGACTTTCTCGGAACACGTTTTCTATTCTAGTCAGGAGAATGCAAGAGTCATCAGAATCAAATTTATCAAGAGATGGAATTCCAAGACGTGCTCACAGCGATCTACTCATGTATTTGTGGTACATGGGTAAATAAAATTATCATTTGCAGTAACATAATTTTAAGGTCTTTGGTAAGTCAATTTTCCAAACATTTAGTATCAGCGCACAGAAGCGTAAATAAGTTTCAGTATCCACTCAAATGTGGTCTATAGTACATTTGCATCATAATTTATAAAAAGATTTCACCTGAAATTTGAACGTTGAACTTTATTTTGAATTAACAAAAATATTTTCTCACCAAAATCAACAAAGTTACAGTTGGAATCTTAAGGGCCTATATAAGTAATGGAATTTTGTTTATTTTGAAATTTTCACCTCTCATATTCCTTAAATTCAGATTAAATATACACAAATTATACATCAAAATGAAGGTTGGGATGTATAGAACACGGAACACATAGGTAATCAACTCATAGAGTCGACTGTAGGCACCACTGGTTCCTGGAAGTCTGCTACCGTATTCGCACCAGAACTGATAATAAAATAATATTTCATCAGAACAACTTGTGGCCAAATGTGCTTCATATATCCAAAAACAAAGCTAGGCATTCAAAACACTTTCGAATACAGATAGGACTGCATTTTGGAAAAGTACAACACTGTCTGCATTTTTTATTGAAGATGGTTTCCATGCTCGACAGACATTCGCAAATCACTCGTTACCACGAATTTCCATCGAAAAATAAAATCGTAATTCTAAGAAATTTCAACAGGTATCATGATACCTTGCATTGAATATGGCAACTGTGCAATCTCTATCTAATAACGGTATACTGTATGAAGGCGATCTTTTTCATTATTTGATTTTAGACGGCGTTGTTTTTACATGCGTTTTCTGTCTGATGACGTCGACCGGAAATCGAAAGAATACTCATACGTAAACAAAAGCAAAGGCTTTGGAATTTTCCCCAATGCAGCTCTGTCGCCGTGTTTTGAAGAATTTTTATCCCCTAGCTTTGTTCTTGAATATGTAAAGTACATTTGGCCACAAGTTGTTTTCGTGAAATATTATTAAATTATCAGTTCTGGTGCGAATACGGCAGCAGACTTCCAGGAACCAGTGGTGCCTACAGTCGACTCTATGAGTTGATTACACATGCGTTTCGTGTTCTATACATCCCAACCTTCATTTTGATGTACATGTTGTGTATATTTAATTTGAATTGAAGGAATATCAGAGGTGAGAATTTTTAAAATAAACAAAATTTCATTACTTATATAGGTCCTTAAATGTAATGCGGGGATTAATTTCTTTGAATATTCAAAATTGTGAAACAACAGTGTTATCTGGACAAATGGATACCCATGTGAAGAAATTTGATGGTATAAAATTTTTGATAAATTCACATTTTCTAAACCATCAACTTTCTTCACATGTGTATCCATTTGTCTGCATAAAACTTTCAAAAATACGTATCTAAATTATTACCTGCATTACATTTAAGATCCCAACTGTAACTTTGTTCATTTTGGTGAGAAAAGATTTTTTTTAAAATTAAAATTAAAGTTAAAATTTCGGGGAATTTTAAAAAAAAAATATTATGTAAATAGACTACAGAACGCACATCCTCTCCACGCCACACCCCAAGAGACGTGACAAATCTACATACATCATGCTTGTAAATATTTTTGGAAAAAATACCATGCATATCACCTTATTTCATCGAACAATGTCGTTTTCGAAAAACCGTTGACCTCTCCCTGTTAACATTGCAGTCTTTTCTTGATCAAACAAACAAACAAACAAACAAATTTACTCTGACAAGAGTGAGAAAAAAGAAAGAAATCGTGCTCGGTGATTCAACATCATTGAGGACCGTCGTCCATTTTGTAGACTGGAGGCCGCCATTTTGGTGGTAATAGGTGTTTCAGTCGTTCATTTTGTATACTGCAGGTCGCCATCTTGGTTTCCATGCGAATACGTGGTTGCTAGGTGACCCAATACCATCTTATAGGACGGGGTATGTTCTGGGAATAGGTTCGATTTAACTGGACTAACACGAAAGACCCAAACTAGAACCAAGAGTTACCCCAAATCACCCAAATGATCACCAAAATGACCAAAACGGACCTTTTCTGGTACATAATACTCCTAGTATGTGACCCAATGGTCTCTTATAGGGCGGTGGTATGTTCTGGGGGTATGTTCGATTAAACTAGATTATGTCCCGTAGTCAGATCATTTGGTTCTAACCAATTACCCAAATGAGCCTGACAATCACCGACAATTATCGATCGGAAAACGACCGAAACGGACTTATCCTATCTAAAATTTTGATCTAAACAGTAACACGTAGTGATATAAGGCCAATATAGGCTGTGTTCGATTATACTAGAGTATGTCTCCGTATCCACAACTTTTGGTTCCTATCTCGAAATACTTAAATCAGCCCGATAATGACCGGAAATCACCGAAACGGATTCCCTAAGAATCTTTGTTGTAGCACGTGGTACTATGGAAGAGCCATTTCCGAATCCTCGTTACAACAACATCAGTACTATCACTAATACTATCACTACTAATACGGTATTGCCACTACTGCTGTTACTGGTACTGATACTACTACATCTTACCCACTACTACTACTACTTCTACTATTAACACTAATACCACAGCAATTACAGTACTGCTACGACCACAGTACTACTACTACTACTACTACTACTACTACTACTATCTGCAACTATTACTACCACTGTTATCCACTACTAGTACTACTACTGTTGATACAACCACTAGTACTAAGATCTTCTGCTGCTTGTGCTACTACTACTACTATTTCCTACCTGTGATACAACTACTATAACTACTAATACTAGTACTGGCTGGTAATATTAGTAGTAGTACTACCAGTACTACTGCTACATACCACTACTACCTGCCACACCCAAGATGCTCCTATGACTCATCTCTCTATAAAAGCTTTGCATATCTATTCAGATTGGGATTCCATGAAACGTGGGTGGTGATTTTGTTAAAGGAGCTTAAGAGTAACGAGAATAATTACTCCTAGGAGTAAATACTCCCACGACTCTTGGACTCATCTGTTTGGAGTAACAAGAGTAATGAAAATATTTACACCTAGGAGTAATTACTCTCAGTGTCTGATCCTAATGTCGGTATTCGAGGATAGCTTCGCTCGGCTGTAATAACCCTTACCACTAGGAGGGAACGCAGGAGGGGGGGGGGGGTGACGTCATAGTCACGTGACTGGAAAGCCGCCATCTTAGTTGTCATGGTAACCCGCGTAATCGGCCATCTTTTGACGTCATCCTCATGGTGATCTGTGGTCTTACTGCATATGCGCAGCGTGTGTTGTTACGGTGATAAGTGTTTTCGCCGTCCATTTTGTATACTGGAGGCCGCCATCTTGGTGGTAATAGGTGTTTCCGTCGCCCATTTTGTATACTGCAGATCGCCATCTTGGTTTCCATGGTAACACGTGGTTGCTAGGTGACCCAATACCATCTTATAGGAAGGGGGTATGTTCTGGGAGTAGGTTCGATTGAACTGGGGTAACACGAAAGACACAAATAGACCCGATAATCACCCAAAATTACCAAAATGACCGAAACGGGCCTTTTCTGGTACAAAATACTCCTTGTATGTGACCCAATGGCCTCTTATAGGACGGGGATGTGTTCTGGGGGTAGGTGCGATTAAACTGGAGTAACATGAAATACCCAAAATAGACTCGATAACCACCACAAATCACAAAAATTACCGAAACGGACCTTTTTCTGGTACAGAATACTCCCAGTATTTGACCCAATGGTCACTTATAGGTCGGTGGTATGTTCTGGGGGTAGGTTCGATTATACTAGGGTATGTCCCCGTAGCCAGAACCTTTGGTTCTAACCAATTACCCAAATGAGCCCGACAATCACCGGAAATCATCTATATTTATTTATTGGTGTTTAACGTCACATATTTATGCACGATGGTTAGTCGTGACACAACATGGAGAGAAAGTCAAGTTTAGTCAATCGTTTATACCACAAGCTGCCCATTTTAGAGGACCCCCCCCCCCCCCCCCAAGCATTGGTGACTGGATCATATGTTACCAGTAAAGCAGAACTCACTTACCATAGTAAACAAGCACCGCCTCACTTCCCGAGCTTGCCACGGGGGCGGAAATCATCGGAAAACGACGAAACGGACTTATCCTATCTAAAATCTTGACCTAAACACTAGCGCGTAGTGTTATAAGACCCCTATAGGCAGTGTCTGATTATACTAGAGTATGTCTCCGTATCCAGGGCCTATCTCGAAATACTCAAATGAGCCCGTCAGTGACCGGAAATCACAGAAACGGATTCCCTAACAATCTTTCTACTAGCACGTAGTGCTATGGAGGAGCCATTTCCGAATCCTCGTTACAACACCCCCAATATTATTACTACTAATACAGTATAGCCACTTCTGCTGTTACTGCCACTAATACTACTACCACCTACTCACTACTACCTACCACTACTAATACTACTATGAACACTAATACCACAGCAATTACAGTACTGCTACGACTGCAGTACTACTACTGCTATCTGCTACTATTATTACCACTGTTATCCACTACTAGTACTACTACTGTTGATACTACTACTAATACTGCTACTAGTCCTAATATCGACTGCTGCTTGTAGTATTACTACTACTACTACTACTACTACTACTTTCTACTACTACTACTACTACTACTACTACTACTACTATTTCCAACTGATGATGCAACTACTATAACTACTAATACTACTACTGGCTGGTAATACTAGTAGTAGTACTACCAGTACTACTGATACATTGCCCACTACTACTATTACTACCTGTCACACCCAAGATGCTCCTACGACTCCTCGACTCATCTCTGTATAAAAGCTGGTGATTTTGTCAAATGAGCTTAAGAGTAATGAGAGTAATTACACCGAGAAGTAAATACTCCCATGACTCTTGGACTCATCTGTTTGAAGTAACAAGAGGAATAAGAGTATTTCCTCCTAGGAGTAATTACTCTCATTGCTCTCATCCTCATAACGGTATTCGATGATACTTATTTCATGGCAATGTTCTAGCCAAGGATCCCTCAGGAATACCTTGAGGATAACTATCCTCACTTGAGGATAATTTTTGTTAAGAGTAGCAAGAGTAATGAGAGTAATTACTCCTAGAGTAAATACTCCCATTACTCTTCGACCCATTTCGGTATTTGAGGATAATTATGTTGTTCTATCTGGGAATAATTCGAGGATACTTTGAGGATAACTATTCTCACTTGGTTTTCGCAAAAGTTGAATGTCAAGTAGCCAGTGAGAAGGTAATAGGTATGAAGAAACATGGGAGCGTACGGTGTGTCCTTTAACAGAAGTAAATTCACAGTCGATAATTGACCAAGTTCCAAGCAAAGGAGGGGGGGGGGGGGGGGTCCAAGGATGTTTTCCGCAGTAGCTGGTAATTTACAGGTGGTAGTTACAAACGTTCAACGCGGGTAGTGAGTGGGTGTAATTGTTTTTTATTTCTTTAAAAAGTTAGGTGTTACTCGGCCAATGAGAAGAGGTTTACGATTGGACATTTAGATGAGGCATGCATCCAACCAAAACCCTCCAGCGACATCACTGAGGGTTACAGTTAGAATGTAAGCGGACCACCTACCCCTTCCAACCAAGAGCCTCTACTGGCGTCCGTGTTCGTTATATATTTACATAAGCGGGTTGTACACATGTCCCTATGCCTGCCTTCGTCGCTTAAAGATCATTTGCTTGATGTATATTTTTGTATTTTCTTTTTTAACTGTAGCACTCTAAAGCCTGTTCAAACATAAGCTAAGGACGTCAAATATTTTTCTTTTCAGACAACTAAACCTCTTCATATTTTATCACAAACTATATCCCCTTTGCATTCTCCGTCATTGGCTTCTTATAATAAGGGACCATGAACTGTTTTGTGATTGAAATTTTAAAAAAATAATTGAATGGACAATGTTAGGTAAAGCTTTGGTCGAATTTGATGGATGGGTGAAAAACGATTGAATTAAGTCACACCATCAATTGCTTATAAATAATAAATGAGACAAAACATATAAACATTTGAAAATACATTTATTATACTTTTATTGAGAATAATAAGATAAACATGTCGAGAAGAACAGAAATGGATTTTTTTTTCTTTCATCTCAGTTGTATTTGTTCATATCCAAGATACCTACTAATATATCAACAAATTCAAGTACTATTTAAGTACTCTCCAAGGACTCTAAACCCAATTTTTAAGGCCCATTATAATTTTTATTCGAAAGAAAAAGACCACGAATGACACCAAGAAATCATCGAGGACGTGATTACTGGAAACCCAAACAAGCCACATAATATCTAAATTGTTTGCGGGCAACAGTGTGTCATCTGCAATGCACAAGCAGTGAGGATGCGACCTTGTTGCAATCGACGAACAATATATAAAGATCAAAGTGATGTGGTTTCATACATAATATGTTGTTGTTTCTTTTCTTCCTGTGGGGTGGGGGGGGGGGGGGCAACATAAAACTTCTTGTCTCGGGAGTTGCAGGTAAACTGAATTTAAGTACGTTTCAAGGGAGGTAGTAGAAAATAGAGTACTTTTCAATGATATAAACAAATTCAAGCACTTTGAAGCGAGGAGCTGAAAGTCAATGATTTTTCAGTTGAATGGGAACCATGAAGTCATGTCTTCAACAGTCACGAAGTAATAAAATAGAATAGAACGAGGATGGAGTGCGGAAACAGGAATTGAGTACCTAAACTGGTGTTTTTTTCTAGTGCTTTACGGGCTCCTTATATTGGCGCGCATGAAATACTTGAAAAGCAACAAGGGTCATTGATACCTGTCCCCCATGCTCTATTCCAGTTGTGTTCCGTATTTATACTACGATTAGACTTTAATTAAGAAAATGGTGCTGACATTTTCAGACAACTAAATATATCATTCTTGGCGGCCTCTTTATTTTCCAAAGTGACGCTGTTGTTTTTTGTTGAAGTATTTCAGTAACCTCATAACGTCAACCACCCAACCAGATGCGTTCTTAAATGAGACTTTTACCTTGTTTATGTGTCCACGCGTTCAGTAACTTATATAATGCCTTTATTCTACCCGATAGAGATGAACATACACGCCTATTGTGGTATAATAATAGCGAACGCTATCACACCTTTCCCTCTGAGTTTGACAAAGTGATTTATTTGCCTTTCCCAAACTTTGGGAAAGACTCTTGTCGTTCTTAAATTTAAAAAAAAATTCCTTATTAGGCTTTCCCAAACTTCGTTTGGGAAAGTCTATTGTTATTCTTAAATTTCAAAAAAAAATTTCCTTGTTATTTGTTTTTTTAGGCTTTCTCAAACTTGTTTGGGAAAGACTATTGTTATTATTAAATTAAAAAAAAAATGTCCTTATTTTTTTTTTCTTCCCCCAATTTGTCTGTGACATAGCTCGAAAACTAGCCGAACGATTTCGACCAAATTTGGCACACTTATGTAGCGCCATGGGAACTCGCACAATCCCATTTGCCACATGCCACAGAACGCACATTTTTTTAGATTTTCT
Organism: Pictodentalium vernedei; assembly: GCA_031216915.1. Taxonomy (NCBI): domain Eukaryota; kingdom Metazoa; phylum Mollusca; class Scaphopoda; order Dentaliida; family Dentaliidae; genus Pictodentalium; species Pictodentalium vernedei. The sequence continues at coordinate 138,412,523 of CM062295.1, forward strand.
GCCCAAACCTTCGAAAATTCAACATTTTCAAATGTCTCAAAAATGTTTGCAGTTATTCAACTCAAATTTTTAAGACATATCGACAATAAGACAATACGTTAAAATGACCACACAACTTTTTCAACGTTAACCCCTTCGGACAAAAAACGCATAAGTATAGCAATTTTTATCAAAATTGACCAACTTCAAGGGCACATACCTCCTATTGCAAGCTTGTTGAATCAATTATTTTGGTGTGGGTAGATGTAATGATGATTGTAGAATAAAGTTACTGTTAAGTTTTTAATATCAAAGTTAACCCCACATCACACGGAGTCCGAGGATAAGGGTACCGTTTGAAAATGTCGAAATTAGCCTATTTTCTTTGCTATTTTATGGCAGGTTTGGAAGGGTTAATTTCGAACAACTTGTTTTTTCTGCATGAAGAGATGCTTACTGAACAAATCTGCTGTTGTAAGTTTTGCTATAGGGCTTAACCCAACATATGCTTTGGACACTTAAAGAATACTAGTGTCAGTAAATAATCGATTTTCAGTTAATTTTGCACTTTTCTGTACTCATTTGTCCATAACAGAAATGAAATAGCTCATTTCTCTTTCCATAGCTCTATGCAGAAATTATTGTGAAGCAAATTTTGTGTGGTATGTTATGGTATTCCGCTTTATCCAGTACCAGTTTTGGCTGAATGCCAACTAGTACGGTCAGAAAAACTTAGATTTTCTGTGAATTTTATAGTAAGTTTAATCAACATTGACCAACTTCTAGGGCAAATTTCTCTTATTGCAAGCTTATTGTGACAATTATTTTGGAGTGGATAGATGTAACAATGATTGTAGAAAAAAGTTACTGTTAACCTTATCACAGGTTTAACCTCCCCTCCCCCATCCCGCCAAATACGAGAATAAGAGAACTATGTAAAAAAGGTGAAATTATCCTATTTTGGTTGCTATTTCTTATCAGTTTGGCGAGGGTTAATTTCTAGAACCGCCCTTTGCTGTATGTACAGATGTTTAATAAACAATTAGCTGTTGTAAGTTTTGCTCTAGGGCTCAACCCAACATATGCAGTGGCCTCTTAAAGAATAGTTCTATCCATAAAAATGATTTTCAGTGAATTGTGCTGTTTTCTGTACCCGTTTGTTCAAAACAAAAAGGAAAGGCCCCATTAAATTACAAGAATATACATGCAGCTGTTGCTGTGAACATTACTTTAACTGTACACAGGAAATAGTAAATTCTGATTTGTTGAGAATAACTGGAACAAGTACTCGGGACTGATCAATATGACTGATACTTTATTGTACCATCATGACTAAAGCCTGCATGACTGAGGTTGTCGGCTTTTTCACAAAACAAGTTTGGAAAGCCCGTAATTTGGTCAACAAATTACAATTTTCTACTTTATTGGTTTTTAAGGTCACTTTTCTGCAGCTAAGGCCAATTGTGACCGCAGCATAGGTATGAAGTCAAGTTTCGCCAATCGTTTATACCTCTGCTGCGTACTTTAGGGGATTTATTTATTTATTTATTGGTGTTTAACGTCACATATGTATGCACAATGGCTAATCATGACCGCAACATGGAGATAAAGTCAAGTTCAGTCAATCGTTTATACCCCATGTTGCCCATTTTAGAGGACTTCCACCCCAAGCACTGGTGACTGGATCTTATTTTACCGATAAAACAAAACTTGTTTATCATAGCAATTAACAAACAAGCACAGTCTCACTTTCCGGGGTTCCCATGAGTGTACTTTAGGGGACTTGTACCCCAGGCGTTGGTGACCGGATCCTATCCTATCAGTCAAGCAGAGCATGTTTACCACTGTAAACAAGCACTGATGCACTTCCCGGGGCTCCCACGGAGGCGACAGGTGTCGTTATTTCTCATCCTCTAAGCGCTCCAAACATTAGTATGGCGGAGTGTTTCACCCCCCCCCCCCCCTAAGAAGGCGAATGGGTGGAGGTGAACCAGCCCCATATATTTATTTATTTATTGTTGTTTAGCGGCATTTCAGCATCTGGGCTATATACTGACACAACATAAGTATAAAGTTAAATTTTGTCAATCGTCTATGCATATGTTGCCCACTTGCTGAGGGGTTGCACCCCAGCGGCGTTGGTTACTGGATCCTATTTCGCCAGTAAAACAGTCTGTTCACCTCAGCACGGATTCATTTCTCGGGGTTCCCGCGGGGGAATCTCACATAAATGTCAAGGTTAACAATTTAACATGGGGTGGAGTTGGGGGGTGGGGATTCTCAAATTGAAAATCGTGTTTACAAGTTTATTTGTATATAAAAAAAAAAACATAGGGCATGAGAATGCATTCTAACGACTTTTTCTTTAATTATCAGGAAATCTGGAATGCTTAAGATCCATGGCCGATAGGTTTGGTGTTTCGAAAAGTACGTATCACAACACAGTAAGAACAGTAAGTTCTTTACCATCAACTGACATAATGAAAGAAGTGACCAAATGACCAAGAGGTGAAGCTATAGAGAATACAGCATCTTCGTTTTCTGAGTTTTTCCACTTTGCAAAGTTAATTGGCGTAATTGACGGAATCCATATCGAAATTAAAGAGCCGATACATCACAAAGATGCCTATTACAATAGGAAAAAGGTAACTTCTGTAGTATTACTTGCTGTATGTGATTCAGAACTTAAATTTGCATTTGCTTTTGCTGGATGGACAGGCAGTACTCATGATGCGGGGGTTTTAAGAAATTCCCAATTTTTCCTGGTTGCTGATTCCTTAACCCTTTACCCAACGTAACGGCCAAAACCGGCCAGCGCTATTCTAAAAAATCGCCAATTAATTTTCATTATTTTTTTCATTTTTTGTCTCAAAAACATAGATTATGACCCCTCGTTGGAACGAGCTCGTCGAGCTCGTTCCAACGAGGGGTCATAACCTATGTTTTTGAGACAAAAAATGAAAAAAATTAGTTATTCGAGAATTATTTTTGCAAGTGTCATCTGCTTTCTACGTTAGGTAAAGGGTTAATACCTCCTGGCTATTACTTGTTGGGCGATTCGGCATTCCCCCTTTTAAGGTGGTTGATGACACCATTTAAAGATTATGGCAGATTAACCAATGAAACGAAAATCTATAACAAATGTCTTAGCCAAACTAGGCAAGTCATCGAAAGGGCCTTTGGGTTATTGAAATGTCGTTTCAGACGTTTACAACGACTGAATGCGTCTGACTTTCATATCATTGCTGACACAGTTGTGAGTGGGTGTGTTTTACATAATATATGTTTATCAAACAACGACCCTGATTTCGATATTGAACAAATAGAGACTGGAGATGAGGATACAAATGCAGGAACGCGAATGAGTAACGATACCGGAGCTCTAATGAGACAGCTAATTATGGAAGATATTTATTGAATAAACACACCACGCTTCTAAGTCCTATGTGATCACTTGCGGTTCGGAAGAGAGTCCGACTCCCGGTAGTCTTTTGTCCGTTCCCAGTATGCATTTTATCGGGACCGAGTGAAAATAAACGAGAACGAGCAAAAAACTACCTTAAATCGGACTCTCTTCCGAACCATAATGAGACGATTACACGGTGTGGAATGAGCCGATTTCGAAATTGTCAACACTGGCGTTAACCCACGCAAGGTCACAGTTTGTGGGGTGTAAACGCGGTCAGAAAGCACGTTGTTGGAAATTTAAGAAAAGACCATGTAAACCCTGACCGCGATTAAGAAACGTTTTGTTATGTAGTGTTACACCAAACTGATGCGGATATTTGCTTCTTATGGGATATCTTTCTAGAAGCCAACCTTTTCCTATTCTGTCCCAAACTCTCAGGCCACCAGTCGGATTTTTTCAGGAATTTCTACGCTGTTATGGGCAACCTTTTTACCCACTTTTCGCGGAGTTTGACGTAATATAACGTTTCTCGATTCATAGAATTGAGAATAACGCTTGTGTGCTCTAGAAATTCATATTTCAATCGATAAGTATTTAACTATTCTCTCAAATATTAAGATGTTTGCAGAATTGTTTTAACTATACATGGCGTAATCACAAAATGGTGGCTATTGTGCGTTGTTGTTGATTATATTTTTGTTAACAACATGGTGACAAACAACAATTTTATCATCCAAGATTCTGACAATCTAACTCTGTGTGTTTATAGATTCAATCGGATGAAATATTTAAATTCGTTTGAAAAGCGTACCGTAGGTTCGCTTTTCCAACAAAACGAAAAATTTCACCCGATTGAATCTATTTAGGTGAAGAACAATTTAAAGGCTAGACTGGTTCCAGGACATAACAATGTCGTACTCGTTTTAGAATATGACTGGTGGCTTGAGAGTTTGATCCTGTCCCCGATATGGCACCAGTTTACTTTAAATAGTACTTATTTCAAATCAGATATATTTTCAAAAGGATAACATTAAATATTAACAGAATTAAAAAATAACTGACGAACAGTCTGTAGCAACCTTAAAACTCATACAAGGCTGTCTCGAAACATTATAAAACAAATCAGTTATAAATGAACGCTGCAGTATATCGAACCACTTTTGATACCATGTAGAACCAATATACTGTCTCTGTACATCTGATTTCTTCCATAATGTTCCCAGACAGCCTTGTATAAGTAGCAGGCTTACTGCTGAATCTACTACGTTTCATGTATTATTCTGTTAATATGCAATGTTATTGTTGTACATTTGTCTGTTATGAAGTAAATACTGTGTGAATTAAAATGATTCCTTGACAGGGACAAGACAAAACCAGGTTCGATTATAAAAAGAATAATGGTATTCTGAAGTGTCTCTGCTTCAAATTTGTGTTCACATTTTTGCTAAGAACTTCTCAAACAGAGAGTTCGTTTCGCGCGACATTCTCTCCATCGATTGAATAAATTTCTCGTCTCGACTTTCCATAAATTCCTTCAAGTCGTCTAATTGATTATTTGTCTTTTTGACCTTTTTTCTTTTTAGTTGAGCGTCCCGATGCAAGGCGGTCATGTTGAATCTCATCATCCTCCACTGGACTGTCCTCATCAACAGTGGCTGGGACTGCTGAAGTGGATGCTCTGGGTTCTGTTATTTCTGCAGAATTCTCTTGTGGGAGAGAACTTCTCACGAAGACGGGTTCTATTGTAGAGTCGTCTGCCATCAGTTCCGACATCTCTTCCTCATAAAGAAATGGTCGTGGCCGTTTCCCGCCAGTCTGTTTCCTTTGTCTTATAAAGCTGCGGTAGGTTTTTTTAAAGTGTACCACCGTTCCCGGCATTGGTCTCCATCATAACTCTCTGTTACATTTTTTTTTTATTTTGACTTGTTCAGCTATTTGCACCCAAACGTTTTTTTCACAGCTTTTCGGAGAGGTTCTAAAAAGTCTTTCATTATTGCCAATAACATAAGTGTGTCATGATATAACCATTTGATGGCCGATTTTGTTGTATTTTCCACCGACTGAGCTGATGGTTCTGAGACTGGAGGGGATTGCCTTACTGGTGTTACCGACTGTTTTTGAGAGGCCTGATTGACTGATGTTGCTGAACGTTGAGAAGCCTGACTAACTGATGTGGCTGACTGTGGTTGGTTAACCTGAGTGACTATTGTGGCTGAATGTGGCTGGGTCTGATTGACCGATGTTGCTGAACGTTGTTGGGAGGCCTGACTGATTGATGTGGCTGACTGTGGTAGGTTGACCTCAGTGACGAATGTGGCTGACTGTGGCTGGGCTTGATTGACTGCTGTTGCCCAAGGTTGTTGGGAGCCCTGACGGAGTGATGTGGCTGACTGTGGTTGGGTGACCTGAGCTACTAGTGTGGCTGACTGTGACTGGGCCTGATTGTCTGATGTTGCTGAACGTTGTTGGGAGGTCGGACTGACTAGTGTGGCTGACTGTGGCTGGGCCTCATTGACTGATGTTGCTGAACGTTGTTGGGGGGTCGGACTGATTGATGTGGCTGACTGTGGCTGGGTGACCGCTGTGCCCTGACTATTACTCATTGTTGCAATTGTGTAGCTTCTTAATCTGTTTGTGCCCTCATCAGTGTCAATGAAGCAGACGCCGTCGTCGATTGTACCTTCTCTGGAATTTAAGAAGCGTTTCAGGGTACCAATATCTGAAAAAATCAAAATATTTAATAAAACTATTACGGCTAGAATGTCGAAACCCCTCAACAAATAAAATGGTTTGATACCACCAAGGACGTTGCAAAGGTATTATAATTGTGTGGGATGGGGTTGGGTTGGGTGGGGGTTACCTGTTCATAATTTCCAACATTTTTTTTAATTTCGAATCAGAGGCTTGGCATTTAGAATTATAGGACTCCAATTTAGAAAATTGGAAATATGGAGTTTCTATAATATTATATTATACCTTAGAATTTTCAAAGGTTAAAAATTTGATCAATTATTGGGGGAGGGGTTTCAAACACCCCCCCCCACCCCCCCCCCCTCCTCATCGAGCGATGTGCCTGGACACCACCTCCCTCACCAAACAGGGAAAACTTAGATGGTGGCTTCTCCCCACTTTCGAAAGTCCCCTCCTAGTTTGTGCGGTCATAAACCCTTATTAACCCTAAAAAGAAATAACAAATTGCTATCCACATTAAATATGAGTTCATAAAAAGGGGTGTTCATTAAGTGAACTTTATATTCATAAAAAATATTAATTTTTTGTGTTTCAACGACACTTTAGACAGCCGGGGACACCTGTACTGCCCAAAAATGGTTCTACATAGAACCAAAACTGGTTCCAAACCTTGTCCCTGAGATGGAACTTGTTGTGGTTCTAGACGAAACCAAAATTAGTGTGCCATAATTATAGAACCAGTTTTGGTTCCATACGGAGAACCAGTTTTGGATCAATGTGGAACCAACAGTTAGATTTTGGTTCCATCTGAGGGACAAAATTAAGAACGAGATTTGGTTCTATATAGAACCAATTTTGGTTGGATATGTGAAACCAGCCAGTTAAGGTTCTATGTGTAGAGCCAGTTATGGTTCCATATATGGAACCATTTATGGTTCCATATTTGGAACCAATTTGGGTTCTATGGATAGAACCAGGTTTGGTTCAAAGTATAGAACCAATTGTGGTTCTAGATGTTGAACCAGTATTGGTTCCATAATTGGAACCAGTTTAGGTGCTATAGATAGAATCCTTTGCGGTTCAATGAATAGAACCAGTTTGGAAATCTTGAATTGATGTCCATCTGTTCTTATCCTACTACTAAATGCGAAATCAGATTGAAAAAAACCTTAATAGATTTATTTTGAGCTTTAGGCATTTAGATGTATTTGAAAACTAAGATATATTTGGAGCTTTAGGCATTTCGATGTATTTGAAAACTAAGGTATTTTTTCTGGTTCAAATGTTGTTGGAACTAAACTTTCGTATCACAAAAAATGCCTCTGTGAACTGTGAGAGACACTAAAAGTCCTCCTCTCGGTATTATATGGCGTCGATATTTATCAATAGGAAGCAGCGAAGGGGCAGAATAATGCCTTGTTATATTTATTTATTTATTTATTTATTTATTTATTGGTGTTTAAGGTCACATATTTATGCACAATGGCTAATCATGACCGTGACAGTTTTACGGGTGGAGGAAGCCGGAGTACCCGGAGAGAACCACCGAGCAACGACGAACAGCTGCCAGCTCCCCAACATCGTAACTCCGCACTGCAGCACAGGCAGGGTTAGATTGGTTGAAGACATGCGCACCATCGACGTGCAGTACGCCTTAGTACACGGCGTCATCGTGCCCCCACGCGGGCAATGGAGATGAAGTGTCTTGCCCAAGGACACAACGTGGTTGCCGCAGGTGGGATTCGAACCGAGGACCTCTCGGCTTGCAGCCTGCACCTCTACCAACTGAGCCACCGCGCTCCCACAATGCCTTGTTAAAGTTTTGCATGTCTCAGATCTGTCTATGAGACTAATTGTACTACCTGTATGAAAGAAGCATGTTTTTTTTGGTAAAAACTCACTTGATGTTGTAAGAGTAAATTTTATCCTACCAATATTTTATTCCCCCGGATAATATGTTATTGGGAAATATATTCCCAAACAGGGCAAATTATCCTTCATAAATCAAAACAAATAATGTGTTTATTTACAAACTATATTTACAAATAGGATACTATTTTCAGTGAGAAATGTCAAGACTGGAAATATTATCCTTTAATTAACTCAGTTAATAGTGTTTCCAGTGAGCACTACTTATCACTAAACAGTTTAATAAAAGTGTGCATGAGTATTATTGATTAAAAAATATGTCAATAAAACCATGCAATTATGGATGTCATTGGAACCTGTTCAAAGAACTGGTTCCTATGACATCCATATTTGTATGAGTTTGTTGATTTCGGTTCCAACATATGTTTTCTTGCATAAATGCTACATAATTTTTTTCTCGTTTGTCTTCTATGTTAGGGTTAAATGCATTTTTGAGTTTCAAACAGAAAATGTTTCATTTTATCAAGGGCTAATTAACCCTTTACATAATACTCATTTTCTGTAAAATATTTATATTTCTTAATAATATAATAATATAAGTCAATAAAACCTTACATATATGGATGCCATTAGAATCAGTTCGAACAACTGATTCTAATGGTATCCAGATTCGTATGGTTTTATTTACAAAGTTCCAAGATATTCCATGTCATGTTAGACCTAATTTAGATAATTTTCGGGCCGCATTTGGTAGCTATGTTATAGGTAAAGGGTTAATGAAATGTACAAATGTTTTCAATAAATTTATTTGCAAGCATATTTCTTTTACTTCCGAGAGTTCTTTTATCAAATAATACATTTCCTAGTGAATTTCATCATATGGATATCATTTCCAGGGGATAATTCTCCCTATGGGCTGCAGGATAATATTCCCCAAGATGAATAATTTTTCTTAGGACATGGCTATCCAGGGGATACAATTTCCTGGAAAGTTTTATCCAGGGGATAAATTTTACAGGGGGATGAAATTCACTATTACAATGTGAGTAGTGGTAAATTGGGGATTCGAGTGCATGTTCTAGTGCGCTCGAAATTTGCGCTCGTCTTTTCAGTTTTTATGGGTTTTCCAAGAAAAAAATGACGAAATTCTAAGAATTTTATGGGTTTTTCCATGTAAAATGATGAAATTCTTAGAATTTTGATGAGGCTGTGATTTCGAGCGCAGGTGAGAATTGTTGGAGTATGAAAACATAGGGATTTTACATTAGTTTTGTGGAGAAAGATCGTAGAATTTCGAGAGCACCAATCGTGTTTTTGAAGTGCTGAAATTTGAAAGTGCACTTCAAATCACCTTTACTATAGAAAATCCCACAGGCAAAAGAACATAATTTTTTTTTAATCTTTTTTTACACGATTTGCCTTGCGAAAATGCAACATTAGTATAGAATTCTCCATAGGCAAAATTGTGATCCGACCGAGTGCACTTTCTCGAATTTGGGTTTTCAGCTTGAAATTTCGAATATTAGCGAGACGAAACATCGAGGTTTTTTAACTATTTTCATAGAGAAAATGGATTGAAATATTATTTATTCGATGTGCGGGTGACTTGCATTTATTTTTGCTGTACGTTGGTTGAAAAAAAAAGTATAAAAAAATTTTGAAGTGAGTGGTATGTAATTTGGAGGTTCTGGACCTGCTCTCCGGAAGTTTATTTTGGATGTGAGGTGAAATATTTGGGTGGGGGGGGGGGGTGATTTTTATAGAGAAAATGATTCTATGGTGAAATAAAAAAAACTAATCTTACTGAGTGGGATTGTGCTTGGGCTAAAAATGTTTTGGAATGGAGTAAGGTGAAACATCGAGGTTTTTTAGCTATTTTATAGAGAAATGACTCTATGGTGAAAAATCAATTGAAATATTTTGGACTAGCAGTTTTTGGTTGTAATCTTTTGAATATACTAAGGTGAAACATCGGGGGGTTTTTTAGCTATTTTCATGGAGAAATAACTCTATGGTGAAAAATCAATTGAAATATTTTGGACTAGCAATTTTTTGTGGAAATCTTTTGAATATAGTTTTTTAGCTATTGTCATAGAGAAATGACTCTATGGTAAAAAATGGATTGAAATATTTTGGGCTAGCAATTTTTTGTTAGGATATAAGTATAAAAAAGTGTGAATATAGTGAGGTGAAAGATCGAGGTTTTTAGCTATTTTTATAGAGAAATTACTCTATGGTGAAAGGTCTATCGAAATATTTCGAGAACAATTTAATTTCTGGACCAGGTGGCAATTACATAGGGGTATGAAACATCACTGTTTTGCTTCAGTTTTGTGGAGAAATATCGATGGAATTTCGAGCGCACCAAATCATGTTTTTTGATGTCCATGGTTTGAGAATCTCACCTTTTTACACTTTTACTCCCATGGGCAAAATCCCAATCGATTTTGTGAATAGTTTTTTTTTACACGATTTGGGTTGGGAAAATGCACGATTACTATAGAATTTCCATAGGCAAAATTCCGATTCGACTGAGTGGGATTTTTGATGTTTGTCTTTGTTCTAGAATTTATTTGCGAAAATGTTTGATTTCTATATATTTTTTTATTATTTATTAATTTCGAAATTGTTTAAAACATTTTCTTGAAATAAAAAATTTGAATTTGATAAATTTTTGAATTTAGGAATTGTTTAAACATTTTCATTAATCGTATGAAAAAAACATACTCAAAACTTGACATTTTTATTATAAAATTCAGAAAAAATTAAATAAAAATAATCAATCATGTCAGCATTACCTAAAAATCTGTATTAAAATTGGAAGGCATTATACCATGTTGTAAAGTGGATACTAAAATTTATAAATTACAACAGCATAATCCTATCAATTGAAAGACGTGGTAACCACTGGAGTAAAATTTGACATCGAAGGTATGGTATTTGTGTTGCCTTTGAGATTGAATGATCTTGCGCTGGATTTGATGTGTGAATATCGAGATAATTTATATGATATACTGTATAGGAACATTGATGGTTTTCATTCACATGATGTAAGTATGTTTTATGGGAGAAAAATTTACCCAAAATATCTTCCGAACTCGTGGATAAATTGAGTTTAACCAATAACTTTATGATATTGAAAAGTGTACATCTCACCTTTGAGTGGATATATCAAGAGGATAAAGATGATTTCACACCTATCATTTATATATGTGATATTGAATAATAAAGTGTATAGGCAGTCAATGGAGAAAAACTTATCTTTATAATTTTTTAGACATTTTCATTAAAGAAAAAAACATGAAAAGAAACTGTAGAAAACCAACATAAAATATTTTAAAAGCTTAAAATTAAAAATTCCCTTTTTACCACTGATTTTTCCATGGGTTAAAATTCACCATGCGTGTTTATGGAATTTCGTAAAAAAAAAACTCACATGATTAGTATAGAAAATTCCCCCATGAAAGGGGGTGAGGCAATGCTAGAGTCTACAAATTGATACCTTTAAGAAAGGTAGGGATGAGATATGTCTAAGGAATCATCTCGAAACAGTAAACGCTCATTTCTGTTATCACACATAATAAATGAATCGTTCACCAATTATATCATTTAATAAATGAAAAGTTAACAAATGAAATGTATACTAAATATGAATTATGACATTGGTAGTCTAAAAGAGTCTAATGAATGGAGTAAGAGAGAGAGTTTTTTGTTGCTATTTTTTTAGCTTTTTTGAACTGTTTTGACTACTCTTGCAGGGATTTTTTTTATGGTTATAATATTCAGCTCAAACATATTCTCTTAGTTTAAACACATTTTTTCTATTTGTCAAATTATGAGGGGAAAAAAGTAAAAGGATTGGAAGTTATTTTCCACTCATAACAAGTCACCTTTCATAATAATCATTACAGAATACAAGATGATGGAATATTTTAGAGTGAGATATAAATCCTCTAAGGATATTTAATAAAAATGTGTTCATAAAAATAGATATATACACATTAATAAATAAGATTATTTTTTGAAAAAAGTACTTTAATTATTTGTGAGTAAACTATTTGTTTTTTTTGTAACACAATGCTTACAAATAATAATTGCACTATGGGAATACATTTCGAGAGAAAAACGTCTCTGCAAAACTAAAAAAAACCCCAAAAACCCTCTGTGAGAAAGGGTTAATTCTGACTGACAAGAGTTCTCTCTCCTGCATCACACAGAAAATGTGACTTAGAATTTCCTATGGAGAATTTGTGACTAAAGGAGTAAGTATAATTGGGTGAATATACAAGCTGATCGAGATCAGGACCATATCTCTTACAGCAATCAACGAAATTGGGTGAATATCCTATGAGAGTGAGATCTTCCTGCAATTTATGCCAACACCAAGGGAAATAAATCTAACAGAAATGAACGAAATTAGGTGAATAACCAACCAGATCAAGATCTTCCTGTAATGTATGCCTACGCAAAGGACCATAACCCGTACAGAAATCAACGAAATTGGGTTCAACCAGATCGAGATCTTACAGTCAAACAGTAAACAAAACAAACAAAAAAGCAAAGAATAAATAAACACCTACCTTACATGCAGACTGTCATCCTATCTGTTTTCTTCTCCATTTCTATGAGGTTAAAAATAGAGTTTGCTTTATTTTTTTTTTTAAATTCTCAATAACCAAAGAATTGATGAAAATATGAATCCTCTGTCTCAAAACCCCATGTGAGACTGACAATAGAAATTTTTATGCTGATTTTAGATGATTAGGGTTTCGAAATCTCCTCCCATCTTTAATTTTATGATGGGGCCACACAGTCATAGGATCAGGTGTAAAAAAAAACAAAATTCATATTCATGTTCTATCTCGGAATCAGACCATCTCAAACACCAAGACACCCAATAACTTGATTTAATGGCCTTGTACTACGAACAGTACTCACTGAAACTGTATCTGAAAAAAATCTTATTCTCGAATCGATTTCTTTGCATCGAGAATTAAAAAAAGAAAAGAAAAGACAAGCAAACACTCTTAATGATTTGGCACCGTAACGTCCATCCAAGAAACTCACAGACTCATGTTTTGGAATCTCCTCATCAATATCTTTCATTTGATATATCACAAGCCTAGGTTCCCATAAGACGCCATTTTTAGACTTTGGCACCATAACATCCACCCAAGAAACTCGCAGACTCATTTTTTGGAATCTACTCATCAGCACGAACGTTCAGATTTATTACAAGCCTAGGTTCCCATAAGAGGCATTTTTTTTTTAATTTTGGCACCGCCACGCCCATCCAAGAAACTTGCAGACTCATTTCTTTGGAATCTACTCATCAGCACAAACGTTTCGATGTATTACAAGCCTAGGTTCCCACGAAGGACCATTTTTTTTACTTTGGCACCGCCGACACACCCAGATCCCCATTTTGGAATCTTCTCTTCCCTCCCACCATATTGTATCACAAGCCTAGCTTTCTAGAAGAGATCATTTTATTTTTTTAGACTCTGTCAATGTTTTCTGACATTCTTTTGATCTGTTCTGTTCCAAGGTTGAAATCAAACTGATGAGACCTGACCTGTACATCTTCTTTTATACATTTCTGATGGATGTCACTGAAGACACCGTGTACTTTCACCAATTTTCCATTCACTTTTCAGTTTTTGGATGAGGGTTGTGTCTGTTTGTCATCGAAATACAGGCAAAACTTGGAAAAATTACAAATTTACTATAGAATCAAATACAAAATTAACACAAATGAAATATGTAAATCTAATTGGTTGAATTACTGCATTGAAGTAATCCGATAAGACAACTCTTCGGGAATCTGATTGGTGTGATTGTACAATCACTGCAATTTCGCTCCTCAAAAAGCTTTAAGTGTGTGAAATTGTGTGCAATTGTGGGGTTGATGCTGTCACAGTGCACCACCCTATCGGGTGGGGACTAAAATGGCTGACCTGTGTGCAGGGAGAGACACACCCTTCGCAGACTAAAGATCTCTCTGTGGTTGTCTAGAGCAGAGCTGCAGATATTCAATTCACAAGCCCAGCTGACAAAACTGAAAAAGTGACAAAGACAAAATATCGCTAACGGGGTCGCAAGGGTCGCATAGTCCCACAGCCTTCCTCGCGGGCATACAACCCATAGAAACCCTTCCCTACTAGGCGGGGAAAATGACTGACTGGTCACATCAGTTTGATTTCAACCTCGGAACAGAACTGATCAAAAGAATGTTAGAAAACATTCACAATATCTAAAAAAAATGATCTCTTCTAGAAACCTTGGCTTGTGATACAATAAGGTGGGAGGGTAGAGTAGATTCCAAAATGGGGATCTGGGTTTGGCGGCGGTGCCAAAATCCAAAAATGGTCCCTCGTGGGAACCTAGGCTTATAATACACCTAAACGTTCGTACTGATGAGTAGATTCCAAAAATGAGTCTGCAAGTTTCTTGGATGGGCGTGGCGGTGCATAAATCCCCAAAATGGCCTCTTATGGGAACCTAGGCTTGTAATGCATCTGAACGTTCGTACTGAAGAGTAGATTCCAAAAAATGAGTCTGCGAATTTCTCCGATGGGTGATACGGTGCCAAAGTTTAAAAAAATGGCCTCTTATGGGAACCTAGGCTTGTGAGACATCAAAACGATCGTGCTGATAAGCAGATTTCGAAAAATGTGTCTACGAGTCTCTTGGATGGGCGTGGCGGTGCCAAAATCCAAGAAATGACCTCATAGGAACCTAGGCTTGTGATATATCAAAACGATTATGCCGATGAGCAGATTTCGAAACATGTGTCTGCAATGGTGCCAACGTCCAAAAATGGCCTCTTATAGGAACCTAGGCTTGTGATATATCAAATGAAAGATATTGATGAGGAGATTCCAAAACATGAGTCTGCGAGTTTCTTGGATGGATATTACGGTGCCAAAGTCTAAAAATGGCCTCTTATGGGAACCTAGGCTTGTGATATATCAAATGAAAGATATTGAAGAGGAGATTTAAAAAAAACGAGTCTGTGAGTTTCTTGAATGGATGTTATGGAGCTAAATTGTTAAGAGTGTTTGCTTGTCTTTTCTTTTCTTTTTTTAATTCTCGATGCAAAGAAATAGATTCGAGAATCAGAAATTTTTCAGATACAGTTTCAGTGAGTAATGTTCTTAGTGCAAGGCCGTCAAATCAAGTTATTGGGTGTCTTGGTGTTTGAGATGGTCTGATTCCGAGATAGAACATGAATATGATATTTGTTTTCTTTTACACCTGATCCTATGACTGTGTGGCCCCATTGTAAAATTAAAGATGGGAGGAGATTTCGAAACCCTAATAATCGAAATCAGCATAAAAATTTATATCGTCAGTCTCACATGGGGTTTTGAGACAGATGATTCAGATTTTCATCGATTCTTTGGTTATTGAGAATTCTTTTAAAAAAATAAGCAAGCAAACTCTATTCTTAACCTCATGAAAATGGAGAAAAACAGATGGGGTGACAGTCTGCATGTGAGGTAGGTGTTTATTTATTCTTTGCTTTTTCTTGTTTACTCTTTGACTGTAAGATCCCGATCTGGTTGAACCCAATTTCGTTGATTTCTGTAAGGATTATGGTCCTTTGCGTAGGCATACATTACAGGAAGATCTTGATCTGGTTGGTTATTCACCTAATTTCGTTCATTTCTGTTAGAGTTGTTTCCCTTGGTGTTGACAGAAATTGCAGGAAGATCTCCGTCATAGGACATTCGCCCAATTTCGTTGATCGCTGTAAGAGTTATGGTCCTTGGTTACAGGAAGATCTCGATCAGCTTGTATATTCACCCAATTATACTTATTCCTTTAGTCACAAATTCTCCATAGGAAAATCTAAGTCACATTTTCTGTGTGATGCAGGAGAGAGAACTCTTGTCAGTCAGAATTAACCCTTTCTCACAGAGGGTTTTTGGGGTTTTTTTTAGTTTTGCAGAGACGTTTTTCTCTCGAAATTTATTCCCATAGTGCAATTATTATTCGTAAGCATTGTGTTACAAAAAAAAAATAGAGTTTACTCACAAATAATTAAAGTACTTTTTTTCAATTCAAAAAATAATCTTATTTATTAGTGTGTATATATCTATTTTTATGAACACATTTTTATTAAATATCCTTGGAGGATTTATATCTCACTCTACAATATTCCATCATCTTGTGTTCTGTAATGATACTTCTGAAAGGTGTCTTGTTATGAGCTGAAAATAACTTCCAATCCTTTTATTTTTTTCCTCTCATAATTTGACAAATAGAAAAAAATGTGTTTAAACTAAGAATATGTTTTGAGCTGAATATTATAACCATAACAAATTGTCCGCAAGAGTAGTCAAAACAGTTCAAAAAGCTAAAAAATAGCAACAAAAAACCCTCTCTCTTCCTCCATTCATTAGACTCTTTTGCACTACCAATGTCACAATTCATTTTTAGTATACATTTCATTTATTAACTTTTCATTTTTTAAATGATATAATTGGTGAATGATTCATTTGTTATGTGTGATAACAGAAATAAGCGTTTAGAGTTTATTTTATATAGATATATATATTTATTTAACTTTGTCAAATTGCCGTCATGCTCGGAAGTTTACTTCCTTCTAAGCGACTTTCATTTTTGACTAATTCTAATTCCGTTACGTTAAGTGCCGTACCAATGTGTATCGCGTCATGGGACCGTAAAATTTAGCGTCACACAGATCCTATAATTGTTGAAGGGGAATTATAAAATTGATCGAGATACGCGTACGTCTTACAGATCGATTTATTATTTGGTAAGTGGCCGCCTAGCTCCTAATCATGAACACGTCTATAAGATCGCTGATACATATCATCCTTGGGTGGCAACAAGTAAAAATATGTTCCGCATTACACGTTGTTCACTGTTTTTAATTGTAAATTATGGACAAACAATACCGTATCAGATCTTCCTTAGGTGGTAACAAGTGGAGATATATTCCGCGTTTTTATGCGCAAATTTTGTTTTCAGCCTTAGAATTAGGAGCATTCAATCATTTATCTCAACCTCGCCCTGGTAACAGAGGCAGAATCGAGTTCGCATGCAGTATTCACACATTCAACCATTCCTTGACCCGAATTGTTCAAACGCGTTGTTCTCCATATTCAAGTGTATTGCTTGTAAAATCCCCGTATCATATCTCCCTTGGGTGGCAAAGGTATGTTCCACGTTTCATGTTGTTCCCCATATCCGAGTCTATTATGCGCAAAATAACCGTATCATATCTTCCTTGGGTGGCAACAAGTAAAGATATGTTCCGCGCTTCACTTTGCTTTTTGTATTCAAGTGTAAATTATGCAAAAAATACTGTATAATATCTTCCTTGGGTGGCAACAAGTAAAGATATGTTCTGCGTTATTACGCAAAAAGCAAATATGAATTAGACACTATCTCTAAAACCTCGCCCTGGTAACAGAGGCAGAGGCAAGTAAGTTCGTATACTGTATTCACACATCCAACCACTCCTTGGCCCGAATCATTCAATCATTTAAAAGCGTGCCTCCATATCTCCGCCCCAATACCCATCCCGCGTCAATCAGACATCAATACCACTGATGAAAAATAGAATCTTTTTATACCATCCTTGCGTAGTAATAACCCCCTACCCCCCCCCCCCCCCCGCCCGATCTTTCCAGAGTGTATAAATGTTTTGTTCCCACCCACTATTGCAGCATATATATGCCCCCCCTCCCACCACTGATCTAAGTGCAGCCCCTCCTATAATGTCTACACTGACAATCGTAGGCTAGGATTCCATTAAATCCCCCCCCCCCCCATATACCCAATGATCATAATCTCACAACATATACGCAATGTTCAACACGAATGCGTTTTTAGGTGTAATTGCTCTATACACTAATTTATATCCCCCCCCCCCCCCCCCCCGGTTCAGCAAGTTTATAAATGAGAATATTTGGAATTATTCTTGTCTATTGAGCCCATTGGGTTCAAGTCTTTGAAGTTTGTTAATCCAAAATGCTTCACGACCCCTCCTGTAAGCTGTATTTTGTTGATTAATTTGTTCAATCCCAATAATCTTAAAATTCTTTATACTATGGTGTTTGGTCAGAAAATGATGTGGTATCGGTTCATCCATAACCTCAAGTTTTATTCTACTCAGATGGTTTTGCATTCTCTCATACAATTTTGTCCCCGTCTCTGCCACGTACACAACTTCATTGCACTTGTCGCAGAGAATCCCATATATCACATTCCTGGACATGCAGGTGATTTTTTTGCCTATGTAGTAGGCCGTTCCGTTCTTGTCTGCGAATTGTTTTGTTTGGAGCATAAACCCACAGATTGCACAATATCTCTCGCATCTATCAGATCCCGTCCCTTGATTGTTGAAACTTGTATTATGCTTGCTATGGACTATGATATCTCCCAAATTTGTCAGTCTTTTGTACGAAATCAGGGGAGGTTTTTCGAATGCCAACTTCATGCGTTTTGAGCAGTGTAAAATGGGCATCCGCTCCCGCGTTATTTTCCCGATGTCGGGGAGGCGCCGCGAATAGGTGACCACAAACGGGACTCTTTCGCCGGTTGATTTGTTGGATAGTTTTTCAAGTAACTGTTTACGCTCGATTTGGTCGACCTTTTTTAGTTGTTCATTTACAAACTTTTCGTCGTAACCTCTGGCATGCAGGTGTTGTTTTATATCATTTTTGTGGCATTCATATTCAGCATTATCGGAACAAATTCTTTTTACTCTTGAAGCTATTCCATATGGTATCGCTCTTTTAGTGTTGATTGGGTGATCTGACTTTGCGTGCAGGTATTGATGCGTATCCGTGGGTTTTGTATATAAACCGGTTTTAAGAAATCCGTCTTCAATTTTGACTATCGTGTCTAAGAATTCTATCCCATTTTCAGACCCCCTTAAATCGACCTGTATTCTTGGGTGTATCGTATTTGCCAAAGAATGATATTGTTTCAGAGACTCCAACCCATGCGTCCATACTCCCCAGATATCATCAACGTACTGTACCTGTTCAAGGGGGTGTAACTTCGATGCTTTTGACAGTTTCTCTTCCCATTCACCCATATATGTGCACGCATAATTCATCCCTAATCGCGAACCTATTGCAACGCCGTCCATTTGTAAATAATGTATTCCTTTAAATGAAAAATTGTTATTGTCCAAAACAGTTTCTATTAGTTTAAGACCTATCTCTGTTGGGAATAATTTTCTTTTCGAGTTTTCTAGTGTTTTTGTACATGCTAATATACCTTCATTACGTGGGATGCTTGGATATAGTTTCTTGACGTCCATACAGTACATTATGCTGTTTTCAGGGAGTGGTTGGGGTATACAGTCCAGTCTGTTCAAGAAATGTGTGATGTCGCGTATGTGGGATGGTAATGACTCAACGTGTTGTTTTAATTCAGACTCCATCACTTCTGCTGTTTTCTCTGTTGGGTGGTTTATTCCCGAAATTATTGTTCTTAAAGGGGCTTCATTTTTATGCATTTTGGGGTTACCTTTTACTCTGCCAGCCTGTGGCTGCTTAGGTATCATGTACGCTAATACTTTTTTGTCTATCAGTTTGTTTTTTTTCTAGTTTTTTGAGTTGGCTTTTAATCTTGTATGTTATTTTCTCTGTCAGATTTACAGGTACTTCTTTGTATGTTGTTTGGTCCCCCAACTCCATCAAGATCTCATTTTCATATTTACTTGCATCCAAAACAGTTATTCCAGACCCTTTATCGGCTGGCCGCACGACTATTGTATTATCATTTAACAACTCTTTTAGAGCCTTCTCTTCCATTTTTGTTATGTTGTTTCGCACGCGTTTTTTTATGCCCTTCAAAATATCTTCCCGTACTATCTCTAAATAAAGGTCAAGGTGCTTATCTCTACCTTCTTTGGGAGTCCACGGGTTGAGCTCTTTAAATTTATCATTAATATATTGCTGTTTATTGTCTAGGAAATACTCACATAGTCGCATTCTACGCTCCCATTCTTTTATCTCAACGATAAGGTTCGCTATATCCAAAGTTCTTTCCGTTGGGACAAACTTGAGACCCCTTTTAAGTAATGTTCTTTGGTGTTTTGTTAGTTTCTTACCGGATAAATTAAACACGTTATTTTGCTGATTTATTTTAGTTTCATTGTGCAAAATTTTACTCTTTATATCTACATAAGTGTTATTTTGATCATCGCTGATATTCTTAACTTCTACAGATTCATCCTTTATGGAGGGTTTCTCATACTTTTTGTCGGTAATTTGTTTTGAATAACCCCGGGGATTCACAGATTTGTCCTTTTTGGAGGGTTTCTCAGACTTTTTGTCGGTAATTTTTTTTGAATAACTCCGGGGATTCTGTTTTGGTTCATCCCTTCATCCCTACGGAACGAGGAAATATTTTGTGACTGCAAGTATTTGTATTTGATTGTTTAGGCCCATTTGTCTTTCTCGTACTTCCAATCATTTGTGCAACCTGAAAATGAGAATCATTCAAAAAGAGATAGAAAATTAATTCATTTCTACTTACCGGTTTTTCAGGTTCGAATCGCACCCACCTGTAATTTTGACCATACTTACAATATACATAAATCCCTATTCCCAGCATATTCACCAAACCTATTATATCCTCATCTGTTGCCCAGCTCTCAATACTACCATTCGTTTTTGATCTGTTTCTAATGAATCCTGATACTGGCCCATCTTTTTATTTAGACATTATTTCCTCGTGATGTTCCACATACTCCATTACTCGTTTCCGTATTACATGATGATATTCCTCATCGCCTGTACAGATTTTGCTGATGCATCTATAAAAGCAATTTCCATCAGCTCTAACATTTTGCAATCCAAACCCTTGCCTTCTCAGTTCAATGTTGTGTGTTACGATATCAGTGTGGCCGGGAAGTTTATTATTCCTAATACTTTTAACACATTATTTATTTCCGACAGCGATACATTCTTTCCAGGTAGGTCAGTACCGTCTGAATCACCCAGTCCCGCTATCTTCTTATCTTTTGTTTTTTCAGTAAGGACTTGGATTTTATCACCATGGTTCTTTATTATCTTCAGAATTGCCTCTTTATCCGAGATGTTGAAACGGGAATTTATCGAATTTTTTAACTTCGCGAACTCATCCCTCAGAAGACCCAACTGTTCCTCGAATTCTAATCGCGTAATATCTACCAGTCTCTCTGATGTTTCATTTAAAAGGTTTTCATATTCCGATTTTCGTCTTCCACTGACATCCGATGTCATATTCCATTTCACTTTGAATCCTCGCGGTATTATATTTTCTTCCTGACATTTTCTAAGAAATTTTATATGTGATTCGCATTTGTTTATTTTTTCAATTAGTTTCTGTCCCACATTGCATACCGTCTTCCCTTTTCGCGATAATTCCTGAAAATCGGATTTTATATGTTCCTTTCGCGCATTACTTTGTACAACATCTTTCCTTGGAATTCTTTTAGTCTGCATAAACATACACTTCATCAAATATTTTATATAACTTTGTCAAATTGCCGTCATGCTCGGAAGTTTACTTCCTTCTAAGCAGCTTTCATTTTTGACTAATTCTAATTCCGTTACGTTAAGTGCCGTACCAATGTGTAAATTTATTTATTCAAAGCATGTTTTGATTTATATTCGAGTTGACAATGAGTATGGAGGTGTCACGAAAGACCGACTAAGGGGCATAGTATTGGTGGTTGTACGAAATGGCACTAGGAACTGCTTATTGTAACAATGAGACATTTCATAGGTTAGTCGAATTATTCCTCCACCTTGATGCGAGGGCCCGACCTGTCAATGACTGCGATGAGCATCAGGTAGGGGGTGTAAGTCAGCTCTGCACAATTTCGGGGATGAAATTTCGATGACTAATCTCTGATGTCAACTCATCACTGTATGATAAGAGAAATGACCATTTAGTGTTTCTTATTTTTTATTTATTTATTTAAAGCATGTTTGATACGTCACACGCCAAGGTTTATAGAAGGGGTCATTTGTTTTTTCAGAGTTTGGCCCTACCACCCCCGCCCATACTGGAGAATCTAAGAGCTGATTGTTAGAATGCACTCTCAGAGGTGAACGTTTTGATACATCACATGCTCATGTTTATGGAAGAGGCATTCTTTTTTTTAAATTTGACATTGCCCCCACCCCTTTGAGGAGTAAGCAATCATTTTCAGGAAGAATTGTTTCGAGACAATTACTTAGACATATCCCATCCGTTCCTTTCTTAAAGGTATCAGTTTGTAGGCTCTAGCATTGCCCCACCACCTTTCATGGTGGAATTTTCTATACTAATCATGTTTTTTTTTAAACAAAATTCCATAGACACGCATGGTGAATTTTAACCCATGGAAAAATCAGTGGTAAAAAGGGAATTTTTAATTTTAAACTTTTCAAATATTTTATGTTGTTTTTCTATAGTTTTTTTTTTTCATGGGTTTTTTTCTTTAATGAAAATGTCTAAAATTTGTAAAGGTAAGTTTTTCTCCATTGACTGTCTGTACACTTTATAATTCAATATCATATTTATAAATGATAGGTGTGAAATCATCTTTATCCTCTTGATATATCCACACAAAGGTGAGATGTACACTTTTCAATATCATAAAGTTGTTGGTTAAACTCAAGTTATCCACGAGTTCAGAAGATATTTTGGGTAAATTTTTCTCCCATAAAACATACTTACATCATGTGGATGAAAACCATCAACGTTCCTATACAGTATATCATATAAATTATCTCGATATTCGCACATCAAATCCAGCGCAAGAACATTCAATCTCAAAGGCAACACAAATACCATACCTTCGATGTCAAATTTTACCCCAGTGGTCACCATGTCTTTCAAAGTAATAGGATCGTGCTGTTGTAATTTATAAATTTTAGTATCCACTTTAGGGGGCGTGGTGGCTCAGTAGGAAGAGGTGCAGGCTGCAAGCCGAGAGGTCCTCGGTTCGAATCCCACCTGCGGCAACCGCGTTGTGTCCTTGGGCAAGACACTTCACCCCATTGCCCATGTGGGGGCACGATGATGCCGTGTACTAAGGCGTACTGCACGTCGATGGTACGCATGTCTTCAACCAATCTAACCCCGCCTGTGCTGCAGTGCGGAGTTACGATGTTGGGGAGCTGGCAGCTGCTCGTCGTTGCTCGGTGGTTCTCTCCGGGTACTCCGGCTTCCTCCACCCGTAAAACTGTCACGGTCATGATTAGCCATTGTGCATAAATATGTGACCTTAAACATTAATAAATAAAATAGTATCCACTTTATGACATGGTATAATTCCTTCCAATTTTAATACAGATTTTTAGGCAATGCTGACATGATTGATTATTTTTATTTACTTTTTCTGAATTTTATAAAAAAATATCAAGTTTTGAGTATGTGTTTTTCATATGATTAATGAAAATGTTTAAACAATTCCGAAAATTCAAAAATTTATCAAATTCAAATTTTTTTTTATTTCATGAAAATGTTTTAAACAATTTCGAAATTAATAAATAATAAAATAATATATAGAATTCAAACATTTTCGCAAAAAAATTCTAGAACAAGGACAAACATCCAAAATCCCACTCAGTTGAATCAGGATTTTACCTGTGGAAATTTCTATAGTAATCATGCATTTTCCCAACCCCAATCGTGTAAAAAAAAATTCGCAAAATTGATTGGGAATTTCTATAGTAAAAGTGGAAAAAAGGTGAGATTCTCAATCCATGGACTTCGGAAAACATGATATGGTGCGCTCGAAATTCCATCAATATTTCTCCACAAAACTAAGGTAAAACAGTGATGTTTCATACCCCTATGTAATTGCCACCTGGTCCAGAAATTAAATTTTTCTCGAAATGTTTCAATAGACCTTTCACCATGGAGTAATTTCTCTACAAAATAGCTAAACACCTCGATGTTTCACCTCACTATATTCACACTTTTTTTTATAATTATATCCTAACAAAAATTGATAGCCCAAAATATTTCAATCTATTTTTTACCATAGAGTCATTTCTCTGTGAAAATGGCTAAAAAAACCTCGATGTTTCACCTCACTATATTCATTTTTTTAGTAAATATGTCCTAACAAAAAATTGCTAGTCCAAAATACTTCAATCGATTTTTCACCATAGAGTCATTTCTCTATGAAAATAGCTAAAAAACCTCGATGTTTCACCTTAGTATATTCAAAAGATTTCCACAAAAAATTGCTAGTTCAAAATATTTCAATCAATTTTTCACCAAAGATTCATTTCTCTATGACAATAGCTAAAAAACCTCGATGTTTCACCTTACTATATTCAAAAAATCTCCACAAAAAATTGCTAATCTAAAATATTTAAATCAATTTTTCACCATAGAGTCATTTCTCCATGAAAATAGCTTAAAAGCCTTGATGTTTCGCCTTAGTATATTCAAAAGATTTCCACCAAAAATTGCTAGTCCAAAATATTTCAATCGATTTTTCACCATAGAGACATTTCTCTATAAAAATAGCTAAAAAACCTCAATGTTTCACCTTACTTCATTCAAAAAAAAATTCTAGCCCAAGCCCAAGCACAATCCCACTCAGTTAGATTAGGGTTTTTTATTTCACCATAGAATTATTTTCTCTATAAAAATTCCTAACAAAAAAATCGATATTTCACCCCACATCTAAAATAAATTTCTGGAGAGCTGGTCTAGAACCTCCAAATTACACACTACTCGCTTAAAGTTTTTTTTATACTTTTTTTCAACCAACGTGTAGAAAAAATAAATACAAGTCACTCGCACATCGAATAAATAATATTTAAATCCATTTACTCTATGAAAATAGTTAAAAACCTCGATGTTTCGTCTCGTTAATATTCGAAATTTCAAGCTCAAAACCCAAATTCGAAACAGTGGTCTCAGTCGGATCGCACTTTTGCCTATGGAGAATTCTATACTAATCCTGCATTTTCGCAAGGCAAATCGTGTAAGAAACATGATTAAAAAAAATCTGTACTTTTGCCTTTGGGATTTTCTATAGTAAAAGTGATTTGAAGTTGAAGTGCACTTTCAAAGTTCAACTCTTCAAAAACACGATTGGGGCACTCCAAATTCTACAATCTTTCTCCACAAAACTAATGCAAAATCCCTATGTTTTCATACCCAACAATTCTCACCTGCGCTCGAAATCACAGCCTCATCAAACTTCTAAGAATTTCATCATTTTTTCATGAAAAACACATAAAATTCTTAGAATTTCATTTTTTCTTAGAAAAACCCATAAAAAATGAAAATACGAGCGCAAATTTCGAGCGTACTAGAACATGCTCTCGAATCCCCAATTTACCACTACTGATGTGTAAATAAACAAATAAGAAACATAAACAAACAATAGACTTCGTGATTCTGGAGAATCAACATCTTTTCATTATGGTTTGAACGTTTCCATCAACTTCCAGAGACATCAAGAAAGACATTCGAGAAATGTGTTCCTTTAGCAGAGAAACTTTGTGTTCATTTACAACATAAAGAAACATCAAGTAGAAAGCAGTTGAAAGTGCAGTAATTTTTTATGTGCAATCTTTGCTCAGACCATATAGTAGCCACTTTGACAGGTTGTCCATCTGCCCTCCATTGGCATCACCATTCATTCATTATAACTTTGAAAATAGAAAAAAACTGTTTTTCGCAGCCATAGAAGCCAAACAAAATAATGTTTTGCTTTCAAAACACAAGGAAAAGTATTAATAGACTGTAAATTTCAAAATTTAAATCACAGCAACTTCTAACCCATCCGTGTCATAGAGTATTGTCAGGTAAAAGTAGGGAATAGACAAAACACAATTTTTACAAATTTGGTTTGACATTTTTTTAGTCCAAACTGAAAATTTTCAGGGGACGTTCCCTTGTCATCTCAAAATTGAAAAAAGACATAAAAAATCTATATTTTTTAGTTGGTTTCAGGCGAATTTGGCAGCCATCAGAAGCCATACAAAACAAAATTTAGGTTTCAAAACACAAGTACAAGTTTTCACAAACTGCAAATTTCAATCACAGCAGCTTCTAACCCTTCCTGTTCAGTCATGTCAAATTAGTGAACACACAAAAAACTTTTTTATATTTCGTCAAACTATAAAATATTAGGAAAAAAAATTGTTTTATTGTCTCAAAATTGAACAAAATGTATATAAAACCTAAAGAAATGTTTTCCGTTTTTCTGGTCTCAAATTTTCGAAGTTTTAACTGGACCGAAACTTTTTAGAACAATTTTTATTTTTCGTCCCAAAATTGAACAAACTGCATAATCTAACGCCCCCCCCCCCCCCCCTCCAGCACCCCCCCCCCCCCAAGTGGATTTTTGGTCCAAAACTTTTTCAAATCCCTACTGGACCGAAAACTTTGAGGGGACAAAATGGTTTATTTTTCCTCTCAAAATTTAATAAAATGCATAAGAAACCTAATTTTTTTTAAAAAAAAATTTTTGGCAGTGATTTTTACATGTATGATAATAGGACATCCGCCTCTTACTATCTACATGTATAGTATTTCCAGCATCCTATATGTTGATAGTCTTGAGATCATATAATAATATTGCTGATTTTGAAGCTTATTTTTAAGTTTTAGAAAAATTAAATCGATGACGGTTTTTATTTAGGATATATTGGCCAATTTGGACAGTTTTGAACATATTCTGGGGCAAAAAAAAATATCAGATTCTTAGATGCTTATTGGAACCACAAGGCATTGACCTTACAAAGTTTAAAGAAAATGCTATTTGCAGTTTTCGAGAAATTTTTGCCAGAAAAAATGTTGGAAAGAAAAAAATACAGATTTAGTGATTCTGAAGAAAAACTGGCTTTTCTTAACGGTTTTCATTGATTTCCAAACACATTCAGAAAGACAACTGAGAAATGTGTTCCCATAACATAAACTTTGTGTTCATTTACAATATATGTTAACGGGATATTAGTCTCTTACTATCTATACTATTTTCAGCCCACTATATGTTAATATTCCTGAGATCATAGGCCAAAATGGTTAATTTTTTAAGCTTATTTTTGAATTTTTGGAACATTTTGGCAGAAAACCCAAAACTAGAATAAAATATTTTTTGGCTTTTCGTAAAAGGAAAATACATTTGTTTTTCTTATCGAACAAAATTATTTGGCTTTTCCTGAAAGGAAAAGTTATTGCTTTTTGTGATCGAACAAAAAATATTATGGTTGTGATTTTCCATGAAAAAAAATACATTTGTCACATTCGTATGAAAAAAAAATCTTTTTTTTTTTCTTTCTGTCTCTTCTTTCTAACACTTTTCTGCAAATTAATTCTCAAAACCTGCAAATAGGATTTTCTTTAAATTTTTCAAGGACAATGCCAGCCATGAGTTGCAGTTCTAATAAGCTTTTCTCTTTTGGATATTTTTCGGCCCAAGGACTGCCCAAAACACACAAACATTGGTTGTCCAATATGTCATGGATGAGAACAGACTTATTACTTATTTTTACTTATTTTTTCCTCCGACTTGTTAAAATTACTCTTCTTAAAAAAAAAACAATCAGCAATTTTACTGTTTTTTGCAAAAATTTCCAAAAATTCTAAAATAATTTTCAAAATCAATCGTTTTTCACTACAATCTCACCACTGTCAACATACAGGAGGCCGAAAATAGTATAGATAGTTAGAAACTTATGTCCCATTACCAGGATGCCACCATCTTGGTTTCTATGGTAGCACGTGGTTGCTAGGAGCCTGGAAGACTTCTTATAAGACGGGAATATGTTTGGGGGTATGTTCGATTAAACTGGAGTACCATGAACTACCAAAATGAACCCGTTAATAATCACCAAAATGATCACCAAAATGACCGAAATGGACTTAACATATTTAGAATATTGATCTAACTATTACCACGTAGTGGTATAAGGCCCTGTCCGATTATACTAGAGTATTTCCTTTACTTATAAGTACCCAAATGAGTCAGAGAATCACTCGAAATAACCGAAATGATTACCCAAATCACCGAAACTGACTTATCCTACCTAGAATTTTGATCTAAATAGTACCATGTGTACGTACTATAGGGTGTGTTCGATTGTACTAGAATATTTACCCGTATCCAAAACCCTTGGTGTTTACCATGAAACAACCAAATGAGCCCCAGAATGACCGAAAGTCACCTAGAATTATCACTGTTACAGGCATATCACGGGCCCGGACTCTCTTAGAACCCTACCGGAAAGACTAGTAGGGGAAGTAGGAGTAATAGTACTGGCATTAGTAGGGGTAGTAGTAGTAGTACTAGTTGTAGTCTTTCCGGTAAGGTTCTAAGAGAATCCGGACCCGGGATTTCCAGTGATTCTCTGGCTCATTTGGTTAATTATAAGTAAAGCAAATACTCTAGTATAATGGAACGGGGTCTTATACCACTTTGTGATACCAGTTAGATTAATGTTCTAGTTAGGATAAGTCCATTTCGGTCATTTTTGTGATCATTTTGGTGATTTTCGGTTATTATCGGGTTTATTTGGGTAATTCGTGATACTCCAGTTCAATCGAACATACTCCCAAAACGTACTCCCGTCTTATAAGAAGCCTTCCGGGCTCATAGAAACCAAGATGACGGCCTCCTGTATACAAAATGGACGACGGAAACACGTATCTCACTAACAACGCGCGCTGCGCATGCGCACTAACACCACCCATCACCAATGGATGACGTCACAAAAATGCCACTCACGCGCGCTACCACGACAACCAAGATGGCGATCCCAGTCATGTGACTATGACGTCACTGCCGCCTCCCCCCCCCCCGACCCCCAGATCAGTGTTATAACAGCCGAGCTATAGTACTCAGGGTACCGGACCTTGTGATTATTAGACCTTCAGAATAGTAGGCCTTTGGAATATCGGACGTGTCGGGTCTTCGCAGACCGCAGTAGCCGTGAATCTTTGCAATATCGAACTGACATCGACAACAGAATCCATCAGACGGTTAGTGAACGGCTAAGACAGAATTTGCCCAGAGTCGTTCATTTCTAGAAAAAAGCATGAAACCTCTTATATGGGTAATATAATATCCAAGGGTAAATACAAAATGGATCCTCCACAATTGCACTCCTGGTGGCCGCCATATTAACATGCAGTACCCTCTCCAATAATACACTTTCCGATGTTTCTCCTATTGTCTTGCACCCGGCGATGTGAACTAAGTCTCCTTATCCGGCTTTCTATTTTCAAAGAATGATTTGTGATTTTTTTAAAATATGGTCAGTCAACTGCCACGTTATATTTCAAGATGGCAGCCACCTACTCTTTATTTCTCTGGTAACTTTCACGGTTCTGCAAATATAGTCATACTCTCATCGTGACACCCTTATAGTTTCTTTGTCATTGATTTATATGGTACGTAGTTTATATATAAATGTTGATATTTTTTGCTGACCATCTTGGGTGTACAAATGATGATTTCCCAAAAATACACCGAGCGGGTGGCCGATTAATCAACGAACAGGAACAATTATCTCGACTAAGTAAAAGGTTATTGATTGCTAGGAATTTTAGTTTCGCGCGTTTCGATAGAATAGCGCGAAACTTTTGTCTAGGCGACAAGGGAAATAATCAGGGTATTACAGTGAGAGTACAATCATTACAGCCATTGGTTAATTCATAATTAAAAGGACCAATGGTCTGAGGGTTTTGTTTCAGACGAATGAGCTATGTTCGGAAGTCCTATTCACTTTAGCCAGTTCTTGCAGCAGGTTAACATTTAATTTCGCTTTCATATTATTAAATGTTGTATTCGTCTGTTTTCCTTTTATGAGCTAGCAGATAGGCTTTGTTCTACGGCTTACCCCGCAGTCGGCATTCGCATTTGGGTGTGGAACACAGGTTTCCATAGTGTTTTCGACCTTAAAGGGTTTTTATCTATGGTTTTTCCTGGCCGGCGATGTCGGTGTCACTGGGGAGTTTAAGTGCTAGACCACATTGTGTTGTAATTGATCTCCAAGTGTATTTTATCTTTGTACCATCAATAAACCGGCTAGCTGTACTCTGGCTATGTTCAACACAGTTAGATGTGTTATTATTGATAAAGAAGCGTAGACTTGTGTGGCAAAAAGTAACTGTAATTGAGTGGGATCTTTTTTATATTTCTCGAAATTATATGAACCTGTCAAAGTTCTATTAGCTCTAAGCATCAATCCTTTCAGAACAAAATTTATCCACACACCTGTTAATGTAAAAACACAGAATTCCCACGGTGCTGTCCGTGGGATAAAAACGTTATATATTCACATGTGGTTTTCTGGATCACGTGCCACCTTAGAACTATGATTTAAAAACAAAGAAATATATCGCGACAGTCATTATTGAATTGTACGGTTGCTGATTTAGGAGATAAAAAAATATGTCGTTAATATGAGATATCGATCTCGTTATAACGATATAATATCTCGTTATAACGAGATAATAGCTCGTTATAACGAGATAATTATGGATCTTGTTATAATGAGATGTGGAAATCGCTATAACGAGAAAATATCTAATTATAACGAGATCCACATCTCATTATAACGAGATAATATCTCATTATAAGGAGGTGGATCTCGCTATAACGAGATACTATCCCATTATAATGAGATGTGGATCTCGTTATCGTTATAATGAGATGTGAATCTCGTTATAACAAGATAATATCTCGTTATAACGAGATAATTACACTTGGGAGGGAGGGTGGCTTGGGGAGATGGGTCAAACAGCAACCCAGCAGCAATGGACAATTTTCATTTTGTACTCTTGAAACTAGAGTGTTGAAGCAACACTTGTGAGAGCGAACACAGTAACTACGGTCACTGTGGAGCAGTGACGTAGCTACGGGGGTGGGTGGGTGGGGGGTGCAACCGGCCACAAATCTTTGTTGCTCCCCCCCCAATCCGCCATTCAATAAATAAATAAAGAAATACGTATATTGCTCCTGATTTTGTATAGTATTTTCGCGTCCTGACCCCACCCCCCCCCCCCCCTCCGGACCACCTCAGAGCATGTAAAAGCCAAATACACAGACCCTCTAAAAGTCTACATCTCGAACATAGGAATCCTGGATACGTCATTGCTGTGTAGGCTCTTACATGGGTGCCTTTTTTAAAACTTTTTAAAACTTCAAGTTTGGTATTAACACTGGTGTTTGGAGTATAAAATCACTTGATAATCCAAATAGAAACTGCGAAAGTAGATAGGATGACCCATGCTCGCTAAACAGAAAACAAATCCTCATTCTGTTCATTTCCCCCTTTTTTAGAAACATACCGCCTAGTGTGGGTAATTGAAAGAAGGCATTCAATTTTTCTAAGTAAAAAAATTCCAATATGGCAGCCATTCGGACATATAGAATCTAATTGGGAAAAAATTTATGTCACGCGCTGCTCCTCATGATGTCGGTCATTTATATTGAGTTTCATGACAATGCAGAAAAAACTGTAGAAGTAGTTTGTTCCACAAAGTATTTTGCAAAATCCAATATGACCACAAGTCGGCCATCATGAATCCAATCTGGATTTCAGGAAATAAAGTATGTCACACACTGCTCCTCATCATGTCAATTTATATTGGGTTTCATGATAATGCAGCAAAAACTGTAGAAGTAGTTCGTTCCACGAAGTATTTTGCAAAATCCAATATGGCCACCAGTCGGCCATCTTGAATCCGATCGAAAAAAAATTATGTCACGCACTGCTCCTTGTCATGTTGATCATTTATATTGAGTTCCATGACAATGCAGCAGAAACGGTAGAAGTTCGCTCCACAAAGTATTTTGCAAAATCCAATATGGCCACCAGTCAGCCATCTTGAATTCGATCAAAACAAATTTATGTCACGCACTGCTCCTCATCATGTTGATCATTTATATTGAGTTTCATGACAATGCAGGAAAAACTGTAGAAGTAGTTCGCTCCACAAAGTATTTTGCAAATTCCAATATGGCCGCCAGTGGGCCATTTTGAATCGGATCGGCAAAAAAATTATGTCACGCACTGCTCCTCATCATCTCGATCATTTATATTGAGTTTCATGATAATGCAGCAAAAACTGTAGAAGTAGTTCGCTCCACAAAATGTTTTGCAAAATTCAATATGGCCGCCAGTCGGCCATTTTGAATCGGATTGGCAAAAAAAAGTATGTCACGCACTGCTCCACACCATGTCGATCATTTATATTGAGTTTCATTATAATGCAGCAAAAACTGTAGTAGTTCGCTCCACAAAATATTTTGCAAACTCCAATATGGCCGCCAGTCTGCCATCTTGAACCCGATAGGAAAGCAAATTATGTCACGCACTCGCACTACTACTCATCATGCCAATCGTGTATATTGAGTTTCATGACAATGCAGCAAAAACTGTAGAAGTAGTTCGCTCCACAATGTATTTTGCAAAATCCAATATGGCCGCCAGTCGCCCATTTTGAATCGATCGGGGAAAAAATATGTCACGCACTGCTCCTCATCATGTTGGTCATCATTTTTGTGAAGTTTCTTGAAATGCGACTAAAACTGTGGAAGTAGTTCGCTCCACAAAGTATTTTGCAAAAAATGTTGATAATTTTTGTGAAGTTTCATGAAAATGTGACTAAAACTGTGGAAGAAGTTCGCTCCACAAAGTATTTTGCAAAATCCAATATGCCGCCAGTCGGCCATTTTGAATCGGATAGGCAAAAAATATATCATGCACTGCTCCTCATTATGTCGATCATTTATATTGAGTTTCATGATTATGCAGAAAAACTGTAGAAGTAGTTCGCTCCACAAAGTATTTTGCAAAATCCAATATGGTCACCAGTCGGCCATCTTGAATTCGATCAAAAAAAATATGTCACGCACTGCTCCTCATCATGTTGATCATTTATATTGAGCTTCATGACAATGCAGCAAAAACTGTAGAAGTAGTTTGCTCCGCAAAGTATTTTGCAAAATCCAATATGGCCGCCAGTAGGCCATTTTGAATCGGATCGGCCAAAAAATTATATCATGCACTGCTTCTCATCATGTCGATCATTTATGTTGAGTTTCATGATAATGTAGCAGAAACTGTACAAGTAGTTCGCTCCACAATCTATTTTGCAAAATCCAGTTGGCCATCTTGAATCCGATCG
This sequence comes from Pictodentalium vernedei, assembly GCA_031216915.1. Lineage (NCBI taxonomy): Eukaryota > Metazoa > Mollusca > Scaphopoda > Dentaliida > Dentaliidae > Pictodentalium > Pictodentalium vernedei. Next base: position 138,445,602 of record CM062295.1, read on the forward strand.
GGAAAAAAATTATGTCACGCACTACCCCTCATCATGTTGATCATTTTTGTGAAGTTTCATGAAAATGCGACTTGCAACGGACCGGCAGACCGATCGACCGACAAGTTGACTCTCTATAAAAAAACAAATGTCTTTCCTTTCGGCCAAATAACAATTTTTTTATAGAATAACAAATGTATTTTCCTTTTAGGAAAGTCAAACAAATGTATTTTCCTTTTAGGAAAAGCGAAATAATTTTTTGCTGATAAGAAATAAACGTATTTTCCTATCAGGAAAAGGCAAAAAATGTGATCAGCACATTCCAACTAAGCGAAACACTCATTATCAACACTAAATCACTTGCATGTTTGTAGCTTATGCGGGTAAAATAAATATATGCATATTTGGAAATTCAAAAGTTTTCTGAAACCAGACCCGACCAAGGATCGAACGCTGGACCTGTACCAGCATTCTCCGGCAAAATGACTATCCATCATACCTACTGAGCTAACAAGAACCACAGAAAATAAGTTGAAAGTAGCTCAGCTAGCATGTTGATTCACATTTACAAATCGCCCCATGTCCAGTACACAAGAATTGACAATTACTGGATGACTACTTGTGTATATATGTATGTGTGTGATGAGGTGTGGGTGTGTGCGGGGGTGTGGGTGCTCAGTGGAGGGTGTGGGGGTGGTACTTGGGTTGTATTGGATGAAATGTTTTGTTTTGTTTTTTTTTATTAAAAATGATTTTGGAAGATACTTGAAATAATTTCATGGGAATATAAAAAAAATGCAAGTGAAGTAGTGGACACCCACCCCTTGACCAATAATTTGATTTTTAACTCACCAAAGTGAAGTTCAGGGGGAGCTTTACTAAAGACTTTCTGTCCTTCGTACGTCTTGCCGTCCATCATCCGTCTGTCCGTTGAAAACTTTACACTATCAACCTTTCTTCACAAACGATTAGACTAAATTGAAACACATTTGGTGCATGTGCATGTTCCTTGCCATTTGTGAATTCAAGTTAGTTTAAATACACTGGCCACGCCCACAGGGGTGGGAGGCACCACATGGGACATAACTCTGAGTTAATACCTATAATAATTTTTTCTCCAGAATTAAAAAAATCTTCTTCAAATCCAACAATCAGAATATTTTCGTATTTGGTGTACAATATCTCTAGGAGGATCAAATTCAAGTTTGTGGAAATTGAGTCCCTGGGCTAATTTTTGGGTTTCCTATGCGAGTCCGAATTTTAACATAGTGCAATATGTGGAATATTCTTTAAAAATCTTCTTCCTCAGATCCACCAGTCAGAATATTTTCACATTTGGTATCCTACACTTCCGGGATGCAAAATAAAATTACCTAATTGACCAAGGGCGTAAGCACAGGGTAGGGTAGAAATGTTTGATAATTGCATAAAATCATTTGAGGGATCTTCAAAAATTAGTTTGCAGCAAAAAAAGACCATCCAATGCACCCAAGAACCACTGTATTATTTGAATCCAAAATTACTTTCAGCCAGTGGATAGTGAGTAAAAAAAATTTCAACCTCCATGTTCTCAGTGGAAACTTTATCTCATGAGTGTTTTGAACATCACTGCCCTTGTACTGCACATGTGAATAATATTTATTCCCAACCCTGATCCATTCCCATCCCTGACCTATCCCTACCTCATTGCAAGTTGCATATCTGAATATATTTTAAACCTCTTTTTCAAGTACGGTACTGATTATAGGTTTATGCATTCGTCATAATTGAGAGGGTCAATGTTTTGAAAAGGATGTCCATTTTAGGTGATTTGTGTCGGGGTTACTAAAAATACACCTTGTAATGCGAGTATAGACTCCTCCCCCTGATACGGGTATTGTCGGGTAGGTAAGGCAAGCCCAAATAGGGTCATGGTGTTGAATAACGCGAATTTACTTAAAATACATATTATGCATCATGGGCACCCTCAGGCCTCCTAGCCTGTACCTATATTTGGTGATACGGCCTGGTGTTACTTAAAGTATGTTTGTGGTTATTTTTACACATTATCTAGGCCACTGCACGAGATGATGCAGCGAGCAGGGAGGCCTCGCCATGCTGATAAAAAAAATTTTGGACGCCGAAAATTTTTTGAAAAAAAAATCTTTTGGACTCCAAAAATTTGTTGAAAAAAATTTTGGGGGGAATTATAAAATTTTTTTACAACAATTTTTGGAACTTAAAAGATTTTTTCACAAAATATTTTTTAGACTTATAAAAAAATTTGACAAAACTTTTCGTGGACATGGAAAATTTTTTGACGAAATTATTTTTGGGACTTTGGAAAATTTTTTTGGACTTATAAAATGTAGTGACAAAAATGTTTTTGGAGGAAATTTTCCATCGACGTGTTACCAGGCCAATATCCTAAATATATGTAATGACTCATGAGTAGGTAATAATTGAGAGTTTACTATCACTTGTACATGTACGTGTACAACATACACACACGATGCGTTCACCAACGTGGAATTCAGTGTTAAATCACACGCTTGTTCACAAAACTGTACATGATCTTGAATCCCCCCCATGTACAGTAGTGACTCCTAGATCGCACTTTTAACGTTCAAATACTCGTGGTGAACGCGCGTTTTTAAAAAGAGGGTGAAATTGTACATCTTCGCTTGTATCTTGTACGTAATTTTTCGTCGACGTTCCCATCGCAGATCAGACCATCGATCCATCGTTGGTGAACGCGATCAAAAGCAAAAAATTCTGAGTCATCATCAAAAAACAGTTTTGGGGACTCTAGATCAGCGATTCAGAACCCGCAATTGTGTTGAGACAGATGATCCAGAAGCCGCAATTGTTTTGAGGCAGTGGGTTTTTCCCATTTATGACGTCATTAGGGGAATTCCCCACTATGAGAAAATTAAAATGCATTTTCCGCTCAATTAGGTTTTGAGTGGTAAAATTTTTAATATATTCATGATAGCAATCGCAGTCATCAAAAGGATTCTCTCTTAATTCGACACTCAGTGAATTGATGTGTGAATGAAAAATCTTTTGACAAATGTAAAAACTACTGTCAAAATGTGTTAAATCAGAAACCGGTTTGTCATGTACTGTTTAAACGCATTTTTTAAACTTCAATTAACACAGTCAGTTGAGATGTGAATATTTTCAGATTATTATATATTAAGACGGAAAGAGTTTTTTATTACTTGAAACATAAAAAAAAAATATAATTAAACATTTAATTTTGAAAATAATAAAAACAATTAAAACGAAAGATGTTTTTACAGATGGATCCTAGACGCCGAGATTTAATTTTAGGTGAGTATGAATGTGCTAAGAAGAGCATTCAGTCTGCTGACAGAAGCAGACGTCTTGGTGAGATGGAACTCAGATGCGAAGCCACAAAAATATTTAAACCGGTGACGGAGGGTCAAGAGCGAAGCAGGAAGGAGATAGTTGAAGAATTGAGACCCATAAAGGAGAGTTCTTTGAGAATGGGTTTGTTGCCTCCTAGTTTTGGAAATCGGTATTCCGTTCAATCTACACCGGATTACGTTCGCACAGGAATTCAAACAGATTTGAGCGAGAGTGACGATACGGCTTCGACTATCACCACTAGTAGCGTCGCGTCGTCTGATGATGATGGCGGTAAGAGAGATCAGTCGTATGGAATTTATAAGGATTCTGAGGGTAGAACTTTTGTAGGTGATACGGAAGTGGAAATGGATGATGATGAATTGATCGTGGGTTCGAATAAATATAAAGTAACTGATGGTCTGCGCAGATTGCTCCTTTACGACAAGCCCGGCGATTACACGGAACAGGATTTCGACAATTACGGAGACATTCTGGTCCAGACCCACGCCATGAAGAGAAATAACGATGCCAGAGAGACGAGACCCAAAGCCAACAGAGGTTACAAGTGGCAGAAAGTGGTGAAACCCATATGGGACATGAACAAGAAGTTCGTCGAATCGGTGACTGGCAAAGGGGTGAAAACCACTTTTCTTCCGAGCGATTCCGACGCTCTGTCTCAGAGATTGAGTTTGTTGATGGCGAGCAGACGGGCTGGTAACACGGGATTAGATAATCAGATAGTTGCTATATCTGACGAATTGTTAAGACAGAAGGTTTTGAATAAAAACCAGTATAAAAGGCCGATGAACGAATTGAAGGATTGATGTGTATATAATAAGTAGAGAGAAACAAACAAACAAACAAACAAAAATAAAACAGTAAATTCTTACACTAGAAAAATAAAAGTATTTAAAAATGACAAAACGATTTACCAGTGAAAAAAACAAAAAAAATATATCATAAAAATAAAATATGTTGGTGATAAAGAACAGGGGATACGTCAGAACTTACGTTCAAGGCGGTTCTGGCATCGTCGATTCTATAATGCGAGCGTTCACGAGCAATGCGGGTGGAAAACTCACATCGACCGCGTTTGAGGTCGGTAAGAAGACAGCTTTGGATGCTGGTAAGAAAGCCGCTTCCGAAGCCAGTGGTAGGATAGCTTCTGTGGCTGGCAAGAGGGCAGCCGACGCGTTGATCGACAAGTTGATCAGTCCGCCGGCGAAGCGAGCTGCGTTAGAGCAAACGCCGAAAAGTTGGAAAGATTTTAAGGATGCTGTGGTGCCCATACAAGATTTAGCCAAAATGACGAGTGGATCCGGATTGAAGAGAACTCGCGACGGTGCGATATAAATAAATAATAACATTAAAAAACAGAGTTTGAAAAACATAAAAAAAATTTGTGTTTGAAAAGAATCTAAAATAACAAACAAAATAAAACAAAGATGAACATTAAAGATATGTCTTGGAACGATGCTGCGACCAAGAGGTCGAATAATGAGTTCTTTCCCAAGAGCATAAGGGGCTTGATAGTGGGAAAATCGAATTGTGGAAAGACCAATCTGTTGATGAATCTGTTGTCCCGTCCCGACTGGTTGGATTATGACAGATTGTTCGTGTTTGGCAAGAGCTTGTTTCAACCCAAATACAGATTGCTTCGAGGGTGCATGGATCGCAGATTTCCCAAGGACGTCATAGCCAGAATCTTTGACAGTAGGGAGGAATTCGACAAGAGTGGAGCTCCACTCTCGACCATTTTGGATGGTGCGGCGACGGAGCTGATGAAGAGAAATGCATCTTCGAACGTCAAGTGTCGATTTTATGAGAACGCTAGCGATGTTCCGGATCCTAGAGAACTGAAATCGGAAGATAAGAATCTCATGATTTTCGACGATCTGCTTTTGGAGAGACAGAACCAATGCGAATCGTATTACGTTAGGGGTCGACACAGCAATGTGGACTGTTTCTACCTGTCGCAGAATTATTTTCGATTGCTCAGACAGACAATAAGGGAGAACGCTAATTTTCTATGTCTCTTTCGCCAAGATCTCAAGAATCTCAATCACATCTACGGCAATCACGTCGCAAACGACATGAGCGCTGTGGAATTCAGGAGATTCTGCAAGAGGGTTTGGGATGGTGGACTTTACAATTTTGTCGTGATCAATTTGACAAGCGAATTTAATCGTGGAAAATATCGGTGTGGATTCGACAAGTTTTATGTTTCCGATGGTAATAATAAGATAGAGCGTGAAAATAAAAAAAAATTAGAAAAATAATAAATCTTCAAATAATTAGTTTTGAATAAAAAAAAAATAAAATTAAATATAATGTTCGAACATGGAGAATTGTTAGGACGGATAGCCGAGAATACGGCTGCGAAACAATCCATTCAAATCGTGGTGAGTGGCGATTCGACTCGATTCGCTACGAAATTCGAACCTTCCATCGAATTGAATAGAGAGAAAAGATACGAGATGGCATTGGTGAATCTGGAGACTTATAATTCCTTTCCCAACGTCACCGGAAAGAATAACTCGTTCAAGTATTCCGACGGAACGGATTGGTTGGAGATTCGAATTCCCAAAGGGAGTTACGCCATAGACGATTTGAACGATTACATTCAGACGCGAATGAAGATGGATGGAAAGGGAAGCAACAAGATCAGACTCACTCCCAATCCTAATACCTTACAGACGATGTTGGAGTTGGAAGATAATTTTCGAGTGGATTTCAACACGGACGATTCTATAGGCAAGATGTTGGGATTCAATCGAAAGATGTATCGAGGCCACGCGGCATCTGAAAATACGGTCGACATTCTCGCAGTCAATAGCATTCTGGTGAACGTGGATGTGATTGCTGGAAGCTATGTGAATGGTAGCGATCAACCGACGATCTATTCCTTCTTTCCAAACGTGTCGCCGGGTTATAAGATCATGGAGCAACCTCGAAATTTAGTTTATCTACCAGTGATTTTAGACATGTTGTATAGTCTCAAAACCACGTTGACGGATCAAAATGGTGAACTGTTAGATCTTCGCGGAGAGAGAGTGACGATACGATTTCACATAAGAGAAATATAAAAGCAAAAAAAAAAATATTATATATATAGATAACAAAAATAAAATAAACGCAATATTAATTTTACAAAATTATTTTAATATAATTATTAAACAAGAAACAATTGAAGTAAATATATTTAAAAAAAAACAAAACAGAATTATGACAGAATACGTGGTTAAAAACGTGAACATATCCGCAGGACAGAGGAAGAAACTTAAGAGAGCGTTAACAACTCGAGGCGAGGTGGTGAGATTCAAATTCACTCACGAAGATCTGATGAGAGGCGGTCAGGATTCGATCACCTGGACCAGAAGTCAAATCAAAAGGATGGAGAAAGCGATTCGCGATGGAAGAAGGTTGACGGTGAGAATGAGTCCCGCTCAATTGAGATACAATTTGAGAATGAAAGGTGGTTTCCTACCGCTATTGGCAGGAATAGCCGCAAAAGCATTACCCTTCACCGCAAAGGCGCTACCCTTTCTCGGAAAGACTCTCGGCGTGGGAGCTCTCATGGGACTTGCAAGTTCGGCAGTTGAGAAATTAATGGGTGGCAGCGGACTGTTTTTGAAGAAGGGAGGAGCCGTGTGTCGCATCCACGTAGACGACAGCGGTAAAGGATTGTATCTAGAACCCGTTAGAGGAGGCAACTCCCTGAGAGGAAACGGTCTCTATCTGAAGAGTGGATGGAACGTCGAGCGACTCGGCAAGGGTTTGTTGCTCGGTGAGAATTCGCCATTTAAGAACATACCGATTTTGAATATGTTATTATAATATAAAATTATATAAAATATAAAATCATAGAAAGTATAAAATAATATATTTAAAATGGATAAAAAGGGGGAGAAACAAATTTATCACCTGGATGAAAAGGTGGAGAAACAATTTGACGATAATGACGAACATCGTGAGCCAGAGAGCGAAAAAATAAAAAAATGGTTAGACGCTAATGATGGATATCTAAGGAAAGAACTAATGAAAGAGATAGATGAAGTGCGGGATAGACGGTTGAGAATGAGACAATGCTTTCCACGGTCACCACTACCTTCTGAAGAGAATGGTAATGATGCGAGTGTTACCAAGAGATGCACAACATTAGTTCATAATTATGATTCGGATAAATAAAATGTTACCATAAATGTATCACATCACAAAGAAAAAGAAAAAAAGAAAAAGAAGAATCAACACTGAAATTTGAGAGAAAAGGAAACGTTATTATAATATATTATGATGATAGTGAAGAAGAAGGAAAACAAAAAAAAAAAAAAGTAATGAGATCTAAAGATGATCTTATTACTTTTTTTTCATTTTTCTTCGCTAAAAATCAATCACTCTATTGTTTATATTTCCAAGTCCGTTGTTAGCATGTTGACACTCGTGTCTTCTCCTTTTTCGAAAACGTGTTGAATGTTTATCTTTACTCTTTTGAGTTTTTTACATCGGTCAACTCGCTCTCACCACCCAATTTCTTCACGAGTTCGAATGAGATGTTTGGAAATATGTAATTTCCATAGGGCAACGACAAATCGTCCTTGTCGAATTCTCTGTCTTTGGCGATGACGATGTTCTGCAGATTGCTTTGGAACTCGTAAATCAAATCGAGCGCGGCTTCGTCCAATTTCAAAGGCATCTTATATTTCTCGTATTTGTGCTTTAAGCCCTTTGTCTCGACCTCGTTCAATTCGATGGGATCGTGTCGTTGTAATCTATAGATTTTATGACCGAATTTCTTATACGTTTCGACTCGTTTCAATTTCAATTCGCATCTTCTAGGTGTTGTTGTCTTCTTGATTGATTATTTAGTATTTAAATAATAATTTGTTTAAAAAGTTTGTTTTTTTTTTACTCTTTATATATATAAAAAAATTGTTTTTTTAATTTTTAATTTTCTTTAATGTAAAATTTTTTTAGTGAAAGTTTTTTTTCTCTTTATATATATATATAAAAAGTTAAATTTTAATTTCAATCACTCTATTGTTTATATTTCCGAGTCCGTTATTAGCAAGTTGACATTCGTCATTTTTCCACATACGAAAATGGTTTGAATGTTTATCTTTACTCTTTTGAGTTTTTTTTCATAGGCGAATGCGCTCTCACCACCCGATTTCTTCACGAGTTCGGGTGAGATTATTGGATATATGTAACCTCCATAGGACAACAATAAATCACCCCTATCGAATTCTCTGTCTTCGGTGACGATGATATTAATCAGCAGTTCACTTTGGTACTCGTAAAACAAATCGAGCGCGGCTTCATCCACTTTCAAACACATTCGATATTTGTGGTAGTAGCGCTCTAAGTCCACCATCTCAACCTCATTCAATTCGATGGGATCGTGTGGTTGTAATGTATAGATATTAAAACTGGATTTCTCATACTTTCGTCTTGTTTCAATTCGCATCTTTTAGGTGTTGTTGTCATGATCGATTATTTGGTTTTTATGAATTCTTGCCAATAATGTATATTTTAAATTTTGTATTTTAAATAATAATTTGTTAAAAAAAAAGTTTCTCTTTATTTCTCTTTATATATAAATAAAAGTTAAAAAAAAAATTCTTACAAACTCAATTTTGAGGTAAAAACAATGATCAAGTCCAAACAACCGAATTATAGTCTAGAACGTGCAAGACTTCAAACGTTTAAAAATTGGCCTTCGCATCTCGCTCAAAAACCCGAAGACTTAGCTGCCGCGGGTTTCGTTTACGTGGGTAGAGACGACAAAGTCAAATGTTTTTGTTGTGACATACATTTGATGAATTGGGAACCTCACGACATACCTTTACTATAACACATAAGTAATATTGAAAAAGGCGAATGCGATTATTTGAACAAGATCCTAACGTTGGGATTGATCAAAATCCAAGACGAAGAGAGAGATAGAGATAAAAACCAAAAATTATTGATGGATATGTTACAACTCGTATACACCAGAGAACAATTGTACGATGCATTAAACAAAGTGAACAAGACCCTGTCTCAATTCATAACTTTAGAACATCTCATCAAATTCATGGCAGAAGTGGACGAGTTATCGTCACTCGTCGAAAACAAACCGAGTAAAACGTCCACCACCAAGTGTCTGGTCTGCGAAGGTGTCGCAAACGTCTTGTTTCTATCGTACGCACACCTGCGTTACTGTAGAGAATGTCATTCCGAAGACGAGAAAATGTGTTCGGTTTGCGAGCGAGAAATAAAAGCGGTCTTAAATTGTTTTTGAATAAAAACACATTAAAGAAAAAAAAATTGAATTTAACATTTAACTTTTTTTTTTTTCTATTATATATATATAAAAAGAGTAAAAAAGCAAAACTTTTTTAACAAATTATTTAATACAAAATTCAAAAAAAAAAAAATATTCTTACAAATGAAGCAAACAGATAAAACAATGGTAAATTTAAATGAGAAAATCATACCTCAGTTAAACGAGATTTGTATACTATTACAAATTTCAGATTTCAGAAATCATAGAACTAAATCAAAAAAAATTGAAGTCATACAAGAATATTTGCGAAACGCTAGAAAGGCAAACGAAATGTCGATAGCAACGATGTCAAAAGATGCATCGGTTGTGAAAAATAAGAAGACGACTAAACGAAAAGCCGTTGAAGAACATCAAGTTTCCAAAGAAAAGAAAAGAAAAACTAAAACGAAAACGAGTGATGCACTTCAGATTCAAGACAAACGAGATATATCGAGCGAAATTCAATGAGCAATCGACGAAGAGAAAGGAGAAGAATATGTAACACGACTCGTTGCGGAACTATTCCAATCGAAACCCATAGAACGGGAGAGTGCGATCAAAGGCATTTTTAAAACTTTCGACGTGATTCCCTCGTTGAAGAAAGTCGATCCGAAATTGTTCATGGAACGGGTGAAGAAAGAAGTATTGGATTTGTTTCGCGAATACATGAACGTGGGATTAAAAATTAAGATGATACTCCATTGCATAATGAATAAAATCGACATGAAGTCTGGCGAGAGCATCGTGAAAAATGCATATTTCAGATCTAACGTCGAACCCGTATTTCGAGGTTCAGATCTATCGGACGTTTTCGAAAAGATGAAAGACAAGATGTTGACGTCTCTCGTGAATTATCAACATGAAGGTAGTAATTGGACGTTCGGTGAGGTGTTGAAACTCGAAATTCACATGAATAAAAACGAACCGTTGAAAGGATCTTCCTACTTGGAATTACCGTATTTCTTGACTAAGAAACACGCCGTGGTCAACGTGAGAAATAAAGATGATCAATGTTTTAAATGGGCAGTCACCTCTGCTTTATACCCTGTCGAAATAAACTCTGATAGAGTTTCTCGTTACGAGGAAACTTCTAAAAATCTTGATTGGACCGGAGTGACTTTTCCAACAGAGTTAAAACACATCGAACGTTTCGAGGTTCAAAATCCCACCGTAGCGGTGAACGTCTTAGGATACGACGACGAAAATCGAACGATCTATCCTCTCAGACAGACTTCGTATCGCGGAAGAGAAAAGACGATTATTTTATTATTGATTTCGAATGGTGAAAATCGTCATTATTGTTGGGTTAAACATCCGACCCGATTACTGTCGAAACAAAATAATAATCATAACGGAAAGATATCTTTATGTTACAATTGCATGAACGTGTTTCACAGCGAAGACTCGGTGGCAAAACATCAGGAATATTGCAACGAAAATCAAGGTGTCGCCGTAGAAATGCCCAAACCCAACACCATCGTGAAGTTTGAAAATCATAATAGAAGGTTAAAAGTACCATTCGTTGTGTACGCCGATTTCGAATGTTTCACCACGAAAATGAATTCCTGTCAACCCAACGCTCTTCAATGTTACGTCGAAAGATATCAAAAACACATACCTTCAGGCTATTGCATTTACGTGAAATGCGCTTTCGACTCGCAACACGACATGGGTCACTTCACCTACACGAAACAGCGCGAAGACGACGACATGGCTCAAAGGTTCGTGGAAGAGTTAGAATCGAAAATTCAAATGTTATACTACAAATTCAAAACTCCGGCGAAAATGATCATCACACGAGAGCAGCAGGACGAAAATAACAGAGCCACCGAATGTCACATATGCAGACAATGGTTTGACGAGAATTTGGAGGAAAAAAAGAAGGTCAGAGACCATGATCATTACACGGGTCTGCATCGCGGTCCGGCTCACAGCAAGTGTAATTTAAAATATCGAGACGCCACTTTCTATCCGGTGATGTTTCACAATCTCTCAGGTTACGACAGTCATCTGTTCGTGAAAAATCTCGGCACCTCACACGAAGAATTAAATTGCATCGCGAACAGCGAAGAAAGATACATTTCCTTCACGAAATGGAAGCTCATGGAGAGGAAAAGAGTAATCAACAGAAATACGTTGAAAGAAAAAAGGAAATCCATTCGTAGATGCATACGTTTCATCGACAGTTTTAAATTCATGTCGACCGCTCTGGAAAAATTAGTCGATAACATGAGCAAGGATAAATTTAAAATCACGAGCGAACATTTCGGAGAACGAGTAGATGTCATGTTGAGGAAAGGAGTCTATCCTTACGATTACATGAACGATCTAAAGAGATTCGAAGACACCGCACTACCTTCGAAAGAAGATTTTTATTCGAAATTATACGAATCCGACATTTCCGACGAGAATTACGAACACGCCAAAAACGTGTGGAAATCATTCAATATGAAAACCATGAGAGATTATCATGATCTCTATCTGAAGACCGACGTTCTGCTCTTGGCAGACGTGTTCGAAAATTTTCGAGACGTCTGTCGTCGAAATTACGATCTGGATCCCGCTTGGTATTTCACCGCACCCGGTCTGGCGTGGGACGCTCTGTTGAAGACCACCGAAGTCCAATTGGAATTATTATCCGACGTGGACATGTTGCTCATGTTCGAAAGGGCTGCGAAAGGTGGCGTCTCGATGATCTCTCACAGATATTCTGAAGCTAACAATCCTTACATGAAAGAAGGTTTCGATTCGAAACGGTCGACTAAATACATACAGTATTGGGACGCCAATAATCTGTACGGTTGGGCTATGAGTCATCCTTTACCGATTAGAAATTTCGAATGGGTGAAGGAACCGGAAGAGATGCAAAAATGGAGAGACTATCCTTGCATTTTAGAAGTCAATTTGAACTATCCGGAAGAATTACACGGTCCACACAACGATTATCCGCTGGCTCCCGAACGAATGGAACCGAACGAAGGAGACGAGGAAAAACTCATTCCCAATTTATTTAACAAATGTAACTACGTCATCTACAACGAGAATTTGAAACAGTACGTCGATTACAGGATGAAATTAGTCGACATACATCGCATTGATTTGACGAAGAGCCTTGGATGAAAAAATACATCGATCTCAACACGAATCTCAGAACTCAAGCCGAGAACGATTTCGAAAAAGATTTCTTCAAACTCATGAACAACTGCGTGTATGGCAAATCGATGGAAAACATCAGGAAGAGAACCGACGTTGGACTCATCACGTCTGAGAAAAGAGCTAAAAAATTAGTGGCGAAACCCAATTACAAACAACGAACCATATTCGACGAAAATCTAGTGGCCGTTCACATGGAAAAGATGCATCTGAAGTTCGACAAACCGTATTATCTCGGACCGATCATCTTAGATGTCAGCAAGCGATTGATGTACGAGTTTCACTATGATTACATCAAACGAAAATTTGGTGACAGAGCCAAACTACTGTTCACCGACACGGACAGTTTAGAGACGAAAGACGTCTACCGAGATATATCTCCGGACGTGGCCGATTGGTTCGACACGAGCAATTATCCCGTCGATCACCCATCCAACATTCAATCGAACGACAACAAGAAGGTGTTGGGAAAATTTAAGGACGAGAGCGGTGGTAAACAGATCGTCGAATTCGTGGGCTTGAGACCTAAACTCTATGCTTATCGTCTAGAAGATGATGAAGAGATCAAGAAGTGCAAAGGAGTTAAAGCGTGCGTGGTGAAGAAAAACATCTCTTTCCAAGAGTATAAAGATTGTCTGTTAGGAAGTGGTCCAGTGTATAACACTATGAAATCGATTCGAAGCAAAAATCACGACTTGTATACCGAAATAGTCAACAAGATTTCGCTGACGGCCGACAACGACAAGAGATTCATATTAGATGATAAAATAAGCACTTTGGCACTCGGACATTGGACTTTGGATATAATTTTAGACGATATGAATGGGGATGAATGGATTCTAGATGCGATTGTGGATGATAAGATTCCAGATACGATTGTGGATGATAGGATTCCAGAAAATCAAGAAGAATTAGATGAACACAAAATTATAGAAATGGATAGTGACATCGAGAAAGTTAGTTTAAAAAGAAGAAGAAAAAATAGAAAAAAAAAACGTCATTTTTAGTAAATTATCATAAAATAAATAAAAAAAAAAAAATATATACGTATTTATGAATAAGAAAATAAAGATATCCGTAGAAGGTGTCGTCTTACCCAACGAACCCCTATCCAACATCGATCTGTTGAATGCGGCAAAAGATTTGAAAATCAAAGATTTTCTAGGAGTGTTTTCCAGAGATTCCTTGCCGAAGAGAAGACCTCGACAATCGGAATGCGGAATTTTAAATCTAGACGATTCATCGGGTGAAGGCACTCACTGGGTGGCGTGGATGAAAAATGGGAAGAAGAAAAATTATTATTTCGACAGCTACGGAATCTCGCCGCCAAAAGAAATAAAGAACTATTTCAACAAATCGATGGTTTGTTACAACACGGAACAAGTGCAATCACCACATCAAGTGTTTTGCGGTCACCTGTGTCTCTGCGTTCTCAAGAGATGGTCTGAAGGAGATCGATTTCAAGACATTCTCAATGATTTACATTAGAGATTTTTTTTTTCTTTTTATAGTATATATAAAGATAAAAAATTATTTTAAAAAAATTTTAATCGAATAAAAAACGAAAAATAAAATAACATAGTTCATTTTTAATAAACTGCGTTTTGAATATATTTTTTCTAAAAACAAAAAAAATCCTTACAACAACATGCCAGTCGGCAAAGTTGGTAGAAGTGACGACGAAAAAGTCAACCCGAGAAAGAAGAGGAAGACGTTTGAAGTCGACGATGGTTACGACGTTGCCAACTTGGATGAATGTTACGTTCGGAGATACGAACCTCAAGAAGAACCTTTGAACATGAACGATAAGAAGCTCTACAATCTTCCCGAGTTGATAGATCTCACAGATGCTGCGACTAAAAAATACGTCGACAGGGGGAACGCCGATTTCGAACGAATCCTGCTGGATAATTACGTGGATAAAACCATGACCGACGATCTCGATCTGAAATCCAAATGTTTGGTGAACGTCGCGAATCCCATAGATCCCACCGATGCCGCGACCAAGAAATACGCGGACGACTCTCACGCGAGATTCAGCGAACACTTGAGAAATAGATACGTTCTGAAAATGATGCACTCGGAATTGAACGCCAATTCTAACAAGATAACGAACGTGGCCACTCCCATGAATCCCAAGGACGTGGCGACCAAACACTACGTAGATCTGGACCAGAGAAAGTCTGACAGATGAGAAATGAAATCGGATCTGAATGCGGGATTCCACAAGATATTGAATCTGTCGAAGATCAACGACACGGATGCAGACTCAACCGTGGTCAACAAGGGCTATGTAGATTCTGCCATGATACAATCGCAAGAATACCTAGAATCACAAGTGGACGATCTCTACCTGAACAAAGAATCTGGCGGAACCATGGAGGGTGGCATCAACATGAATGGTCACAATTTATTCGGTCTCGATCACGATCCCGAATTCGATTCCAGCGTGGTAAGCAGGAAGTACGTGGACGACAACTCGGTCTGGAGAAAGGGCGACATCATGAAAGGTAAACTAGACATGGGTGGACACGCGCTCACGAATCTACCGGATCCCGTGAACATGACGGATGCCTGCACCCTGATTTCGGTGGTGGAGAAAGTCAAATATGCTAGACAATTGAACACCGTGTGGGCCAGAAGGCTGGCACCTTAGATGAAGGAATAGCTGAGTGGTCTTTCGGAAATGGAGGTAGCGGATCGAAACATGGTCAGGTGGGATATCCCATGCCGTTGGGAGGTGAAATCCTTCGAATGAGTCTGGCTTCCTCGGATTTGAATAACAGAGCGGTCGTCAGTCTCATGGTGAATGGTGTAGAGAGCGATAAGAGATACAGCATCGAAAAGACTGAGAATCAACACGCGAATGTTAGCACGTTCGGCACGCCTCTCAAAGTGAACGCCGGTGACAGGATTAATTTCGTCACGAAAACCAATAATCCCGAAGCCACCACTTCCATGGTGAGTCTACTGATCGAACTAGATTCTTTGAACAAACAGTGAACGCGTGGAAAATAATGAATTAAAAAAAATAATAATGTGTGATTATTAAAAACAAAAAAAAAAACAAAAAAAAAAAAGTAATGAGATTTAGAAAGATGTTCAATCTCTCTAGATCACATTACTTTATTTATTTTTTTTGTTTTTTTTGTTTTTTAATAATTACTCATTACTTTTTATTTTTTTTTTTGTTTTTTATTTTTTTTTTCACACTCGTCTCTCATCGAATGATCGACATCTTATTTCCGTCCGATTCGAATTGTAATTCTCTGTACGACAGGACCAGGGTGAAGGCTTCGGTTTTTCTCGGCACGTTCCTATCGAATTGCATCTTGATCTGAATGTCTAAGACGCTACTCTTGAGTCGTTCACTCTGTTTACTGACGTCGAATACGAACATGGGATACATTGACTTGTATTCGCCGGGAGATATGTTGGGGTTGCTCATCAATTCGTCTAGACCGTGATACTTCTTTCTAAAATCAGCGGCGTCGCCGTACAACCTGCAGAAATCGTTCTTGTCGAACGACGCGTTGTAATCAATTGCTGGATATCTCGTGGCATTCAGAAACACTTGCATGTTTCTCAAACTGCAGTGATCGAACAACGACGCATTCTTTTCCTGAGACCCGTCCCTATCAGTCTGAAATGCAACCACGATGAAACGCGGTCTCTCGGAAGCGGATTTCACCGTCAATCTCCAATCGAAGTGATTCGTGGAGGGAGGAATGCTAGCCATGTCACACTGTCTCATTCTAAATCCCACGGGTAATTTACTGTTGGATTCTATGATCTTGTAGAGACACGCTTTCTCCACGATCGAAGGCTCCATGTGCGGAACGAACCACGATATCTTGTGTAGAGTTATCTTATCTGCACCGGTCGCGGTGAGTCTCACTATTGCGTCGTCATTTCCTTTTCGAATCAACGTCAGATTGTGTTTGAATCCGTACATGATCTTGTTGTAATCGTCCGCAAATCCGAAGATGTGTTTCAAAGGTATCCTGAACGAAAACGTTCCTTTAGGTCTGGACGTCTTGACGACGTAGTCGAATATCGCGGCGGCGCCTGCGCTAGCAGGGCCTACGGTGTCTTTCACCCACAACTGATTAAGTCCTCTGGATTTCGAAAAATCATCAGGATACGTCAAGAGTCCAAACATCGTGGTGGCCTGACCGGGATGAAACACAGATTCTATCTCTTGTCCGGATAGCATGTATTTTATGTTACTGAATAGATGCATGATGCCATTATTGGCTAGAGTAACCGTGTCGTCGTCGGCGTAGTCGCTCCCATCTTCCTTGGTGAGACGTCCCTGCATCACTATGTAACTCTCGCTAGGATGTACGAATAGATCTTGAGTTTCGACGTTGATTCTTATCTCTCCCGCATTGTTCAAACTCGTTCCGGTTACCGGTTCGTATTCGTGAACCTCATATTCTTGAATACTTTCATCTTTCACTATGCTTTGTGCTATATCTAGTATATTTGTCATTTTAAAGGATTTTTAGTTTTTTTTTTTTTTTTTGTTTATTAATTCACTTGCTTTCTTTATCTAAAAAAATAGTTTTTAATTATTTTTTATTATTATTTTTTTCTCTCTTATATATATATATATATGTGTGTAAACAAGAAAATGTCAAAGAGAGTAAATAAAATAAAATTTTGTGTTCTTCATCAAAACTTCTGTAATTGTTGTTCGTAAAACTTTCCGATGATCTCTTCTCCATCCAAAGCTTCGATTTCGTAAGTCACCGGATCGGTGTGAAATATTTTGATGATCACGAAAATTTCCGAGGTCCATCGAGGAGTATAACCCTTTTCGAAGTGCTTCTTATAAGCGTAGATTCTCACTCGATCGCCGACCGCAAATTTCGGCGTTCTAGACTTCTTCCTGATCTTAGATCTCTCAGGATATAGATTCGCGTAGACCCGTTTTTCGTTTCGAGGATCGCTAGCTTCCGCGGGAGTCATCTTGATCGATCTGTGTCACGTGTTGTTGTAATCTTTGACCAGACCGTTCAGAGCGTATATGTATTTCTTGGTCGAATTTGCCGTGAAGTATCTGTACATCTTCTCCTTCATCGTTCGATTCCAGCGTTCCACCACGCTGGCTTTCTCTTCATTTTCGATCGAGTAGAGGTCTACCAATCGACGAACGTGCTTGTTGTAGAATTCCTTTCCCTTATCCACCCACAATTTACTCGGTTTTCGAGAAGACGAGTCGAACACGCTCTTCAGAGCCTCGGTGATGCAAGGTCCCGATTTATCCTTCAAAGCTCTGATCCAACCGTATTTGGAAAACACATCGATGACCGTCAATAGATATTTGACGCCCTCGTTCCACCTCGAAAACGATCTCATGTCGACCAAGTCGGCAGACCAAATGTCATCCAGACCCTTCACGAACACCCTTCTCTTTCGAAATTTACGCACTATGGGTTTGTATAACTCCTCGGCCAATTCGCTCGTCAATAATCGTTTCTTCTTCTTTTCAGATGCGCTTTTTTTTTTTGAATGCCCCATCCGAATCAACGTTTCGCACCGATCAGATTGCCGACCAGCGAACGTTCCATCTTCTCTCTCCTGGTCGGATTCGATATGCCTCTCAATCTCCCCAACATGTTTTTGTCGCAGACGTCATTGCGAGTCTTGGTGTCGTAGCACAGATCGTGATCGTACGCGGCCACGTCCACCCTATTCACAGGTTTGCTCCAAGATTTGGGTGTCAGATCGGCGTTGAGTCTCTTGTTCAATTTCGTTCTGGGTCCCGTGAAACTGTGACCGGGCAGATGCATTTCGAAAGGTAGATTGTTGATCATTTTATTCATGATGCCTTTACCTTTGCTCGCGTTCTTTTGTTTGTCGAATCGCGTCTTGACAGAACCACACACGTCGCAAATTCCGCGAAGCATCCGTCTGTCGTTTTTAGTTCGCACTTCTCTAGAATTACTCGTCTCGGTAACTCTCTTACACTTTATGCAATACATTTTTAAGAGTTATTTAAATTAATTTCTTTTTTTTTTATTTTATATATAAATTTAATATTTTTTTTTTTTTTTTTTAAATTCTGTTCTTATTATATATATATATATATATATTTTTTTTTTTGTCAATCGCTGCTCTTGAGTTCTATCATCTTACTGAATTCCTCCCTGGCCTCTTTCCTCCCCTTTTCCACGAGAGAATCCTTCATCTCTTCCTTGATGATCTGACGAGTCTTGATTCTCACGGCATCGTATTTCGTTTTCTCGCTCAATATCGTGAAGTATTCTCCGTCCGATATCCTACCATCTTTCAACGCCATAGAGATCATTTCGGATATCGTGTCGATCTTGGAGTCAGCCAAGATGCGAATCTTGTCGTGTTTCCTCGCCTTCAGATATATTTTCCTACTCAAAAAGTTTCCGAGCGTGCTAAACAATCCGGTGGCGAGGGCCACTCCTTCTATGGTCAACACGATCGGAATGCCGACCGTGGTCGACAGCAATCTGATGCTGGCCGCGTGTAAACCCATGGAAATCGTGATGAGTGTCGTGTCGATCGCGTTGACGAATTTCACGAAACGCGAATACTTCTTCTTGAGGGAACGACGAGAATCTCTCTCTCGAGTCAGATACAATTGGATTCTACTGATTTGATCGATGCGATACCTCTCTCCTCTTTCTCTTTCTTCTAGCGATGGCGCCGTCGGCAAAACGCCGTTCGGCTTCTCGTCCTCGTCGTCCACTAACGTCAGATACAATTTATTTCTGGTTCTCATTTTGTGTTTTTTTTCTTTCTTTCTAATATTAAATAGAAAAATTTATGTGTGTATTTATTTTTTTTTTATTTTCTACTCTCCCTTATTTTATATCAACGAAAAAAACTTAGACGTATGCTTTGTTCAGCAATAATTTCTTGATGCATCCCTTGTCTTCTAAAGTCAAACTTCTACGCGCCAATTTCAGTTCTTCCGAATCTGTGGGCCTGTCTCGATTCTTACAGAAGACTAATCTCTTCCAAAACGTGATCACATCGTTGAATTTAACGCGTTCAAAAACTGGTTCGAAAATACATGACGACCATATCTTCCCTTTCCATCGTTAGACACGAATGATTCTCGTGATCGAAGTCTAGATAATCCCGACATCCGACGCATCGTTCTAACAAGATGGGACATAGTTGTTCGTTCACGCAGATTGCGTATGCTCTCATCAGCATGTTTAAAAGAAACCTCGCTCTAATAGTCTGAGAATCGCTCATGATTTACGTATTTTTTTTTATTATCTATTCGATTTGATATATTTAATTTTCTAAATAACTATTTATTTATATATTTTTTTTCTCCCCTATATATATATCAATCAAAAACGTGACAGCGGGCTCGCGAATTTCCAACCACACCGACGACGACACTCTTCGTTCAGATCGAGTTTTTACGAGAATCGAGCGATCCGACCGCTCGATCAGCTGAGTTTGGGAATTTTTCTCATAGTGGGGGAATTCCCCTAATAATGTCATAAATGGGAAAAACCCACCGCCTCAAAACAATTGCGTGTTCTGGATCATCTGTCTCAACACAATTGCGGGTTCCGAATCGCTGATCTAGAGTCCCCAAAACTGTTTTTTGATGATGACTCAGAATTTTTTGCTTTTGATCGCGTTCGCCAACGATGGATCGATGGTCTGATCTGCGATGGGAACGTCGACGAAAAATTACGTACAAGATACAAGCGAAGATGTACAATTTCACCCTTTTTTTAAAAACACGCATTCACCACGAGTATTTGAACGTTAAAAGTGCGATCTAGGAGTCTCAACTGTACATGGGGGGGATTCAAGATCATGTACAGTTTTGTGAACAAGCGTGTGATTTAACACTGAATTCCACGTTGGTGAACGCATCATGTGCGTATGTTGTACACTTACATGTACAAGTGAAAGTAAACTCTCATTTATTACCTACTCTCATGCATAGGCTCAATCCACACCTTATGCTATTGGAATTTTCCATCGATCGGTCACCAGGCCAAGAGTCTAAATATATGTAATGACTAGGTTCAATCCACGCCTAGGGTTGTTGGAATGTTTCGTCAATGCATTACCATGCAAAGAGTCTAAATATATGTGATGACTCATAGGTTCAAACCACGCTCAGTGCTACGCCATTGGGGATTTTCCATGACGCATTCACGGGCCTATAGTTTAAATGTACGTGGCCATAGGGCCAAATATACCAAATATAGGTACAGGCTAGGAGGCCTGACGGTGCCCATGACGCATAATATATATTAGTTTAAGTAACATCGCGTTATTCAACACCATCACCATATTTTGGCTTGCCTTACCTACCTGACAGTACCCGTATCGGGGGAGGAGTCTATCCTCACATTACAAGCTGTATTTTAAGTAACTCCGGCACCAAATCACCTTATATGGACATCCAGATGGTCACTAATCACGTGACATAGCTTTTCCTGGGGGCCTATAATGTCACACATTCCAGGGTCCACCCAGGGGGGCCGTGACGTCACACATTCGTTGACCCCCGTTAGACATGTTTACTACTTACAGGATGCCGCCATCTTGGTTTCTATGGTAGCACGTGGTTGCTAGGAGCCGGGAAGACTTCTTATAAGACGGGAATATGTTTGGGGGTATGTTCGATTAAACTGGAGTATCACGAACTACCAAAATAAACCCGTTAATAATCACCAAAATGATCACCAAAATGACCAAAATAGACTTAACATATTTAGAATATTGATCTAACTATTACCACGTAGTGGTATAAGGCCCCGTCCGATTATACTAGAGTATTTCCTTTACTTATAAGTACCCAAATGAGCCTGAGAATCACCGGAAATAACCGAAATGATTACCGAAATCACCGAAACTGACTTATCCTACCTAGAATTTTGATCTAAATAGTACCACGTAGTGGTATAAGGCCCCTATAGGGTGTGTTTGATTGTACTAGAGTATTTACTCGTATCCAAAACCCTTGGTTTTTACATGAAACAACCAAATGAGCCCCAGAATGACCGAAAGTCACCTAGAATTCTCACTGTTACAGGCATATCACGGGCCCGGACTCTCTTAGAACCCTACCAGAAAGACTACGACTAGTAGCGGTGTATGTACATGTTTTTTCACGCAAGTTTAGCGAAACAGTTTTATAAACAGAATGAGGAAGAGCCAAATCCATAAATAATAATAAAAACATGTTCGGATGCCCAGTGGGTTACAAGATAGGAGTCCACGGAACGTTTATACCAGGGAAGGACTTCTGTGCTCCCAGACCACTGTTTCGGACTTATGGCACTACTAAGGCCTTGTGCCAGGGCTACCATTATCTGCCCTAAATGAAAGACTCCACCAATTACTACTGACATAAAGTTCTACTGCATACATACACCGTGCCAACCAATAGCTTCCCTAAAAATAATAATTAATAACAGCTGTGGGTATAACCAACAAACTGCCTGCCTACAACGAAGTAACCTACAGAATCAAGGACCCAAACATAGTGAAAGAAGTGTAGCTTGGGGGAAGCCAGGGATAGCCAGTTACAAGTAGACAACAATAGATGACGGTTATATCATGAATAGAACAGGCCAAAGACGGATTGAATATACTAAGATACAGGGGCATACAGTTCAGCCAGGGATAGGTAGTATATGTATATTAGAAGTCATTACATAGGTAAAACAGACCAGGGAATGATAGGTATAGACAGTCTAGATGCTCTTAGTGGTCTGAAATAGTAGGGGAAGTAGGAGTAATAGTACTGGCATTAGTAGGGGTAGTAGTAGTAGTACTAGTTGTAGTCTTTCCGGTAGGGTTCTAAGAGAATCCGGACCCGGGATATGCCTGTAACAGTGAGAATTCTATGTAACTTTCAGTCATTCTGCAGCTTATTTGGGTGTTTCGTTGTAGAAACCGAAGGTTTTGGATACGGTTAAATACTCTAGTACAGTCGAGCACAGCCTATAGGGGCCTCATAACACAACGTGGTACTATTTAGATCTTATAAGATCTAGGTAGGATAAGTCTGTTTTGGTGATTTTGGTAATCATTTCGGTGATTTCCAGTGATTCTCTGACTCATTTGGTTAATTATAAGTAAAGCAAATACTCCAGTATAATGGAACGGGGTCTTATACCACTTTGTGATACCAGTTAGATAAATGTTCTAGTTATAGGATAAGTCCATTTCGGTCATTTTTGTGATCATTTTGGTGATTTTCGATTATTATCGGGTTTATTTGGGTAATTCGTGATACTCCAGTTCAATCGAACATACTCCCAAAACGTACTCCCGTCTTATAAGAAGCCTTCCGGGCTCATAGAAACCAAGATGACGGCCTCCTGTGTACAAAATGGACAATGGAAACACGTATCTCACTAACAACGCGCGCTGCGCATGCGCACTAACACCACCCATCACCAATGGATGACGTCACAAAAAATGCCACTCACGCGCGCTACCACGACAACCAAGATGGCTGTCCCAGTCATGTGACTATGATGTCACTTCCGCCTCCCCCTCCCACCCCCAGATCAGTGTTATAACAGCCGAGCTATACTACTCAGGGTACCGGATCTTGTGATTATTAGACCTTCAGAATGTTAGGCCTTTGGAATATCGGACGTGTCGGGTCTTCGCAGACCGCAGTAGCCGTGATCTTTGGAATATCGAACTGACATCGACAACAGAATCCATCAGACAGTTAGTGAACGGCTAAGACAGAATTTGCCCAGACTCGTTCATTTCTAGAAAAAAGCATGAAACCTCTTATATGGGTAATATAATATCCAAGGGTAAATACAAAATGGATCCTCCACAATTGCACTCCTGGTGGCCGCCATATTAACATGCAGTACCCTCTCCAATAATACACTTTCCGATGTATCTCCTATTGTATTGCACCCGGCGATGTGAACTAAGTCTCCTTATCCGGCATTCTATTTTCAAAGAATGATTTGTGAATTTTTAAAATAGGGTCAGTCAACTGCCACGTTAAATTTCAAGATGGCAGCCACCTACTCTTTATTTCTCTGGTAACTTTCACGGTTCTGCAAATATAGTCATACTCTCACCGTGACACCCTTATAGTTTCTTTGTCCTTGATTTATATGGTACGTAGTTTATATATAAATGTTGATATTTTTTGCTGACCATCTTGGGTGTACAAATGATGATTTCCCAAAAATACACCGAGCGGGTGGCCGATTAATCAACGAATAGGAACAATTATCTCGACTAAGTAAAAGGTTATCTCCCTTGATTGCTAGGAATCGTGTTGCAAAAAGTAACCGTAATTGAGTGGGATCTTTTTTATATTTCTCGAAATTATATGAACCTGTCAAAGTTCTATTAGCTCTACGCATCAATCCTTTCAGAACAAAATTTATCCACACACCTGTTAATGTAAAAACACAGAATTCCCACGGTTCTGTCCGTGGGATAAAAACGTAAGATATTCACATGTGGTTTTCTGGATCACGTGCCACCTTAGAACTATGATTTAAAAACAAAGAAATACATCGCGACAGTCATTATTGAATTGTACGGTTGCTGATTTAGGAGATAAAAAAATATGTCGTTAATATGAGATATCGATCTCGTTATAACGATATAATATCTCGTTATAACGAGATAATAGCTCGTTATAACGAGATAATTATGGATATTGTTATAATGAGATGTGGAAATCGCTATAACGAGAAAATATCCAATTATAACGAGATCCATATCTCATTTTAACGAGATAATATCTCATTATAAGGAGGTAATATCTCATTATAACGAGATGTGGATCACGGTATAACGAGATAATATCCCATTATAATGAGATGTGGATCTCGTTATCGTTATAATGAGATGTGAATCTCGTTATAACAAGATAAAATCTCGTTATAACGAGATAATTACACTTGGGAGGGAGGGTGGCTTGGGGAGATGGGTCAAACAGCAACCCAGCAGCAATGAACAATTTTCATTTTGCACTCTTGAAACTAGAGTGTTGAAGTAACACTTGTGAGAGCCAACACAGTAACTACGGTCACCGTGGATCAGTGATGTAGCTACGGGGGTGGGTGGGTGGGTGGGTGGGTGGGGGTGCAACCGGCCACAAATCTTTGTTGCTCCCCCTCCCCCCCCCCAATTCGCCATTCAATAAATAAATGAAGAAATACGTATATTGCTCCTGATTTTTTATAGTATTTTCGCGTCCTGACCCCCCTCCCCTGTAGAGCATGTAAAAACCAAATATTCATGTGTCGAGAACCCACACAGACCCTCTAAAAGTCTACATCTCGAACATAAGAATCCTGGATACGTCATTGCTGTGGAGACTCTTACATGGGTGCCTTTTTTAAAACTTTATAAAACTTTATGTTTGGTATTAACACTGGTGTTTGGAGTATAAAATCACTTGATAATCCAAATAGAGATTGCGAAAGTAGATAGGATGACACAACCTCGCTAAACAGAAAACAAATCCTCATTCTGTTCATTTCCCCTTTTTTAGAAACATACCGCCTAGTGTGGGTAATTGAAAAAAGGCATTCAATTTTCTAAGTAAACAAAATCCAATATGGCAGCCATTCGGACATATAAAATCCAATTGGGAAAAAAATTATGTCACGCGCTGCTCCTCATGATGTCGGTCATTTAAATTGAGTTTCATGACATTGCAGAAAAAACTGTAGAAGTAGTTTGTTCCACCAAGTATTTTGCAAAATCCAATATCATCACAAGTCGGCCATCTTGAATCCAATCTGGATTTCAGGAAATAAAGTATGTCACACACTGCTCCTCATCATGTCAATTTATATTGGGTTTCATGACAATGCAGCAAAAACTGTAGAAGTAGTTCGTTCCACAAAGTATTTTGCAAAATCCAACATGGCCACCAGTCGGCCATCTTGAATCCGATCAAACAAAAATTATGTCACGCACTGCTCCTTGTCATGTTGATCATTTATATCGAGTTCCATGACAATGCAGCAGAAACGGTAGAAGTAGTTCGCTCCACAAAGTATTTTGCAAAATCCAATATGGTCACCAGTCGGCCATCTTGAATTCGATCAAAACAAATTTATGTCACGCACTGCTCCTCATCATGTTGATCATTTATATTGAGTTTCATGACAATGCAGGAAAAACTGTAGAAGTAGTTCGCCCCACAAAGTATTTTGCAAATTCCAATATGGCCACCAGTGGGCCTATTTGAATCGGATCGGCAAAAAAATTATGTCACGCACTGCTCCTCATCATCTCGATCATTTATATTGAGTTTCATGATAATGCAGCAAAAACAGTAGAAGTAGTTCGCTCCACAAAGTGTTTTGCAAAAACCAATATGGCCGCCAGTCGGCCATTTTGAATCGGATTGGCAAAAAAAAATATGTCACGCACTGCTCCTCACCATGTCGATCATTTATATTGAGTTTCATGATAATGCAGCAAAAATTGTAGTAGTTCGCTCCACAAAATATTTTGCAAAATCCAATATGGCCGCCAGTCGGCCATCTTGAACCCGATAGGAAAGCAAATTATGTCGTGCACTGCTACTCATCATGTCAATCGTGTATATTGAGTTTCATGACAATGCAGCAAAAACTGTAGAAGTAGTTCGCTCCACAAAGTATTTTGCAAAATCCAATATGGCCGCCAGTCGGTCATTTTGAATCGATCGGGGAAAAATATGTCACGCACTGCTCCTCATCATGTTGATCATCATTTTTGTGAAATTTCATGAAAAGCGACTAAAACTGTGGAAGTAGTTCGCTCCACAAAGTATTTTGCAAAATCCAATATGGCCGCCAGTCGGCCATTTTGAATAGGATCGGGAAAGATATGTCACGCACTGCTCCTCATCATGTTGATCATTTTTGTGAAGTTTCATGAAAATGTGACTAAAACTGTGGAAGAAGTTCGCTCCACAAAGTATTTTCGCAAAATCCAATATGGCCGCCAGTCGGCCATTTTGAATCGGATCGGCAAACAAATATGCCATACACTGCTCCTCGTCATGTCGATCATTTATATTGAGTTTCATGATTATGCAGAAAAAACTGTAGAAGTAGTTCGCTCCACAAAGTATTTTGCAAAATCCAATATGGTCACCAGTCGGCCATCTTGAATTCGATCAAAAAAAATATGTCACGCACTGCTCCTCATCATGTTGATCATTTATATTGAGCTTCATGACAATGCAGCAAAAACTGTAGAAGTAGTTCGCTCCACAAAGTATTTTGCAAAATCCAATATGGCCGCCAGTGGGCCATTTTGAATCGGATCGGCCAAAAAATTATATCATGCACTGCTCCTCATCATGTCGATCACCTATGTTGAGTTTAATGATAATGCAGCAAAAACTGTACAAGTAGTTCGCTCCACAAACTATTTTGCAAAATCTAATCGGCCATCTTGAATCCGATCGGGAAAAAAATTATGTCACGCACTGCCCCTCATCATGTTGATCATTTTTGTGAAGTTTCATGAAAATGCGACTTGCAACGGACCGATCGACCGACCGACAAGTTGACTCCTATATACCCCCCCCCCACCCCCCCCCCCCTCCCCACCCCTAAAACTTCGTTTTGTGGGGGTATAATAACTCCACACGTGTGGTATATACATGATTAAATATAGAAGGATCTAAATAACACTTCAGCCCAATTTTGTTGTACCCTGGTGGTGGACCCCTGAAGTGATGTCATGGTACGTGACTGGGCGCCGCCATCTTCTGACGCCATGACCGTGGTAACATGTGGTCTTACCTCGCATGCGCAGCACGTGTTGTTAGGACGACACGTGGTTCCGGTCGCCTTTTTGTATATCGGAGGCCGCCATCTTGAATTCCATGGTGAAACGTGGTTGCTATGAGCCTGAAAGGCATCTGCCTGGACGGGACCATATTTAGAGGGCGTGTCCGATTGTATCATAATAATAATTACCAAAATGAGCCAGAGAATGTCTGGAAATCACATAAATAAACTTTATATTGTTCGGATTTTCCCCGAAATCATCGTTTCCAACAATCCCCTCAGTCACACTTTGTGCTATAGGGCACGTTCGATTGTTTCGGAGTAATACTAATTACCCTAATAATCCCGACAATGTCCCCAAATCACCTAAATGACGCCGAGAGTGTTCCAAATCGCCCAAATGAACTTTATTTTTAGCTTATTTGTTCTTTGTCACAGGCCCTGCTTTACATGTTGTTTTGTGTGTAGTTTCACCATAAACGCACGGATGTCATCAATCACGAATTGTATATATTATATTAAGGTTGCGCGTTTCATAAATTCTGGCTTGTGTGCGGTGATGCTTTTCCTTGGGGGGGGGGGGGGACCACTGCCTCCCTAATTTTGTAGGCAAGCATATACATATGCGAGAAAACAGTGTTTGCAGAAGACATTTTTTGTTTACACGGTCAGTTTTATTTCATAATTAATATATTGGCACAGTCCCACTCCATGTAAGTTTACTGCCAACTAGTCCAAACTTGTACCATGAGGCTGTGATATGGTATGAACTTGTGACGATAATGATCGGCATAAATAAATATTCCCGTCGTGATTTAGTAGTGATATAATTGTCCATATTTGAGCTGAAAGGGATTAAATAATACTTTCTGTATGTTTGACCTTTGAGGTGTTTGGTAAACCAATTTTCCAAAACAAAACAAAAATCTACGATTTTATTATCAACACCATGAAGCCTAAATGTGTTTGACGATGCATCAAATTGCGGTCAATTTGTCTTTTTGCATAATAACTTATGAAATTAACTCACCTGAAATTTCGAACTACGATTTTATTTTAAATTTAAAAAAAAAATTCATTTCTCGACAAAATCAACAAAACTTCAGTTCAAATTTCGAAAGTAATGCAGGCATTAGTGTATGTAAGTATTTCAGATTGTGAAGCAACAGTGTTATGTAGACAAATCGATACATAATTTCATGTGAAGAAATATGCGGATGGTTAAAAAAAATTCAATTTTTTTTTTTTTTAAAGGCTCAAATTTCTGAACGTGTGTATCGATATATCCACAATAACACCATTGTTTCACAGTCTTGAATACTCAAATAAACTTATCTGTGCGTTACATTTCAGATTCCAACTGTAATCTAGTTGATTTGGGTGACAAAAGTTTATTTTTTAAATTCAAAGTTAAGTTCAATGTTGAAATTCCATGCAAGTTCTTTTAAATAAATTATGATGCAATAAACTATAGACTATATAAATTTTGTGTTCATGTTGAAACTTATTTAGGTTTCAGTGTGTTAATACTAAAATATTTGATTTGTTGCAAAAATTTACTCACCAAAAACCTTAAGGGGACGTCCAACCTAACTTTGGTCAAATTTCCTGCAATTTTCTTTCAAGTCTAAAAAGGCCCAAAATGAATAACTCCAATAAAATATATACCAAAATGCTTGGAATGAAACATAGAACATGTGGAAACTGAAATTTGCCATGGAACTGCTGCCATTTGTAAATAGCACCACCTGAAAGTCTGCTATGGCATAAGTAAGAGAACAAAATTTTTACAATAAAATACCTCAAAATAAAATAACAGCTGTATTCTATAAACATTGAAGTACATACTCGAGGGGGCGCGGTGGCTCAGTTGGTAGAGGTGCAGGCTGCAAGCCGAGAGGCCCTCGGTTCGAATCCCACCTGCGGCAACCGCGTTGTGTCCTTGGGCAAGACACTTCACCCCGATTGCCTACTTGGGGGCACGATGACGCTGTGTTCTGAGGCGTACTGCACGTCGATGGTGCGCATGTCTTCAACCAATCTAACCCTGCCTGTGCTGCGGTGCAGAGTTCAGAGTTACGATGTTGGAGAGCTGACAGCTGCTCGTCGTTGCTCGGTGGTTCTCTCCAGGTACTCCGGCTTCCTCCACCCGTAAAACTGTCACGGTCACGGTTAGCCATTGTGCATAAGTATGTGACCTTAAAACACCAATAAATAAATAAATAAGTACATACTCGAAGAAATATTTTCCTAATTCATGAAAGTAGTAAAGATTGAGACCAAACGTTATAAGTGGAGTGCTCACTGATTGAAGGCAGGCATTTTCTTTTGTTTATGTTTTGATTTGGGGAGTTCTACAAAGGCCAACTTGAAGGAGTCCAGCAGAAGAAGTATGGAAGGACAAAAGAGTGTCTCCCAATATAAAGATGTATGTGTTACTGTGGTGGTTTGGAAAGAAACTATGATATTCTCCTATGTAGAATGCACTGCAAAGTCATACATTGTAGTTGCATAAATATATCTACAACCCCCTGCACTGTAACCCCTGTTATCCCATGCATCAATTTGATAGTGGTTAAATTGTTAAATTTGTCTGGTTTATCAATAAGTATAATAGTTTTGTTTACTCTTGGACACCAATACACTCATGATATCTGTTGGAGAATAAATAAGGGTAACTGTAACCTGTCACTGCAATAAACCATTTAAAAGTACTTTGTTATTCAAAACACACAAATCAACCTTACATAACCATTATTGCATGTACTTTCCCCAAGGAGGCTTATTGGCATATTGAGATCAGAAGGGCACATCCAGAGGGTCTCATATATTTTTTTTCAAGAACGCAGTACACAAAGCAATCCCCAAAAGGTGACAAGTGAGCTCCATTTGACACAAAAAAATTCCCGGAGGGGGGGGGGGGGGGGGGGGGGCTCTCTTCCTTGTATGACTCTAACTCCGGCACTCAAGGCATATGCCCTTTCTCTCAAAGTTTAACACTTTTTTTCTTTTTGAAGATCCTGGCCACACATGTTCCAAACACTATCAGACAAGTAACCCTCCAAATAGGTGTATCTGCAAAAAAAAATGTTACATTGCAAAACATTCTTTTTAGACTTATAGTTCTGGACCTTTCATGCTTCTTACTTCCAACTATAACACTTAATTTATCGATTAATGGGTGAATAGAACAGTCCTGCCATAATCAACATTTCGAGTTCCATAAGCCTTCAAAACAGGTCCGATGAAAGTGTCAAACATCAGATTGGTGGCTTTATATAGAATATTCATTAGGTTGTTGCTTGATAAGTAATAGGAACAAAATCTTCACCAGAAAATTCTGTAGCAATACAATTGAGGGTATTAGCAGGCACTTTGCAACAAATTGTAACAAATCAACTAGTTATAAACAAAATTTTCTAACTCAAAAGAGTGAAAAAGTACCACAACTGTGAAAAAAAATGTGGGAAGAAACACATGCTACAGCAGCTGCACAGGCATTGTTTCCCCATGATGCTCGATCACAACACCAAATATCCTTCAAATTGGAGTAGCAATGGTTGAGATACAAGGGAGAATGTTGGTACATGTATTGATGAATGGGTAAGAATACGATCAAGAGGACAGGGGTCACCACTGCACGGCCCTAGATGCACCTTTGATTTTCCAACTTCCAGGTCTGGGGCATAATAAACGCAACACACCCACCTTATCAATCCATAATTTCAGTAAAATAAAAGAAATTATCAATTTTAATTAATTAATAGATGATGGGAAATATTTGGCTTCCTTCGCCTTCTCGTACTATTAATTACCACAAACAATATCAGTTTGATGCCGACAAACGAAACTGAACGCATGTGGTCTGGTTAAAAAGTAACTGGGCATGGATAATGAAGAAATTGCGAATATTTCGTGTATTTCATTTCTTTAAAAGCCAATTGCAGCTAATTTTGGCCGTGGATTCGGTAATTCGTTTCGGTTTTGACCACACGGCCATGCTGACAGCGGTTATGTTTATTGTGATATGCAAATTGGGAGATAAGTTTCCGGTGAAGGAGATTTGTCACATTTGCCAGTGTAAAACGATGACAAAAGACACTGATCGACGCTTGTGTTAGTATGGTTGGTTACAAGAAAAAACTAAATTCTCAGCATCGTCCAAGTGCACCTTATTTAAAAACACGAATGCATAATTTTCATCCCAGCTTCAATCGGTCCTTTGCAGACATCAAACACACCCGCCTCAAATTCCATGGTTACTATGAAGTAAATAACTTCACACCATCGGGGGAAATCAACACGCTCAATATAGTTCCAGGTCACTTGGAATATACTTCGCGAAAAAGTGATTTCTGAAGCATTCTGCTTACTTTGTTATGAATATTGCCTTATTTTATGTGTATCGTCCCGATTTTATACACTCGGTTATTTTTTTTACAAGTGGTTCATGCTGTCTTTCTAGTGCGCAATAATTCAGATTTTTTGTCAACAAAAAAGTTCAGACGGCCTGTAAACACGAGAGGGAATTTCGAACCATATTTTGCAGTTATGACATTAACAGCTCAAGTATTTGCTGTCACCTGTTTGCAAATCCGCTCATACATTGTCTCGAACAAATAAAGGGCGTGATCACGTCCTTGCATTCTTACGATTGCCCAAATTGAGTATTTCTGCAAGAACCACATCGTAATCACAATACCGGAATAAACATCATTGAAACATGGCCACATCCGGAACATCAAAAATTTGTGTTGGTGTTATTACATTCAAACGTCAAAATCCACCAGAGTGTGTGTCAAAAAATGCTTTCTCCGAGTCTGTAGTATGTTATCATTGTATTGAGCACAAGGCTTTCGAGTTACCGATTATTTTGTGGTTTTACCGGTTCGTTTCTTATGCCATTTGCAAATTAATTTTCTTCAAAATCATAAAATTCACTTTTTTCCTGACAAAAGTTATATGTACCTTTTCTATGCACTTTACTCATTATTTTGATATATAATTTGCCTTTCCTTACTTCTCTTATCTGTTTCTGAGGCATTGGGAAAAATGTCAAAAAATTGACCAAAGTTAGGTTGGACGACCCCTTAAGAAACGACAGTTAAGTAAATAAAATTGAACGTTATTTGCTAATGTCTTCTGTGAAGACAAAAGGTTTAAAATTCTTCATTCAAGAAACGGAAATATGCATTGTGACGGCACAAAATGCCATTATTTGTCCATGTGGGACTTTAATTTCAATTTCATTTCAAATCTACGTACTTCTTTTAATTGTGGAGAAGGCAACGCGAGTTAGTTGTACGCGTAAATATATGCTCAGTTGTGGCGTGTCAGTGGTAGGGGCACACTACTACACTTACTCGTTGCAAACCAATTTAGCTTTTCCCGTCGGACGATTATTTTCCTCTCTCCCCCGCCTACGTTAATTTTTAGGTTGATGAAGTAAGTTTTTTACGCCTCCATCTTCGGCCATCTTTCTTGTCGTATTGGTGAAAACTTTCCGCACTAAGGAGCATGTCATCAAAAACTTGCCGAGGGTTAAAAAAAATCATGACAGCGTCTGTGTCAGTCGTTACCAAATATAGCTTAAACGTACCAACCGTAACCAATGGCGGGAGGTCGAATGCATTGGTGTTTGAAAAGGTACCGTTGGCGAGAATAATTTGACGATTCCCGCCCCGATCGGTACAGATTGGTAAAATTTTCAACCGATAGTGACCGGCGGTTACCAATGGCGGGAATCGAACGCACCCCCGAATTCATACATGGAGCACTTCATGTACCGATGCCCTCGCCGTCAACTACTCCGGCGCCTATAATACACGGTTACAGAGATGTATCACCGAAGACGTAAAACCCCGAATGGAAGCAAATGCTGGGACACACTGAAAATTGAAGTCAGTGTCCGTGTCGGAGAAAAAGTGTAGTCAGGAATTAAATTATCATTTTCTCATTTATTTGTTAGTTGTTTTCTATGAAATTTGGAAAGTATACTCAGGGGACGATACGAAATATATAACCCAAAAGAGAAGTTTGTACGATGTTATTTTACAATGTTAGAAGACATTTTCTCTTTCAACACACACAAAAATGTACAGCTGACTCGGCGCCGCGTTAGCTAATTACTTGGCTTATGCTGTGTTGACACAACAAGGCGGGCGGACTATCCTAGTTATTTTTATGATTATGAGGAGATTAGTGGGGTGCAGATTTGATTGATAGATTTTCTTTCATTACTTTTTTTCCATTTACATGGAGTAAAGTACAAGAGTAAGAGTATAATAAGATTATTTCACATAAGATTATGTTAAATGTCCGTAGCGGGTAGTTACACGTTTGGAACGGGAAGATTCGGCCTCGGGAAGATTCTGCCCCGGCAAGATTCCTCCTCAGGACGATTCGACCCGGGCAGATTCGGCCCGGGCAGATTCGGCCCGAGACTGAAAATTCACAACAGACGGGGAAATGAATTTCTTGATGGGAGAGAATAGAAATAACGTAACATTGGTCAGAAATGAATCAAAATGATGTTTTGTTTTTTTAAATTAAAATCTAGTCATAAATTAATATACATTTAGAAAATTTAAACCATACATAAGGAATCATAATAACACATTAAAATCTAGTCATCAATTAATATACATTTTATACATAAGGAATCATAATAACAGACACCTTCATGCAATTTTGTAAATCTGCCCACATATTTTTAACACCCTTGATGTGGATATCTGGTTTTCTCTGTATTTGTCCCAGACCTCGTCCAATTTCTTAGCTACTTTTGTGTATTTCTGTCTCGTTTCTGTCTCTAAATCAGCCGCGGCGGCATTCATTTTAACCAGATGTGCTTCTTTCATTAAAATCGGGACTAATTTATAAGAGCCGAGGCCAGTTCCATTGCAGTTTAAACGACGATGCCAGGTTGAAATAAAAATATGCAATGAGTTAGGCAAGTTGTATTTCTAACATTTGCATGCGAAATGAAATTAAATGAAGAACTATTGCCTATATTTACATATTTCGCGTATACATGTACGATTTGCTTTAATAGTTCATTATTATTACTTATTAATTATTATTAATGACGTATCTTTTTGAATATTTCAGACAAGAGGCAAAATACAATAAACAACAATGAAGAATCTCGCCTTCTGTATCATTATTTGTGCGTACTCTGTGGTTAAATATACCCCAGGCTTCTGCTGGGAAGGTTTCGTTTGTCATCCATTGTCTGTCCATCTCGGAAACCAACAGGGAGTATAGCCATTTCAGTTGTCAAAAGTTAGCTTTAATAATTCCATACTTTTCTTTCAGGTGTTTATGCTGATCGATATAGTGTTTTAGTGTTGTATAGGTGTGATTTGTAATAAAAGATAGTTATATTAGTGTTTAGTTTAGTTTCTCTGTCAGATTTTAGTGGCGTGTTCCCTATCTTCGCGCGGGTCATTTTCGGTGTTTTGTTTTGTTTTGTTTACGTTTTCGACCGCTTTCTCAAATTTTTAGTTCCTCTTTGTAATTTTGGCTATTGGTCGTTGGATTCTGTATATTATTTGGAATCATGAATGGTAAGTGTACGACGGGTGTTCAGACGGAGGTAAGTATGGGTGTTAAGGGAGGTCTGAGGGAGGTGAGTCGAGGGGTGCAGGTGGGGGAGAGTGAGGATCCGGAGGCATGCAGACAGTGTAATATGAGGTATGGTGGTGGTCGGTCAATGGAGAGTAGCGGGGTATGTGCGAATTGCAGGGATATTTTACATTTGTTAGAGAAGTGTGTTGGATTCGAGCGGGAGATTGCAGAGCTGAGAGGGAGGTTGGGGAGGGCCGGTGTATCTGGAGTTACCCCGCTGAAGGTTACCTACGATGGTGAGGTGGAAGGTGGGTGGAAGGTCGTTGTGGACTCAAGGAGGAAACTGGGAAGCAGGAAACGTGGGGGAATAATGCTTGATGTGGGGGGTGTAACCGAGGAGGGGGGTTCTAGTAGGAAAATTCGGAAGGTGGCGTCAGGTCAGGGCTGCGTCGAGTCCGGAAGCCAGAGTCGGCGTAAGGCTGCCAAGGTTGCTAGGCGGTGTTTAGAAAACAGGTTTAGTGTTTTAGACTCTGATACCCCTGGGGACGAGAGGGAGGGGGAAAGTGTGGGGGTGAGATGGTTGTTGATGATGATAGGCCAGTCGGGGTAAGGAGGGCGGTCAAGAGAAAGAGGGGGCCAGGAGCTTGCAAAACGAGAGGAGATGCAGATGATATAGGAACTGGGGCCAGAAGAAGAAAATTAGTTGTAGCGGGGAGCAGCATTGTACGTGGGATTGACAGTGTAGTTTGTGGTCCTGATAGTTCCAATCGAACAGTCTTGTGCTTTCCGGGGGCGAAGGTGGAGGATCTCAGGGACCGGGTAGATGGCATTGTGGCAGGGTCAGGACCGGAACCGGTAGTGGTGGTCCATGTGGGGACCAACAATATCAGGGAGAGAAGGTCAGTAAGTTTGGTGGAGTCGTATAGAGTCTTAGTCGGCAAACTGCTAAGTAGGAATGCAAGGGTAGTCGTATCCGGGGTCCTTCCCGTCCTTGGAGGTGGGGACGAACGGAACTCAAGGATTTTGGCGCTAAATGAAGAGTTAGAGGACTACTGTGTTGATCTGGGAATTCCCTTTATCGACCATTGGGACACGTTTTGGGGCAATGGGAGCATGTACGGGCGTGACGGGCTGCATCTTAGCAGGGCGGGGAAACGGGTATTAGGGGATAAAATTCTACGGGTAGCAGAGCCTTTTTTGGAGAGGAGCGGGGTGGGAGGTCAGAGGCAAGTATAACGAGAGTGGACATAGGTGGGGTGAACAAGAGTGAGGGGGACAGAATAAGTTTACCAAGACTAGCACCAGAAAACAATGGGCCCAGTAGGCGGAAGCCAACGAACCTCGGTACGCTGAAAGTGGGTTATAGCAACATCCAGGGTCTCCACCGGAAAGTAAGCGAAATTGCTACATTGATCGAGGCAGAGGAGTTTGATGTCATGGGCTTAAGCGAGACGTGGGTAAGACACGAGGAACGGGTAGACCAAGTAAGCAAATGTGTGTGGATAGGTGTAGGGCGAACGGAAGGCCAGAAAAAGGGGGGAGGGGTAGGCATGTACATTAAAGAGGATTTAAAACCGTCGCTGATTACAGATCTGGAAGATATCATCACCTCGGCTGATGTGTCAAAAGAAATTGGATGGGTAAAGATCAGTCTGAGAAACAAAAGTATTGCCCTTGGGATTGTGTACTGTGCGGTGGAGGGAAGTAAACCCGAGTGGAATGACTCGATATACTCAACACTAAGGTCCAATATCACTGAACTAGAAAACAGGGGGCTTGGTATAATTCTGATGGGCGACTTTAATGGACACATAGGTGACAAGGAAGAAGGCATAGAGGGTGGGGACAAGAAAGTCAACAGGAATGGAAGGAAGCTGTTGAACTTCACAAATGAGCTCGGTCTGAAGATTCTGAACAGGGACGCTAGATGTAAGGGGAAATGGACCTGGGAGAGAAACGACAGAAAATCAATAATTGACTACATTCTCACAGATATGAATTTATGGAGGGAGGTGATAAGGGTAGAAGTGGATGATGAGGGCAAAATGGAGTTGGATAGTGATCACAACTTGATTACAGTGACGATGAGGGCCAAAAACCTAGAGAAAAGGAAAGGAAGCTTCAATGAGATTTGGGAACTCAAAAAGGATGCCGACTGGGCGAAGTTCGAAGAAAAACTGAAACCAAAGCTTGCAGCCGTACACAAGGGGGGTAGTGTCCAGAAGATGGCCGACGCCATAGTTGCGAGCCTAGTGGAGGCAGGGAAGGAAAGTGTAGGAAAGATTAGGGTGCCAACACGGGAACTTGGGTACAGAGTGAACGAAGAACTGAAAAGGGCCATAAAGGTTAGAAAAGCTAAATGTGCTGCATACAGGAGAAGTAGAAAACTTAAGGGGGTGGAAAGCAATGAGGCCATGGTAGCAAAGGAAGAATACCAACAAGCACGAAATAAAGTAAACAAGATTAAAGACGACAACCGGGGAGTGCGAAATAGCAGTCTTATTAGGACGATAAGAACGACAGGGGGGTCGAGTTCGAGCGTATTTTGGAAATGGGTGAACAAACGTAACAAAGGGAATAACCAACAGAGCATTAAAGTAGATGGCAGATTACAGAAGAGCGAGACCAAATCGCATTAGAACTAGTCAAGCACTGGGAAAAGGTAAACGATAAGCGATGGGGCATGGGGAACCCACCGGAGTGTCCGAACCAGGTCGAGGAAAATCTTTCGGACTTCGTGTGCAGCGAAATCAAAACTGAGGAGGTGCGAAGGGTGATCTCAAAATTGAGGAATGGAAAAGCGGGAGGGGTGGACGAAATTCCTAACGAGTTTATCAAAAAAGGGGGAGAGGAACTCTTGGAAAGCCTAACTGCCCTATTTAATTTAGCCATAGAAAAACAAGAGGTCCCAAAGGAGTGGAGGGAAAGCAAAGTGACATTTATTCACAAAAAGGGGGAAAAAGACGTTTTGGATAACTATCGAGGGATCTCTGTCAGTAGCAACATTGGAAAGGTTTTTTGTAAAGTCCTTTATGGGAGACTAGAGGAGGTGATTGAGGAGAAGGGTTTTTTGGGAGAAATCCAGAATGGCTTCAGGAAGGGAAGGAGAGTAACCGACCATCTGTTCACGCTATCCGATATGATAGAATCCGCGAAAGCAAAAAAGAAAAAGATGTTTATGGCCTTCTTGGATGTCAAAAAGGCATACGATAGAGTATGGAGGGAGGGTATGTGGCGCAAGCTGGAGGCTCTGGGCTTAGGAGGCGAGTTTGTTGGAATTATGAAAGCATTATATAAAGATGTACAGAGTGAACTTAGCCTGGGGAACATTACAACAAAACGTGTGCCTATGGAGATAGGCCTAAAACAGGGGTGTATCCTTTCGCCAATCCTGTTTGCATTGTACATAAATGGTTTAGGAGATGAACTCCTGCGTAGCGACGAGGGGGTAGCAGTTGGGGACTTGAAGATCCCAGGGCTATTTTTTGCGGACGATATGGTTCTAGTGTCAGAAAGCGAAGAGGGGCTAACGAAAATGCTGTGAATTGTTGGGAAATATGGGAGCAACTGGAGACTCGAACTTAATGAAAGCAAGAGCAAAGTTATACCCGTGGGCCGCAAAGTGGACCCCACTCGAAGGTGGAGAGTGGGTGAGTTCTGCATTCCGGAAGGGAGCAGCAAACTTCTCAGTGTAGGAGAGACAGGTGATTACGAGTATTTGGGGGTAAATATAAACATTACAGGAAGAGGCATCTACCGAAACCACATATATAAATTGATTCTGAAGGGGAAGCGAATCCTTAACCAAATGAAACTTATAGGGAGAAACAGTTTCAATAAGGTCTTCGTGGGGAAAACCATTTGGGAAATGGTGGGGCTGCCAAGTATAACATACGGTACGGAAGTGGTACCCCTAAACCAGACGGCCGTAAAGAGCTTGGAAATCTTTCAGAACGATGCAGGCCGATGGATAACGGGGTCGAGTAATGCCGCAGCGCTAGAAGCAATCAGGGGTGAGCTTGGGTGGATGAGGATCAAGGACAGGATAGACCTGTTGAAACTCGGTTATCTTAATTATTTGGTGAATCTCCCCGACAGCCGATGGTGTAAAGTAATGTTCCTGCGAATTTTCAACTCAAATATCAAAACGGGGTGGATGGTCCAAGTGAGGGAGCTAGTAGAGAACTACTCATTGGAGATCTCGAATCTGGACGTTGGGGCAAACCAGGGTAAAAAAATCATCAGAGAAAGGGTCATGGAGGATTGTAACCGTAATTGGCGAGAGGGGGTCAAAACAAAGAGGTCTTTGGGTGGCCTGCGTGATAAAGAGAGGCCAGGTTTTGAAGAGTACCTTGATGGCACCTTTGGGGGGTCACTGCTGTTCAAGCTGAGGTCGCGATCCCTGGAGCTGAGGGGAAAAATTGGAAAAGACGGTGAAAGGGGGTGCCAGATGTGTAACTTGGGCATGGTGGAGACCCTGGAACACTTCCTTCTAGAATGCCCAAAGTACCAGTCTAAAAGAATGAGATTCACTGGGAGTATAATGGGGAAGTGGGATGGGAGAATGAAGGACATGTGGTTAGGGGGAGACTCAAAGGAGAGGGTTAATGTGCTAATCGGAGAGATTGGGAAGAATGGGGCAAGGGATGTCATCAAGCAGTTCGTCTCCGAATGTTGGGAGGAGAGGAGAAGCGTGGGAACAGGGAGGCAGTTGGGAGTTCAGGGGTAACCAAGGCCTTCTCGTCCGAGAACCGCGACAAATCAGCGGCTGGCCAAAGTGTTATTATTATTATTATATGCTGTCAACTCTTTCAATTGATCGGTATTAGCCTTTGATTTCAGGTTTTCAAAATGTCTCTACGATGTGGGATGCAGATAAGAACGGTAGCGCTAACAACTGCTTCATGTATATAAACAGCAGACCCTGCTCTCTGTACGATGTCCCAAGACCAAGTTCCTGTTTCCTACGTCGAATCTACCATCAAGAGTATTAGAGTTCTCCGAGTCCTCTGTGACCATCTCCTCATCATGTGCCACGTTTTCCTCGGTTATTATGATTGATTCTTCAGGTTCAGTTTCCTGCCTACCTCTCGACTCATCTTCAACAAAACTTGAAATGTTGTCCGAAATGTTTTCTCCATCGCTGCATGGCCGACAAATGAAGTTTAGCTCAATATTTCCCCTTCTAGCTTCCATATATTCTTGGTGACTTATTGCAGAGTCGCATTTCCTGTGTTGCCAATTCCCACACTCGTCGTATGATATGGCATGCTGTCTAGCTCTCACTTCATTTCCACAGTGAATGCAAGGAAACATTTTGGAGTTATGAGGAAACGATGAATGAAAGGTTTTAGCGCACCGAAGGCGCGCAGAGACGATGTGGGATTTACAAATCCCTTGCGACCGGGTTAACCTTATTTTATTACACTTGGTTTTTCTGTTGAGGGATCGGTGTTCGTTCAGCTCAACCATTAATTCACTATCTTGGAGTCTTGGGGGTTTTGTTTTGTAGGTCTTTTAATCGCGTATCAATAGTTTCTATTTTTGCTAGCTCTTGAAGTTCCTTTAGCGTTGTCCATTTCGGTTTGCAAAGTGCCACACGCAGGGCACAATTTTGAACCCTCTGTAGCTTCTGAATGTTGGTTTTGCTCAGGTCACTTGTTATAATGGCACCGTATTCTAGTACCGGACGAATAAATGTTTTGTAGAGCTTGAGAAGCACATCTTTGTTTGCTCCCCAATTTCTACCTCTGATCATCTTCAGAAATTGATACGTTTAGTAACCGTGATGGAGTTTGCGTGACTGTTTGGACTGAGGTTGCTATCTAGGATAAATCCCCAAAAATTGGCCTCTTTGTTTGCTTCTAATTCGTGATCGTATAACTGGAGATCGATACTGGGGACTGTTTTTTTTTCCTTTGCTTCTTGAAGAACGTAACTATGGCGGCATTGAGTTTGATGGGCCACAGGGCGCACCAGCTCTCAAGATCGCGAATGGTATCCTGTAGGCGATTCTTAATTGTGTTCCGGGTCTTGCTGACCGTCCAAATGCCTTTGTCGTCTGAGAACTGCGATAGTTCAACACAGTTTTTCCCTACTTTTTCTATGTCATTCACATATATTATGAAAAAAAGCGGACTTAGAACCGACCCTTGTGGTGTTCCCGCTTCGAGTATTACTTCCTATGACGCCTCGCGATTAACCCTCGCCTTGATTTTTCGGTCAGTCAGAAATGATGATATGATACTCAGAATTTTAGTGGGTAATCCCATTTTCGCTAGTTTATATCTCACGCCATTGTGCCATACCTAGTCAAACGCTTTTTCTACATCCAAGAAAAACGCTGTTCCGATTTCGTTTTAACTAAATGTTGTTTTGATATAATCGACCAGTCTATATACGTGTTCAATTTCCTCTTTCTGACTCATATAAGCTCTTTGCCATTTGTTGAAAAAGTTGATTGATTCGAGATAGCTGCTAAGTCTCGTAGTGAGAATCCGCTCAAATATATTTCCAACACAACTAAGCAAGCTGATTGGGCGGTAATTAGAAGGGTTGGTGAAGTCTTTGTCGGGTTTAGGTATCATGACTCCTGTGGCCACTTTCCAGCATTTTGGGAAGTACCCACAGGAGAGACAGCAGTTTAGGAGTGTGGTAAGTCTGCAGTAGAAGATGTTGG
Source organism: Pictodentalium vernedei (assembly GCA_031216915.1). NCBI lineage: Eukaryota > Metazoa > Mollusca > Scaphopoda > Dentaliida > Dentaliidae > Pictodentalium > Pictodentalium vernedei. The sequence goes on from CM062295.1 coordinate 138,487,402, forward strand.
GACACTATTTCATTATTTTGTAAGAGACTTCGTCTTCTCCTGGGGACGAAGATGACTTGCATTTTCTGATTATACCCATGACCTCTTCTACGCTTATTGGTTCGGTTAATTCATGGTCGTCCCTGTCTTCATGCCATTGGTCGAAGTTCGATTCATTGAAAATTGAGTTGTTATCTTGGACAAATTTATTTACTTTTACCTTAAAATCGTTGTCATATCTGTTTCCTTCTTGTGGACGATGCGCTTTCTTTAGAAGTTCGGCAAAAACGCTGGCCTTTGCCTTATCGTCCATGGCCATAGTTCCGTCGATAGTCTTCAGTGCATTATTATTGGCACTTTTGCTCTTTTGCCTAGTAAGAGTTTTAAATGTATCCCAGAACCTCATAGGTTCTCTCAGCCCATTTAGGTTTTCTGTTGCCTTTTCCCATCTCACGCGATTGTCGTTAGCTATGGTCTTTTTTACTTCTCCGTGTAGGCGATTATACGCGGTTTTAAGTTCTTCTCTTTTCATTTGATCATTCTCTGATTGGTAAGCTCGGAAGGCTTTTCTTTTTTGTTTGATTATTTGAAGAGTTGTTTGGGTTATTCTGTTTATCCGCGTCTTTACTGTTTGCTTGGGACAAATTTCATCTAGTGTACTGCTGATAACCTCGTTAAGATGGGTGCAGGCTTTTTCTAGTTCATGAGCATTTAAGGGGTCATTTGCCTTTATTTTTACTTCGATAATGTTTCTGAAGAGGTTCCAGTCAATTTTTGATAGGTTCCTCCTATTCACGGGAGGATACCTTGCGGGACCAGTATTACATTTCAAATTGGCGTGAACCGGCAGGTGATCACTGCCTAGCTCATCATCCCCTACAAATATGTCTTGCATTTGGCAGGTTAGTGATTTGTTGGTGATAATCAAGTCTAGGATATCTGATTGATGGAGTTGGTTGTTGCTTATGTATGTTACGTCTTGATCGTTATTTACCACGAATAGATCGAGTTCTTCAATGATGTAGAAAAGAGCGTCACCATTAGGCTCAGTCTTATGACAACCGAATACCTGGTGTTTGGAATTTAAATCACCCAAGAATATGCAGTGCTTGTACTTTTTGGTAAAGAATTCAAATACTTTACTGTCTACTGTTACTTGTGGCTTGTTATAGTATGATATGATGGTTTTGTTTTGTATTTAATCTCCTGCCTTATTAGAAGAGCGACACCGCCACCTTTTTGGACGGGGCGATCTCTTCTAATAATATCAAAACCACATAACGAGAATTTTTTGTTTGGTTTAAGCCATGTTTCGCTAATTCCAATTACGTTCGTATTTTTGAAATAATGTGACATTCGCAAGTTTTTCTGATTAACGCTTCGAGCGTTCCGCTGGACTATTTTTAGTGTAACCATGAATGGTTTAGGAATAACTGTACTAAGTTTATTTAAGTTTAAAATTATTATTTGTAATATTGTTACATAATTATATTTTGTTGACGGCCGCTTCTAATAGCGTGTGAGATATTTGAGTATTATATAACTTAGAGGCTGTTTTACTAATCTCTTTGCAAACGTCCGAAAGACTGGTGTCCATGTGTTTCTTCATTATGCTGAAAATAGAGCCAGCCATTAGAGTACACGTGGAATAAGGGGAAGATGAGTTCTCGACATTACTTACATTTAGAGCTTTACTGGATTGTTTGTTTTAACTTTTTTGAAGTGGCTACACCCCCGGTAGTTGCTGGGGTGTTGACCACCGCAATTTGGGGCATTTCAGAGTTGTAGCACTATATGCCTTCGCGATGTGTTTGTCACCGCATTTCATACATCGTTGCTCCCCGTTGCATTTGTGTGACAAGTGCCCAAATTTCCGACACTTGTGACACTGAACGGGTTGCGGAAAAACACGATATTCCTCGGTTTCGTACTTTTTGCTGTTGATAATTACCCCTTTGCTTATCAGATTTAATTTCATTGCTCTATTAGGGCATTTTACTTTTATTTTCCAAGTATGGTTACCTGTGGCTTTGGAGATTAGTCTCTCCCATGAGCATCCTGGAAGGGCTTTATCAATCGAGTTTTTTTCCGTTTTGAGGTGGACGCGTGTGATTACGACATAGGAGTTTGGTTGCGGATAGCTCTGTGTCTTGTTGGTTTTATTGGTCACCTTAGGGGCGTTTTGGCTTTTTCTTTATCGGCGTACGTCGCGCTATCGGTTGGGCTAGCTGTCGCTGTCGCATTCACTATTTCCGGTGATGTAGGCTCTGCAGCGTTAACAGAGCCCCCATTTTTTGGTGTGACCACCGAGTCCTTTTCAGTAGCGGTGCTCTGTGAATTTTGCTTGATAGTTTTTGTCTTCTTGACATGCCGATCAGTAGTCATACAGAAACCATTTTCGTCTTCGACGTCCACGGTTTCATCATTTTCACGGAACTCATTGGAGAATTTCCTTTTCGACCGATTTTGGTTTGGTGATTTTTTCCGTCGCTGCGATTTGGGGATTTTAGCTCAATTTTTATCTAATTGAATTTCAACCGCCTCAGCGGTGGTGGCTTCTTCTACTATGGATCGCAGTCAGTTATCCTGGCTGGGGGTAATTAGATCTGAATCTATTTCAGATATCCCCGCCATTGAACCGGCGGACGCAGGTCTTCTAATTTCTGTAGCGGCGTCAATATATGGTGAATCTGGAGCTGGAGGAGCATGGTCCTCCTTACCTGGTTTAGCTCTCAGAATTGACTTTTCCAATTCCCTTCTCAATCTAGCCTTTTCTTTATCTGTCTGCCGCTTCTGGGCTTGAATTAAGCTCTGACCGCAAACCCTCTATTGAGTCAATCAATCTGGCTATTTCTTTCTGGAAGCCAGACATCATCGACATCATGTCAGTGTTAGTGAAATTTCCACTGTTACTTAGACTGCCAGAACTAAAGACAGAACTGTTTACATGAACTTGACTTTGTTTATCCATTGTTTATATTTGTAAATAATTCTAAAATTTATTTTTTGGTTATTAGAGATTTTAATTTAATTGTATTGACTTAAATATTCGGTTTTAGCGGAAACATGCAGATAGAAATAGCAAGAGAAAAAAGTAAACACTTACAGTGATACAAAAAGATACACAAAAATAGTGCAAATGGCAATAGCGTTGTTGAAATTCCGAGTGAGCGATAATCAGTTTTGTGTGAAATCACCAGTGCTGGACGATACATCTGTTCGCTGTGAAGGCAGAGGTGTTATGAGGAAAATGCGACGCGGACGGAAAGGTTTCACGCACCGAAGGCGTGCAGGGACGGTTTGGGGCAAGCCCCTTTCGACCCTCAGTGACTGTATATGATCAGTTTTTTCTCATGTCAAGGCGTGTTGAAGGAGGAAAAGGTTCAGGTACTCGGCAGGTGTCTCCGGTTGAGGTGTGAAGGGTGGGTGGCTTCGTCGACTGATGTGGGTTGAACCCTCGGGTGAGGACCAGTGTGGGCGGATGGGTCCTCTCACAAAGGTACTACCTCTTCCCGAGGGTGCAGTAGTCTTAGGTTTTCAGGTAAGTATAGTCTGCCACTTCGGAGGTGATTTCGAATGCTGGCCATCACTGGCAAGTATAATCTGCCTCAGGTTGTCTCTGTGTGGTTGGGCGTCTTGGTTCGGGGGCAGTCCTGCATTATAATCCTATTGGGTTGGGACAAAAGATGCGCAATGCGCTTACAAAAAGGGGCAGAGGCGGGACGCAGGACCAACGCTCGCCTCCCTTGAAGTGCTCGACCACTTTTAGGGATGGAGTGGAGGATGTTGAGGAATCATGGGAGGTACAGTTTCCATAACGGTTATAGTGTCCGTAGCGGTTATTGGGGTGCTGGTCAAACTTCTGTGCACTCTAGTGTAATTTTGTAAGTGTTTATCTTTAACGCTATCTATTTTCTGTCTGCTTTCCTCTGTTAAAACTAAATATACTTTAACTAAATATTTTACCAATAATTTGCTGATAACTTAGACAATAACTTAGACAATAACTGATAACTGTGCAGTGATATGGCAACTAACTCCACCACTGAACCCACTTCGGTAGTGGATTTAATATCGATGATATCTGGTTTTCAAAAAGAGATAGCCAGATTGAACGACACTATAGAGGGTTTGCGCTCGGATCTTAGGGCTCGAAAAGAACAGTTCGAGAAAGAAAAAATGGAATCAGTAAAAGCTTCGACGGAATCAAAAATGGAAAATAAGTCGGCATCTGGAAAAAAGGGAAAAAGTAGAAATAATTCAGGTTTGGGTTACAACGGAAACTCGAAACAAAAGGGCAAGGGTGTGGAGTCCAACTCGTTGGGTCCTAAAGCGAACACAGTCACGGATATCGCTTGTGCTTCTAAACCAGTTGATACAACTCAGTAGTTTTCGAAAACTAATCCTAGCAAGGGGATGGTGGGCAAAAATAATCCTACACCTGTTTCGCCCTTTATAGATAATACCGCTGAGATGGGGAGATCTATGCACGCCATCTGGTTGGAGGTACCACCAAATCAGGGCTCGGAACTCGTTACCGCCAGTCAAGACAACTGGTTGCGTTCGCTCATAGAGCAAGAGGCAACTACTGTTCCCACCTGTGATGTGGTCAATCAGATTACGCCGCGCCCGAAAAGGAAATTGGATACAGACTTCCAGGAAAATGGTGAGCCCCCTGGAAATAGAAACGGTGGCTAAGAAAACCTGGAAAGCGTCGACACACACCGATAACCCGGGTGTTGTTGTCGTTGAGACCTCGGACACCATGGATGTTACAGTATAACAACCAGTGCGGAGATCCATAATGATGGGAAATCGGCAGACAGTAAAGCAACGGGAACGATACCGGCGACTCCAACATTCACCACTGACAGTGGTGTATCGTTCGCTGACAAGGTAAGAGCCCTTTCTAAACAACCTCAAAAACATAACACGGCCAAACACAAGACGAATAAACAACAGCATCAACCGCTGCAGAACCCTTGCGTAGTCGTCACAAGGGTTCCCACAAAGATCAATGATGGGGATATTGATGAAGCCCTGTCGGGATACTCGTGGGGCAGACTAATATCTAAGACTACAGGCAACCCTACGTGGAAAATTAAAGTAAAATGCACCAATAGGGCCACAAAACTTAACTTCATTAACAAAGGTGTTTGTATAAACGGACAAAAATATGAGACTGAGGAGTATCGTGTTTTGCCACACAGTGTCATAAATGCCAGAAATTTGGCCATATGTCGAACAGATGCAAAGGAGAGTTGCGTTGCATGAAATGCGGCGAAAAACATATAACAAAATCATGCAACGTTTCAACACTGAAATGCCCAAATTGTAACGGGCAACACCCAAGCAATTATCGGGGGTTTCCCCACTACAAAAAAGTTAAAACCGACATAGAACTCAAAGCTATTAATGTCAACAGCGTAGAAAACTCAACATTCGATGTGCAGCCTAATGGCTGGTTCAATTTTTAATATAATGAACAAACACTTCAACGTCAGTCTTTACGACATATGTAAAGAAGTTGGGAAAACAGCATCCAAGCTATATCGAACTCAAATCTCTTCCTCGCTAATAGAAGCCGCCATAAATAAAATATAAATCACACCCACAACACGTTAACTAGTACAATTACGTCAGGTACTGAACAATTATGGAAAAGTTGAAAATAATTCAGTGGAACGCTCGAAGCGTTAACTGCAAAAGCTCACAGATGTCCGATTACTTCACAAACGTAGATGTAATTGGTTTCAGCGAAACATGGTTAAAGCCAAGTAAGACATTTTTGCTAAGTGGATTCAACATCATTAGACGAGATCGTCCCACACAACGTGGAGGCGGAGTCGCTCTCCTCATAAGGCAGGACTTAAAATATAAAACAATATCAAGCGATCATCTCAACGCAGAGGTGATTACCGCTGAGATTGAACTAGATCATTAAAAAGTTGCCGTAATCTCATATTATAATGAACCGAAAAAACAGTTGACAGCAAAGTCTTTGAATTCTTTGTGAAAAATCACAAACACTGTATTTTCTTAGGTGATTCCAATTCCAAACATCAGGTTTTCTGATGCAATAAAACGGAGCCCAATGGCGACGCCCTCTTCAATATCATCGAACAATTTGATCTTTTTGAATTAAATAACGACCACGATATTACCCACGTCAGTAACAACACACTCCACCAATCCGGTATCCTTGACCTAATTATAACCAGTAAATTACTAACTAATCAAAAGCAAGACATATATGTGGGGGATGATGATTTAGGTAGCGACCACCTGCCTGTTCATGCTACATTACACGGTTGCAGGGACCCGCAAGATACTCCACAGTGAGGAGGAGGAATTTATCCAAAATTGACAGGGACCTCTTCAGAAAAATAATTCAGGTTAAAATAAACAAAAACGACCCAGTGAATACCTGCGAGCTCGAGCAAGCATGTGCCAATCTCAGTGAAGTCATTAACAACACTCTTGATGAGATTTGTCCCAAACAGACTGTTAAACCGCGGGCCAACAGAATAACTGAAACCACACTCCAAATAATAAAACAAAATAGAAAGGCCTTCCGTGCATACAAATCAGAAAACTTCCAACTAAAAAGGTCGAACTTAAAGCCGTGTATAATCGCCTCCAAGGCGAAGTTAAAAAAGCAATAGCAAACGACAATCGCGTGAAATGGGAAAAAGCAACGGAAAATCTAAATGGACTCAGGGAGACTAAAAGTTTGGGATACTTTTAAAACCCTTACTGGACAAAAACATAAAGACGCCAACAGTAAGGCTCTTAAGATCAGCGATGGAACTATGGCCCTGGATGACAAGGCGAAGGCTAGCGCCTTCGCTGAGCTCCTTAAGAAATATCATCGTCCACATGAGTGCGATAGGTTTGATGACTAGTCCAAAGAAAAAGTAAACAAATTTGTTCGAGACAACAAGACAACGTTTAACGATGCCAACTTCAGCCAAACGCCCGAGGACGGAGATGGTCATGAACTCACGGAACCGATAAGCCAAGAAGAAGTGGCTAACACAATTAAAAAAATGTAAGTCTTCTTCTTCCCCAGGAGGGGACGAGGTCTCATACAAAATCCTAAAACAATGTCCCAATACTTTTTCGGTAGCCTCACTAACCTCCTAAACTGCTGTCTCTCGAGTGGATACTTCCCAAAATGTTGGAAAGTAGCTACAGGAGTCATGATATCCAAACCCGACAAGGACTTGAGCAACCCAGCTAATTACCGCCCAATCAGCCTACTCAGCTGTATTGGAAAAAAATTCGAACGGATTCTCACGACTAGACTCCGCAGCCACCTCGAATCAATCAGCTTTTTCAGTAAGTGGCAAAGGGCATACAGAAGAGAGGGAATCGAGCATGTTTATAGACTGGTAGATTATATGAAAACGGCGTTCAGTCAAAATTAAATAGGAACCGCGCTATTACTCGACGTAGAAAAAGCGTTCGACTCTGTCTGGCACAATGGCATGAGATACAAACTAGCTAAAATGGGGCTACCTACCAAAATTCTAAGGATCATATCATCATTTTTATCTGATCGAAGAATCAAAGTAAGAGTCAACCGCGAAGTGTCAGACGAGGTAAAACTCGAAGCGGGCACTCCACAGGGTTCGGTCCTCAGCCCGCTTCTATTTATAATATATGTGAATGACATTGACAAAGTAGGGAAGAACCATGTCCAAATATCTCAATTCTCAGACGACAAGGGAATGTGGACTGCCAGTAAGTCTCGAAACATAATAGAAAACCGCCTGCAGGATACCATCCGAGACCTGCAAGACTGGTGCGCTCTGTGGCGCATCAAGCTAAATGCCACGAAAACACAAAGAATCACATTATATAAAAAGCAAAGGAAAAAAACTGTCCCTAATATTGAGCTTAAGCTTTACGACCACAAACTTGAAGCTAGTAATGAGGCAAAGTTTCTGGGATTCACCCTGGATAGCAGTCTCAATCTAAACAATCACGTAAACTCAGTCACTGTCAAGGCCACTAAACGCATCAATTTCCTGAAAATGATTAGAGGTAAAATTGGGCAGCCAATAAAGAAGTTCTCCTCAAGCTTTACAAATCATATATAAGCCCAGTACTAGGGTATGGGGCCATAATAACGAGCGACCTGAATAAAACCAACATTGAAAAACTACAACGGGTTCAAAATTATGCCCTGCGTGTGGCACTATGCAAACCCAAATGGACACCGATAAAGGAACTTCACGAGCTACCAAAAATAGAAACTATTGATACGCGATTAAAAGACCTACAAATCAAAACCCTCAACAGACTCCAAGATAGTGAATTAATGGTTGAGCTGAACGAACACCGATCCCTTAACAGAAAAACAAAATAAGTTTCCAGAAAATAAAAAAAAATAAAATTATACAATATAACTAAATTGCGTGGAGTCAGTAAGGATTGCCCCGCTACCCATTGAGAACTTTACGATAGAGTCTGTGAGGACTGCCTCGCAACTCTGCTGAAGCGCGACTGAAATGCGTTTAATACGACCTATATAACAAAACCCTCCACATGCTCCAGGATAGTGAATCAATGGTGAAGCTGAACGAACACCGAATCCTTAACAGAAAAACAAGATAAGCCACAGTAAATTAAAATTACTCAATAGAATTAAACTGCGTGAAGTTAGTGAGAATTACCTCGCTACTCATTGAGATCTTTAGGATTGTGTCTGTGAGGATTGCCTCGCAACTCTGCGTGTGGGGAGTGGGCTCCGAAGAAACACACTCCTTACCCCATCCATAGCAACAATCACACCGTGACAATAGTCACAATATACAATAGCGGATACCTATCTTTCTCTCTACCTATAACTTTTCTCTAACATTCTCAAATTTTCTTGCAACACTCTTATCAAGAAAATGGTAGACAAAGCGTAGGAGAAATTGGTGCAACCTACCTTCCTGTTAACATAGACTCAGACCTCTACCATCGCCAAGCTAGAACCGAATAGAGCCCACTCTCTAACAGTCTTAATGGCGTTGAGGGATTAATTATTGACAATCTATCACGCCAACGTAAACTGCCGGGGATTCTAACCGCGTGCATACCCCCGCAGACCCCATTTGAGGCAATAGGAAAGCTAAGCCTGTGTGATCCAAGTGATATAAAATAAGGTTAACCGGGTCGCAAGGGATTTGTAAATCCCACATCGTCCCTGCGCGCCTTCGGCGCGCTAAAACCTTTCATTTATTCATCTTTTCCTCATGCTTTTTGACCAGTACCCCAATAGCCGCTACGGACACTATAACCGTTATGGAAACTGTACCCCCCCCCCCCCCCTATGATTCCTGAACATCCTCCACTCCATCCCTAAAAGTGGTCGAGCACTTCAAGGGAGGCGAGCGTTGGTCCTGCGTCCCGCCTCTGCCCCTTTTTGTAAGCGCATTGCGCATCTTTTGTCCCAACCCAATAGGATTATAATGCAGGACTGCCCCCGAACCAAGACGTCCTACCACACAAACAGAGACAACCTGAGGCAGATTATACTTGCCAGTGATGGCCAGCATTAGAAATCACCTCCGAAGTGGCAGACTATACTTACCTGAAAACCTAAGACTACTGCACCCTCGGGGAGAGGTAGTACCTTTGTGAGAGGACCCATCCGCCCACACTGGTCCTCACCCGAGGGTTCAACCCACATCAGTCGACGAAGCCACCAACCCGTCACACCTCAACCGGAGACACCTGCCGAGTACCTGAACCTTTTCCTCCTTCAACACGCCTTGACATGAGAAAAAACTGATCATATACAGTCACTGAGGGTCGAAAGGGGCTTACCCCAAACCCTCATTGCGCGCCTTCGGCGCGTGAAACCTTTCCGTCCGCGCCGCATTTTCCTCATAACACCTCTGCCTTCACAGCGAACAGACGTATTTGTCCAGCACTGGTGATTTCACACAAAACTGATAATCGCTCACTCGGAATTTCAACAACGCTATTGCCATTTGCACTATTTTTGTGTATCTTTTTGTATCACTGTAAGTGTTTACTTTTTTCTCTTGCTATTTCTATCTGCATGTTTCCGCTAAAACCGAATATTTAAGTCAATACAATTAAATTAAAATCTCTAATAACCTAAAAAATAAATTTTAGGATTATTTACAAATATAAACAATGGATAAACAAAGTCAAGTTCATGTAAACAGTTCTGTCTTTAGTTCTGGCAGTCTAAGCAACAGTGGAAATTCCACTAACACTGACATGGCATCGATGATGTCGATGATGTCTGGCTTCCAGAAAGAAATAGCCAGATTGAATGACACAATAGAGGGTTTGCGGTCAGAGCTTAATTCAAGCCCAGAAGCGGCAGACAGATAAAGAAAAGGCTAGATTGAGAAGGGAATTGGAAAAGTCAATTCTGAGAGCCAAACCGGGTAAGGAGGACCATGCTCCTCCAGCTTCTGATTCACCATATATTGACGCCGCTACAGAAATGAGAAGACCTGCGTCCGCCGGTTCAATGGCGGGGATATCTGAAATAGATCAGATTTTATTACCCCCAGCCAGGATAACTGACTGCGTTCCATAGTAGAAGAAGCCACCAACACAGCCGCAGCTTCCCCCGCTGAGGCGGTTGAAATTCAATTAGATAAAAATTCAGCTAAAATCCCCAAATCGCAGCGACGGAAAAATCACCAAACCAAAGCCGGACGAAAAGGAAACTCTCCAGTGAGTTCCGTGAAAATGATGTAACCGTGGACGTCGAAGACGAAAATAGTTTCTGTATGACTACTGATCGGCATGTCAAGAAGACAAAAACTATCAAGCAAAATTCACAGAGCACCGCTACTGAAAAGGACTCGGTGGTCACACCACAAATGGGGGCTCTGTTAACGCTGCAGAGCCAACATCACCGGAAATAGTGAATGCGACTGCGACAGCTAGCCCAACCGATAGCGCGACGTACGCCGATAAAGTAAAAGCCAAAACGCCCCTAAGGTGACCAATAAAACCAACAAGACACAGAGCCATCTGCATCCAAACTCCTGTGTCGTAATCACACGCGTCCACCCCAAAACGGAAAAAAACTCGATTGATAAAGCCCTTCCAGGATGCTCGTGGGAGAGACTAATCTCCAAAGCCACAGGCAACCATACTTGGAAAATAAAAGTAAAATGCCCTAATAGAGGAACGAAATTAAATCTGATAAGCAAAGGGGTAATTATCAACGGCAAAAAGTACGAAACCGAGGAATATCACGTTTTTCCGCACCTCAAAACGGAAAAAAACTCGATTGATAAAGCCCTTCCAGGATGCTCATGGGAGAGACTAATCTCCAAAGCCACAGGTAACCATACTTGGAAAATAAAAGTAAAATGCCCTCAATGAGCAAGAGCAATGAAATTAAATCTGATAAGCAAAGGGGTAATTATCAACAGCAAAAAGTACGAAACCGAGGAATATCGTGTTTTTCCGCAACCCGTTCAGTGTCACAAGTGTCGGCAATTTGGGCACTTGTCACACAAATGCAACGGGGAGCAACGATGTATAAAATTGCAGTGACAAACACATCGCGAAGGCATATAGTGCTACAACTCTGAAATGCCCCCAATTGCGGTGGTCAACACCCCAGCAACTACCGGGGGTGTAGCCACTTCAAAAAAGTTAAAACAAACATCCAGCTTAAAGCTCTAAATTTAAGTAATGTCGAGAACTCATCGTCCCCTTATTCCACGTGTACTCTAATGGCTGGCTGTATTTTCAGCATAATGAAGAAACACATGGACACCGGTCTTTCGGACGTTTGCAAAGAGAGTAGTAAAACAGCCTCTACCTTATATAATACTCAAATATCTCACATGCTATTAGAAGCGGCCGTCAACAAAATATAATTATGTAACAATATTACAAATAATAATTAAACTTAAATAAACTTAGTACAGTTATTCCTAAACCATTCATGGTTACACTAAAAATAGTCCAGTGGAACGCTCGAAGCGTTAATCAGAAAAACTTGCAAATGTCACATTATTTCAAAAATAAGGACGTAATTGGAATTAGCGAAACATGGCTTAAACCAAACAAAAAATTCTCGTTATGTGATTTTGATATTATTAGAAGAGATCGCACCGTCCAAAAAGGTGGCGGTGTCGCTCCTCCAAACTTGATAATCTTTCAAACGATTCCACTCTCCCTTGCAATAGCCTCAATGGAGCCAAGGACAAAGGGAGCAACCCGGTAAACCACACCGAGCTGAGTCCGAACCTAAACTAATTCAAGTGAAATTAATTCAAAAGGAACCAGAATGGTCCCCTTCCGGCCCGTATAGTGGGGGAAATTTCCCCATATATTACTTGCTTTTTAAATAAAATAAGTGCTTTAGTGTCATTTCTATCTAAACAGAGAAACGGAAGTGACTCCAGCTGCTTATTCCTTATTCGATTTCTGGAAAACTAGCAAGAAGCACTAAACGAATACCACCATAGGGTGGCTCACCACAAACACTGTTACTAGAGGGGTCAACCACCCCGTTCAACCATTTCCTACTGTCCAAACAAGGGGATTAAAACGGGGGTTTTAAATTTTTCGGCTGTTTGCCGCTATATATTCAAATAAATACCACCGTAGGGTTGCTCACCAAAACACTATTACTAGAGGAGTCAAACACCCCGGCCAACAATATCCAACCATCCAACCCAGGGTCTTAAAAACGGGTTTTAAAATGTTGGGCCATTTGACGCTATATATTCAAATGAATAACACTGTAGGGTGGCTCACCACAAACACTATTACTAGAGGGGTCAACCACCCCAAACCAACCATTTCCAACCATCCAACCAAGAGGCTTAGAAACAGGGGTTTTGAATTTCTCTGTCGTTTGATGCTATAAATTATAATAAATACCAACCTAGGGTGGCTCACCACAAACACTTTTACTAAAGGGGTCAACCACCGTGGCCAACCATTTCCAACCAAGGGGCTTGAAAACATGGGTTTTGAATTTCTCGACCACTCGATGCTAAATATCTAAATAAATACCACCATTGGGTGGCTCACCCAAACACTATTACTAGAGTGGTCAACCACCCCGCCCAACCATTTTCAACCATCCAACCAAGGGACTTAAAAACAGGGGTTTTGAAATTCTCGGCCGTTTGATGCTATATATGCAAATAAATACCACCGTAGGGTGACTCGCCACAAACACTATTACTAGAGGAGACAACCACCACAGCCAACCGTCCAACAAAGAGGTTAAACACAGGGGTTTTGAATTTCTCGGCCATTTGAAGCTATATAATCAAATAAATACTACCATAGGTTGGCTCTCCACAAACACTATTACTAGAGGGGGTCAACCACCATGGCCAATCATTTACAACAGTCTAATCAAGGGGCTTAAAAACAAGGGTTTCGAATTTCTTGGCCATTTGATGCAATATATTCAAGAAAATACCAGGGTGGCTTACCACAAACAATATTACTGGAGGGGTCAACCTACCTGACCAACCATTTCCAATCGTACAACCAAGGGGCTTGAAACAAGGATTTGAAATTTCTTGTCCATTTAACACTGTATATTTAAATAAATACCCCTGTTTTTAAGCCCTTCGGTTGGATGGTTGGCTGGGTTGGTTGACCTCTCTAGTAATAGTGTTTATGGTGAGCCACACTACGTTGGTATTTATTTAAGTATATAATAATAATAATAATAATAATAATAAAATAATAATAATAATAATAATAATAATAATAATAATATAGTTTATAGCCATGAATCCACCTAGGTGCTCTCAGGCTTTACACTGATAAATAAACAAATGTGTTGTGTAAGCTGTCGATTAGTTATATACAGGAGATAAAAATAGCCTCAAACGGCCAAGAAACTCAAAACCCCTATTTTAAGCCCTTGTTTGGACAGTTTGAAATGGTTGGTCGGGATAGTTGACCCCTCTAGTAATATTGTTTGTGGTGAGCCACAATACAATGGTATTTATTTGAATATATAGCGTCAAACGTCTAAGAAATTGAAAACCCCTATTTTTAAGCCCTTGGTTGGACAGTTGGAAATGGATAGTCGGGATGGTTGCCCCTCTAGTAATAGTGTTTGTGGTAAGCCACCCTATGGTAGTATTTATTTGAATATATAGTAACAAACGACCGAGAAACTCAAATCCCCCCTTTTTAAGCCCCTTGAATGGACGGTTGGAAAAAGTTGGCCAAAGTGGTTGACCCCTCTAGTGATAGTGTTTGGGGTGAGCCACCCTGCGGTGGTATTTATTTGAATGTATAGCATCAAACGGCCGAGAAATTTGAAACCCCTGTTTTTAAGCCCTTTGGTTGGACGGATGAAAATGGTTGGCCGGGGTAGTTGACCCCTCTAGTAATAGTGTTTGTGGTAAGCCACCCTATGGTGGTATTTATTTGAAAATAAAATGTCAAGCGACTGAGAAATTCAAATCCCCTGTTTTTGAGCCCCTAGGTTGGAATATTGGAAAAGTTTGGCCAAAGTATTTGACCCCTCTAGTGATAGTGTTTGTGGTGAGTCACCATATGGTAGTATTTATTTAAATATATAGCACCAAACGTCCGAGAAATTCAAAACCCCTGTTTTTAAGCCCCTTGGTCGGACAGTTGAAAATGGTTGATCGGGTGGTTGACCCTCTAATAATAGTGTTTGTGGTGAGCCACCCTATGATGGTATTCGTTCACTGACTCTTGCTAGTTTTCCCAATATCGAATAAGGAATAAAGAATAAGGAGCTGGAGTCACTTCCATAACGGAGAGTATATCATCGAAGGTGATAATAATAGTAGTAACATGATTTGCTCTGGCGTTCTGTTTTGTTAACGGCCTTCAAGAAATAGTTAACAGCTCTCTGGCCTTGAAAGGTCCTAAGACTGTTACCTATTTATCCCAGGGCCATTAATGACCTATAACCCCCTCCAAAATCATGTTATTGTTATATTCAAATGAAGAAGTACTCGGTTGTAAAATTATATTGAATTTAATAACATATTGCACTGTGTACTCATATGACCGAATCCGTGTATGGAATTCTGTTGTGGGGTCGCCTTTTAGAGATAAAACGTGACTTGAACAATCTAAGATTATGCAAATGGAGAATAATATACTAGAAGTCCTTTCTGTTCAGGCCGAACGGTATGAGCGTTTTAAGTTGGAAGATCCATGTAATTTCAGCAGTGCGTCTTCTATCCGTGTTTTTCGGGTCATCTGGATTGGTGTTTAGAATTTGTATAATCCTATATTTGACGTTGCTCAGTGCGTGGTTTGGTTGGTTGAAGTGATAAGAGACAGGTGTGTCTTTTTTGAGTCTAATATCCGCGAGGTGTTCTTTGATGCGGATATAAAAGTGGCGTTTCGTTTCGCCCACATATTGTTTGCCGCATTTTGAGCAGTGGATGAGGTAAATGCAATTTCTGGACATGCAGAAAGGGCCTCGGTGTCGGGTTTTCGAGGCTGTTCCTGAGAACCATTTGGATTTGGGTAGAGCCAGCAAGATTTCATTACTGGCTTTAATAAGTATGTCCTGAATAATTGTTTTTGTGATGTCAGTTCTGGGGCCCCGACATTGTGGTATGGCGGCTCTCAGTCCTATCGGGGATAGTTGCTCCGAAGCGCATTTATTGAGGAATTGTTTTTGTAGTTCTTGTTTGGCAATTTTAACACTAAGATTTCTGAGGTTCTTGTATGTTTGGCGGTTGGCCGTGGTGATTTCTATATTGGGCGTGTCGGTGTCCATGGTGTGAAGTTCTTTCTCGTTTAGTCTTTGCCGTTTTCTGCTACGGTCCTCATCATCGTCGGCTAGGAGTACAGTGGCGGTACTGCTAGATGTTAAGCTTAGTGAGCTTAAAGAGCTCTCGGCTGTGATGTTTGCCATAGTTTGGCTATCCACTTAAAATAATTACAATTTATTAAATAAAAGCTCTGGTGAGCCCGAGAGAGTGGATAGTTAGGCTATACCCTTGTTGTAGCTATGCTAACCTGACCGGTTTCGTTCTTAATTTGAACTCGTCAGAGGTGGAGTGGTGTTTCGGCCTTCCCCTATTTATACTATTTCGTGTGGCGGTACCGTTTCTGGTGTGGCGGTACCGCTTTGTGTGTGGCGGTACCGTTTATTCGGTGTGGCGGTACCGTTTTGTGTGTGATGGTACCAGGATTGACATGGCGGTACATTAAGGCCCTTTAACACCATTAACACTGTATTAGAACATCGGTACCGCCAAACCCTCAACGGTACCGCCAGATGAAACTCTAAAAAATACAGTCCAGTGTGACGTCACAGAACAAACAAAACGGTACCGGTACAACACACAAATCGCTAACGGTACCGCCATGTCAGTAGGTAATAAAGGCGGATTTACGACCACTTGTACATGTACGTGTACAACATACGCACACGATGCGTTCACCAACGTGGAATTCAGTGTTAAATCACACGCTTGTTCACAAAAACTGTACATGGTCTTGAATCCCCCCCCCCCCCCCATGTACAGTTGTGACTCCTAGATCGCACTTTTAACGTTCAAATACTCGTGGTGAACGCGTGGTGAACGCGCGTTTTTAAAAAAAGGATGAAATTGTACATCTTCACTTGTATCTTGTACGTAATTTTTGTCGATGTTCCCATCGCAGATCAGACCCATCGATCCATCGTTGGCGAACGCGAGCAAAAGCAAAAAATTCTGGGTCATCATCAAAAAACAGTTTTGGGGACTCTAGACCAGCGGTCCAGAACCCACAATTGTGTTGAGACAGATGGTCCAGAACCCGCAATTGTTTTGAGGCGGTGGGTTTTTTTTTCTCCCATTTATGACATTATTAGGGGAATTCCCCCACTATGAGAAAATTCTCAAAACTCAGCTGATCGAGCGATCGGATCGCTCGATTCTCGTAAAACTCGATCTGAACGAAGAGTGTCGTCGTCGGTGTGTTGGAAATTCGCGAGCCCGCTGTCACGTTTTGATTGATATATATATAGGGGAGAAAAAAAATATATAAATAATAGTTATTTAGAAAAATAAATATATCAAATCGAATAGATAATAAAAAAAATACGTAAATCATGAGCGATTCTCAGACTATTAGAGCGAGGTTTCTTTTAAACATGCTGATGAGAGCATACGCAATCTGCGTGAACGAACAACTACGTCCCATCTTGTTAGAACGATGCGTCGGATGTCAGGATCATCTAGACTTCGATCACGAGAATCATTCGTGTCTAACGATGGAAAGGGAAGACATGGTCATCATGTATTTCAAACCGGCGTTCGAACGCGTTAAATTCAATGATGTGATCACGTTTTGGAAGAGATTAGTCTTCTGTAAGAATCGAGACAGGCCCACAGATTCGGAAGAACTGAAATTGGCGTGTAGAAGTTTGACTTTAGAAGACAAGGGACGCATCAAGAAATTATTGCTGAACGAAGCATACGTCTAAGTTTTTTTCTGTTGATATAAAATAAGGGAGAGTAGAAAATAAAAAAAAATAAATACACACATAAAATTTCTATCTAATATTAGAAAGAAAGAAAAAAACACAAAATGAGAACCAGAAATAAATTGTATCCGACGTTAGTGGACGACGAGGACGAGAAGCCGAATGGCATTTTGCCAACGGCGCCGTCGCTAGAAGAAAGAGAAAGAGGAGGGAGGTATCGCATCGATCAAATCAGTAGAATCCAATTGTATCTGACTCGAGAGAGAGATTCTCGTCGTTCCCTCAAGAAGAAGTATTCGCGTTTCGTGAAATTCGTCAACGCGATCGACACGACACTCATCACGATTTCCATGGGTTTACACACGGATTGTTGTCGACCGTGGTCGGCATTCCGATCGTGTTGACCGTAGAAAGAGTGGCTCTCGCTGCCGGATTGTTTAGCATGCTCGGAAACTTTTTGAATAGGAAATTATATCTGAAGGCGAGGAAACACGACAAGATTCGCGTCTTGGCCGACTCCAAGATCGACACGATATCCGAAATGATCTCTATGGCATTGAAAGATGGTAGGATATCGGACGGTGAATACTTCGCGATATTGAGCGAGAAAACGAAATACGATGCTATGAAAGAAGCCGTGAGAATCAAGACTCGTCAGATCATCAAGGAAGAGATGAAGGATTCTCTCGTGGAAAAGGGGAGCAAAGAGGCCAGGGAGGAATTCAGTAAGATGATAGAACTCAAGAGCAGCGATTGAAAAAAAAAAAAATATATATATATAATAAGAACAGAATTTTAAAAAAAAAAATATTAAATTTATATATAAAATAAAAAACGAAATTAATTTAAATAACTCTTAAAAAAATGTATTGCGTAAAGTGTAAGAGAGTTACCGAGACGAGTAATTCTAGAGAAGTGCGAACTAAAAACGACAGATGGATGCTTCGCGGAATTTGCGACGTGTGTGGTTCTATCAAGACTCGATTCGTCAAACAAAAGAACGCGAGCAAAGGTAAAGGCATCGTGAATAAAATGATCAACAATCTACCTTTCGAAATGCATCTGCCCGGTCACAGTTTCACGGGACCCGGAACGAAATTGAACAAGAGACTCAATGCCGATCTGACTCCCAAATCTTGGAGCAAACCCGTGAATAGGGTGGACGCGGCCACGTACGATCACAATCTGTGCTACGCCGGACATCCCGACACCAAGACTTGCAACGACGTCTGCGACACAAAAACATGTTGGGGAGATTGAGAGGCATATTGAATCCGACCAGGAGAGAGAAGATGGAACGTTCGCTGGTTGGCAATCTGATCGGTGCGAAACGTCAATTCGGATGGGGCGTTCAAAAAAAAAGAAGCGCATCTGAAAAGAAGAAGAAACGATTATTGACGAGCGAATTGGCCGAGGAGTTACACAAACCCATAGTGCGTAAATTTCGAAAGAGAAGGGTATTCGTGAAGGGTCTGGATGACATTTGGTCTGCCGACTTGGTCGACATGAGATCGTTTTCGAGGTGGAACGAGGGCGTCAAATATCTATTGACGGTCATCAACGTGTTTTCCAAATATGGTTGGATCAGAGCTTTGAAGGATAAATCGGGACCTTGTGTCACCGAGGCTCTGAAGAGCGTGTTCGACTCGTCTTCTCGAGAACCGAGTAAATTGTGGGTGGATAAGGGAAAGGAATTCTACAACAAGCACGTTCGTCGATTGGTAGACCTCTACTCGATCAAAAACGAAGAGAAAGCCAGCGTGGTGGAACGTTGGAATCGAACGATGAAGGAGAAGATGTACAGATACTTCACGGCGAATTCGACCAAGAAATACATATACACTCTGAACGGTTTGGTCAAAGATTACAACAACACGCGACACTGATCGATCAAGATGACTCCCGCGGAAGCTAGCGATCCTCGAAACGAAAAACGGGTCTACGCGAATCTATATCCCGAGAGATCTAAGATCAGGAAGAAGTCTAGAACGCCGAAATTTGCTGTCGGCGATCGATCGAGTGAGAATCTACGCTTATAAGAAGCACTTCAAAAAGGGTTATACTCCTCGATGGACCTCGGAAATTTTCTTGATCATCAAAATATTTCACACCGATCCGGTGACTTACGAAATCGAAGCTTTGGATGGAGAAGAGATCATCGGAAAGTTTTACGAACAACAATTACAGAAGACGAAGTTTTGATGAAGAACACAAATTTTTTTTTTTATTTACTCTCTTTAACATTTTCTTGTTTACACACATATATATATAAGAGAGAAAAAAAATAATAATAAAAAATAATTAAAAACTATTTTTTTAGATAAAGAAAGCAAGTTAATTAATAAACAAAAAAAAAACTAAAAATCCTTTAAAATGACAAATATACTAGATATAGCACAAAGCATAGTGAAAGATGAAAGTATTCAAGAATATGAGGTTCACGAATACGAACCGGTAACCGGAATGAGTTTGAAGAATCAACGTCGAAACTCAAGATCTATTCGTACATCCTAGCGAGAGTTACATAGTGGTGCAGGGACGTCTCACCAAGGAAGATGGGAGTGACTACTCCGACGACGACACGGATACTCTTGCCAATAATGGCATCATGCATCTATTCAGTAACATAAAATACATGCTATCCGGACAAGAGATAGAATCTGTTTTTCATCCCGGTCAGGCCACCACGATGTTCGGACTCTTGACGTATCCTGATGATTTTTCGAAATCCAGAGGACTTAATCAGTTGTGGGTGAAAGACACCATAGGCCCTGCTAGTGCAGGCGCCGCCACAATATTCGACTACATCGTCAAGACGTCCAGACCTAAAGGAACGTTTTCGTTCAGGATACCTTTGAAACACATCTTCGGATTCGCAGACGATTACAACAAGATCATGTACGGATTCAAACACAATCTGACGTTGATTCGAAAAGGAAACGACGACGCAATAGTGAAACTCACCGCGACCGATGCGGGTAAGATAACTCTACACAAGATATCGTGGTTCGTTCCGCACATGGAGCCTTCGATCGTGGAGAAAGCGCATCTCTACAAGAGCATAGAATCCAAGAGTAAATTACCCGTGGGATTTAGAATGAGACAGTGCGACACAGCTAGCATTCCTCTCTCCACGAATCACTTCGATTGGAGATTGATGGTGAAATCCGCTTCTGAGAGACCGCGTTTCATCATGGTTGCGTTTCAGACCGATAGGGACGGGTCTCAGGAAAAGAATGCGTCGCTGTTCGATCACTGCCATTTGAGAAACATGCAAGTGTTTCTGACCGCCACGAGATATCCAGCAATCGATTAAACACGTCGTTCAACAAGAACGATTTCTCCAGACTGTACGGCGACGCCGCTGATTTTAGAAAGAAGTATCACGGTCTACACGAATTGATGAGCAATCCCAACATATCTCCCGGCGAATACAAGTCGATGTATCCCATGTTCGTATTCGACGTCAGTAAACAGAGTGAACGACTCAAGAGTAGTGTGTTAGACATTCAGATCAAGATGCAATTCGATAGGAATGTGCCGAGAAAAACCGAAGCCTTCGCCCTGGTCCTGTCGGACAGAGAATTACAATTCGAATCGGACGGAAATAAGATGTCGATCATTCGATGAGAGACGAGTGTGTGAAAAAAAAAATAAAAAACAAAAAAAAATTAAAAAGTAATGTGTGATTATTAAAAACAAAACAAAAAAAAAATAAATAAAGTAATGTGATCTAGATAGATTGAACATCTCTCTATATCTCATTACTTTTTTTTTTGTTTTTTTTTGTGTTTTTAATAATCACACATTATTTTTTTTTAATTCATTATTTTCCACGCGTTCACTGTTTGTTCAAAGGATCTAGTTCGATCAGTAGACTCACCACGGAAGTGGCGGCTTCGGGATTATTGGTTTTCGTGACGAAATTAATCCTGTCTCCGGCGTTCACTTTGAGAGGCGTGCCGAACGTGCTAACATTCGCGTGTTGATTCTCAGTCTTTTCAACGCTTAATCTCTTATCGCTCTCCACACCATTCACCATGAGATTGACGACCACTCTGTTATTCAAATCCGAGGAAGCCAGACTCATTCGACGGCATGGGATATCCAACCTGACCATGTTTCGATCCGCTACCTCCATTTCCGAAAGACCACTCAGCTTTTCCCTCATCTAAGGTGCCGGCCTGTTTGGCCCAAGCGGTGATCAATTGTCTAGCATATTTGACTTTCTCCACCACCGAAATCAGGGTGCAGGCATCCGTCATGTTCACGGGATCGGTAGATTCGTGAGCGGGTGTCCACCCATGTCTAGTTTACCTTCCATGATGTCGCCCTTTCTCCAGACCGAGTTGTCATCCACGTACTTCCTGCTTACCGCACTGGAATCGAATTCGGGATCGTGATCGAGACCGAATAAATTGTGACCGTTCATGTTGATGCCACCCTCCATGGTTCCGCCAGATTCTCTGTTCAGGTAGAGATCGTCCACTTGCGATTCTAGGTATTCTTGCGATTGTATCACGGCAGAATCTACATAGCCCTTGTTGACCATGGTTGAGTCCGCATCCGTGTCGTCGATCTTCGACAGATTCAATATCTTGTGGAATCCCGCATTCAGATCCGATTTCATTTCTCGTCTGTCAGACTTTCTCTGTTCCAGATCTATGTAGTGTTTGGTCGCCACGTCCTTGGGATTCGTGGGAGTGGCCACGTTCGTTATCTTGTGTCTTGTGCATCGTTTTCAGAACGTATCTATTTCTCAGGTGTTCGTTGAATCTCGCGTGAGAGTCGTCTGCGTATTTCTTGGTCGCGGCATCGGTGGGATCTATGGGATTCGCGACATTCACCAAACGTTTGGATTTCAGATCGAGATCGTCGGTCATGGTTTTATCCATGTAATTATCCAGCAGGATTCGTTCAAAATCGGCGTTCCCCCTGTCGACGTATTTTTTAGTCACAGCATCTATCGGCTCGGGAAGATTGTAGAGCTTCTTATCGTTCATGTTCAAAGGTTCTTCTCAAGGTTCATATCTCCGAACATAACGTTCGTCCAAGTTGGCAACGTCGTAACCATCGTCGACTTCGAACATCTTCCTCTTCTTTCTTGGGTTGACTTTTTCGTCATCACTTCTACAAATTTATCGACTGGCATGTTGTTGTGGGATTTTTTGTTTTTAGAAAAATATGTTCAAAATGCAGTTTATTAAAAATGAACTATGTTATTTTATTTTTCGTTTTTATTCGATTAAAATTTTTTTAAAATAATTTTTTATCTTTATATATACTATAAAAAAAAATCTCTCTCTAATGTAAATCATTGAGAATGTCTTGAAATCGATCTCCTTCAGACCATCTCCTGAGAACGTAGAGACACAGGTGACCGCAAAACACTTGATCTGGTGATTGCACTTGTTCCATGTTGTAACGAACCATCGATTTGTTGAAATAGTTCTTTGTTTCTTTTGGCGGCGAGATTCCGTAGCTGTCGAAATAATAATTTTTCTTCTTCCCGTTCTTCATCCACACCACCCAGTGAGTGCCTTCACCCGATGAATCGTCTAGATTTAAAATTCCGCATTCCGATTGTCGAGGTCTTCTCTTCGGCAAGGCATCTCTGGAAAACACTCCTAGAAAATCTTTGATTTTCAAATCTTTTGCCGCATTCAACAGATCGATGTTGGATAGGGGTTCGTTGGGTAAGACAACACCTTCTACGGATATCTTTATTTTCTTATTCATAAATAAGTATATATTTTTTTTTATTTATTTTATTATAATTTACTAAAAATGACGTTATTTTTTTTCTATTTTTTTCTTTTTCTTTTTAAACTTTTTAAACTAACTTTCTCGATGTCACTATCCATCTCTATAATTTTGCGTTCATCTAATTCTTCTTGATTTTCTGGAATCCTATCATTCACAATTGTATCTGGAATCTTATCGTCCACAATCGCATCTAGAATCCAATCATCTCCATTCATATCGTCTAAAATTAGATCCAAAGTCCAATTTCCGAGTGCCAAAGTGCTTATTTTATCGTCTAACACGAATCTCTTGTCGTCGTCGGCCGTCAGCGAAATCTTGTTGACTATTTCGGTATACAAGTCGTGATTTTCGCTTTGAATCGATTTCATAGTCTTATACACCGGACCACTTCCTAACAGACAATCTTTATACTCTTGGAAAGAGATGTTTTTCTTCACCACGCACGCTTTAACTCCTTTGCACTTCTTGATCTCTTCATCATCTTCTAGACGATAAGCATACAGTTTAGGTCTCAAGCCCACGAATTCGACGAACTGTTTACCGCCGTTCTCGTCCTTAAATTTACCCAACACCTTCTTGTTGTCGTTCGAGTGAATGTTGGGTGATCGACAGGATAAGTGCTCGTGTTGAACCAATCGGCCACGTCCGGAGATATATCTCAGTAGACGTCTTTCGTCTCTATCTCGTAAACTAAACTGTCCATGTCGGTGAACAGTAGTTTGGCTTTGTCACCAAATTTTCGTTTGACGTAATCGTAGTGAAACTCGTACATCAATCGCTTGCTGATATCTAAGATGATCGGTCCGAGATAATACGGTTTGTCGAACTTCAGGTGCGTCTTTTGCATGTGAACGGCCACTAGATTTTCGTCGAATATGGTTCGGTGTTTGTAATTGGGTTTCGCCACTAATTTTTTAGCTCTTTTCTCAGACATGACGAGTCGAACGTCGGTTCTCTTCCTGATGTTTTCTATCGATTTGCCGTACACGCAGTTGTTCATGAGTTTGAAGAAATCTTTTTCGAAATTGTTCTCGGCTCGAGTTCTGAGATTCGTGTTGAGATCGATGTATTTTTTCATCCAAGGCTCTTCATCGAATCGAATGATGCGATGTATGTCGACTAATTTCATCCCGTAATCGACGTACTGTTTCAAATTCTCACTGTAGACGACGTAGTTACATTTGTTAAATAAATTGGGAATGAGTTTTTCCTCATCTTCTTCGTTTGGTTCCATTCGTTCGGGAGCCAGCGGATAATCGTTGTGTGGACCGTGTAATTCTTCCGGATAGTTCAAATCGACTTCTAAAATGGAAGGATAGTCTCTCCATTTTTGCATCTCTTCCGGTTCCGTTACCCATTCGAAATTTCCAATCGGTAAAGGATGACTCATAGCCCAACCATACAGATTATTGGTGTCCCAATACTGTATGTATTTAGTCGACCGTTTCGAATCGAAACCTTCTTTCATGTAGGGATTGTTAGCTTCAGAATGTCTGTGGGAGATCATCGAGACGCCACCTCTCGCAGCCCTTTCGAACATGAGCAACATGTCCACGTCAGATAATAATTCCAATTGGACTTCGGTGGTCTTCAACAGAGCGTCCCACGCCAAACTGGGTGTGGTGAAATACCAAGCGGGATCCAGTTCGTAAATTTCGACAATAGACGTCTCGAAAATTTTCGAACACGTCTGCCAAGAGCAGAACGTCGGTCTTTAGATAGAGATCGTGATAATCTCTCATGGTTTTCATATCAAATGATTTCCACACGTTTTTGGCGTGTTCGTAATTCTTGTCGGAAATGTCGGATTCGTATAATTTCGAATAAAAATCATCTTTCGAAGGTAGTGCGGTATCTTCGAATCTCTTTAGATCATTCATGTAATCGTAAGGATAGACTCCTTTCCTCAACATGACGTCTACTCATTCTCCGAAATGTTCGCTCGTGATTTTAAATTTATCCTTGCTCATGTTATCGACTAATTTTTTCAGAGCGGTCGACATGAATTTAAAACTGTCGATGAAACGTATGCATCTACGAATGGATTTCGTTTTTTCTTTCAACATATTTCCGTCGATCACTCTGTTCCTCTCCATGAGCTTCCATTTTGTGAAGGAAATGTATCTTTCTTCGCTGTTCGCAATGCAATTTAATTCTTCGTGTGAGGTGCCTAGATTTTTCACGAACAGATGGCTGTCGTAACCCGAGAGATTGTGAAACATCACCGGATAGAAAGTGGCATCTCGATATTTTAAATTACACTTGCTGTGAGCTGGACCGCGATACAGACCCGTGTAATGATCGTGATCTCTAACCTTCTTATTTTCCTCCGAATTCTTGTCGAACGATTGTCTGCATATGTGACATTCGGTGGCTCTGTTATTTTTGTCCTGCTGCTCTTGCATGATGATCATTTTCGCCGGAGTTTTGAATTTGTCGTATAACATTTGAAGTTTTGATTCTAACTCTTCCATGAACCTTTGAGCCACGTCGTCGTCTTCACACTGTTTCGTGTAGGTGAAGGGACCCATATCGTGTTGCGAGTCGAAAGCGCATTTCACGTAAATGCAATAGCCCGAAGGTATGTGTTTTTGATATCTTTCGACGTAACTTTGAAGAGCGTTGGGTTGACAGGAACTCATTTTCATGGTGAAACATTCGAAATCGGCGTACACTACGAATGGTACTTTTAACCTTCTATTGTGATTTTCAAACTTCACGATGGTGTTGGGTTTTGGCATTTCGAGGGCGACACCTTGATTTTCGTTGCAATATTCCTGATGCTTCGCTAATGATTTTTCGGTCTTAATTAAATATGTTCATGCAATTGTAACATAAAGATATCTTTCCTTTATGATTATTATTTTGTTTCGACAGTAATCGGGTCGGATGTTTAACCCAACAATAATGACGATTGTCACCATTCGAAATCAATAATAAAATAATCGTCTTTTCTCTTCTGAGATACAAAGTCTGTCTGAGAGGATAGATCATTCGTTTTTCGTCGTCGTATCCAAGGACGTTCACTGCTATGGTTGGATTTTGAGCCTCGAAATGTTCGATATCTTTTAACTCTGTTGGAAAAGTCACTCCGGTCCAATCGAGATTTTTAGAAGTTTCCTCGTAATGAGAAACTCTATCAGTGTGTATTTCGACAGGGTATAAAGCGGAGGTGACTGCCCATTTAAAACACTGATCATCTTTATTTCTCACCTTGACCACGGCGTGTTTCTTAGTCAAGAAATACGGTAATTCCAAGTAGGAAGATCCTTTCAACGGATCGTTTTTATTCATGTGAATTTCGAGTTTCAACACCTCATTGAACGTCCAATTACTACCTTCATGTTGATAATTCGCGAGAGATGTCAACATCTTGTCTTTCATCTTTTCGAAAACGTCCGATAGATCTGAACCTCGAAATATGGGTTCGACGTTAGATCTGAAATATGCATTTTTCATGATGCTCTCGCCGGACTTCACGTCAATTTTATTCATTACACAATGGAGTATCATCTTAATTTTTAATCCCACGTTCATGTATTCGCGAAACAAATCCAATACTTCTTTCTTCACCCGTTCCATGAACAATTTCGGATCGACTTTCTTCAACAAGGGAATCACGTCAAAAGTTTTAAAAATGCCTTTGATCACACTCTTCCGTTCTACGGGTTTCAATTGGAATAGTTCTGCAATGAGTCGTGTTACATATTCTTCTCCTTTCTCTTCGTCGATTGCTCGTTGAATTTCGCTCGATATATCTCGTCTGTCTTGAATTTGAAGTGCATCACTCGTTTTCGTTTTAGTTTTTCTTTTCTTTTCTTTGGAAACTTGATGTTCTTCAACGGCTTTTCATTTAGTCGTCTTCTTATTTTTCACAACCGATGCATCTTTTGACGTTGTTGCTATCGACATTTCGTTTGCCTTTCTAGTGTTTCGCAAATATTCTTGTATGACTTCAATTTTTTTTTATTTAGTTCTATGATTTCTGAAATCTGAAATTTGTAATAGTTTACAAATCTCGTTTAACTGAGGTATGGTTTTCTCATTTAAATTTACCATTGTTTTATCTGTTTGCTTCATTTGTAAGAATATTTTTTTTTTTGGAATTTTGTATTAAATAATTTGTTAAAAAAGTTTTGCTTTTTACTCTTTTTATATATATATAATAGAAAAAAAAAAAAAAAAGTTAAATTTTAAATTCATTTTTTTTTCTTTAATGTGTTTTTATTCAAAAACAATTTAAGACCGCTTTTATTTCTCGCTCGCAAACCGAACACATTTTCTCGTCTTCGGAATGACATTCTCTACAGTAACACAGGTGTGTGCATGGTAGAAACAAGACGTTTGCAACACCTTCGCAGACCAGACACTTGGTGGTGGACGTTTTACTCGGTTTGTTTTCGACAAGTGATGATAACTCGTCCACTTTTGCCATGAATTTGATGAGATGTTCTAAAGTTATGAATTGAGACAGGGTCTTGTTCGCTTTGTTTAACGCATCGTACAATTGTTCTCTGGTGTATCCGAGTTGTAACATATCCATCAATAATTTTTGGTTTTTATCTCTCTCTCTCTCTTCGTCTTGGATTTTGATCAATCCCAACGTTAGGATCTTGTTCAAATAATCACATTCGCCTTTTTCAATATTACTTATGTGTTCTAGTAAAGGTACGTCGTGAGGTTCCCAATTCATCAAATGTATGTCACAACAAAAACATTTGACTTTGTCATCTCTACCCACGTAAACAAAACCCACTGCGGCTAAGTCTTCGGGTTTTTGAGCGAGATGCGAAGGCCAATTTTTAAACGTTTGAAGTCTTGCATGTTCTAGACTATAATTCGGATGTTTGGACTTGATCATTGTTTTTACCTCAAAATTGAGTATGTAAGAATTTTTTTTTTTTTTTTAACTTTTATTTATATATAAAAAGAAATAAAGAGATATTTTTTTTTTTAACAAATTATTATTTAAATACAAAATTTAAAATATACATTATTTGCAAGAATTCATAAAAACCAAATAATCGATCATGACAACAACACCTAAAAGATGCGAATTGAAATTGAAACGAGACGAAAAGTATGAGAAATCCAGTTTTAATATCTATACATTACAACCACACGATCCCATCGAATTGAATGAAGTTGAGATGGTGGACTTAGAGCGCTACTACCACAAATATCGAATGTGTTTGAAAGTGGATGAAGCCGCGCTCGATTTGTTTTACGAGTATCAAAGTGAACTGCTGATTAATATCATCATCGCCGAAGACAGAGAATTCGATAGGGGTGATTTATTGTTGTCCTATGGAGGTTACATATATCCAATAATCTCACCCGAACTCATGAAGAAATTGGGTGGTGAGAGCGCATTCGCCTATGAAAAAAAACTCAAAAGAGTAAAGATAAACATTCACACCATTTTCGTATGTGGAAAAATGATGAATGTCAACTTGCTAATAACGGACTTGGAAATATAAACAATAGAGAGACTGAAATTAAAATTTAACTTTTTATATATATATATAAAGAGAAAAAAAACTTTTACTAAAAAAATTTTACATTAAAGAAAATTAAAAAAAACAACTTTTTTATATATATAAAGAGTAAAAAAAAAAATTTTTAAACAAATTATTATTTAAATACTAAATAATCAATCATGAAGACAATAACACCTAAAAGATGCAAATTGAAATTGAAACGAGTCGAAACATATAAGAAATTCGGTCATAAAATCTATAGATTACAACGACACGATCCCTTCGAATTGAACGAGGTCAAGACGAAGGGCTTAGAGCACAAATACGAGAAATATAAGATGCCTTTGAAATTGGACAAAGCCGCGCTCGATTTGATTTACGAGTACCAAAGCGATCTGCAGAACATCGTCATCGCCGAAGATAGAGAATTCGACAAGGACGATTTGTCGTTGCCCTATGGAAATTACATATTTCCAAACATCTCATTCGAACTCATGAAGAAATTGGGTGGTGAGAGCGAGTTGACCGATGTAAAAAAACTCAAAAGAGTAAAGATAAACATTCAACACGTTTTCGAAAAAGGAGAAGACACGAGTGTCAACATGCTAATAACGGACTTGGAAATATAAACAATAGAGTGATTGATTTTTAGCAAAGAAAAATGAAAAAAAAAAAAAGTTCCCTTTGGGAATTCGAATCTCCAACCAATCCGTTCCGTCGGAATACTTGAACGAGTTATTCTTTTCGGTGACGTTGGGAAAGGAATAATAAGTCTCCAGATTTACCAACGCCATCTCGTATCTTTTCTCTTTATTCAATTCAATGGAAGGTTCGAATTTCATAGCGAATCGAGTTGAATCGCCACTCACCACGATTTGAATGGATTGTTTCGCAGCCGTATTCTCGGCTATCCATCCTAACAATTCTCCATGTTCGAACATTATATTTAATTTTATTTTTTTTTTTTTGTTAAAAACTAGTTATTTGAAGATTTATTATTTTCTAAATTTTATTTTCATGCTCTATCTTATTATTATCATCGGAAACATAAAACTTGTCGAATCCGCACCGATATTTTCCAAATCGACCACGACGAAATTGTAAAGTCCACCATCCCAAACCCTCTTGCAGAATCTCCTGAATTCCGCAGCGCTCATGTCGTTTGCGATGTGATCGCCATAGATGTGATTGAGATTCTTGAGATCTTGGCGAAAGAGACATAGAAAATTTGCGTTCTCCCTTATCGTCTGTCTGGGCAATCGAAAATAATTCTGCGACAGGTAGAAACAGTCCACGTTGCTGTGTCGACCCCTAACGTAATACGATTCGCATCGGTTCTGTCTCTCCAAAAGCAGATCATCGAAAATCATGAAATTCTTATCTTCCGATTTCAGTTCTCTAGGATCCGGAACGTCGCTAGCGTTCTCATAAAATCGACACTCGACGTTCGAAGATGCATTTCTCTTCATCAGCTCCGTCGCCATGCCGTCCAAAATGGTCGAGAGTGGAGCTCCGCTCCTGTCAAATTCCTCCCTACTGTCAAAGATTCTGGCTATGACGTCCTTGGGCAATCTGCGATCCATGCACTCTCGAAGCAATCTGTATTCAGGTTGAAACAAGCTCTTGCCAAACACGAACAATCTGTCGTAATCCAACCAGTCGGGTCGGGACAACAGATTCATCAACAGATTGGTCTTTCCACAATTCGATTTTCCCACTATCAAACCTCTTATGCTCTTGGGAAAGAACTCGTTATTCGACCTCTTGGTCGCAGCGTCGTTCCAAGACATAGCTTTAATGTTCATCTTTGTTTTTATTTTGTTTGTTATTTTAGATTCTTTTCAAACACAATTTTTTTTTTAGGTTTTTCAAACTCTGTTTTTTTAATGTTATTATTATTTATTTATATCACACCGTCACGAGTTCTCTTCAATCCGGATCCACTCGTCATTTTTGCTAAATCTTGTATGGGCACCACGGCATCCTTAAAATCTTTTCGGCGTTCGCTCTAACGCAGCTCGCTTCGCCGGCGGACTGATCAACTTGTCGATCAATGCGTCGGCTGCCCTCTTGCCAGCCACAGAAGCTATCCTACCACTGGCTTCGGAAGCGGCTTTCTTACCAGCATCCAAAGCCGTCTTCTTACCGACCTCAAACGCAGTCGATGCGAGTTTTCTACCCGCATTGCTCGTGAATGCTCGCATTATAGAATCGACGATGCCAGAACCACCTTGAACGTAAGTTCTGACGTATCCCCTGTTCTTCATCACCAACATATTTTATTTTTATGATATATTTTTGTTTTTTCACTGGTAAATCGTTTTTGCCATTTAAATACTTTTTATTATTCTAGTGTAAGAATTTACTGTTTTATTTTTGTTTGTTTGTTTGTTTTGTTTCTCTCTACTTATTATATACACATCAATCCTTCAATTCGTTCATCAGCCTTTTATACTGGTTTTTATTCAAAACCTTCTGTCTTAACAATTCGTCAGATATAGCAACTATCTGATTATCTAATCCCGTGTTACCAGCCCATCTGCTCGCCATCAACAAACTCAATCTCTGAGACAGAGCATCGGAATCGCTCGGAACAAAAGTGGTTTTCACCCCTTTGCCAGTCACCGATTCGACGAACTTCTTGTTCATATCCCATATGGGTTTCACCACTTTCGTCCACTTGTAACCTCTGTTGGCTTTGGGTCTCGTCTCTCTGGCATCGTTATTTCTCTTCATGGCGTGGGTCTGGACCAGAATGTCTCCGTAATTGTCGAAATCCTGTTCCGTGTAATCGCCAGGCTTGTCATAAAGGAGCAATCTGCACAGACCATCAGTTACTTTATATTTATTCGAACCCACGATCAATTCATCATCATCCATTTCCACTTCCGTATCACCTACAAAAGTTATACCCTCAGAATCCTTATAAATTCCATACGACTGATCTCTCTTACCGCCATCATCATCGAACGATGCGACGCTACTAGTGGTGATAGTCGAAGCCGTATCGTCACTCTCGCTCAAATCTGTTTGAATTCCCGTAGGAACGTAATCCGGTGTAGATTGAACGGAATACCGATTTCCAAAACTAGGAGGCAACGAACCCATTCTCAAAGAACTCTCCTTTATGGGTCTCAATTCTTCGACTATTTCCTTCCTGCTTCGCTCTTGACCCTCCGTCATGGGTTTAAATATTTTTGTGGCTTCGCGTCTGAGTTCCATCTCACCAAGACGTCTGCTTCTGTCAGCAGACTGAATGCTCTTCTTAGCACGTTCATACTCGCCTAAAATTAAATCTCGGCGTCTAGGATCCATCTGTAAAAACATCTTTCATTTTTAATTGCTTTTATTATTTTCAAAATTAAATGTTTAATTATATTTTTTTTATGTTTTTAAGTAATAAAAAAACTCTTTCTGTCTTAATATATAATAATCTGAAAATATTCACATCTCAACTGACTGTGTTAATTGAAGTTTAAAAAAATACGTTTAAACAGTACATGACAAACCGGTTTCTGATTTAACGCATTTTGACAGTAGTTTTTACATTTGTCAAAAGATTTTTCATTCACACATCAATTCACTGAGTGTCGAATTAAGAGAGAATCCTTTTGATGACTGCGATTGCTATCATGAATATATTAAAAATTTTACCACTCAAAACCTAATTGAGCGGAAAATACATTTTAATTTTCTCATAGTGGAGGAATTCCCCTAATAATGTCATAAATGGGAGAAAAAAACCCCACCACCTCAAAACAATTGCGGGTTCTGGACCATCTGTCTCAACACAATTGTGGGTTCTGGACCGCTGGTCTAGAGTCCCCAAAACTGTTTTTTGATGATGACCCAGAATTTTTTGCTTTTGCTCGCGTTCGCCAACGATGGATCGATGGGTCTGATCTGCGATGGGAACGTCGACAAAAATTACGTACAAGATACAAGTGAAGATGTACAATTTCACCCTTTTTTTAAAAACGCGCGTTCACCACGCGTTCACCACGAGTATTTGAACGTTAAAAGTGCGATGTAGGAGTCACAACTGTACATGGGGGGGGGGGGGGGGGGGGGGGGGATTCAAGACCATGTACAGTTTTTGTGAACAAGCGTGTGATTTAACACTGAATTCCACGTTGGTGAACGCATCGTGTGCGTATGTTGTACACGTACATGTACAAGTGGTCGTAAATCCGCCTTTATTACCTACTCATGTCAATCCTGGTACCATCACATACAAAACGGTACCGCCCCACCGAATAAACGGTACCGCCACACACAAAGCGACACCGCCACACCAGAAATGGTACCGCCACACCAAATAGTATAAATAGGGGAAGGCCGAAACACCACTCCACCTCTGACGAGTTCAAATAAAGAACGAAACCGGTCAGGTTAGCATAGCTACAACAAGGGTATAGCCTAACTATCCACTCTCTCGGGCTCACCAGAGTTTTTAATTAATAAATTGTAATTACTTTAAGTGGATAGCCAAACTATGGCAAACATCACAGCCGAGAGCTCTTTAAGCTCACTAAGCTTAACATCTAGCAGTACCACCACTGTACTACTAGCCGACGATGATGAGGACCGTAGCAGAAAACGGCAAAGACTAAACGAAAAAGAACTTCACACCATGGACACCGACACGCCCAATACAGAAATCACCACGGCCAACCGCCAAACATACAAGAACCTCAGAAATCTTAGTGTTAAAATTGCCAAACAAGAACTACAAAAACAATTCCTCAATAAATGCGCTTCGGAGCAACTATCCCCGATAGGACTGAGGGCCGCCATACCACATTGTCGGGGCCCAAGAACTGACATCACAAAAACAATTATTCAGGACATACTTATTAAAGCCAGTAATGAAATCTTGCTGGCTCTACCCAAATCCAAATGGTTCTCAGGAACAGCCTCGAAAACCCGACACCGAGGCCCTTTCTGCATGTCCAGAAATTGTATTTACCTCATCCACTGCTCAAAATGCGGCAAACAATATGTGGGCGAAACGAAACGCCACTTTTATATCCGCATCAAAGAACACCTCGCGGATATTAGACTCAGAAAAGACACACCTGTCTCTTATCACTTCAACCAACCAAACCACGCACTGAGCAACGTCAAATATAGGATTATACAAATTCTAAACACCAATCCAGATGACCCGAAAAACACGGATAGAAGACGCACTGCTGAAATTACATGGATCTTCCAACTTAAAACGCTCATACCGTTCGGCCTTAACAGAAAGGACTTCTAGTCTATTATTCTCTTGTACCCACATTTCTACTTTCTGTTCACCACGCCAAGTGCCTTTATTTAGATGACGCTGTAATGACAGACACGTCACAGTTAAAGCGATGTAACAATAGTCTTAATCGAGAGGAGACCTCGTTACGCCAGTTCTACTACATTATAATGACTTATACATGCACTGAGTGTTCCAAGAACTATAACAGTCGCCACAGTTGGCGCAGACACAGGCGCATTCACCACGATAAGAAAAGTTGGGTTCAATGCAACTTGTATGGCATGAACCTAAGACGCTTAGAATACTTCAAGAAGCACCAAAAGAGAAGACACGGCAACCGACCTCCACCCGTTGATCCCACAGTGGAAGCACCCAACCGTACACAGGACATCATGGATCAACTCTGCAACTCTGTCCAACCGCTTATATCACCCATCCCAGATATAGAAAAATCCCAACATCAAGACATTTTAAAATTGGCAGTTCATGGAATTTACAGTAACACCGACCTGATCAACACAGACCAAGACGCAATGAAGGGGAGAAAACCCTGAAACGGAAAATACAACCGACATTTACAAAGACATTACCATCAACCCAGATATTGGCTCACCCAACCCACACCATTAAAGCCACCAGGGCAATACGCCTTGTAACGAAAACATTCATGAACTATACAAGACGGACCGAGTCCTCAGGTTCGCCCACCAAAGCTTGGAACATTTAGCAAATAGCCATTCACACAACAGCTAAACAAGAGCTGTATCCTTTTCTTCAATAATAAAAAAGACCAATCAGTTTTATACATATTTATTATTATTTTAACAAATCGGTTGAGGCCCCCAGACCTCCATATCGCTTGTCATCTCTCAGCTATTTAACAACACATTGTTATCCACCTTCCCTCCAACAGAAACACTGCTATTGCCTACAAATAAAAGAATAAGCTATCAAATATTATATTACCAGGTTCATTCACAGGGCTCACATTAAGGCCCTTTAACACCATTAACACTGTATTAGAACATCAGTACCGCCAAACCCTCAACGGTACCGCCAGATGAAACTCTAAAAAATACAGTCCATTGTGACGTCACAGAACAAACAAAACGGTACCGGTACAACACACAATCGCTAACGGTACCGCCATGTCAATCCTGGTACCATCACACACAAAACGGTACCGCCACACTGAATAAACGGTACCGCCACACATAAAGCGGTACGGCCACACCAGAAACGGTACCTCCACACCAAATAGTATAAATAGGGGAAGGCCGAAACACCACTCCACCTCTGACGAGTTCAAATAAAGAACGAAACCGGTCAGGTTAGCATAGCTACAACAAGGGTATAGCCTAACTATCCACTCTCTCGGGCTCACCAGAGCTTTTATTTAATAAATTATGCAAATGGAGCTATGAGACTAGTGAGTTGTCAAGTTCAGAGAAGCAATTTTAGCCCATCTAGTGTGTTTGTGTGTGTCAGATGTTTCTGTGGCACATTGTTCTATTCAACAAACGTAGAATCAACACAGATTAGTAAATTATCCACAAGACATGTATCCCTAATGAATGAATTGAGAGGCTATGTGTCATATGTGTTTATGACACACTGCTGTTTCACGTTGGCACATATGACAATATAATTTGGCTCCCATGCAAAGTAAGCCTCATATACTTAAATGAGACAAAGGGATTAAACAGATGATTACTGATAATCAAGGGAATAGTTGCATAAACAGGCTCAGAAATCCTAACTATATTAGCTCGCCAGACTTGGAAAAGGAGTACAGGATGAAGAAAAGCAGTCGGTAACGCCCTTGGGTTCCTTTGATACCCCTGAAGAACAAATTGTTAATGGGTTTTAACTAATTATTATTCGCTTAAACAAATTACTAATTGTCTTAAACGAACTAATAACTGCCATTAATGGAATACTTTTTGAACAAGTCGAACTTAATAGGTATAAACAAATTATTTGGTCAAACTGATTAACAATTGGTTTAAACGAATCACTAATTGGTTTAACCCGATTTGGAACAGAACAACTGGTGATACTACGTTGTCACAGTTTGGGTTTTTTTTGGCAAAGAACAATTCTGATATTCGCATGTCTTGCTCCCATTTATTAGAATGGGTAAGTTCAATGAAGGCGTGACATGGCATAGATTGTCTTTCATAACCACCGGAAACCATTTTATAATATGATTCCCGTATAGACGTTCTTAGCTTTTCAATGTTTTTAGGGCCAGTTCAATACTGTTGTCAGTCAATATTGGCTATCGTATTGTTACATGATTAGCTCTTGTACTCTTCTTACTCCAATAATATAGACATATCGACTGGTAGTTTGTGATTAACACAAATAAGCACGACAACCGGAAACATTGGTTGGGGTAATAAAAATACAAATGATGTTTATTACACAACCCCTAAACAGGTAATTTCACTTCACATTCTCTAAAAAAAATAACTTCTGCTGATGACTAACTTGTCTGTTAGTTCAACGTACATTGCATAGATTTTCAACTGTTCTGAAGGATAAGTTGTTACAAACAAGATAGAAGATTAATTTAAAAGATGCTCTATGTAGCAAGCTCACAACACGGGTTGTTCATGACATGGTTTGCCAAGAGCGAATTGAATTTATTGTCTTTGAACACAGCTTATTCTAACACCCTAACCTTAAGTGTTCTTTAGTTCTAAATTGAATAGTTTTCAGTGGTCATGAAAAAAACCCATTTTAGTCATTTGAATATTTTACATGACAAAAATGGGCATCACCAATGTTCATTCACAAGAATCTTCAGTAGAGACACACGAAAATAGAAAAATAATACTTATTAAATAAAATTCAATCACTATCAGTCATGAATAATGATCAGAATGTTGAATGTGATGGTGGTTAAAACCACTGAAAAACACATGTATGCCACAAAAAGTATTTCACCCATCAACACATATGTGCATCAAAATATAATATATATATATATTTTTTGGAACACAATATCTTCTGTTTATTACAACAAGTAGCAGATCATTACTTGCAAATACTCCTTACAATACACTAAAAAAAAATAATTTTAACAGACTACTTGACTCCTTCCACACTGATATGGTCACAGACTTCATTTTCATATAACTAGTTACATGAGTACCAACTGGTTAGACAGATTGAAATGATGAGAAGGAATCCTTTAAAAATGACAGTTTCACACTGTCTAATTGCATGTATACACATCAATTTAAAACAGAATACAAGAAAAACAACATTTATTGTAAAATGTGACAACTAACTATTTTAGTGATGTTTGGTGTCTAAAAAAAACACAAGTTGACACATACCTATACCAACCTGAACATCCATACCTATATAATTCAAACAATGCCAAAGACATGTACCAGTACATCAGTACCAGTATATCATCATAAAAATATGTGCTTTTGGACTGATATAATCATTACATTATACATATTGAGTGATAGATAGTGAATATTGCAAATAACTCAAATATTTTTGAGAGCACTACATTAGCGACAAAGAAGTGGAAACAGACAAAAGAGGAAGCATGTTTTGTAGGAACTTTGTCTTTAGTTTACATAATTTATACTAGAATTATTTCAGCATAATTTGCTGCCCGAATAATGTGCACACAGCATGTGCAAAAACAAATGAATTTCTTGATATTTTAGCAAACATCACCTTTGATTTTACATGCTTTTTTAAATTGTTAGTCAGCTGAGGAAAGACCTTAGCTTTGAGGGACTAAACATTGTTTTATGTTTAGACAGAATACAGTAATAAGAGGGCATCATTTAATAGTGACAGAGTCGTGCTGTCCAATTGCATGTATAAACGTGAATTTAGAAAGAATAGAAGAAGAAAAAATTATTATGAATGTATGTAGTGACATTTGTGTTTTGCAAACAAAAACACATTTTGACACATACCTATAAAAACCCACTTCCATGCTACTATGAAAAAACAAAATGCCTTCAGACTGAGTTCTAATTGTTGGCTATTACTCAAATTGTTTCAAAGAATAACAAGGAATATTAATCTATTTTTTTACAATTTTAGATTCGCAATGATTATGAACAAAAATTATGTGGCGCTAATTGCAAAAGGCATTTTTTGTCTTTTTTTGTTCGTCTAAGGGGTTTTAAGTTTTACAGATATTTAAATTTCTTTATAGAAGTTACCATCTCTAATGAGTATTGTAGACGGTTTAGCAACGAGTGATTTATAAATTTAAATTATCACTGTACTTATACTACTTAATATTATGTAAACTTATTAATGAAAACACAATTGGAATACAAGTTTAATAATAGTTGTTGGTTACAATGAAAAACAATATTTTTTTAGTGTTCAGTTTATTCATATTATACATATTGAGTGATTAAAAAATTTAACGTTGCAAACAGCAAAAACATTTCAAAGAGAACTACACAGTGACAAAGAAGTTGTGATGTGTTTACAGTCTAGCTATGAGCACACAAAAAAGCAAATGGAAACAAATAAAAGGTAAATCATATTTTGTCTTTAGTTCTGATACATTACAAGCAACAGTTAGGCATTTTAATACATTTATATTAGATTTATTCAGCATAGTTCACTGCCCAAAATGTGCATGCAGACCTATATAGAAGCAAAGAAATTAATCAACTTATTAGCTACCATCACCTTTGTTTTTACATGCATTTTAAACTGTTAGTCAGCCGAGAAAAAACTTACCATTCGATGGTAAAACATCTAATGAGTGTTCTGAAACTATAATGCATTAAAATGTTACATATATTACATTAAAAAATACAATGTTTAAACGTTGAGAAGCCTTTAAAATTCACAACATTGTTTTCATAAATGCCTTCAAATGTTTGCTGAATGTTACCAGTTTTACTAGAAACATTTAATGATAAAAACTGCAACGTAACATCGTCATTGTGTCTAATAACGTTAAATAAATATTTAGTCTCTTGCAGGTCTGAGAACCTTATTATCAGTTTATGTTGAAAGTTGGCAGTTTTATATTTTGGTTTTGAAAATAGTGCATTTTCTAATACATACCAAGTGTTCTGCATTTCTCATCTGGATGGCACCAGTTTTTCGCAGCTGCACCCTTTTCAGTCCATCATATAGATACCATGTATTTTGGCTTGTTATATCTCTAATTTGTGCCGTTATGTGATTGTTACAAAATGATGTTACTGCAGTGATTATGTATCTGAAATGGAAAAAAAAAATAATAAAGTGAAAAACATCTAAATACAGACTTACAAGTAATTATTCAGAATAAAGAAAATAATAGATTGTTGGGGTGGTCATTTAGTTGACAAGTGGGTATTTATGTACTAAAGTGAATCCTCATTATATTGTTCTTTTAACGACAAAGTAAAACGGTGAATTACATCAATGGTGCAAGGCTTTTTACAAAATATAAGCTGCTTCATTTTATGACACAGTGAAAATGGAATAAAAGTATAAAAATTAGATCACTTGCACCCAATGTGATGAATTTTATCTCTTGTATTTAACAAGATTTTAAAAAAGAATGTAAATTTCAAAACCTATTTCAAGACAGAGCTATTGGTTTTCAATAAATACTGAATTTCAAATTTTCAGGTTCAAAATTGCTAACCACACTTGTTTTATTTTAAAACTTACATCTTATCCAGAACAATAACTTCTTGTGGTAAATCATTGTGTTGCAACCAGTTCCTTATATTACAAACATCCATAACTAAAAATGATGGAAAACCTCTAGTGAAGTGGCATCTCGAATCTGTACGTCTTCCATTGCAGTATTACTTTGATCTGTAGATTGACATGAAAGAGGATAATTCAAGAAGTTCTTTTCATAATGATTTTACAAAGTAAAACAGATACATTTTAACATTTTAAAAGTTTTAAAAACATAATGTTATTTTTAGTGCCTGCTTCAAAGTAAGTGCTGTCTGGTCTGAGCAAATAATTTTATTCAATGTTATATAATGTTACAAACTTTTGATATTGAAGTATTGAATGTATTCACTTGCAAACATGTTTTAGTAGCTGGTTCATGTATTACTGTTAAAATAAAAAAAAATCAATCTAAAAAGATTTTAGTTATTCCAAAAATAGCTTATACTTCCACCAGCTGAGACATTTTCTAACCAATTACGGGTTAATGGAAAGCACAATTTTTACCTCTACTATCGGGTACAAACAGTTGATGTAGAATATGCAGAAGTTGTTCAATTTTCCAAATCCTTTATTTAGTTCAAACAATATTTATTCAATAAAGTACATAGTTCAAACATAATACCATCAATTGCAGTAGGTATAATAATGACACAACGAAGAAAGTAAAGAAGCACATCTTGAATGTGTAGTGTGAAGTGACAGAAAGCTAAAAGCTTGTAATGGCAATCTCCCTTAGAAAATAAAACTATCTGCATATGCTGGAGGCTTGTTCTGAGACCACATTTTAGATTGTAGACTTTCTTGTAAAATAAGATATAGTTATAGATACATGGGTAAAAGCACAGTTGAGACAAACAGTTGTTACTAGACTATTCCAATGCGATGGAAAACAGGCCCAGGGAAAGGGGGGGGGGGATTGGAAGTCTTTGAGGGAATAACTTATAGAACAGATGATGACAAGTCAATATATCAGATATTTAATTTCTCGTTTTTAGTTAAACAGTGGGTTAGCAAAATACTCGTACCTTAAGGTACAAGGTTTTAATTTAAATAAATTAAATGAGCAAAGTAACTTAAATCACAATATTTCCCACAATGAGAAAGATGTCCAGGTTGATATTTTAGAGCACATCTGACAATTTTTATACTCCCACAAAATGAAGTTTTAGGGGGTATGTAGGAATCAGCTTGTCAGTATGTCAATATGTCAGTTGGTTGGTCAGTCGGTTCATTGCAATGAGAATTTGTAGAGCGCACATTTTCATGAAACTTCACAGAAATGTCAAACATGATGAGGAGTAGTGTAGGACATAAATTTTTTCTGATCGGATTCAAGATGGCAAACTGGTGGCTATTTTTGATTTTGCCAAAAACTTTGTGGAGTGCACCACTGCTACAGTTGATGTCGCACAGTCAATGTAACTCATTATAAATAATTAACATGATGTATAGCAGTGCATGACATTATTTTTTTTCTTATATTGCCAGTTTTCAGTTGCCTGCACTAGGCAATATGCCATGATGGGGGTATTCTGGGCGACAGACTAGCTCTTGTTGGAGATGCTGTCATCGGTCACTTATCAAAATACCCACAGACTTTGTGCCCATCCCACTATTACAGGTCGTGCTTCTCACGAAACTGAAAAGAACTAAAATAGACATTACATAACGTGAAAGTAGATTTTTTCTTATTTTATAAGTTTCACAACCTGGATTTTTGCCATTGGTTTTTGTTTACATGGGCAATGCTGTGTAGTGGACAATTACAGCTGGAAAAAAACTAAAGATTGTACAGTATTCTGGATAATGGATAGGAAAGCAGATGTTCATCTGAAGTATGTTAAAGGTTTTGATTTGCCTATGTAAGTAATCAAGGCAATAGGGGCATGGTGGCTCAGTTGGTACAGTTGCAGGCTGCAAACTGAGAGGTCTGAGAACTGCCGCAACTGTATAGTGTCTTTGGGCAAGACACTTCATCCCACATGCCTTCATAGGGGCACAGTGACACTGTGTACTAAGGCATACTGCATGTCGATGGTGCACATGTCTTCAACTGCTGCTAACTTGGTTAGTAAGTTGGAGAGCTTGGCAGATGCTCACTGCTGCTCGGTGGTTCTCTCCAGGTTCTCTGGCTTCCTCCACCAATTAATCTGCTCGACATGAGATTGCCCCGATTGCAGAAAATGTTGTAAAAAAACAATAAATAAATAATTAAATCAAGGCAATGTGAGTTATGTCTCTGTTTTCAAACCCACAAAACATAACAAGATATTTTTCCTTTTTTAAATATTCAACAAAGTGAACAATTTATCAACTTTTTCACACAAGAAACTTTTACGCCTGGTTTGGAATGTATTCAGGGGAGGTATCATAGAATTTAGAATATATCATACTAACGTTGTTTCATTCTTTTCTCCGTTCTCGTTTATGATGTAGGGCTGGGCGGTTTATCGTTCTTTCGGTTCGATTCGTTTTTTTTTTTTAAACTGAAACCGAAACTGCCGCCTTAACAAAAAAACGCGACTTTCGGTTTCAACAAATTTCCCAGAATTGGTTAAGTTTATGACCACTCATCCGCACGCCAAAGGCTTAAATGTCGGGCAAAGGTAAATGCTGTGCCATTTATGCTTACTTTGAGAGGACTGACAACAAATCCTCCCTCCCCCCACAAACAGCAGATGGAATATGAAAAATTAATAAGTCTTACGTAAAAATCCTCACATGCAATTCAGGAATTGTTAAGTAACTTTAATGAACCGGGCATATTCGACCAAAGAGGTATTGCAAGTTACCTGACAATATATGGTGTAAAATTATTATATATTACCTTTGACCCAAAATCATCTGCGTATGACACGTTGTAAATTAGATTGGAGGTAAACATAAAATTTATTGAGTTCTAAAACCTCAAAGTTCACATGGAAAAAATGACGAGTAAATTATGTTAATTAACCGACTACTGGCACGTTCTCTGAAGTCACATGCTCATAGATAACGCTGCGCATTGGCAGTTATGTTTTTTGTCAACAATAAAATGGTTAAATTAAAATAGAACACATCCTATTAAATGGATGGCAGGTAACTACTGAAAGTTTTTTTTTAAACTTATTGGGAATTGTTTGTATAATATTTGAACTTACTTTAAGGAATCGCGCAGTACTGCAGGTCTGTCAGGTACACATGCTGCATTCCCAATACGAAGATGTTATAATCAACACGTGTCATGACCATGTGTATTTTGTAAACACAACAAATCCCAAGATGCAATATTGCAAACTTTCTTTCAAATCCCATTATGCAGCAGTCTCCCTTCAAAAACATCAATTGCCTGTCTTGACTGAGATAAAATCAATGAAGGGATCAGCCAAGAGGGCAAAGTAAAGTTGGTAATATCTTCACCTTGGCACCGCTCATTTCGCCCAATTTCTATGTTTGGGCAGAATCAAAGTAAAAAACGAACCTCTACAGTCGAAATTAGGAGAGATATTGTGAAAGCATTGGAGTGAGTTACCAATAAAAGTGATTCGTATATCACGACTTACTTCAACAATAGTTATCAAAATCAGAAGAAATATGATTTGTGTTCCTCTTATTCCACTGTCATTTGAAGCAGGAACCATCAAGAAACATGGGGCACGTCTATTTTCAAGCGATGTGATAATGACCGAAATAAGCACAACAATTGCACATTAGCCACCAAAACCAGGGTGAGTGTTTAGCGACTCCATAAAAAATAAGGAAATGTTGATTTTTGCTAAAATGTAGCTTTTCTTGTGAATTTCTGCATCTTGTCTTGACAAGGCCCCAAATCTCACTGACAGAACAAGGCAGCTCCCACCAGTGGTGGAGCCATGGTTTGATATCCTGTGGACCATGCTGGTGAAGATTTTTTTTTTTTTGGGGGGGGGGGGGGGGGATCTCAGGACTGAGAGTACTGTTCTAGAACTGAGGGCAGGGAATCAAAAAGAATCTTTTCAAATTTGGGGATGGGAGAAGCAAGTGGGATTTTGAGTGTGTGTGTGTGTGGGGGGGGGGGGGGGGCTGGTTTCCCTAGATACCCCATGGCCCCATCACTGTTGCCCACTACAGTAGCCCAACACAATATGTCCATTAGCTGAGAAGAGTGGTGAACACTGATTAACTCGAATGACTCAACACGCTATATGAGCCTCATAACTTGGATGTCAAATACAGACAGATTTTATGTGTACATTGCCCTCTAAAATGTGGCTTTCTACAACATATTTTGAAATTTGAAAACCGAACCGAAAACCGAGTTTTTGTACAAAACCGAAACCGAACCAAAATGCAAATTTCAAAACCACCCAGCCCTATTATGATGGTTATACATTTTTGTTGCTTTGTTACCTTTGCAACTTCTTCATCACAATATCCAGTCAATGGTTCCTCCCATTTATTAAAATATCTTGAAATGAAACCCAGTCATTTTTCTGCTTCTTATTTTCTATTGAGCTACAAAGATATAAATTTTAAAGTCAGTTTGTTAGAGGCCGCATATCATTTATAACAATTTACTGTAGTACATTTAAATTTAAATGTGACGAGTTATCGAGGATTACTGTTAGACATGGTCCATAACAGGCAATTGTGCATTTCTTGAACCAGGAATTATGAATTCCAATCTGATTCTATAGAATGGTCTAAGAAATACACATACAATTCAAAATTACCTATATTTTAGAAAAAACAGATGCCACAATATTCTGCAAACTTTCTTATGACACAGAAATGAAGAGATTGAAATTCTTTCTCATTGTTCAAACTGAATAAAAGTAAACTCCTAAAGAAAATTAGCCAATGAGAGATTGGTTTAGTAGTGCTCAGTGCATGCAGTGAGTGGAACATGGTAAGCATACAATAATAAAATAAAATCTGGTGACCAGTTATTGAATCAAAGGGAGAGTTTTTGGTCACCTGTAATATTACTCTTCAATTACTAAGCTGAAATAAAATAAGCCCCGATATTCTATAAAATTTTCTACAGCAGATGAGACATCTTAATCAGAACAAACCAATTTGAAATAAACCAGGTGTTACCAACCCTGTCACACTAAAACATCCGTTACTAGTTGAATTGAAATAAATGTTAAATTGCATGGAGTTCCGGGTGGACCTAGCC
The DNA here is from genome assembly GCA_031216915.1 of Pictodentalium vernedei. Taxonomy (NCBI): domain Eukaryota; kingdom Metazoa; phylum Mollusca; class Scaphopoda; order Dentaliida; family Dentaliidae; genus Pictodentalium; species Pictodentalium vernedei. The sequence continues at coordinate 138,532,155 of CM062295.1, forward strand.
ACTCTTGGTTAGCCCAAGTGGTCCCTGACAATAACTACAATGCAGGACTTACATTGCTGGTGGGGACAAATGTGCTAAATACTGTTTTAAAAAATTGTGAAGAAAGATAGGGCAACATGGTTTTACAAAATCCAGAATTATCCATAGCTTTGATTATAGGCTGTAGATGTTTACTTAAGAAAGAAAAATTATTGAGACGACAAAATTATGTTATTGGAAAAGTTAAATGCTCTGAAAGTAACAGTATCACCATTTTACCAAATAAAACAGCTACTATATCTAATTGTATTTACAAAGCCACAGGTTATACACCAACTCATTTCATCCAATGCTCCTCTATGTGAGATTCAGTCAGTAGTGCTTAGCCATAACTGGAGTGATGTTAAACTAAGAAAAGAAAAATCCAAAGTAGAATCTTTTATAGCCAGTATGGATATTTCTATGGAAGCCCTTACCGGTAACCAGCATTAAGATTTTAGTGACTTACTTTTATATTTCAAGGATGTTTTTTTCTACTAGTGATACAGAAATTGGTCACTACATTGCAGTGAAACACCAGTTTAATTTGACAGATAATATCCCCTTCAAGCAGCATTATAGGCAAATACCACCAGCCATGTTTGAAGAGTGACAGAACATGTACAACAGCTTATTGCTAGTGGAGTAATTAGATCATCATACTCTCATTATGCCTTACCTGTTGTGTTAGCTCAGCTAAAGAATGAAATACTTTGGATGTGTGTCGACTACCGAATGCTTAATAATAAAGCAAGGAAAGATAGATATGCCATCCCTAGAATAGAGGAGATGCTTGATGCTCTTTCAGGAGTCAAGTATTTCAGTGTAGTCGACATAAAATCTGGGTATTACTAAGTGGACATAGAAGAAGACTATAAAGAGAGAACTGTATTTACAGTTGGTCCACTTGGGTTTTGTGAATTCAACAGACTCCCATTTGGTCTTGGAAATGCGCCGACAACGTAGCAGAGGGTAAAGAAACAGTGTTCTGGGGACAGCGCCCCAAAAAATGTTTTATTTACTCAGATGATTTGATCATTTTTTTCTGACAGTGTAGAGCAGCACATGGAGCAGGTAGAGAAGATTTTCAATTGTCTTAGGAAGACTGGCTTGAAACTGTCATCTAAGAAGTATTCATTTTTCAAAGAAAAAGTAAAATTTGTAGGTCATGTAGTGTTGTCTAGTGGTATAGAGATAGACCCAAGCAAAATTGTGCGAATTAAATCATGGCTGAAAGCTACCAATCCAGAAGACGTCTGGAAATTCTCGGTTTTGCTGGGTATTATAGGCGGTTTTGCAAGAACTTTTCTAAAGTAGCAAAACTGCTGACAATACCTATGCCCAGGCCAGAATGAAAATCCAGGAGAATAAAGAATGTCAGCTTTAAAGAACCATCAAAGTGGAAGTGAGTTGGGGAACAAGGTGAAGCATTCCGGCAGTTAAAACATATGTTGTGAAATTCCCCAGTATTAGCCTACCCAGACTACAGCAGTCATTTTGAATAGCTCTGTGGTGCTAGCCAAAAGGGGCTGGAAGTCATACTTTATCAAGTGTGAGATGGCAAAAAAGAGTGTTGAGTTATGCTAGCCATGGACTCAGTAAATCTGAGCTGTATTATCTAGCCCACAAGTTAGAATTTCTAGCTTTAAAATGGGCTATATGTGACAAGTTTCACGATTATTTATATGAAAGAAAATTCAAAGTTTGCACTGACAATAATCCACTCATCACTCACTTGTGTGTTGACAACATTGGATGCTACTGGTCAAAGGTGGCTTGCATCTTTGTCTTCATTCCATTTTGACGTTCTGTATCAGCGTGGAAAGGCTAATAAAGATGCCGATGCTCCTTCCAGACAACCAGCAGATCCAGAATCAGTCTCTATGGAAGGCGAAAAGGGTTTATTAATGGTGAAGCTATTCAAGCTATTTCTAATAGCATTCAGAGTGATGGATTTATTGATAGTTTGCAATGTCTGAGAATGTTGTTCCAGATATACAGCTTTTGGGACAAAGTATTTTACAGCTCAATACCAGAGATATTTGAGCAGCTCAAAGAGATGACTCCTTTATTGGTATATGGATTTCTTCAGTCACTAAAAACCAGAGACCTATTTTTACCAAGATTTTACCTTCATCCTTCCATACAGCAATGTATAGAAGTTTCGACAGACTTTAAATGGTAAGAGGTGTTTTATATAAAGAGACAACCATAAATCAAGAAAAAATACTACAACAAGTCATCCTGTGCTCACGGCTCTTCATGATGAGGTAGGTCAAGCAGGGACAGAACACTATCCCAGCTGAAAGATAGGTTTTATTGGCCTGCAATGGGAAGAGGTGTAGAATATTGCATCAAGAGCTGTGACCACTGTGTAAGGTTTAAAGCCCTTGACAACCAGAAAGCACCCTTATTAAATGTCCAAACATCTCAGCCTCTGGAATTAGTATGCATGGACTATAAGAAGTTATATGTAGCTGAGGGTGGTTTGCAGTATGTCTTTGTTATAACATATCATTATACCCATTATGCACAAGCATATTCTACCAAGAATATGAGTGCAGAGACTATTGTTGATGTTTTTTTTAATAAGTTTGTTCAACATTACTGTTTGCCAAAATGAATTCACTCAGACCAAGGTGTGAATTTTGAATCCAAACTAATTAAAGATATTCTGTCAATAGCAGGGTTAGCAAAGTCCCACACAACACTGTACCATCCTATGGGGAATGGGACGTGGGAGCATTTCAACCACACCCTAATTGATATGATCAGAATGTGGAGACAAAGAAAAAGGAAGATTAGAGCTCCCACATTTGTTCTCTAGTGCATGCGTGCAATAGTACTTGGCATGATTCACTAGATATTCTCCTTTTATTTGATGTTTGGTAGAAAAAGGGTGTTAATCCTGACACAGTAGACACTTGTAGTGTTCATCCCACTGCAGATTCAAATCCAACTGTGTCAAAGGTTGAACATGGAGAAAATGGTGAACAACAACCACCCCCAGTTGCAGCCAGGCACTCCACTCGACCAAGAACAAAGCCACAATGGATGAAAACAGGAGAGGATTCAATGTCACAACAAATAAATAACAAAATAGAAAAGAAAACGTTGAATACTCAAACACTTTGTCAGAACAGAGACTTTTTAACGCCAGTAGTAATAAGGTATGTGATGCCATTTTACATCTTTTATCTACAGAGTACATGTCGAGGATAACATTTCCCTGATGGGGATACTGTTACAGAGCTAAAACGCCAGGTTTATTTTAAAGTTGTTTGTTTTAATTAAGATGTCTCATCTTAGAGATGTCTTAGACAATTATATAGAATCTCAGTGCTCGCTTATTTTATTTCAGCTTAGTAATTGAAGGGTTAATATTACAGGTGACCAAAAACTCTTCCTTCGATTCAATATCTGGTCACCAGATTTTATCTTACCATTGTTGAATTTCCAGGTTCCACTCACTGCATGCACTGAGCACTACTAAACTAATTTCTTATTGGCTATTTTTTAGAAGTTCACTTGTTTTCAATTTGAACAATGAGAAAGGATTTCATTCTATCCATTCCTGTGTCATAAGAAAGTTCACAGAATATTGTGGCATCTGTTTTTCAAAAATATAGGTAATTTTGAATTGTATGTGTGTTATTTCGACCATTGCATATAATCAGATTGGAATTCATAATTCCTGGTTCAAGAAATACACAATTGCCTGTCATGGATCATGTCTAATGGAAATCCATGATAACTCATCAGAATGAGGGTAGGCATCTAATTATTTATCAGTGATAATAGTCACTGCATATTATTTTTGAGATGTCTGCTGAAGATGTGTGATAAAGTTGTAAATAATTTCTACTTGCTGCTTCTTTATGAAAAAAACACATGACACATGTTATTGCATGAGTACACTTGTGATGGCAGATTGTTAATTGTAAATTACATAAGCCTCTGCCAGTAAATTGTTATAATTCTGATGTGATTTTAGTAAATGGGTTCGTTTTGTATATATAACGTCATATCTCATGTCAAAAGAAAATTCTGGTGTCCTGTTATAAGCTTTAGGGCCACTGTGGCCGCATATCATCTATAAAATTTACTGAAGTGCATTTATATTCAACTTTTATAGCTTCTTCCATGTAAGCTGTCCCTACCTGTCATTTTGGACAGAATTTGGATCTAGCATGGTGTGCTACACCCTGCTGAAATTATTTCATTCCAACGCGGTGTGGCACACTCAAGCTACCCTAGTCATAACATTCCATGCTGCGCTAGTGAAATTCATTCACTGCTACAGAAATTTTGGCCAAGTTTATCTTTTTTTATATTCAAGATTGTTATTTACTGTTTTGTGTTTTTTTACTTTCAGAGTAGTGTTATTGTGGAAGTTTCATATTTGAAACCATGATGTAACAGTTGAAATAAATTACAGCTATCTTGTGAAATAAAGAACCCACATAAAATTTATACTTTGCCTTAGTGTTTATTTTACACATTGGGAGAAAGGCGGATACAAATGGTACCCAACGAACGTGGGACGAGAAACCACAACCTCGAGATTAAATATAATTTTATTATTTCAAGGATGTAATTTAATTTATTTAAAATGTCAAGCGATATCCTGATTGTCGATTCATTTATGAAACGTCTGCCAGCTATTGTGAGCCATAACCCCATACGTTTTATTAAATGAATTTTCACTCAGTAAATTTTGAATAGTAACTGCTGCTAATTTTGTTGTGTACTTTAATGGTGAATTTAAATCTGTTGCTTATAATCAGTAATTCATCACTTTGGAATTATATTGGCTGGTAGGGGATGCGGTGGTTTGATTGGTGGAGTTGTGGTCTGCAAGTCGAGAGGTTCTCGGTTCTAATCCTGGCTGCACAAGCACATTGTGTCCATGGGCAACACACTTCACCCTACTTGTCTTCATGGGGGCACAGTGATGCCGTGTGCTAAGGCGTACTGTAAGTCGATAGTGTGCATGTCTTCAACCACTGCTAACTTGGTTAGTAAGTTGGAGAGTCGGTTCTTTCTGGATACTCTGGCTTTCTCCACCAGTAAATCTGTCCAACATGGAATTGCTCTGGTTTCGGAAAGTGTTGTAAAATCACAATGAATAAATATTGGCTGGTAGATTGCCAAGTATTTCTATGGCAAATTTGGACTTGGTGTGTACTGCTCTGTTACACTTTATTGGGGAGTGTCCAATGAGGTGTCACAGAGCTATGCATTATACAGTAAATCTGGCATAAGCCACGGATAATTAAATGCCTGTTTAGGCGAAGCATAGTTTTGGCAGTCATATTCTGTCATTTATGTTTGTTTTGATAAAGCCCACGTTGGGTTCGTTAGGTTCCCAGCGCTCTGCCAGTCAACGAAAACCCTTCTTAAAAAACACAAAATTATGTGTGATCTGTAGATATTTTAACATTACGCTGAATCAAGTCGATATCATGCTAGATAATATACACACTATTTGTACAATGGTGTAAAATAAAAGCACAGAGTTGAGTTTTTAGAAATCATGCTCAATTGAAGTCCACATTTTTTTGTGAATGGTCCACGGACCTTTTACAAATATAAATATTAACGTATGATACAGAAATAATTCCTTTCCATTCACAGTTTGCTTGATATAACTTATGGTGATTTTTTTCAAATAAACAAATTGTGTTTGAAGCATCCCCCCCCCCCCCCCCTCTTTGGAGATCCCGAGAAGTGAGAACTGCTTGGTTTACTTTGGTAAACAAGCATTTCTTTGTTGGTGGAATAAGACCCAGTAACCAATGTTTGGGATAGAAGTCGTTTACAAGGGACAACATGATTATAAATGATTGGCTAAAGCCGAGTTTATATTTGGGCAGAAATATATATATATGACGACTGGATACGAGGATGGTTCAATAAGTATTGCAACTTTGCCTGTAAAACACAAAATAACACAAGTACATGAGATTTGTTTATTTCATACCTTCAGCCAACCAGAAAGTGCAGTAACAAAATATGGGCCACCAAACGGTTTCTCCACGACTATTGGAGAAAACAGCATAATGACCTTCTTTACACTTAAAATTCTTTTAGCTACAGAAGGTCTGCTTGCCTGTTTGGTGGCCCATATTTTGTTACTTTACTTTCTGGTTGGCTGAAAATAATGCACCCATGTCTCGCCACCAGTCACAAGATTAGAAAACATTCTCTGGCTGAATTTAGGGTAAATTTTCAACAAGTTCCGGACTGTCGAAACAAGCTGCCTTTTTTGGTACTCAGTAAGCAAATGGGTTATCCATCTGGCAGCGATACACCGCCCTTTCAAATTGCACTTCAAGATCTTAAAAGCTTATCCTATCGAACTGCCGACAGCTTTCGCTATCTGACGTGTAGTCAAACGACGTGCATCCTTTTTCAGGATATTTTGTACTTTTTGGATTATTTCAAGAAGAGTTTGCGCTGGCTGGCCTTCCTGGTCTTGGTGCACTTTCAACTGACTCAATCCCACTTCTAAAGCGCTTATACCATCTCGTGACTGTTGAATATGACACAATGCGATGTCCATATGAAACACAAAATTCGTCAAATATTGCTTTAGCAGGTTTCCCTAGTTTAAAGCGGGTTTTATGTGCCCTCTTATTTCTTTACTAATTTCTTTTGCCATGACATACACAGTGCCTACGAGTGTATACACTTTCACTTTGAATGAATGTAAAATTAAAACCAATAGAGATATTTCAAAATGCGTTATATCAACAGGTAGCTATTGAACTGAACCACGATATAAAATGAATACCAAGGGAAAGGCATGCAAATGCTGGATTTCGTGGCAAAAATTGCAATATTTATTGAACTATCCTCGTATACAGAATGATACTGGAATGTTTGATAGCATTCAATAATACATTATAGAATTTGTAATGGACATGCGAACGGAGCTCACGACAAAATCCCCGCATTTTTTCATAACGTGGGGATAACAGAGTGAAATCACATAAATCAAATGATGCATTGCAAATAGTTTTGAGGGAGCGGGTAAATAAAATACTTCTTACTTAAGAACAATTCTTTGGCTTCGCCTCTCTTTTACCTTACGCGGACATGTCTCATCATTGCATATTGTTGACCACAGTTTTTCCTGCAGAATATCTGTGTACTTGAGAACTCGCTGGTCTGCCGATCCCCAGATATCTCACACATTGCTGGAAGCAGTGAATTCACATGCCTGCTGTAACCATATACATTTTCCTCTGGACCAGTCGTGACTTTCAAAAGCGTTTACACAATTCACAATAAGTTTGGCAACAAACAAAGAAGACAATGAAAGTTCTTCTTTCAGATCATTTCTTATGAAACATAACATAGAAAATAAAAAGCAGGTTGTCGATCGGGCATGTATTTATCATTCTAACTGAAACACTATCTAATTGGAATGTACCACCCCATGGAGGAGAATTGAAGCTCTTAAAATTAAAGAAATGTTCTTCCGCGCATTTTTCTGCACTCGATTCTACTACGTCCTCAGACATTTCACGTCTGAAAAGTCGTCCTTAATCGCTAGTGAAGATGGAGTTATTGGAATAGCGTCACTATCAACTTTTACTGCAGAAAGGTCTTGTGTTGTAGATTTGGAATTCTTTTTTGTCTCTTTTGTTGGTGTTTTTTTTTTTATTTTTTTTATTTTGGGTTCAAACTCACCGCTTGGTTTATTAAAGTATTTTGATTTTGTTTTCTTAGCCTCACCGTTTTTAGACCATGACTCTTTGTAATCAAGACTGCTCGTGGGCACTTCTTTCTTTATGTTGGTCTCTTGTTCCACGTGATTTTTCATAATCACACGTCTGGTTCTACATCGTAGACTAATGTGCATTCGTCGTATGAATTCGGCTGGTCTTAAACGTTTATTTCGTTGCAAGATGTCATTTTTACAATGTTCATCCATACTTCTGCTTGGCTATTTGTTTCCCTACTCTTGTCCTTCAAACACAGACCTGACCAAAGTGGAAACACTGACATTTCGTCAAGGCGGAATTGTATCCCCTCTTCAGTATAATATGCATTTTGTGTATTCAGAGTTTTGTCAGTTTCCCCAATATCATTTTGATATATCTCATTGAAATGTCGAAAAAATGGTGATTGTTCTCGCAATGTTTTTCCACACACTGGCTCTTCTCCACGAAATATGAAAGTTGAAGGGGCAAGTTGAAAACATTCTTCTTCGTTGTCGCAATATATGACCTTCTTTAATTTACGAACAGCAGCCGTAACTAAAGTGGTTTCACGCGGTGAGGCAAACACAATACACATTGTTTGAAACAATTCAGTAGCGTGGTCTATTCGTGTGGTATTCAAAAGCCGAGCAATAGAATATAAAAGCATCTGACGATTATCATTGTCTGTTATGAGGGAACTGAGGCGTCTAGCATAATTATGCAAAAAATGAGCAGAACAAATGTGAATTATGCACACAATGTCATCTGTGCCAACAGGCTCTGTACACCGTCGCCACATAGCTCTAATATAATCCACAATATCTATTTTATTGAATGTGGTGCAGACAGCATGCAATAGTGCCCAGGAAAAATCTACTTCTATTCTTTGTGGTTTTGATTTCTTCCCGTTCACAATGAAATTCTCCCGGAGAAATCTGAATAAAAAATTCTGAATGTTCACAGTTGTGTGTTCCGATGTAATCATTTCCGCCAAGGGAAAAGGTGGTTCTTTAACACCGACCTTAATGAGTAATGGGTAATACAAAACTTTTTTTCTGTTTAGGAATTTTGCCTACTACGGTGCCAGTTGCGTCGAGAAATAGTGTCCCATCCGATTTAATGTAGTCTTTTCCAAATGTCAGTTGTTGCTCGGTGTACATGATTAAAGTCAATGGAACAGCACACACATATTGGATGTACCCTCTGACATTTTTGTTATCAATATCTTCCTCTTTATACACATCATGTAAAAAGATACATTCTAATATGGAATTTTCATCCAATCTATTTTTAAATGTGCCTGGGATAGAATTTTCCGCACAGCTCCCGAACTGGGACAGTGCGTGTAGTTCTTGTTATTAAATTCAATTCTGCTTAGCTTCCCAAGGCGCCGATGAAAAGTTTCAGATGGTCCATATTCTTTAGCCTCACTAGCGACGGTTTTTCTTTCTACACCTTTACAAAAACGTGCCCGTGGTTTGCCAGGGTGACACGACTTTCCGCTAACTGTCACGCGAACTTTTACGTTTTTATTTTCTTTTGGTTCTTGTCTAATTCGCATTTCAAATAGTCTACAGTTTGGGAATTTGCACGTTGCCTTCCCTCTGAAAAAACACTGAGTTTTTCTTTCGGGATAAGACAGCCCCGACTCTGTTATAATAAAAAGTAAGTGGACACACTTTGTCAGTTTTTGTCGATGGGTTTGGCAAAAATGGTTGTCCATTTTTTTCCTAGTTTTCTAGATATACTTTTGCCAGTGGGTTTTGTAATAGCCCATTCATCTGAGTTTAACACAAAAAAACTTATCAACAGAGTTGGTGATGTTACATTTTGATCCCTCATCCACAGGCTCTAGATCGTTATTAATTTTCTCATTTTTTCAAGCTGATTTGGTACAAGCTGACTTGAGAGAACTGGCTCATTTTTCGATAAATTTTTATCATTGTAGTTAGGACTCTTGTGGGATGCTTGTGCTATACTGCTATTATTTTGTCCTTTGCATGAATACTTCAAGGCTATTCCGCCAGTGTCTGGTAAGTGATTGTGAGAAGATTCATTTCCGTCCAGAATTGTTGAGTCCACTTTAATAGACGCTGTTTCAGTATTAGGTGAATCTTCACGGGAAGGAGGACATTCAAAAGGAGCTATTTTATTAAACAAATCTGCATCATGGATTGAGGGCCTGGAGTTGTCAGTCTCAAGTGTGTTTACATTATCTACACCAACTGGTTGTATCATCAGGGATTCTTCATCAGTGTCAGCATGCAATTTATGCTTCGTCCTTGTGACATGGACAGATGTTTTTGAGCTGCTGAAGACTGGTGTGTTAATAACACTTTCATATGTTGAGTTCTTTAATTGTAAAAACCTTAAACGTTTTACCTTTGTTCTTATGTTCGCACTATTTCGGTTCCATCAGGTATAGACTCTTTTCCTCAAAGATGCTGTGTTTTTCTGGAAACACGAAGAACTTAGAGTCCCCCAAACTGAGGAACAAGATCGCCAACCACTTGAAAGAACCGTAAGATCATCCAGCTGGATTAATTTATTTACAAACGTATCTTCCATTATAGTTCTAAATTATTACTAACTACTACAACTCGATCTAAAAAAAACAAGAAATAGTATGAATTGAGTTGGCTTGTTTTACTGTGATAAGTTCTTAATGGTGCAGTGCATTTATGCGAAAAAACTGGAAAGCCTGTAAGTACTTTCAGCAAAATTTGAAACCTAATGAGTATATACAGGGTGAAAAATTAACAAAAATCTGACGAATGAAAAACCGTAGTTTTGAGGCTAAAAGTGGTAAAATAAAGGCACGATGGATGAAAATTGGAATTCAGCCTATAGTCTAGACACTTAATTGTCTGGGCTTGAAAAAGATGCCACATTTTTTACATGTTCAAATAATAATCCTTTATCAAGCACTTTTGATCATTAAGGTGTCATTAAATTTGTCTTGTTCTCTGCCACCCTACACCACACTTTGTTTGGCAAAAATTCTCCATTATAGGGAAATTTGTCAAGTTTGTCACGTTTAGGGGTCAAGTTCATCCCCTTTTGGGGGTCCCACAGGGAAGGCCAAGGTGTCCAAAAATTTGGCTCGTTCTGTGCCACTCTGCACCATAATTTGTTTAGCAAAAAATCTCCATTATAGGGAAATTTGGCAAGTTTGTCACTTTTAGGGGTCAAGTTCTGCCCCTTTTAGGGGTCCCGCAGGGAAGGTCAAGGTGTCCTTGAATTTGTCTCGTTCTGTGCCACCCAACACCACAGTTTGTTTGGCAAAATTACTCCATTATAGGGGAATTTGGCAAGTTTGTCACTTTTAGGGGTCAAGTTCAGCCCCTTTTAGGGGTCCCACAGGGAAGGTCAAGGTGTCCAAAAATTTGTCTCGTTCTGTGCCACCCTACACCACAGTTTGTTTGGCAAATTTTTTCCATTATAGGGGAATTTTGTAATTTTGTCACTTTTAGGGGTCAAGTTCAGCCCCTTTTAGGGATCCCACAGGGAAGGTCAAGGTGTCCAAAAATTTGTCTCGTTCTGTGCCACCCTACACCAAAGTTTGTTTGGCAAAATTACTCCATTATAGGGGAATTTGGCAAGTTTGTTACTTTTAGGGGTCAAGTTCAGCCCCTTTTAGGGGTCCCACAGGGAAGGTCAAGGTGTCCAAAAATTTGTCTCGTTCTGTGCCAATTTCTTCCATTATATGGGAATTTGGCAAGTCTGTCACTTTTAGGGGTCATGTTCAGCCCATTTTAGGGGTCCCACAGGGAAGGTCAAGGTGTCATTAAATTTGTCTCGTTCTGTGACCACTTTGTAAGGTTTAAAGCCCTTGACAACCAGAAAGCACCCTTATTAAGTGTCCAAACATCTCAGCCTCTGGAATTAGTATGCATGGACTATAAGAAGTAAAATGTAGCTGAGGGTGGTTTGCAGTATGTCCTTGTTATAACATATCATTATACCCAATATGCACAAGCATATTCTACCAAGAATATGAGTGTGGAGACTACTGTTGATGTTTTTTTTAATAAGTTTGTTCAACATTACGGTTTGCCAAAATGAATTCACTCAAACCAAGGTGTGAATTTTGAATCCAAACTAATTAAAGATATTCTGTCAATAGCAGGGTTAGCAAAGTCCTACATAACACTGTACCATCCTATGGGGAATGGGACGTGCGAGCATTTCAACCACACCCTAACTGATATGCTCAGAATGTGGAGACAAAGAAAAAGGAAGATTAGAGCTCCCACATTTGTTCTCTAGTGTATGCGTACAATAGTACTTGGCATGATTCCACTAGATATTCTCCTTTTATTTGCTGTTTGGTAGAAAAAGGTGTTAATCCTGACACTTGTAGTGTTCATCCCTTTGCAGATTCAAATCCAACTGTGTCAAAGGTTGAAAATGCAGAAAAATGGTGAACAACAACCAGCAGCCAGGCACTCCACTCGACCAAGAACAAAGCCACAATAGATGAAAACAGGTGAGGATTCAATATCACAACAAATAAATAACAAAATAGAAAAGAAAAAGTTGAATATTCAAACACTTTGTCAGAACAGAGACTTTTTAACGAAAGTAGTAATAAGGTATGTGATGCCATTTTACATCTTTTATCTACACATGTCGAGGATAACATTTCCCTGATGGGGACACTGTGACAGAGCTAAAACGCCAGGTTTATTTTAAAGTGGTTTGTTTTAATTAAGATGTCTCATCTGAGAGATGTCTTAGACAATTAGATAGAATCTCGGTGCTCGCTTATTTTAGAAGTTCACTTGTATTCAGTTTGAACAATGAGAAAGGATTTCATTCTATCCATTCCTGTGTCATAAGAAAGTTCTCAGAATATTGTGGCATCTGTTTTTCAAAAATATAGGTAATTTTGAATTGTATGTGTATTATTTCGACCATCGAATATAATCGGATTGGAATTCATAATTCCTGGTTCAAGAAATACACAATTGCCTGTCATGTTACGAGTTTCGGTCTTCCCCTCGCAAATCTGGGGGTGGTGGTGGCATAGCCCTTCTCTACCGTGACACACTCAGAGTGACACAAAAAAACTATTACTGATTACAAATCCTTTGAATCGACTGAATTCACTGTTACTTCCTCTGGACGAACGGCTGTTTTCTTGTGCATTTATAAACCACCACCTAGTAAGAAGAACAAACTAACTTTCTCGATGTTCTTTGAAGATCTCTCCGATCTTATCAGTAGATACGTTGCTGACCAACGCAAATTACTAATACTTGGTGATTTCAACATACACTATGAACACAAGGACAGTAAGGATGTCAATAATATCAAAACGCTATTGAATGATTCATCCTTACACCAAGTGATCACCAAACCTACACATCGCTTAGGGGGAATTCTCGACTGGGTTATTGTGTGTGAGAATGTATCACTGGTTAGAGATGTTGATGTTAAATACCGCATATCGGATCACCACCTCATCAAGTTTCGTTTTAAATTAGCCAAGCCCCCACCCAGCATTCGGACTGTAACAACTAGGAATTTGAAAGAAATCGACCACGAACAATTCGCTAACGATATTCTCAACGACATCGATGTATCTTCGATGCATACCGCGGTATCGTGGTATGAAGGACTTAGAGATATACTGATTCACCATGCTCCTTTATCAACGAGAAAAGTCACTAGCCGTCCATCTGTTCCTTGGTTCACTGCAGATATAAAACGGGCTAAAACTGAACGCCGGAAAGCAGAACGACAGTGGAGACACACTGGTTTGACAGTTCACTGTCAAATATTTCATGACAAGAACAATAAAGTGAACTTCATGACAAAACGTGCTCGCCAACATCACTATAGCGAGAGAATATCTAACACCAAATCATCCAAAGTCTTATAATCGCTAGTGAGTGAACTCTACGGGAAAACGAAATCATCCACTCTTCCCACCAACATAGAAATGGACGACCTCCCAAATGCCTTCGCTGATTATTTTCATAACAAGATTGCTACTATTCAGTCACAATTTGACACTTATGAGGGGCAAGCCGAATTTCGACCATTCATTGGCTCGCCGCTTCTGTCATTCCTTCCTGTTTCTAGTGAAGAGGTTAGAAAAGTTAACACTTCAGCTCCTCCTAAATTGTGTACACTGGACCCGATTCCCACAGAACTTTTTCTGAAGCATATTGATGCTACCATCGACCCTGTCACTGCTTTGATGAATTTTTCGCTGTTTCCTGGCATTGTCCCGACATGCTTTAAAAGGGCTGTTGTTGTGCCTCTTTTGAAAAAGCCTTCGTTGGACCCTGAAACTCTAAAGAACTACGGGCCAGTGTCCAGTCTCCCTTTCCTTTCCAAAATCCTTGAAAAGCTCGTTCTTTCCCAACTAAAAGAACACCTGGAATATCATTCGTTAATGGAAAAGTGCCAGTCTGCTTACCGCAAAGGGCACAGTACTGAAACTGCACTGATCCGAATAACGTCTGACCTTCTGACCGCGTCTGATGAAGGAAAAGTGTCCCTGCTAACGCTCCTCGATTTATCGGTGGCGTTTGATTCATTGGACCATTCAATTTTAATTCGTAGACTCGAAACTACTTTTGGCATCCGTGGATCCGCTCTTAAATGGTTTGCCTCATATCTATCCGACCGGTTCCAACAAATCCAAGTTGGAAACTCGCTTTCAGATGAACGTGCGCTGAAATTTGGAGTCCCACAAGGTTCAATACTCGGCCCTATGCTATATCTCCTGTATACACAACCACTTGGTGACATCAGGAGCCACAGAGTTGGGTGCCTTATGTACGCAGACGACACACAGTTATATGACCATGATACAGTTAACCAATCCGCCCAGCTTGTTTCAAACGCCGAGGAATGTTTGTCATCGGTGAAGACTTGGATGTTGTTAAACCAACTCAAACTCAACGATGACAAAACCAAAGCGATGTGGTGCGCAAAACAATCCGTCGCAAATTCCATCACAATTCAGCACATTTCCGTAGGCGAGAACTTGCTCCATTTCACCGATAGTGCGAAAAATCTCGGAGTTCATTTGGACACCACACTTTCAATGTCCTATCAAATATCAAACATATGTAAGTCAGTACATTTTGAAATTAGAAGGCTAGGTCATATCCGAAAATATTTAAGTTTAGACGCCACAAAAAAGCTGATTTCATCATTCATCTTGAGTCGAATAGATTACTGTAATGCACTGCTTTTCGACGTCCCGGACAACCAGCTCCAACGTTTACAGAGGCTGATCAACGTTGCTGCTAGGATTGCTCTTCGGACGAAGAAAAGGGAACACATCTCACCCGCCCTTGCCAAGCTGCACTACATCCCAGTTAAAGACCGCATAACATATAAACTAGCAATACTCACCTACCAGAGAAATACGGCTGACTTCCCAAGCTACCTTAGCGAACTCCTCATACCATACAAGCCGCAGCGATCAATGCGATCCAGCGATGAAGGCCTTATAACTCAGTTCGCGGGGAATTTGAAGATTGCAGGTGACAGGGCTTTCAGGATCAGCGCGCCCCGTGTGTGGAACTCGTTACCCAAAACCTTACGAAATCCACCATCTCTTGAAAGTTTTAAAGAGGGACTAAAAACCTACTTATACCAGAGGAACTTCCCAGGCTATCCCTTCGCTGACACATAAACCGGGTGACTTTATTGATTTTATCTATCTTATTTGTGATTTCTTTTGTAAAGCGCTTAGGGCTTTTATTAGGATAGGCGCTATATAAGTGATATATTATTATTATTATTATTATTATTATTATTATTATTATTATTATTATTATTATTATTATGTCTAATGGAAATCCACGATAACTCATCAGAATGGGGGTAGGCATCTAATTATTTATCAGTGGTAACAGTCACTGCACATTATTTTTGAGATGCTGCTGAAAATGTGTGATAATGTTGTAAATAATTTCTACTTGCTGCTTCTTTATGAAAAAACACATGACACATGTTATTGCGTGAGTACACTTGTGATGGCAGATTGTTAATTGTAAATTACATAAGCCTCTGCCAGTAAATTGTTATACTTCTGATGTGATTTTAGTAAATGGGTTCGTTTTGTATATATAACGTCATATCTCATGTCAAAAGAAAATTCTTGTGACCTTTTATAAGCTTTAGGGCTACTGTGGCCGCATATCATCTATAACATTTACTGTAGTGCATATTTATATTCAACTTTTATAGCTTCTTCCATGTAAGCTGTCCCTTCCTATCATTTTGGACAGAATTTCGATCTAGCATGGTGTGCTACACCCTGTTGAAATTATTTCATTCCAACGAGGTGTGGCACACTCAAGCTACGCTAGTCATAACATTCCATGCTGCGCTAGTGAAATTCATTCACTGCTACAGAAATTTTGGCCGAGTTTATCTTTTTTTATATTCAAGATTGTTATTTACTGTTTTGTGTTTTTTACTTTCAGAGTAGTGTTATTGTGGAAGTTTCATATTTGAAACCATGATGTAACAGTCAAAATAAATTACAGCTATCTTGTGAAATAAAGAACCCACATAAAATTTATACTTTGCCTTAGTGTTTATTTTACACATTAGGAGAAAGGCGGATACAAATGGTACCCAACGAACGTGGGACGCGAAACCACAACCTCGAGATTAAATATAATATTATTATTCCAAGGCTGTAATTTAATTTATTTAAAATGTCAAGCGATATCCTGATTGTCGATTCATTTTGAAACGTCTGCCGGCTATCGTGAGCCATAACCCCATACGTTTTATTAAATGAATTTTCACTCAGTAAATTTTGAATAGTAACTGCTGCTAATTTTGTTGTGTACTTTAATGGTGAATTTAAATCTATTGCTTATAATCAGTAATTCATCACTTTGGAATTATATTGGCTGGTAGGGGATGCGGTGGTTTGATTGGTGGAGTCGTGGTCTGCAAGTCGAGAGGTTCTCGGTTCTAATCCTGGCTGCACAAGCACATTGTGTCCATGGGCAACACACTTCACCCTACTTGCCTTCATGGGGGCACAGTGATGCCGTGTGCTAAGGCGTACTGTACGTCGATAGTGTGCATGTCTTCAACCACTGCTAACTTGGTTAGTAAGTTGGAGAGTCGGTTCTTTCTGGATACTCTGGCTTTCTCCACCAGTAAATCTGTCCAACATTGAATTGCCCTGGTTTCGGAAAGTGTTGTAAAATCACAATGAATAAATATTGGCTGGTAGATTGCCGAGTATTTCTATGGCAAATTGGAACTTGGTGTGTACTGCTCTGTTACACTTTATTGGGGAGTGCCAACAATCCCTGCCCACTGAGGTGTCACAGAGCTGTGCATTATACAGTAAATCTGGCATAAGCCACGGATAATTAAATGCCTGTTTAGGCTACGCGTAGTTATTGGCAGTCATATTCTGTCATTTATGTTTGTTTTGATAAAGCCCACGTTGGGTTCGTTAGGTTCCCAGCGCTCTGCCAGTCAACGAAAACCGTTCTTAAAAAACACCAAATTCTGTGTGATCTGTAGATATTTTAACATTACGCTGAATCAAGTCGATATCATGCTAGATAATATACACACTATTTGTACAATGGTGTAAAATAATAGCACAGAGTTGAGTTTTTAGAAATCATACTCAATTGAAGTCCACATTTTTTGTGAATGGTCCACGGACCTTTTACAAATATAAATATTAACGTATGATACAGAAATAATTCCTTTCCATTCACAGTTTGCTTGATACAACTTATGGTGATTTTTTTCAAATAAACAAATTGTGTTTGAAGCATCCACCCCCTCTTTGGTGATCCCGAGAAGTGAGAACTGCTTGGTTCACTTTGGTAAACAAGCCTTTCTTTGTTGGTGGAATAAGACCCAGTAACCAATGTTTGGGATAGAAGTCGTTTACAAGGGACAACGTGATTATAAATGATTTGGTAAACCCGAGTTTATATTTGTGCAGAAATATATGACCTTAGCCATTGTGCTAATAGCTAATATATGATCTTAAACGCCTAATAAATATATAAATTTGTTTAAACGAACACATACAGAGAGAGAGAGAGAGAGACTG
Source organism: Pictodentalium vernedei (assembly GCA_031216915.1). Classification (NCBI taxonomy): domain Eukaryota; kingdom Metazoa; phylum Mollusca; class Scaphopoda; order Dentaliida; family Dentaliidae; genus Pictodentalium; species Pictodentalium vernedei. The sequence goes on from CM062295.1 coordinate 138,549,957, forward strand.
GATACGAGGATGGTTCAATAAGTATTGCAACTTTGTCTGTAAAACACAAAATAACACAAGTACATGAGATTTGTTTATTTCATACCTTCGAAGTATTCGCTGCCAGATGGATAACCCATTTGCTTACTGAGTACCAAAAAAGGCAGCGTGTTTTGACCGCCCGAAACTTGTTGAAAATTTACCCTTATTCAGCCAGAGAACGTTTTCTAATGTTGTGACTGGTGGCGAGACATGGGTGCATTATTTTCAGCCAACCAGAATGTGCAGTAACAAAATATGGGCCACCAAACGGTTTCTCCACGACTATTGGAGAAAACAGCATAATGACCTTCTTTACACTTAAAATTCTTTTAGCTACAGAAGGTCTGCTTGCCTGTTTGGTGGCCCATATTTTGTTACTGCACTTTCTGGTTTCTGTTTTCACGTCTGAAAAGTCGTCCTTAATCGCCAGTGAAGATGGAGTTATTGGAATAGCGTCACTATCAACTTTTACTGCAGAAAGGTCTTGTGTTGTAGATTGGGAATTCTTTTTTGTCTCTTTTGTTGGTGTCGTTTTTGATTTTTTGATTTTAGGTTCAAACTCACCGCTTGGTTTATTAAAGTATTTTGATTTTGTTTTCCGGGCCTCACCCTTTTTAGACCATGACTCCTTGTAATCAAGACTGCTCGCGGGCACTTCTTTCTTTATGTTGGTCTCTTGTTCCACGTGATTTTTCATAATCACACATCTGGTTCTACCTCGTAGACTAATGTGCATTCGTCGTATGAATTCGGCTGGTCTTAAACGTTTATTTCGTTGCAAGATGTCATTTTTTACAATGTTCATCCATACTTCTGCTTGGCTATTTGTTTCCCTACTCTTGTCCTTCAAACACAGACCTGACCAAAGTGGAAACACTGACATTTCGTCAAGGAGGAATTGTATCCCCTCTTCAGTATAATATGCATTTTGTGTATTCAGAGTTTTGTCAGTTTCCCCAATAACATTTTGATATTGTGGCATAGCAGGGTTAAGTACCCCGGAAAAATGATCGTCTAGTGGTTTTTCGCTCGGACTATAATCGTGGCAAAAATGGCCACAGGACAATTTAAGTGTTCAGTCTTAAGAGGCAACCAGTTTCTGTAGAGTCTGCAACAATTCTTGATACTGCAGCCGCAGCGAAAGGGTGAATTCAAAAACACATAAAATGTACTTACAGTTTTCTACACTTTTATTAAAACCCTAAGTAAAGTTCCTACAAGTTAAACTTTAAACAAATTCTCTCTCTGGTAAAAGTTTGAAAATATCAGATACGAAATGAGACTAAGTCGAAATTATCGCATCGCTCTCATCGCGTCCTGTGTCTGGAAATGTTGTCTGGCCTGGCAGCGTTCGGCGGCGTCCTTCCACGAGAATAGGAGAGTGACTTCTTGTATATACGGAAGACCAGAGAGAAGTCCCGTCTCGGGTGATTCCGTTGGCTTAAATACGATTTGAATCGTGTCTACTCGGCAGAATTTACGTCATAAAACACCACAAAACACCACATATACCCCAAGATGGCGGAGAGGTATTTCTTAACCCCTTACTTCCATCCTGGAATAGTAGGGCATCCGGTGGGTATCCTATGCTAAGAGTGTGCGTTCTCGCTTTTAAAGGGACGCTGGCAATTAATAGGTGTATAACCGCAAAACCAGTCGGCCATCTTGTGAACGTGCAAGATTGCACAATTCTCAGAGCTGAAACTGATACTGGGTGTGTTGAGGTTAGGTCGGGTCAGTATACAATGCTAAAATCTGTCAAAAGCATTCTGATGGGGTTATTATAGGTTAGGCTTTTACTAGCTCATATGCCAATCATAATTGCAAATACTGTCAAAAACACCTTTTTACAATAAGTGCATACAGTACTTCTGTAGGTCAGTTTGCACTGTTATTATGCAATGCAAATATACGAGGAATTGAATAAAATTACATAACTTGGGCTTGAAAACAGCGTTTACTTATTAAAGTTTATACAACAGAGAATTATTACCAAGTAGGACTTGGCCACTCTGATTAACACATTAACACTTCGGGAACCAAGATTCTCGAGTGCTATTACAAGACTCCGACGCACCCCACGGAGGTTAACCCGACGTGCTCCGTGGAGGGGCTCCGTGGAGGGCATTTCGTTACAATCCTCCCAACCAAGACGCGAGGTCCGGTAAACTTTAACGGAGCTCGAGTCTGGATCAGATGAATTCCAGAATTATCAATAGTGATCAGGATTGTGACCAGGATCACCAGGATCACCGGCTGACCGGATCCAGGGAAACTGGATGACCAATCACCCGCGGTGACCAAGATGCTATCAGCATCACGGTCAACACAGTGACGGGAATCCATGACCAGGATCAGTCACTACCGATTTTTAGGGAGAAGAAATGCACTACAGGGAGTATTTATTACGGACTAATAGTATCGGAACGCCACCAGACAACAGGAATCACCTTTTCTCCTAAGGTATTACATTCTTACATTCTGAATTCCTGAAAGTATTAAAGATAACAATAAATTCTACCTGATTCTGTTAGCGGGGAAAAACTGATAATTACGGATCGTAAAATCGAAGCTATGCTTCTTCAAAGGAGTTCCCCATAGAAGGTCAAAACGACACAGAGGACAACTTTGTTTTTGCTGCATCCAAGTTAACCCACAGTAGAGATGTACTATCTGAGTACACTGAGGACAACGATATGCTTCACGGGGCCCAACAATGTCCAACAAGCATATTGCACATTGTCTCCCATCTCCATCAACTATATTTTGTCTGGCTTGAAAGATTCGAAGGCTTGCGTACATTTCAAGCGAGTATTGCAAGACTTGATGACTGTATTGTGCATTTTCCCATTCATATGTATGTTCCACCTGCACATGATGGAACGTTTCACCAATTATCATTCGATATTCGCGAGGGAAATCTGGTATGGAGATTTGACTATATTCACTAGGGCGAAATGGACGGACCGGAGTCGATGTGATGAATAGATCGATCCCATTCTCCGATTGATAGGGAATTCGTTGATCATAATAAGTTCCGTCCCACCATGGGTCATTCCAATAGCGAATAACACTTACACGGCTTGATCGTGCTGCCTCCCAAGGGGTTGCTAATCGAGCCTCATGTTCGATTACCACTATGTGAGGCATCACCAGTTCGCGTCCTACTTCCGTTGTATGGAGACAATACCGGTATAAAACTTGAGTTCGAATCAATTCTAAGTGACCGGTGACTTCGTTTAACTGGACCATATCCCACACACGGATTTTGCGCTGAAAAGCGGAAGCTCCGTTGTGAAAGATCATAGGTACAGGTATACGAAATCTCTGTGTCCAATACTCTAGTTGCTCCGGAAGAAAATCTTCCGAAGTTGGGTTAACTTTACGGTAGGCATATGCCGTGGCCATTTTTCACGGATTCAATATTACTTATAAACTAACTAAAAACGTGTTTCAACTTATCTTAAGATATAAGAAACTGACTACAACAATTAAATATCAAGTGCAATAACCAAATTATCAAATTAAATGTGACTGACTATACTCTAAAACTGGAAAATAATAATAAGAAATAATTTCAAACCTTAAAAACTATTTTACACTATGCTACAGCTGTGCCGTATGAACAATTCTACTTTCCCCGTTAACGGTTCTTCGTTAGTTTTTAATCTGTTGTCGATAGTGACGAAACTAGGAGTCACGTCTAGAATGTCACTATATAATTTTGATTGACAAGAACTTTTTCGTTTACTTTACGGAGATACTTTGTTGTTTGCGCAAGAAAAATATTATACAATAATGTCTAAAGATGACAACAGTGCCCGACGGCACGCAGCTGTAGAGGTCGCCTTTTTAACTTCTGTCATGTCATACGCAACTCAAAACTGATGTGGATCCAGTTCAGCTGGTACTGGAAGCTTCGGCTCGTTACCGATACCCCACCTCATGGGTGTACGGCAGTGCGGGCAAGAAGCTGGCTCAGGAGCACCGGCTTTTGATCTGGCCCATGCAATACCACAAGAGTAGTGGATTTGCTGCTTACATTGGCCACATTCAAATAAATCCTGCCAAGTTTTTGAAATTTCTGCTAAGCAGATGCAGCAAGGGTCCCCAAGACCCTTATAATGAGTTTGTACCTCCTGCGTCTCATTATATTTAATAATTTGGCTGCGTAAACTAAAACGTTGTAATCGTCTTCCCTCGTGTCGGATTAAAGCTTCACGAAGGAGCCGATACTGCTTTTGCTGTTTCTCCAATTCATAAGTTTTCTGTACATTGCCAGGAGGAAAGAATCGTGCAGGGTGCATTTGGTGCTGATAAAATCCATATGAATCATCAGCATCTTCACTGGCGGGATATGTACTACCAGGGAAGACCTCATGACTCCTGAATGGACGGACCAAGCCAGGATTGGCTATTAGGTCCAGTTCAGCATCCAATTGATTTCGCCCATGGTCATAATATCGGCCATTCCAACAGGGGTCAGTGACACAATGAATGACCTCGTCAGGACCGGGACCAGTGACGTCATGGGGTTCACCTTCGACGGAAAACTCTGGAAGATACAAGAGATGGGGAAATATTACTTTTCTTTCCTCAGAGAGATAAAAACGATAGCCAAGTTGGTGTTGCATTATCTCTGTCTGGCCATTGGCAGGATTATAATGTCTCGTGTTCCAAATACGAATATACCTTAAACGGCGACGTCTCCATAAATCTTTTGGAAAATATAGAGAATGACCATGACAGGGAGCCGCTGCTTTATGAAAGGCTGCGCGTTTATGTTCTTCAAACCTTGCCCGTTCTTCGTAAGTATGGCAAGGAGTGACGGCATGTTGGTAGGCTTCGCGTTGATGTAAATCGTACAGTGCCTGTTCTTCGGCAAATTCTTCGAATTCCAAAGTAGTTGCTGAAGCCATACCAACAAGAAAATTTAATCAAATATAAAATAGAATATAACTATATTTAAAAGAAACCACTATGTTACCAATAGTATTATGTTTATACACTAAAATTTACACTGATAATTCGCTCCCCTGGGTTCGTCTGTAACTTGGTGCACTCAATCAACACTCTTTCCACCAACTTTCAAATTTGTTTGCCTTGATACTGGAGTCCTGTGTGTAACTTATCTAATACACTCCAGGAACTCCGATTTTATAAAAATTGTTACACTGCAGTGCAGAATTACTAACTTTGGGAAATTTTTCACTAGTAAACAAGACAAACACAGACGACCCGTTATCGTCATGGATCAGGTTTCCAATGAAGGATTATACATAAATTGGGAAACCAGATTCATGAAAATCTTATATATATGTAGTAGTCTACGTAGACTTTTCTGTTTGTTGTTGCTTATTAAAGTTTACACTTCTCAATCTTCACTCTGAAGGTTTTCATTTTGTGTTGGCAACTGATAATGCCGATACACAGTATTTGGGCCTGTTCGGTAATCAAACGTTGACCCTGTGAAATGTCCAATATAATCTGGGTGGTATTGACGATAGACAACAAAGGGTTGAAAACTCCTTGGTTGGCCATCTGAGTGATATCGTGCTCGTCTGCGACGACTAAAGTCACGATATCTTGCACAGAAGGGAGTAAACTCTGCTACATTTCTTCGCATGTGAAACCTATGATGTACACTACTGGTAGTAGCCACCCGGTGACTATAATACCGTAGAGGTTCACTTACCTCACCCTGCTCGTTGATTTTTGGATATTGTAAATCAGGGCAATTGTATATCACTAAATATCTAGACCTATTTGCAAAAGTTAAATGAGTATTAACAGCACTGTCATAATAGTATATCAACTCTCGCTCAACCTCTATATATACTATATTCAAATCCATATCAAAATATTGACATCCAAATACATCCTCAATGTCTAAGAGATCTGTATCTTTCATAAAGTCTTGTTCATATGTATTGGGTCGTATGATATCTCGATCAAATTCATGAGGAGAGGCCAACGGGCGAGGTGTTCTGAAAAACTCGCTCCTTGCCCACTCCCACGGCCTCGGTCGAATATCGATTATAGGTTCTGCGACGTCACTAGTAGATAATGGAGTAAATTGTCTTGCCTCTACATCACTTAAAGGAGGGGTGTGTATGTCTAATCCAAGATCAGCTCGTGCAAGTTCATTTTGTATCACACTGATACCTGACTCTGCAACATCAGAGTCCAGAACAGTGGTAGAATCACTAGGCAAAGAATCACTTGTAGGTGTGGTCATACTAGAAGAAGTATGTGATCTCATTGTGATATCATAAACAAATCCACCGAGTCCATCTTGGCTCTCGGGGTCCCGATGAATAATTGCATCATGGGTTCTAACAGGTAATCTTGGAGGAAGGACTAACGTTTCCACTGTATCCATAGGCGAATAAGGTGGAAGTCGTTGAAGTCGTTCCGGTGTAGATAGTAAAATAGAATCAGTAGGAGTTGGAACACTACTTGGAGGAGTCGACAAAAGGTCGGAAGATGCTATAGAAGGTGATGGTGATTCTTCTATTGATGCCAATACAGATACACTATTATCAGATGAATTGCTATTTATATTTACGTTTATACTAGATGAATTAGTGTCTTGAAAAAGTTCTCGTGAAACAGTACTATTACTGTCAGTTCCAGTACTAACTGTACTTGAAGTTTCATCATCATATAAAGTGTCACGATCATTATAATAACTCTGGTAATCAGGGAAATCATCGAGCCCACTGTCAACACTAGAATCAGATTCTGCCATTTGTACACTGGTCACTGAAACAAAAACACACAGTGTGTGAACTACTGTTTTTCAGTTTCTTTGTCTATATCAAACATAGTTATGTGGACATTGGCAGAATCTACGTCATGTTGTACACGGGGATATATTGATTTCCTATTAGGTTGAGGAGAAGGTCTAAAGTTTTGAACAGCTTTTCTCATCATGTCTCTAATACTCTTAGGAGGTTGTTGTTGTTGTGCTCCAGTTGGATCAGCAGGAGCTGAAGGCTGTGGTCTAGGTCCCATACTAGTATAGATTTCATCATCGGCAAATGCAAAATTAGACATTTCACTATCATCAACAGCAGAAAAAGTCGGTTTACTTTTACGGTTTCTTAACCACTTGTATATCTGTTTGTGTCTATCGGCTCGATAGCACTTCCAAAGCAGATATAATCCTATTATTAATGCAACGGTCGCGAGAGCATAAGCCCACTTAGGGACTTCAAATGAGTCCGTCATTTGTAAATTTAGCGAGTCAAGTTCATGAATTAAGTCATCCATGGGTAAGTCATCCAAGTGATCTATTCCTTTCGGTATCGTAAACGTCGATATGTTCACCCTCTCTATGACAGGTTTCCACATCTGTCGTTGTAACAATGAGAAATTTGGTAACACTGTCTTGGTAACTATCCGAAAAGTAGAATTATCCCTTTTATGGAAATAACTCGGTAACATTAATTGACCGCTCGATGCCATACATAACGGTTTTAATTCCAAAATTCCAATTGGTGGAAGAATCCGTTTCGGTTTCGGATGTCTTCGTTTCGGACACGTAATTGAGAATTGTAGTGGGACATCTGTCGTGATGTACCACATTCCTTCATCGATTCTAGTACTGAACGGGAGGTCGATATTCAATCGAACTTCCGTTTGACATAAGTTCGGAATCTCTAATTTCATGTTTAAAAACAAAGCTAACATACAACTTGTCGTTGTATGTATCGTTCGTACGGCACCTACTAAAGGACAAAACAACTTATTGTTATCTACACATTGGTCATGTCCTATTTCTGGGACATACTTCGTCCTTTCTTTATTAATAATTAGTATGTCAGATTCAAGAGTATATATTGCTACTAATTTATTTGCAACTCGCGACGCATTCTTAGTTACATTGACAAAGGGTACAGGCAAAGCCTGCACCTTGAACACTTCAAATTGCAAGTTTGAATTACGTAAGGGGATCTTCATAAAGATCACCAATTTATCGTCATCATAAATGGCAGCCGTCGTAAGCAAATGATAATATTGCCATAATTCTGTCGTCAGATCTAGTGGCAACATTGACTTGTCATCTAATTGAACTTTAATACTCATTAATATTGAGGTCAGTAGTGAAGGATCCACTATTTTCGGTGATAACTTTCTATCGGCTAGGATATCCATTTGATCATGTAATCCCCGTAGAGTGGTTTCTGCGGCGATTATCATTGATTCCAATCGACTCATTACAAACTCAAGCTGATGATAAGCATGAGTGAAATGTTCAATATATAATATTCGATCTTCATGATTCTGAACTACTTGATTTACTCGACCTTGAAACAACATCAATTCGCGCGACATATTTAACATAAATTCTCTATTTGTCCGAATCGCTTCATGATTCATCTTAATGAAGGTCAAACTTTGTTTTTGAATATGTTGAATCATTGCTTGATTAGTACTTACTCGTCTTAAATTTTCTGTTATCCCGTCCAAATCTGACTGGGATACAGTTCCAAAGAGAAAACTCAATCCTTCACCTACAAAGTCGAACAAACCTCGTTTCTTCCGAGACGAGTTTATTGTGTGGCCATGTAATCTGCGGTAATCGTTCAGATCCTCTTTTATTCGTTTAACACGATTATTTAGGTATCTGATCTCCTGGTGTATATCCGTTATGATCGATTGTATCGCAACGGCAAGAGTAGAGTTTTCACCATTTACTTCGACAAAAGTTCGTCGAAAAGCTATGGTTGTAGCATTATACAAACCAGCAGTATATTGCATACTTCGATCAAGTCTGCGCACATATTGTATAAAAGGTTGGAGCTCATAAACAAACATTGTACTCCAATCACTAGTTACCATATTTACTTCTTTCACTTTCTTAAAAATCACATTGTTTCTAATAATAGTATGTCCATCTATTATTGTAGTCGTAGTCAAAAGACCAACTAATAACATCCAACGCAACATCTTGCTCCTACAATGAGAAAGGAAGCAAGAGTTAGCGCAATGAGTAATACGCAATTCAATTACTGTCACTCTGACGATTCACTTCCCGGGTGTAAAAGGTCAGAAAGTTAATCCAACTACAAGAGAGTTTTAGTCAGTTCGCGAGGCTGACAAGAGTTCACTCATAGTTTCGTTCCAAACAAATCATAAGTCAATACAATTTTGTTACTCATTTTACACTTTCTCTCGTCTCTCTCAAACTTAAGGAGAGGCATGCCATATGTGTTACGTTTAGCTATCATTAGTCCTGTGGTAACATTTAATCACTAGTACTCCAGGCAGAGGGTACCATAATTGCTCCTAATTCTAATTTCTCACCTGGTTCTTTAATCTTATTATGATCTCATAACACAGCTTGTATACAAGAGATCATCTCAGTTATATCTTTACTTGACTGTTTTGGTTGAGGCTCACTACTTTGGCCTTTTTCTTCAGTTATTTGCAATTGGTCAACTTACATCGTTGAATCATTTACTCGATCACTTCGATCGCCAGCAATGAACCGTGATGGCAGTTGATCAGCGGAAGGAGCTTGTAGCTCCTTCATTCGTCTCTTGTAATCTCGTACCTGTTGTACTTGTTGTCTTAATTCTGCTAATGGAACACCATCTTCTTCTGAAGAAGAATGTTCTCGTCTTTGTCTTTTATTCTTAATGATTGACGTTAAGGGGTGTTTTTCTTGAATCCCTTGCATATCGTCACTTTCATTACTGTCACTACTGCTACTGTATTCAGTAGTCGACTGTTCTGATGGAGCAGCGTAACGTTGTATTCGTCGCGCTCTAACAGGTTGGACAGGTTGAGGCACCTCCCATTCTTGAGGCGCTTTACTAAGTCTTTCTCCATGACATTTAATTATTCTGCGAGTTAATTGATCTTGTATCTTGTAACTCACTGGACCTGTTCTCTCAATGACTCGAAATGGGTAGTCCCATTTCGATTCTAATTTTCCTTTAGATTTTCCTGAGGAGTATAAAACAGGATCACCTACTTCAAAGGTGATATCCTTTGCTGTAATATCATGTAATCTTTGTTGTTTTAATACTCGTTTCTTTTGTGCAGCTTGTTGTTTTCGAAATGCTTTATGTTGTTCCTGAATGGCTATCTTATGAGGTTCTTCCCCTACATATTTTTCTCGAGGTTTAAGTATATTGTCGAGTGGTAAAACCACATCTCTGCCATACACCAGGTAAAATGGCGAGAATCCAGAGGATTCACTACCATTAAACCTGATGGCTGCCATAGCTTGGTTTAGGAATAAATCCCAAGTTTCTAATTCTTCTCGAGCTAGTTTTGCTAAGATGTCATTCAGAGTTCTATGTAGCCTCTCCACCTTACCATTAGATTGTGGATGGAAGTAGGAAGTGGTCACATGATGTATCTTGAAATAATCAGTTAAATATTTCATCACTGCATTTACATTTTCAGATCCATTGTCTGTTAATATTTCTAAAGGACATCCAAATCTTGGAAAAATTTGATCTATTATCAAATTAGCAATTGTTTCCGCCTTTTTATCAGGCACTGGAAACGCTTCAGGCCAGCCAGAATAAATATCTATGAAGGTCACAATATATTTGTTTCCTGATAAAGTTTCAGGGTGTGGACCACTCATATCCAATGCTATTTTAGCAAAGGGATATGGAGGTCTGTCAGTCTCTTTCAATGGCAAAGTGTGAGCTCTGGTGTTACGAGCTCGACACACAAGACAATTTTCTACATGTTTATAAATATGTTTATACAAATCTTTCCAATAATATTTTCTACTGATATTATTGTACACTTTGTCTATGCCAAGGTGACCCAATTCGTCATGGTATTGTTTCAACACATCTACATGTAATTGTTCGGGTATGCACAAGCGTACCCGTGGGTTATCGTCAACTGTACTGATGTAATATAATACTCCCTCAATCATGAGGTATCTACTACTAATGTGTGCAGGGGTATTGTTACCTTGATACTTCTTAATGATTTCAACAATCTTTTCATCTTTCTGTTGCTCTACCTTGATGTCCAAATCTTTGTAATTAATTGCTTGTGGTTCGGGCGGAACCTGAGGTTCATCTGTGATGACATGTACATATCTTTGAGGATCAAATTTGTTACTATTTATAATTCCAATTTGTAATGCTTTCTGATTTTCCACATTATCCATCTCGTACCCGGGGTCAGCGTTTGCAATTCCTTCAGGTAAACGAGAGAGTAGGTCAGCACATGTATTCTTTCTACCTGGTAAATATTCAATCTTACAATTGTAGCTAGCTATCTTTAATGCCCAGCGTTGTACTTTGGCATTGTTTTGCGGACTTTTCAACAAGTACTGCAAGGGGGCGTGGTCTGTCTTAATAACAGACTCTGCTCCCTGCAGGTAGTTATTGAATTTATCCAATGCGTATGAGATAGCGAAAGCTTCTTTCTCAAATGTCGACCATTTATGTTGGGTTTCACCCAATTTATGAGAGAGGAAAACAATGGGTTTTTCATCAGGTACTCCAGGTAGTTGACCTGTTTCGTCATCACATGGTTGTGCCAAAACCGCTCCGACACAGCGGCCACTGGCATCAGTGTAAAGCACGTACGGCTTTCTGGGATTTGGATATGACAAATGAGCAACTTGAGTTAAACGATCCTTCAACTCTTGAAAGGCTTTTTGATGTGTTTCTCGCCAATGAAATCTTGCATATTTCTTTGTCAGTTCTAAGAGTGGTTGAGCAATTTCGCTGAACCGAGGAATAAATCTACGGTAGTATGAGGTCATGCCCATAAAAGATCTCACTTCTGTTACCGTTTTCGGTGGATTTAATTTTCGAATGACCTCGACCTTCGAAGTCTCAGGTTTAATTCCATCCTTACTAATTACAAAACCAAGATAAGATGTTTCAGATTGAAAGAAGGAACACTTCTTTGCTTTTAGCTTCAGTTTATGTTTTCTTAGGCGACCAAACACTTGTTTAATGTGGTCGATATGAGATTTTATGTCACGGCTAAAAATCAAAATATCGTCAAGGTAGGCCAGAGAAAAATCCTCTAGGCCCTCCAAGACGCTTGTCATGAGGGATTGATACACCGAGAGTGCGTTCACGAGTCCGAAAGCCATTACATTGAACTCATAAAGGCCCTTATGACAAACAAAGGCCGTTTTTGGTCTGTCTTCTTCATCCATCTTGACTTGCCAGTAACCCGACTTCATGTCAAGAGTGGTGAAGTATTGACATCCATTCAATAAAGTAAAGATGTCGTCAATCAATGGAAGCGGCCAGTTCGTAACTTTCGTGACTTCATTGAGCTTGCGGAAATCAACGCAGAAGCGTTTCGAGCCGTCTTTCTTGTCCACGAGTAGGCACGGAAAACTCCATGCACTATTTGACCTTCGGATAATTCCGGATTGAAGCATTTCTTCAAGTGCTTCATCCATAATTTTTCTCTTCAGTAATGGAACTCTATATGCTCTACTTTTGATTGGTGGCGCATCACCTGTGTCGATGCGCATTTTCACTGTATCTGTCTGAGTTAATTCTTTATCAGTTTTTGCAAACAAGTCTTTATTATTATTGATGACTGGCATCAACAGGTGCCGTTTGTCTTCAGGCACCTGTATGTCAGCATCTGTGATCTGGTCTTCAGGTGTATTTTGAGTTAAGATCTGATTAATTTCTAAGACTTTTTCTTCCTGTTCTATTGGTTCAAGTTTTCCAATCAAACAACCCCTTTTTAAGGTGTAGTGTTTGTTGGTACTGTTCACCAACAGTACAGGTATGGTTTCATTTCCATTAGTGACTATACTATTACTAACTAAGAGGCCAGGCTGTTCAGCCACATGACCTTTAGTCAGTCCATGATGTTCTAAGTATTTGTGTCGAAGACAGATTTTGCACCGGAAGCTTTTGCTGTACACAAACAAGTGGATTGTGGTTTAAGTTCCACCTGATTGATCAGTCGAGTAAGACAACTCACCTGTATGTCTTGAACAATGGGTATATAGTGACCATCTAATCTCAATTTATGAAATTCCCAATATAAATTAACTCGATTGCCCCTTATCCAATCCATTCCTAATAACATACTTCGATTCAATTCATTTATTACTAAGAACTCATGCACCTGATAAATTCCTTGAATATAAAATTCAAGTCTAACTTTTCCTCGAGGGAGGGTGTCATTCCCAGTAATACCTGCAATGCGAGGCAAAGAATTTTTATCACCAACTAATTTCGGTCGGTGTTTAAGATTTTTCCAAAATTTTGTACTAATACAACTAGTCTGTGCCCCTGTATCTAATAAGGCACGTACTCGTTGTCCTTTGATGTTCACTAAGACACTATTCAAAGAAGCAGCCCCATAATTTATGGTTACTGTTTCCGGTTGAGAATGTCTAAGTTTTTGTTGCTGTTGTTCCTCATTTGGGTAATCATCATTGTTTACTAAGTTATTTCCCTTGGTTTCCATAGAGTGTTTCACTTCCTGTTGACATGGGTTTTTCCAATTACTTCCCCTTTGGTTTTTCCTGTTTTGTTGTCTTGGGTTTTTCCCAAGTGATTTCTCTTGGCTCCTTATTCTTGGATTCCTATTTCCTGATTCACTTACTGTCTGTTTCTGTTGATTTATTTCAACACAACCCTGCTTACCTGGTTGATTTGTAATTTGATTTTCATAAGCATTTTTCATATAAATCATAATATCAGGGTCTACATCTACAATGTGTATCTCTTTTAATTGTTTAGGAGTAAAGTTTTGTAGAACTCTCACATAAACATCTGCACATTTCTGTTTAGGTACACCATATATCCCGCTACTGATGAGTGGGATAGCTATGCTTACAAAATTTTCCTTGTCACATACCTGTAATACTTTTTGTACAGTACTGTATAAAACATTGAGACATTTATTTTTATCACTGTAATCATTCCAGCGTGGTCCCACAGCATGTATCACTTTTACACATGGCAACATTCCACAAGTGGTAGTCATATTCTCACCTACTGGAAGATTTCCATGCTGTTGAATATATTGTTGACATTCTTGTTCAAGGGCTGGACCAGCTCCAAGAGCTATAGCTCTAGCAACACCTCCGCCATGGGTTAATTGGCTATTAGCCGCATTCACCATAGCATCAGTAGCTACCTGGGTTATTCCAGTCCTGTATACTTTTATTTCCAGACCACTGGTGGTCCGATAGCTGAAACAATTTTGTGAAGTAAATTTTTCTTGCTGACTGTCCCTTGCAGGGCAGCCATTTTGTGAGTTGGCCTTCGGTTTCTTAGGCCTAGGCCTACCAGTCAGAGGAATGGTTGTGAATTTTACTGTACAATTTTTCCTATTATGTGTGGTCTGACCACACTTTGTGCATTGAATGGTTTTACTTTTCACTGGAGGAGAACCATTTTCGGTTCTCCTTGTTTGAGACTGAATACTTGGCTTTATATTACATGTTTTATTACCCGTATGTCCACCTGTCTTATTATTTACAATTTTATTTTTACAATTATTCATGCATTTATTTGGTACATTATTTACATTAATTAACACTTCTCCCTGGTGATTTCCAGTTTCACTTCTGTTGGGAGCATGTGACTTCTCATTAACTCTGCTCATTGCCCCATATGGGCAGAGTTCCCTTCGTTTAAATTGACTCGGCAATCGCAAGCGAAGTGGTTTGGCTTCCCACAGCGAAAGCAGCAAAAGGTCGCCCCTGGTGACCTTTCACCTGCTGGCTGAATATCTAGTGTTCTCACCTGCTTGGTCAAGTTAACGCGGCAATCGCGTTTCACGTGGCCAACGCGGTTACAACGATTGCAAACCGGTCGTGAAAATCGTGTCGGTTTCTGATATCTGTTGTAATTTTGTCCTCCCCTATTTCTGTATGGACTATTGTACTGATTTTTATTCTGATTCTGATATGGAGGTCGCGCATAACCTCCAGTATAATTTTTCGTTAAAATATTCACCTTATGGCGTCGGCGTGCCACGCCTACGTCCATGGGAGCCTCGTCCCTTGTCTCCAGAGGGATATCTACATGTTCTTCCTGTTCGTCGATGGAGTCGCGAAATACAGGGTCCCGATAGCGCTCATATTCTTCATATTGTCGGTCAAATGCCTTCCCAAAGGGCGCTTTTCCTTTGGCGGCTTCAGAGCGAGCGCGAAATTTGATTTTCGCGGCATTTTCAAATAATGCCTGACTAACAGCGTTTTCTAGCGTCTTGGGCATGCGTCGGATCAGTTTCATCCGAACATCGTTGTCATACAACCCGTCACAAAAGTAATCTGAGAGGTTTTTCTGAATGGTGGGGTTATCTATTTCCTGATCAAAGGCATCTTTCGCTAGATCAAGCAGTTGCTCAGCATATGAGACAAGAGTTTGATTTTTCCCTTGTCGCATATGGCGCAACTGATTGGTGGCCATGGAGTTATCCATTGTGGCGCTATAGCGACTTTTTAGTTCGCCATACAGTTCGGACCAGGGCATTTCAGGATTTTTCTTCATTGATCATAAAATAAAATCAGCAACTACAAAGTCACTGGTTTGGGCGGCGATTTTAGGTCGTCGCTTCTCTTCCACATCATTTGTCTCACAAAAAAGGTCAAGAGATTTTATCCAACCCCGAAAATTCAGGGGGTTCCCGTCAAATTTTTTAATATGGGAATGAATGGACTGCGCCTGAGTGGCGTTAGCTGTCTTTGCATTACTCTTTTCACTTTGGCGCACGGTTTTATGCAGGTCAATTATGGCAGAAGATGTGGGATCCTTCGCCTTCCTTTCAGCTTCTGCCAATTTTTGTTGTACTTTTAGTAATTTTGCTTCGGCACCGACTTTGTCAGTAGCTAACTGTAGTTCCAAATCAGCTTTCTGCTGTACTAATTCTGCTTTAACCTGGTCGAGGGCTGCTTGCGTTTGGTAAAGGGTTTGTTGTGAGGCAGTATGCTGCTGCGTCAAGCTATGAGCTTGAGAGCTCAGTTCAGTAATTTGGCGCTCATACTGACCCACAAGACCTTCCCTTTCCTGTTTTAGTTGAGTAATTTCATCAATGAACCGTTGCTCTCTTTCTGGCGTGGTCATTTTTAATGAGTTTTATGAAATAATTTACAATGGAATTTTTCTGCTGTTAACGAACGCAAAATGAAGAAAATTGCACCTACCTTGCTAGCACTATAACTGTTGAAACACACGCGGCTGTCGTTTCAGAATTTCCTGGAATTCCTCGAGATTTTTCACAGTTTCCTGAGTTTCCGTTTTTCTCTGATGTTCAGTCAAAAGTTCGATATATCTGATGAGCAACGCTCGGTGCGACCAGTCGAGCGTAGTTTGGATGTGATAGCAATTGGCGGTCGGCGTCAGTGTAAATAATGGCACGTTGGACATGCAACCAGTTCCACCATAGAGTTGAACCAATTTTAGATTCAGAGGGCGCTGTCTGCGTCAGCTGCCTTACAAATTTGAGCTGCCAGGCGTTCAATTTACCAGTAAAATTAAGGGATGTCTGTCCCTCATAAATAGTTAGCAAAAAGTTCTCACAAGTTCACTGTGCTCCCCAGCGGCAACGTTTTAAGTCAATTTCGGCTTCACTGGGTCCGTTAGGGTTAATAAATGTTTCTAGAATGTTCACCCGATCGTTTCAAGAGAGTTACAAGTCAGAGTCTACATCCTGACGAGCGGCACCATATAAACTGGCCTGTGGCATAGCAGGGTTAAGTACCCCGGAAAAATGATCGTCTAGTGGTTTTTCGCTCGGACTATAATCGTGGCAAAAATGGCCACAGGACAATTTAAGTGTTCAGTCTTAAGAGGCAACCAGTTTCTGTAGAGTCTGCAACAATTCTTGATACTGCAGCCGCAGCGAAAGGGTGAATTCAAAAACACATAAAATGTACTTACAGTTTTCTACACTTTTATTAAAACCCTAAGTAAAGTTCCTACAAGTTAAACTTTAAACAAATTCTCTCTCTGGTAAAAGTTTGAAAATATCAGATACGAAATGAGACTAAGTCGAAATTATCGCATCGCTCTCATCGCGTCCTGTGTCTGGAAATGTTGTCTGGCCTGGCAGCGTTCGGCGGCGTCCTTCCACGAGAATAGGAGAGTGACTTCTTGTATATACGGAAGACCAGAGAGAAGTCCCGTCTCGGGTGATTCCGTTGGCTTAAATACGATTTGAATCGTGTCTACTCGGCAGAATTTACGTCATAAAACACCACAAAACACCACATATACCCCAAGATGGCGGAGAGGTATTTCTTAACCCCTTACTTCCATCCTGGAATAGTAGGGCATCCGGTGGGTATCCTATGCTAAGAGTGTGCGTTCTCGCTTTTAAAAGGACGCTGGCAATTAATAGGTGTATAACCGCAAAACCAGTCGGCCATCTTGTGAACGTGCAAGATTGCACAATTCTCAGAGCTGAAACTGATACTGGGTGTGTTGAGGTTAGGTCGGGTCAGTATACAATGCTAAAATCTGTCAAAAGCATTCTGATGGGGTTATTATAGGTTAGGCTTTTACTAGCTCATATGCCAATCATAATTGCAAATACTGTCAAAAACACCTTTTTACAATAAGTGCATACAGTACTTCTGTAGGTCAGTTTGCACTGTTATTATGCAATGCAAATATACGAGGAATTGAATAAAATTACATAACTTGGGCTTGAAAACAGCGTTTACTTATTAAAGTTTATACAACAGAGAATTATTACCAAGTAGGACTTGGCCACTCTGATTAACACATTAACACTTCGGGAACCAAGATTCTCGAGTGCTATTATAAGACTCCGACGCACCCCACGGAGGTTAACCCGACGCGCTCCGTGGAGGGGCTCCGTGGAGGGCATTTCGTTACAATATATCTCATTGAAATGTCGAAAAATGGTGATTGTTCTCGCAATGTTTTTCCACACACTGGCTCTTCTCCACGAAATATGAAAGTTGAAGGGGCAAGTTCAAAACATTCTTCTTCGTTGTCGCAATATGTGACCTTCTTTAATTTACGAACAGCAGCCGTAACTAAAGTGGTTTCATGCGGTGAGGCAAACACAATACACTTTGTTTGAAACAATTCAGTAGCGTGGTCTATTCGTGTGGTATTCAAAAGCCGAGCAATAGAATATAAAAGCATCTGACGATTATCATTGTCGGTTATGAGGGAATTGAGGCGTCTAGCATAATTATGCAAAAAATGAGCAGAACAAATGTGAATTATGCACACAATGTCATCTGTGCCAACAGGCTCTGTACATCGTCGCCACATAGCTCTAATATAATCCACAATATCTATTTTATTCAATGTGGTGCAGACAACATGCAATAGTGCCCAGGAAAAATCTACTTCTATTCTTTGTGGTTTTGATTTCTTCCCGTTCACAATGAAATTCTCCCGGAGAAATCTGAATAAAAAATTCTGAATGTTCACAGTTGTGTGTTCCGATGTAATCATTTCCACCAAGGGAAAAGGTGGTTGGTTCTTTAGCACCGACCTTAATGAGTAATGGGTAATACAAAACTTTTTTCTGTTTAGGAATTTTGCCTACTACGGTGCCAGTTGCGTCGAGAAATAGTGTCCCACCCGATTTAATGTAGTCTTTTCCAATTGTCAGTTGTTGCTCGGTGTACATGATTAAAGTCAATGGAACAGCACACACATATTGGATGTACCCTCTGACATTTTTGTTATCAATATCTTCCTCTTTATACACATCATGCAAAAAGATACATTCTAATATTGAATTTTCATCCAATCTATTTTTAAATGTGCATGGGACAGAATTTTTCGCACAGCTCCCGAACTGGGACAGTGCGTGTAGTTCTTTTTATTAAATTCAATTTTGCTTAGCTTCCCAAGGCGCCGATGAAAAGTTTCAGATGGTCCATATTCTTTAGCCTCACTAGCGACGGTTTTTCTTTCTACACCTTTACAAAAACGTGCCCGTGGTTTGCCAGGGTGACACGACTTTCCGCTAACTGTCACGCGAACTTTTACATTTTTATTTTCTTTTGGTTCTTTTCTAATTCGCATTTCAAATAGTCTGCAGTTGGGGAATTTGCACTTTGCCTTTTATCATTGTAATTAGTACTCTCGTGGGATGCTTGTGCTATACTGCTATTATTTTGTCCTTTGCATGAATACTTCAAGGCTATTCTGCCAGTGTCTGGTAAGTGAATGTGGGAGGATTCATTTCCGTCCAGAATTGTTGAGTCCACTTTAATAGACGCTGTTTCAGCATTAGGTGAATCTTCACGGGAAGGAGGACACTCAAAAAGAGCTATTTTATGAAACAAATCTGCATCATGGATTGAGAGCATGGAGTTGTCAGACTCAAGTGTGTTTACATTATCAACACCAACTGGTTGTATCATCAGGGATTCTTCATTAATGTCAGCATGCAATTTATGCTTCGTCTTTGTGACATGGACAGATGTTTTTGAGCTACTGAAGACTGGTGTGTTAATAACACTTTCATATGTTGAGTTCTTCAGTTGTAAAAACCTTAAACGTTTTACCTTTGTTCTTATGTTCGCACTATTTCGGTTCCATGAGGTATAGATTCTTTTCCTCAAAGATGCTGTGTTTTTCTGGAAACACGAAGAACTTAGAGTCCCCCAAACTGAGGAACAAGACCGCCAACCACTTGAAAGAACCGTAAGATCATCCAGCTGAATTAATTTATTTACAAACGTATCTTCCATTATAGTTCTAAATTATTACTAACTTCTACAGCTCGATCTAAAAAAAAACAAGAAATAGTATGAATTGAGTTGACTTGTTTTACTGTGATAAGTTCTTAATGGTGCAGTGCATTTATGCGAAAAAAAACTGGAAAGCCTGTAAGTACTTTCAGCAAAATTCCCTTGCAGATTTTGAAATAAAACCTAATGAGTATATACAGGGTGAAAAATCAACAAAAATCTGACGAATGAAAAACCGTAGTTTTGAGGCTAAAAGTGGTAAAATAAAGGCACGATGGATGAAAATTGGAATTCAGCCTATAGTCTACACACTTAATTGTCTGAGCTTGAAAAATATGCCACATTTTTTACATGTTCAAATAATAATCCTTTATCAAGCACTTTTGGTCATTAAGGTGTTATTAAATTTGTCTTGTTCTCTGCCACCCTGCACCGCACTTTGTTTGGCAAAAATTCTCCATTATAGGGAAATTTGGCAAGTTTGTCACTTTTAGGGGTCAAGTTCATTCCCTTTTAGGGGTCCCACAGGGAAGGCCAAGGTGTCCAAAAATTTGGCTCGTTCTGTGCCACTCTGCACCAGAGTTTGTTTGGCAAAAATTCTCCATTATATGGAAATTTGGCAAGTTTGTCACTTTTAGGGGTCAAGTTCAGCCCCTTTTAGGGGTCCCGTAGGGAAGGTCAAGGTGTTGTTGAATTTGTCTCATTCTGTGCCACCCTACACCACAGTTTGTTTGGCAAAATTTTTCCATTATAGGAGAATTTTGCAAGTTTGTCACTTTTAGGGATCAAGTTCAGCCCCTTTTAGGGGTCCCACAGGGAAGGTCAAGGTGTCCAAAAATTTGTCTCGTTCTGTGCCACCCTACACCAAAGTTTGTTTGGCAAAATTCCTCCATTATAGGGGAATTTGGCAAGTTTGTGACTTTAGAGGTCATGTTCAGCCCCTTTACGGGTCCCACAGGGAAGGTCAAGGTGTCATTAAATTTGTCTCGTTCTGTGCCACCCTACACCATAGTTTATTTAGCAAAATTTCTCTATTATAGGGGAATTTGTCAAGCTTGTCACTTTTAGGGGTCAAGTTCAGCCCCTTTTAGGGGTCCCACATGGAAGGTCAAGGTGTCCAAAACATTGTCTCGTTCTGTGCCACCCTACACCACAGTTTGTTTGTCAACATTACTCCATTATAGGGGAATTTGGCAAGTTTGTTACTTTTAGGGGTCAAGTTCATCCCCTTTTAGGGGTCCCACAGGGAAGGTCAAGGTGTCCAAAAAGTTGTCTCGTTCTGTGCCAAATTCCTCCATTATAGGGGAATTTGGCTAGTTTGTCACTTTTAGGGGTCATGTTCAGCCCCTTTTAGGGGTCCCACAGGGAAGGTCAAGGTGTCATTAAATTTGTCTCTTTCTGTGCCACCTATACCAGTTTGTTTAGCAAAATATCTCTATTATAGGGGAATTTGTCAAGTTAGTCACTTTTAGGGGTCAAGTTCAGCCCCTTTTAGGGGTCACACAGGGAAGGTGAAGGTGTCCAAAAAATTGTTTCCTTCTGTGCCACCCTACACCACGGTTTGTTTGGCAAAATTACTCCATTATAGGGGAATTTGGCAAGTTTGTCACTTTTAGGGGTCAAGTTCAGCCCCTTTTAGGGGTCCCACAGGGAAGGTCAAGGTGTCATTAAATATGTCTTGTTCTGTGCCACCCAATACCATAGTTTGTTTGGACAATTTTCCTTTTTTTCGAATGTCGATTAAGGAAAAAGGAATAAGTAGGTAACTTCACAGTTCTGGTGAATTAGTAGACCAATTCATAACCAGATTGTATCTGGCAGCTGAACATTGTAATTATGGGAATCTTAAAGAAGAACTCACACGAGACCATATAGTGGTTGGCATAAGAGAAGTAAAATTACAACAAAAACTTCAGTTGGAGAGTGAACTAACATTAACAAAAGCCAAACAAGCAGCCCGTTTGAATGAACAAGTGAAACGCAAGCATTCTATCCTAGCAAAAGATCCGGATGAATGTGCAGCCAAGGTTGACATAGATTTTGTTGCAAAGAAGACAAAAAAGAAACCACAATCCACCTCTGCTAGAGGTCATTATTTGGAACAATTTCATAATTCAGATTAGCAGACTGTATGTAAACGGTGTGTAAATAATCCAGCACACCCCAAACGATTATGTCCTGCCCGATTTGGCGCATGTGCAATGTCCTGCCCGATTTAGCGCATGTGCAAAATGTTCAGTGCGTGGACACTGGGCCAAATTTTGTATGAGTACGCAGATTAGGGAAGTACGAAATGAGACAATCAGTGAATCTCATGATATGGAGGATAATCAGTCAAGTTCAGAGTCATCAAATGATGAAACCGAAGAATCAGCAAATTTTGCATTCATCGGAAAAATACAAACTGAAAATATGTCACAAGATTTTGACAAACAATGGAATATTAGCTTGACACTGAATAACCATGACATAGACTTCACAATTGACACAGGGGCTGATGTTAGCATAATTCCAGAAGCTATTGCACGTACACTCTCTGTGAAATAACTTCCTGCAGATAAACTACTATTCTCTGCCAATAATTCCAAACTGGATTGCATTGGACATTTTACAACTAACCTGAGAACTACTTCATTGAAGTCAAAGCAAACATTCTATGTTGTGAAAAACTGCACAAAATCATTGCTGGGAAAACCAGCAATATCTACACTTGATATTGTCAAAATAGTGAATAATGTGTGTGTTGAAAAAAAAACACCCTAGATTATTCCACGATTTGGGAAAATTATAGGGGAATTATGAAATTAGGTTACATGAACAAGCTATTCCATATGCATTAAATGCACCAACGAAAGTTGCCCCAATACGTTTGTATCAGACAATTAAGCAAAAATTAAATAAGCTTGAAAATGATAATGTCATATACAAGGTGACTGAGCCAACTGATTGGTGCGCCCCTATGGTGCCAGTACCGAAGTATGACAAAAATCACAATATTGTTGATGTGCGCATCTGTGTGGACTATTCAAAACTCAATGCATTTGTGCGTTGTCAAAAATACACTATACCAAGTGTCAATGAAGTTTTGAGTAGGCTGCCGGGAGCAAAGGTCTTCTCCATACTTGATGCGAATTCCTATTTTCACCAGATAAATTTAGATGAGAATTCACTATTACTTAGTTTAACCCTTTACCTAACCTGAAAAGCAGACGACACTTGCAAAAATAATTCTTCAATAACTATTTTTTTTCATTTTTTGTCTCAAAAACATAGGTTATGACCTCTCGTTGGAACGAGCTCGACGAGCTCGTTCCAATGGGGGGGTCATAACCTATGTTTTTGAGACAGAAAATAAAAAAAAATAGTGAAAATTAATTGGCGATTTTTGAGAATAGCGCTGGCCGGTTTTGGCCGTTACGTTAGGTAAAGGTTTAAACAATATTTATTTCCGAGTTCAATAGTCTCAATAATAGAAAACAATTACAGATGATATATATAGAACAAAAACGGAAAATGGATTCAGCAGCAAGCATATGCTTATGTGAGCTTTTGTGAGCTGTCTCCGTTGTATTTGCAGACATTATTTATATATCAGCAAGGCGAGAACAATTGATTTACGTAAAGATTAGCTGGAATACTCCTGTGTTCGGGAATGATAAGTAGTGAAAGAGATTTAAAAAAGAAAAAAGGGAGAAGACAAAAAATAGAATAAAAAAATCAAACAGTTGAGAAAAATAGATAATTGTGTGAGTTTGTATTAAGACAGAACCAGTTGATGGCAGAACTGCGGGTGGTGGTTATTTGCTCCCAATGAAACATTACATGATATACGCTTGGAGCGGGTTCTCCGAAAGTTGGAGAAGGCTCATGTAACTCTCAATAAGGATAAATGTGAAATACGTAGAAAATCAGTCAACTTCGTCGGACATATTGTTTCTGAATTTGGGATAATTGCAGATCCCAAGAAAATAGTAGCAATTTCGGAGATGCCTCAACCGAAAAACATTCATGACATTCGCAGATTTCTTGGTATGGTAAATCAGTTTGCTAAATTTTCTCCTGACTTATCAGATATCAGTGCCCCAATTCGGCAAGTGCTTCAAAAAAATCAAACCTGGGTTTGGGAGGAAAATCATACTACAGCATTCAATAAGATTAAGGCAATTTGTTCTCACCCACCTTGCCTCACCTTATATAACCCTAATCTAGAAACAAGAATCTCAGCTGGTTGTTCTTTATTAGGCATTGGGGCCACGTTATCCCCAAAACAACCTGATGGGGAATATCGAATTGTTTTTTGTGCTTCACGTTCGTTGAAAAAAACAGAATCAAATTACGCTCCCATAGAGAGAGAAGCACTTGGCATAGTTTGGGCGTGCGAAACATTTGCACACCTCTTAATTGGACCAATGTTCCATATTGAAACCGATTCAAAGCCACTTGTGTCATTGTTGGGTAAGAAAGATTTGAATGAGCTCACGCCTAGAATTAAGAGCTTTCGTATTCGGTTGATGAGATACAAGTTTACAATATCTCATATCCCTGGAAAAAATTTGACAATTCCATATCTCTTATCAAGAGCTCCAATCGACTCTGTCACTGAAAATGACGCCAAGCAGTTTTGTATGGATGTGGAAGCATTTGCTAGCAGTGTTATCGAACAGTTACCCATAAAAAGCCCATATATGATCAAAATACAGAAGGAACAGGGTACATATGCCATTTGTTCCCAGTTAATTCATTACTGTAGTCACGGTTGGCCAGAACAAATCATTTATTCCAGGTCCTATCAAAGCATATTATCCATTCAGAGCTGAAATTTCTTACAATAATGGCATTTTGATGAGGGGAGGTAGAGTAATAATCCCTAGTAAGTTGCGATTAGAAGTTTTAGACTTCATTCATGAAGGTCATCAAGGCGTGGTTAATTGTAGAGAGAGAGCTAAATGTTCTGTATGGTGGCCTGGGTTGAGTGGGCACATTTCAGATTTGGTCTACAAATGCCCTGTTTGTGTACATGAACGTCAAACGTCAAAGGGTAATTGAACCAATGATGCCTTCAGAATTTCCAAGTCGACCGTGGCAAAAACTAGGAGCTGATTTGTTTTATTTACATGGAGATAATTATTTGATTGTAGTTGACTACTATTCCCGCTATATTGAAATCGTAAACCTTGGGATGAGCACAACGTCTTCAAATGCTATTGCACATTTGAAGAGCATTTTTTGCACGACATGGCATACCAGACATTTTCCGATCTGATAATGGTCCTCAGTTCTCTTGTCACGAATTCAAAACATTTCAAAGTCTTATGGAATTTTACACATAACAAGTAGTCCCCTATACAGCCAGTCCAATGGGGGAGTGGAGATAGCAGTAAAGACAGTTAAGAGATTACTAAAGAAATCCAAGGATCAGAATTTAACCTTGTTGTCGTATCGAGCAACACCTCTTGCCAATGGCTATAGCCCTGCAGAGTTGTTGTTTGGGCGTAAAATAAGGACAAGATTACCAATCATGCAAGAGCAACTTTTCCCTAGTCAGCCCAAACTCGGGGAGCTCGGATCTTTTGAGATAAAAGCAAAGAATTAAGTCCAAGCAGAATTACGCTGCAAATCATAAAGTTCGAACTCGACCGGAATTAGCCACAGGTGAAAAAGTGTCCATCAAAGATTTAAACTGTCATGGTGAAATAATACAAAAAGGTCCGAGACCTCGTTCCTACACGGTCAATACACGCTCAGGTCAGCGGAATTCCAAGTTCTTATCATAGTGTAGTCATTGTAGTATTGAATCAGATAATCAAGACGACCATGGCGATATTGTGGATAAACTGCTGTCTGGGGAAAACGGGTGTTCTGATGATGGCAATGCAGATTCAAATGTAAATTCAAGTGAGTTAACTTATAATCATGTACCAGGGGAAGTTAATGAGCATCCAAGGTCAACTCAGCAGATTGTTAACCCTTTACCTAACGTGAAAAGCAGACGACACTTGCAAAAATAATTCTTAAATAACTAATTTTTTTCATTTTTTGTCTCAAAAACATAGGTTATGACCACTCGTTGGAACGAGCTCGTTCCAACGAGGGGTCATAACCTATGTTTTTGTGACAAAAAATGAAAAAAATAATGAAAATTAATTGGCGATTTTTGAGAATAGCGCTGGCCGGTTTTGGCCGTTACGTTGGGTAAAGGGTTAATGAGCATCCAAGGTCAACTCAGTAGATTGTAAATTCTGGTATGCCCTCTTTCAGAACCAGATTTGGTAGAATCGTTAAGCCAGTAAATCGCCTAGATTCATGGGGGGGGGGGGGGTGTTATGGTATGTTTTAGATGCAATGGTCATATGTTGAGTAGGACCGTTGTCTGTGAAAAAGGACGAGGGTTCGAGATTATATGTTGTTGGGGTTCGAATGGCGTGATTCTAAAAGAAAAATAAAAGTGATCAAAGTTATATATTGTCACTGTTTGAATAACACCACAGAGTGCTCTCTCTACTCTGGCGACAGTAAAGCACTCCTACCGGAAATAAACTCCATTATAACCGACGTTAATGACATGAGTCACAAGGATCTAGCAAAGGCGTTAATCGGATCTTTTGATTCTGACATAACACCTAAAGTCATGCGGTATGTCCATAAATCGTTCCAAAAACGCGCGGATGCCCAGACAACCGTAAAAAGATAAAAAATAAAAATAAAACAAGACTCAAGATATTGCTAGTACCGGGCATATATAATCCCATTTTAAAAGTTTTATTGTATAATTGTATTTTGTCTGTCTATTTTTATTGTTGTACATATATTCACGTTGTAAGTTGTCATATGCCCATGTATGGGAATGAAAGACAATAAAGTATTATTATTATTATTATTAGTTAGAATAAAATATCCCCATGCTCGTTAATCTCGCAAAGACAAACACTGATAGATTGACTTCAATCGTCACGGCTTTCAAATATATTATTTCTTGGAATACGCTTGAAAGCATATGTATTGGCGCGCGGTAATTTTATCTTCAGAAATGTCGCATGCCATGTTTAGGCATCTTGAAATATTGTTATCTGACCACCCAAGACCAGATATAAAGTGTGGGGACGAGCTAGTTCAGAGAGACTTGGGTTTCGGCCGAATAATCCCATTGCCGATTAGCCATCTTTGACGTTAATGATATGCAAGGTCAGAGGTAGCTTCGGGTAAACACTTCGATCAGACCATCTGTAAAGACTGTCATGCACGCGATAGAAACAACCAAAATGTTTCGCTCGAAACCAGAAAATGTGCATTTTCGATTTAATACTAATAAAGATAGAAAAAATAACACACTTTCAACACTTCATTTAATGGACAGGGCAAAATAATATTGATTTTTTAGTGAAATGAATACCGCAATGAACCCCTTCCCATGACTCGGCATCATGGTTTTGTTTTGTTGACGAGAAACAAAACTGCAGATATATCACTGAAATGACACAAAAATGTCTGCGTGAGTGAAAATACAAACCCTGGGTATCCAAACAACCAACCCATACATATATTATCAAGCATAACACACAAATGTTCCAGCTGGAAGAGGTTAGGTGGAGGGGGCGCGGTCCCTAAAAAATGAATGAAAATCGTCTGCTAGTAGCAGTGCCGCGTGTCTACTAATACTATTTTGTCCATAAGCAGTACAAGTCAAAATGAGTTGAAGAATAACCACTATCGGTATAAACTATAGATGTAGTGTTTTCTATACTAATAACACAAGAATCGGACATAAAAATATATGTACATGTAAGTGTATTCCGTAACCTTTTTAACATGTTTTGGTTTTACACACAGCATTTAAAAGGGTTAATTGCTTTGGAATTCCTAAATTTGAAAAATTTAAATTTCCAGTTTTAATGTTATCTGTGGGTAAAGATTTAGAAAGTAAAGTACAAAATATATTATACTGCTTTTTGTGATCAGAGTACTACAATTGTAGATTATTTCAGCAAGACAAAACTTCTTATTTTAAATTTGTTTTATAATCACGAAACATTGAAATGTGGCTATGGCTACGGTCCAATAATTTTTAATAGAACTAATCTGTAAATGAACAATTATTTATTTAATAGCCAAGTATGAAATGTGTGGGAAAAAAGACTTCTTATGAGTATAAATGCATGATACAAGGTAGAAGCATATGTTGAAGTCTACAAATACTGTATGAATCAAAATAAATTGTAGCATAATCGCAATAAATGAAGTAGCCCATTGCCATTACACCAATAACACAAGAACCCGAAATCATTTTCCGGAAAGCTTTCTATGAGAGCTTTCCTGAAAATGATGTCAGGTTCTTGTGTTGTTGGTGTAGTTGAGGATGCATACTAGTAGTTTATAGTGGTTATTCTACAAAGTATTTCGACTCATACTGTAAGTCAAGTGATTTCTGAATTCCACTCGGGGGTCCGCAGGCTGGAATTTTTTGCCTGTACAAACCAATGCACATGGGCATCAACCAATGATTATACCTGACAGCCAGTAAATACTTGTAACTCACAAAGCAAATCTGCAGTTTAAGAACTGATAAGATAGTTATCTGGTGGTCCATAAATCGCAGATTAGCTTGAGTCCCAAACTGTCTACAAACTGGCAAGAGTGTGTTGGAAATATATGTATATATATCCACTTACTGAGAGGAGAAGTACAAAATCACTCTGTGTGTTCTGTAATACAAAATCCATGTATGCATATTTTGGTCATGTATCCGGGGTCGTGGAGAGGGTGGGTCTCCAGGTGGTAACCCCCAGAGCCTGGAACTTGAGGGGGAGGGGGGGGGGCTGGCCCAGGAGTCAGGATTTTGGTTTCGCCTGCCCACCCTCTAGTCCAAACATGACCCGAAAGACTGTATTTTAATTTTTTGGTTTGGTACGTCCTTTCAAAGGGCGTTCCAAAACAAAAAAAAAATAAAATACGAGCTTTCAGGCCATGTTTGACGTAGTCCCCTCCCCAATGTTCTGACTTCTGTGCCAACATTTAAGAAGGGAGCTGTATCGTGAATGAAGCTATGCACTTGATCAACGGCTGTAATTCTGGACTGTATGATTCTTGAAGTAATAACTTTATTGAATCAACTTGACGTAACCAAGTTATCACTTCAAGAATTGTGCAGTCAATATAGCTATGGGCGGTAGGTCATTGGATACTCATTGATCAATTTGGAAATTTGAAACATGCTGCTAAAAAACGTCATTTTATCCCAAAAGCCGCCAGAAGAGCCCATTTAATAAGTGATTAAAAAATTTTGTTCGGGCAGAAACGCCGCCCCCTCCAACCACTCTGTGATCGATCGCGCCTCCGTCACTCTCTGCTGATGCCTTTATCATCTGTACATATCCCGACATTTTTAAAATGGGGGGGGGGGGGGGGGGCGTCACAGAATTAACCCTGGGTCCGAATTTCCTTTTCC
This sequence comes from Pictodentalium vernedei, assembly GCA_031216915.1. Classification (NCBI taxonomy): domain Eukaryota; kingdom Metazoa; phylum Mollusca; class Scaphopoda; order Dentaliida; family Dentaliidae; genus Pictodentalium; species Pictodentalium vernedei. The sequence continues at coordinate 138,579,092 of CM062295.1, forward strand.
CGACCCTGCGTGGACCTTCCACTTCGTGGGTGTTTTTGTAATAAGACAGCTTCCACTGCGTGACATGTAAGTTTGAGTTGAAGGAGAAAATAGTCAAAAGAAGAATTTCTTTATTTTTATGTCCGATTCTTGTGTTATTAGTATAGGAAACATTACATCAACAGTTTATACCGGTGATGGTTATTCTTCAACACATTTTGACTTGTAATGTATATGGACAAAATATTGTTAGCAGACACGCAACACTGCTACTAGCAGACGATTTTCATTCACTTTTTAGGGACCACGCCCCCTCCACCCCAACCTCTACCAGCTGGAACATCTGTGTGTTATGCTTGAAAATATTTGTATGGGTTAGTTGTTTGGATACCCAGGGTTTGCATTTTCACTCACGCAGACATTTTTGTGTCATTTCAGTGATATATCTGCAGTTTTGCCACTCGTCAACAAAACAAATCCATGATGCCGAGTCTACCTTCGCTTGTGTGAAGGGGTTCATTGCGGTATTCATTTCATTAAAAAATCAATCTTATTTTGCCCTGTCCATTAAATGAAGAGTTGAAAGTGTCTTATTTTTTCTATCTTTATTAGTATTAAATCGAAAATGCACATTTTCTCTTTCCAGGCGAAACATTTTGGTTGTTTCTATCGCATGTTTGACAGTCTTGACAGACAGTCTGATCGAAGTGTTTACCCGAAGCTACCTCTGACCTTGCATATCTTTAACGTCAAAGATGGCTGATCGGCAATGGGCTGAAAGGAGACGCCATATCAGGGTCTCGTGCGACTGGAATTGCTGGGGAATCCACGAAGCCCCGTTGTATGCCGCTATTGTCAGATTAGGTGGACGTAGGAGAGCTATAAGCCCGAATTTAGAGAATAGATTACGAACCCAAGTGAAGCCTAAGTTTAGATGTCGTTAGCGAGGATCGACTCGCACCTGTCTCAAAGTGTAGGCTATTGTATTGTGGTATTAACTCTTAGGAACGCAGAGGTTGATCGCGTAGCAGCCTGTTTTAGTATCAGAGTGCTGTGAATATCGACTCAAGGTCGACAGTGACAATTAGCGCAAGCTCGAAAGCGCATTTTGAAGTTGTGAGTTCTGCATGAACTGTGTGTATTTCAAAAGGACGGGAACATTTAAGGAGAGTTCTATCAAAGGACACATGTATAAGATATGTGACGCAGACTTGCTAAACTAGCCGACAGAGTGGATAAACGGAATCCAAATCAGAACTATGTTGCCACAAGGTAATTAACATTGCTAGTCGGGACCCCCCCCCCCCCCCCCCGGCAGTCAGAGCTGCAGACGCACACAAACGTAAAAGATTAAGACTCTGTATTTTAAGCTCCTATTACGAGCCCGCGACAGTGACATTTTGAGAGTGTACTATAGCGCCAGTACAGGGCTATAGATAGACTGAATTGATGAAAAACTGTTTAACCCCTATGATAAGTCTTTGATTTGTGTTGATCAAATTGTTAAATGTGTTGAATATGGAATGTGTTTATTTTAAACGTAAATAAAAGAATCGTTGTTACTTTAATGATAGTTTCCTTTCTGCAGCCTGAAGTGATTAGGAATCACACCTAACGAAAAATGAACCTATATTTCGAGTTCGCTCGGCAGGGAAGAAAATCATGGGGCGGTTCTAACTCAGCTCTTCGAGTCAAGTTCGGCCCATGCCCGGATTTCGAAACTCCTTGTTGGCTCGTCCCCCAATATTTTTAATGGCGAGGCTAAACAATCCCATGTCACCCCCCCCCCCCCCCCCCCCCCACCCGGATGAAGTGTTTGACAATGTGAGGTACTCGAACCACTTATTCCTGATCAAGTTCGATATTACTGTCCTATCTTCCTTGAAACTGCATTACACGTAAATCCATGTACATCAGTTAAACGTCGCATATGGTTGTACTCTCAAGGTGACTATGTTGGTCTGAATAACGCCCTTGAGAGTGTTAATTGGGATTCAATGGTCGATAGTCATAATAATGATAAAATGGTCTCAGATTTTACTGAGACTCTATTGTTCCATGTCTCTAGATATATACCCAACAACACTATCACATCCACATCTAGGAGAAAGCCCCCCCCCCCCCTCCCTCCCCTGGACGCACAATGAAATGAGATATCTAATCAGACAACGTAAACGCCTAGCAAAACGTACATATTTAGCTGGTCGCTGGAACAAGTACAAAGCTAAGCGAAACGAAGTGGTCTCTGCCATTCGGAAAGCCAAAAGTTTCCATACCAACAAAATACACACTATTCTTTCTAGTACCACAACAACGCCTTCCATGTCGTGGAAAACACTGAAGTCTGTCATTGGCAATAAATCCCAAGCTATTCCCACAATTAGTCACGATAATCTAAAGTATGTAGAAAATGTAGACAAAGCTGAAGTTTTTGACGATTATTTTTGTGCCATATCAACAGTTTATGCCACTAACGCCTCCTTGCCGTGTAATGACCAACAATTGAAAATATTACTCTTCAATCTAGAGAAGTGTACAATGCTCTGAAATCTTTAAAAAAAAACCCAAGGCCGCAGGTCTGGACTTTATCAGTCCCGTTTATTAAAAGAGTACAAAATACCCCTATGTGAACCACTGACCACTATATTTAATGTCCTTTATCTAAACCTTATTTTCCTATTGAATGGGAAAAGGCCAATGTAAGTCCTGTCCTGAAAAAGTCACCTGCCAATACAGTAACGCACTACCGCCTTATATCGTTACTAAGCTATATTAGCAAAGTATTCGAAAAGTGCATCTTTAAGCGACTTTGGGGCTTCCTAAAATCTAACAATATAATTACTCAATACCAGTCGGGATTCACGCCTAGTGACTCTACAGTTCTCCAATTGACGGCCATTTACGATGAGTTTTGTCGAGCACTGGACGAAAGTAAGGAAGTTTGAGTAGTTTTTTGCGATGTGCCCAAGGCGTTGGACAAAGTATGGCACTTAGGCCTAATTCACAAGCTCGAAAAGATTGGGGTAAGCGGCGATCAACTTTTGTTTCTTAAATCTTACCTCCGCGATAGGTCCCAGCGTGTTGTCGTTAACTCTGTTCAATCCTCTTTGAGAGCAATCAAGGCAGGAGTCCCGCAAGGGTCTATCTTAGGGCACTTACAATTTTTAATATATATTAATGACATTACTGAGAACCTGACTAGTAGTATAAAGTTATTTGCTGACGACATGTCCTTGTACATCATTGTCGAAAACACATTGCAAACGTTAGTTATTCTCAACCATGATTTATCTGTTAACAAGAATTGGGCCTCAATGTGGTTGGTGGAATTTAATCCTAGCAAAACTGAAAGTATGTTAATTTCCCGTAAACGTGATCGTGATGCCCACCCTTCTCTTATTCTTCTCGAATACCCAAATTATCGAAGTGAGCAAGCATAAACATTTAGGGCTTATTCTGAATGATCGCTGCACGTGGAACAACCACATTTCTTATACTTGTGTTAAGCTTGGGAACGTTTAGACCTTATGGGGAAGGTCAAATTCTTATTAGATCGTAGGGTCCTGGAAAAAATATACTTTGCCTTTACACGCCCACTTCTTGAATACGTTGATACTGTCTGGGGCAACTGTTCGGAATCTAATTCCCTTGATCTAGAAAAAAATACAAATTGCAGCTGTCAGGTTTCTTACAGGAGCAACTTTAAGCACTAGCAAAGCTCCACTGTACTATGAGACCTGCTGGGAAACTTTACAGCAACGGCGTCATAAACACAAACTCATCCTCTTCTACAAAATGTATAATCGCATGACACCCGGCTATGTTGCTAATAGAACACCCCGCTCCGATCATACGTTGTATGACCGTCCTTACGGTCTGCGTTCAAACAACCAGAACTATTTGCATGTTCCTTTTTGTAATACACGGTTATATCAACTGTCCTTTTCCCCGAATGTCACCAAACATTGAAATACTATTGCCCTCTCCATTCGCGAGGATACATCATAGAATAACTCTAAAAGATATCTTAACTCTGGAACCAATAGAGCACCGGGACACATTAGTTATGCATTATCCTGCCCAGCTTATATCTACCAGTGCCAATTGCGTTTGCACTGTAGTAACCTTAATTTCGATTTATATAAAAATCACATTCACCACTCACCGTTGTGTCGCTGCGGTAACTTAGAAACAGCAGAATACTTCCTGATCTACTGCCCGTATTATCAAGAGATTCGGAGAGTTACATTAGAATCTTTACTTTTTCCTTTAGATCTCGACACTCTCATGTACGGCAGTACTAACCTGCCGTATACTGAAAATTGTCTCATTTTCAGAACGGTGCAGAATTACATTATGATATCCGGGCGTTTCGGCTAGTGTTTGCGTGTGTGTGTGTGTGCGCCTGAATATGTATGTGTGTATGCCGCACATTGGCCCTGGCTGGAGCGCCTGTGTGTTATAATGTATATATTCCAGATGTGCTTCGACAGTTAACCCCTCTTATACTGCATAAGTATTATTCTGTAGCGTAATTGGATGCTCGCATTCCGAACGCAGAACAACAAACCCCGAAATATGGATGGATTGATTGATTGATTAGTGATTCTAACATAATTTTCATATGTTCCTGTCTCAGACATGATCATTCTGACTGGATGTATTTGCTTTATACGTGTGGGTTCCATCAATTGCAGTTTGATAACTCTATGAACTCTACCCTTCCTATCAACTGCCATCTTTCATTTTGTGAAATTTTTGACCTTGGGAGACGACTCGCATAAGCCATAGGCTTCCTGTTGAATCCCTGTCACCTGTTGTACTTCCTATTTATGCAATGTATACAAACCCATTGTTATTCATTTATATTCTGTCCTCCAACTTTTTTATGTATACATTTTTCTACAATTCATGAATAAATATTGTTTAAACTAAACCGGGGAGGTAAAGAACAGGAATAACACCCTCTGGTGTGGCACATGATCGTATGGCCTGCTTCCCTCCCTTAATCTTGGTCTTGATCTCAACCTATCTAATTAAAACGTCCAATATAAACTCAAGTAGGATTCAAACCGCGGAGGTCAAGAGCAGGAATAACACCATCGGGTGTGGCACATGATGGTATGGCCCGCTTCCCTCCCTTATCTCGATCTCAACCTATCTAATTAAAACGCCTATATATATATTAACTCAAGTTGGAATCAAACCGGGGAGGTAAAGAACAGGAATAACACCCTCGGGTGTGGCACATGAACGTATGACCTCCTTCCCTCCCTTAATCTTAATCTTGATCTCAACCTATCTAATTAAAACGTCCCATATTAACTAAAGTAGGAGTCAAACCGGGAAGGCAAAGAGCAGGAATAACACCCTCGGGTGTGGCACATGATCGTATGCCTTGATCTCCTCCCTTAATCCCAATCTCGAGCCCCACCTATCAAGATGACCAAGTAGGAATCAATCCGCGGGGGGGAAGGAGCAGGAGGCACCCTCGGGTGTGGCATATAAGCGTCACAGTCTTCTTTCGGCCCTTTAAACTTAAAAACAATCCACTCTACCAAAGATGGCCTCCTTACTGTGTTAGCACTCTTACTCTACTGTATACAAGTAATAATACAACCTACTAATTCTGTTTTTTTCTATTTTAAGCAGGTACCTACAGATGTTTTTCTTTGAATCATCCACCTCCCAATAACCTCTATGGATTAACTTTAACCGCTATGGAACAAAGTAACCGCTATGGACTTTGAACATCCTTCACTCCATCCCTAGAAGTGGTCATCCACATCCCTGGATTACGAGCGTTGGTCCTGCGTCCCACTTATTGCCCCTTTTTGTAAACGCCATTAGCGCGCATTCTTCTCCGGCCAAATAGGTTACCATGCAGGCTTTCCCCCGAACCAAGGAAGTTCGGGTCTTTCACTGGGTGGTCCCCAAAGTGGCCGTTGTTGTTTCTTCTCCATGATCTGATGCAATCCTAAAAACAGAACCCAACAAAGAAGCCAACTCAGCCACCGTCGATGACCTGAGGCAGACTATACTTGCCAATGATGGCCCATCACAACAAGACCATCCAAAAAGTGGCAGATTATACTTGCCTGAATATATCATCACTGCACCCTCGCGGAGAGGTAGTACCTTTGCTGAGAGGACCCCCTCCCACACTAGTCCTCACCTGAGGGTTTAGACCAGAAAAACATCAAAATACCACCACAACTCCCAGGAACACCATAATCGCGGACATTTGCTGAGTGCCCCAACCTTTTCCTCCTTTGACGCGCCTGGACATGTTGCTAGAAACTATATTCTACAGTTAAAATTGGTCGAAAGAGGCTTGCCCCATACTGTCCCAGCGCCTTCGGCGCGCGAAACCATTTCATCTGCTTAATTGATTGATGTTGGTCCATGAGCTGCAATTTGTTGGTCCTGTTTCTATATAGTATTTTTTGTAATAATGCGAAAAGATAGGGGGTGGGGGGGGGGGGGGGGGGGGGTGGGGGTAAATATTTTCTTTAAAATTACTTACGGAAGCGTTGTGGCCGCATCTACGCTCTATATTAAGCATATTTTTATCAGAAACTAATAATATTCTCTTCAAGTTGCAGGTGAACAGAAACCAAGAAACAGAAGCTACTAATATCTTTTTTTCTAGTTTATTTCAGATGACCCGAAACTAAATTTCAGATGAACACAACAGAAAAGAGACTAATATATTTTTCTCGATTATTTCCAATGACTAGAAATTAATTTTCGTTTATTTCAGATGAACAGAAAGTACGGAAATATTTTTCTTTTATTGAAGATGGTTCACTAAAGTCCCGCCTAGTATCTCTTCGTGCCGTGAACCGGTAACACAAATTATTCAGTTTACGAATAGGTCCTAATTTGTGTCTAAGTCTAAGCAGACACAACTCCGACCCCATTGTTATGACAAGTTCTTTTTGCTGAATCCAAATAACTTTTGTAAAAAAAAAACAATGGGGGCATAACAAATAAGAAATATTTTTTTAATAGGGGCCGTTCTGTCCAAAGATGTGGATCGTTTTGTCTCGAAATCTGGGCCGTTCCGTCTCAAAATCAATCTTGACCATTTCGTCTATGGGCCGTTTCGTCCTGCTACATACTAAATAACAATAAAACCTTTACTAACTTAATTTAAAAAAAAAAACACACCAAAATAGATCCGATAAGCAAATATACAGTAACAGAATTAACGGAACGCAGACAAAATGCCAATGAACAAAATGCCAATGGTCAAAATGCCAGTAGAGGTGAAAAGCGGATTCGAGCCCACTCGAAGTTCCTAAAAACTCCTAGAGGCTTCTCGCAATTTTTTAGCTTATTTTCTCGAACAAAATCGCTCGAAAATACGAGCCCACTAGAAGACTGGGCTGGTATATTCCACGAGACGACACGCGACTTGGGGGAAGTTTTTCAAGTGTTTCCTCTGAGCAAAATAAGGCTTAGGAAATCTTAGAAAATTTTCGAAATCATTCAGTTGGAGCACAATGCGAGAAATCACTCCATTTTTTACCGGAGGTGACAGTGGAGATACGCAAATCCGAGATGAAATCGAAGACAGAACTAAACCGTATTATTTTACCAGGGTTTCTGAGTTTTTACACGAATGTTGAACGAATGTTGAACGCTGAACACTGATCTAACTTCACGGACCTGTTTTTTCTCGCCCGAATTGGTCGATTTCACCGAAACATCTCTTATTTCAAATAACAAATCGCGAGTCAAAATTTCAAAACATGTAATTTTCTGCCGGTTTTTCAAGTTTAACATCGATAGATTTAATCAATTTGGCAGTGATGTCTCACATGCGAAAGATATTCAATCGTTAAATGGTGAAAAACGTGTAATTATCTGTTTGCGTTTTATAGTGTTTCTCACTCGAAGTGATCGATTTGACATTGATCTCTTGGAGGTATGAGAATTTTTTACCCCTGTGCCCGAATTTGATCCATCGCGGTTCTGTTTGTTCCGTAGTGTTTGACCAACAGATGTGGTCGATTTCACAGAGGTCTTCCGGATGTGTGACATTTTCAACCTTGTGACATGCGAAATGGCGAATGCTTGGCTCCAAATGGGGATGAGAGAAAGTATGGCAAAAACATTCATGAACATACTGTGATAGAGCAGAGGTTCGACTATCACATGACAACCAACAGGGACTGTGTTCGCGGTGGATATATATGTTTATGAGCGGATGATAGCGAGACACTTTTCGACAGGAGAGATTGGTGAGTGTACTGCGACGGAGTGGCGATCCGACTGCTATTACCACCCGATTTCTTGGGAGTGAGATATAACCAACATTCAGGCAAAGGATTCATGAACATACTGTGATACAGAGATCCGAGTACTATCACCACGACATTTCGGGAGTGTGAAATATGATCAACATTCTAGCAAATGATTCGTAGACATACTGAGATAGGGAGATCTAACTACAATTACTGCGACATTTCAGGAGAATGAAACATGGCCATCCTTCGAGCAAGTGATTCGTGAACATACTGAGACAGAGAGATTCGAGTGCTATCACCATACGCGACTTGGGGGTGGGCTTTTAAGTATTTTCTCCAAACAAAATAAATCTCAGTAAATCTTAGAAAAAATTGAGATTATCCAGTTCTAGCCCAATGTGAGAAATCACTGCATTTTTTTACCAGAGATGACAGTAAAGATATGCCAGCTCGAGATGAAGTTGAAGACAGAGCTAAACAATGTTTTTTTACTGGGCGTTTTAGGTGTTTTTTCGCTCGAATTGATCGGTTTCATCGAAATATCTCGGATGTGAAGTTACAAATTGCGAGTCAAAATGTCAAAACGTATGTGTAATTTTCTGTCTATGTTTTCAAGTGTATCATCGACGGATTTAGTCAATTTGGCGGTGATGTTTCGCATGCGAAAGATTTCGAATCGATTTCAGGAGAGGAATATGACAAACATCCCGGTGAGAGATTCGTAAATATACTAAGATAGAGAGATCTGACGGCTATTACTACTCCATTTCAGGAGAGTGAAACAAGCCCAACATTCAGGTAAATGATTTGTGAACATAATGAGAAAGAGAGATTCAACTGCTATCACCACGGAATTTCAGAAGAGAGAAACATAACCAACTTCCAGGTGAGAGACTTGTCAATATATTGCCACGGAGTAGAGATATGACTGCTGATACTACCCCATTTCAAGAGAATAAAACATGATAAACTTTCGGGTTAGAGGCTCGTGAATGTACTTCGACAGAGTTGAAGTCTGATTACTATCACTACCCCTTTCAGGAGATTGAAACATGACAACTTGCGGGTAAGAGACTCGTGAATAAACTGCGACAGAGTGGAGATCTGACTCTTATTACCACAACATTTCAGGAGAGAGGAATATGACAAAATCTTCGAGCAAGAGACTAGTAAACATACTGTGACAGAGTAGAGATCGGACAACTATTACTACTCCATTTTGGGAAAGTAAAATATATTATATATGACAAGCATTCGACAAGAGAGATTCATAAACATACTGTGACAGAGTGTAGATCTGACCGCCATTACTACCTGTTGTATCCACCTTCAAGTACATTCCAATTTCTGTATCTTGTGTAGTACATTGCCGAGTCACGGTTTTTTATGTTACCCGAAATCACAGGAAATAAATTTCATAAGTTGAATACGCAATTGATCATTCACAGCTTATATACTTCCCTTTGACACGACATAAATGGCGACGAGTACGGTATTGCAAAATGCCAAGAAGAACCCGAAAATTACACTTAATATAGATCAATTCCATGCTTATTGAACAGACTTGTTTTTGAAACATCCTATTTCCTTAGTTCGTGCTACACATGTTTCTGCCCATCTGCGGCATCGTTTTCTAACGAGTGTTCGGGTACAAACTTTATGGTTTAAAGTACTATATACAATACAAACATTTGCAATTATCATGAATAATTTGTCACCTCCGCCTAATTTTTTACCGACACCCAGTACTCCAACAATACCCTGGCATCAGTGGCGAAATACATTCGAGACTTACCTCACTGCAATCGACGGAGATGCATACAGCTGTGAACGAAAAAAGGCTATTCTGTTACATTGTTTGGGCGTCGAAGGTCAGCGTATATTCCAGTCACTAACATTAGTTCCTGAAGAAGATGAAGTCGATATTTTTGGCCGGTGTATGAAAACTTTGCAAAAACATTTTGAACCTGTCATAAATATTGTTGCAGAACGTTACCGATTCAGACAAAGAGCGCAACAACAGGGCGAAAGTATTGATGAATACGTAGCAGCACTACATGAACTTATTACTACTTGCCAATTCGGTGCAATGCAAAATGAAATGATAAGGGATCAGCTTGTCGAGAAAACCTGTGTCAACAGAATTCGTGAGCGTTTACTTCTTGAACCAAACTTAACTCTAGAAAATGCTCTAGTGATTGCACGTAGAACAGAAACCGCTTTGAAGGAAGCACGGTCAATTACAAATTCCTGCGCAAATAATATCGCCACACCAAGTAAAAATTCTGTATGTTCTGTGAAACCAAAATTTTCAAAACAAACAAATAGAAGCTCAACTGCTTTTAATAAATCGAAACAAAATTCTACTGTTTGCTACCGTTGCAGATCGCTTGAACACTTAGCCAGTTTTTTCAAATGCCCAGCCAAGAACATTAAATGTAAATCTTGTAGTAAGATAGGACATTATGCAAAAGTTTGCCGATCAAAAGCCAAACGAGTCAATTGCGTCATAGATAACCCAAATGCTGATACCGATGAAGACCATACTTCAAATTATATTTTCACAATCAAATCAACAACACAGAAAACAATACTTTGTGACATTTTCGTCGAAAATCAAAACATTAAAATGGTTGTGGATACCGGTTCAAATCAAACGATCATTCCAGCCGAGACCTACCGAAAACATTTTAGTCATATGAAGTTACACAAAAGTGATGTTGAATTGAAATGTTACAATGACACTACTTTACGACTTCTCAGATATTTTGAGGCGAACGTTAAATTCAAGAAAAGACAAGCAAATTCGAAAATTTATGTTACTGCAACTTCAAAATCCAAAACTGCATTGTTGGGTTTAAATTTATTCATGGCATTAAAGATGAAGATAAACACCTCATCAAATTGTGCATCAGTTCTACATACAATTCCACAAAATATTAATACTGAATTACCGGAAAATAATTCAAAATATGCTAACTTATTCAGTGATAAGTTAGGCTGTGCAAAACACTTCTTTCACAAGATAAAACTGAAGGAAAATGCCATTCCCGAAGCATATTCTGTTCGCAATGTACCATTTAGTGTTCGGAATCCACTTTCTGACCAACTCGAGAAACTTCTACAAGAAGGCATAATTGAGAACACTGAGTCCAGTGAATTTGTTTCAACGATAGTGGTTGTTCGAAAAGCAAATAACTCTATACGACTTTGTGTCGACTTGCAACATGTAAATCAAAATATTGTTGTCGATAAGCATCCCTTACCGAATGTAAATGAACTTTTATCTGCAGTTGGAAATGCTAAAATATTTTCCAAATTGGTTATGTCGTCAGCTTACCACCAAATCAGATTGACACCTGAATCAAAACAGTACACTGCTTTCATAACACCTGATGGGTTGTTTCAGTTTACACGACTTCCTTTTGGTTTAGCTTCGAGTTCTGCTGTATTTCAACGCATGGTCGATACTTTATTCAAGAACGTTCCAAATGTCGAATGTTTTCAAGACGACATACTCATTCATGCTACAAATATGTCCATTCATGACTCTACTCTTACCACAGTGTTAGACATTTTACAACAAGGGGGTCTTCATTTGAATCGCGAAAAGTGTACATTTTGATGTGAAACAGTTACTTATTTAGGTCACACACTTTCTGAAAAGGGTCTTACATCTACTCCTTCTCTAGTAGATGCCATTATAAATGCACCATGTCCAGACAATCACAAACAATTGAAAAGTTTTCTTGGGTTGTGCGGATACTACTCCAAATTCATACAGAATTTTGCTACAAAAGTTAACCCATTACGTCAAATTCTACAAGAAGAAAGAACATTCAAATGGAATGATGAATGCAACACTTGTTTTGAACAATTAAAAAATGACATCAGTTCCTGTTCAGTTTTAGCATCTTTTGACCCAAATGCTCCTACCATTATTACTACAGATGCGAGTGAATACGGCCTGGGAGCATTCTTGCATCAAATTCAAAATAATCAAGATACTCTTATCGCTTTTGCCTCACGTTCTTTGACAAAGACTGAGAAAAACTATTCAGTAATTGAAAAGGAGGCCTTTGCTTCTGTGTGGGCAGTAGAACATTGGAGAACATATGTTTGGGGTAGACCGTTTACACTTCAATGCGATCATAAACCACTTACAGTTCTTTTCGCTTCTAACGGCGCTAACAAAAGGACGAATGCTAGAATTGCTAGATGGAGAACACGTTTACTTGAATTCAACTTTACAATTTCATACCTACCAGGCTCTACAAATTCTACAGCGGACTGTTTGTCAAGACTACCACTTCAGACTGCTGATGTAATGAATGACATGAATGTTCATGGAGACTTGATTGCTCATATTTCACTCACTGTAAACAAAAGAATTTCTGAGCAAAAATATTACACTGAATCATCAAAGAATGAGACGTTACAAGCAGTATGTGAATACATGAAGTCTACGTGGCCAGCAAGAAAAACTTTAAATTCTGAACTTGTTTCAATGTTTGATGTCAAAGATGAACTTTCTATACATAACGACTGCATCCTCCGTGGTGATAGACTTGTTATTCCTAAATCGTTACAACAGAAACTTTTGAATATTGCTCATGAAGGTAATTTTGGCATGACTGTAACAAAAAGGCGTTTACGTCAAGATTTTTGGTGGCCATCAATGGATAAACTTGTGGAAAATCTTATCAAAAACTACTATGTTTGTGCAGAAAGTGACAAGTCCTACAAAACTCACTATGCACCGATGACTAATGTTAAACTTCCCGATAAACCATGGGAAAAAGTTGCATTTGATGTAATGGGTCCTTATGAATATCAACCAAGGCATTTACAATATGTGATGGTTCTTATTGACAACCATTCAAAATGGGTTGAACTCATGTTTACAAACAGCCCTACTACTGATAATGTTATTGACTTTCTTTCGAAAATATTCAGTCAAGAAGGACTTCCATGTGAGCTCGTCACAGACAATGGCGTGCAGTTTACTTCTCACCAAATGAAAAGTTTCTTGTCACAAAACGGTATTCATCACACACGCTCATCATTATATTATGCACGGTCAAATGGGCTTGTAGAGCGTGCAAATCGTATGATTAAGGAGGGATTACAGTGCGCTACAATTGAAGGACATTCATGGAAAGAAGCTATCCGTGATCGTTTGTTCACATACAGAGTAACTCCCCATTCTACTACTAATGTATCACCTTTTGAGTTGTTAAGAGGGAGGAAACCTCGAACAAGACTAAACATTTTTGAAAATAAAATTTCTTCTGTTTCAAAACCAAAGAATGATAACCTACATAAAACTATCTTAAAACATCAACTGAAGTCGAAGAAATATACTGATGTTAGATTAAGTGTCAAACCACATACATTCAAACCTGGAGACATTGTGAAAGCCAAACTTCCCAATTTAGTACCAAAAGGACACTCAAAGTTTTCCAAAACTCACACAGTTCAGAAAGTTCAGGGCAACTGTATTATCCTAGAAAACAACAAGAAATGGAACTGTTCTAAACTAATTAAATTGCCAACATCAACACTGCCACTTCAGTCAGCTGATAATGAGGACTTATCATATGACCTGTTTGATAACTCAGAAGTTCAAGAAGATTCTACTTTGTCCCCCACATCAACTGACAGATCACTCGAAAGACCAGTGTGAAACAGAAAACCCCCCAGTTGGTTAAATGAGTACTGTACAACCTAGTCCACATGAACCTTACTTTAACAAAGGGGGATATGTTGTATCCACCTTCAAGTACATTCCAATTTCTGTACCTTGTGTAGTACATTGTCGAGTCACGGTTTTTTATGTTACCCGAAATCACAGGAAATAAATTTCATAAGTTGAATACACAATTGATCATTCACAGCTTATATACTTCCCTACGACACGACACTACCCCATTTCAGGAGAGTGGAATATGACAAAACCTTCGAGCAAGTGATTCGTGAACATACTGAGATGGAGAGAGATCTGACTACTATTATTACCTCATTTCAGGAGATTGAAATATGACAAACATTAAGTTAAGATATTCGTGATCATACTAAGATAGAGAGATCTGACTGCTATTACTACAACAATTCATGAGAGTCGAATATGACAAACCTTCGACAAGAGAGATTCCTAAACACACTGGGGCAGAGTGGGGACCTGACTACTATCAGTCCCCCATTCCAAGAGAGTGAAACGTGTCAAACTTTCAGACGAGTAATTCGAGAACATACTGAGATAGAGAGACCAGACTGTTCTCACCACAGCATTTCAGAAAATTGAATCATGACCAGCTTCCACGTTATTTATTTAGTTATGTATTAAGGTTTAACAACACTTTAACAGCCAAGGTAATATCATGTCGGTGACAGTTTTACGGGTGGAGGAAGCTGGAGTACCCGGAGAGAACCACCGAGCAACGGCGAGCAGCTGCCAGCTCCCCAACATCGTAACTCTGCACTGCAGGACAGGCAGGGTTGGATTGGCTGAAGACTGCGCACCATCGACGTGCAGTATGCCTTAGTACAAAGTGTCATTGTGTGCACATGTGGACAATCGGAGTTAAGTACATTGCCCAATTTTAAGGACACAACTTGGGAGTCAGCTTCCATGTTAGAGATTAGTGAACATATTGTGACAGAGAGGAGGACCGACTACTATTACTATATCATTTCAGGTAAGTGAAATATGACCAAACTTTCGAATGAGAGACTCGTGAACGTACTGAGATAGAGAGATCCAACTGTTATCACCACAACATTTTAGGAGACTGATACATGACCAACTTTCACGTTAGAGATTAGTGAACATGCTTCGACAAAGCGGAGAGCTGTCATACTTCGACAAAGTGGAGAGCTGTCCGCTATTACTATCTCATTCCAGGAGAGTGAAATATGACAAATTTTCGATCAAGAGACTCTAGAACGAACTGAGATAGAGTGATCTAACCACTATTACTATCCCATTGCAGGGAAAAGGAATATGCCAAAATTTTTTGGCAGAAGCGCAGTGAATATACTGAAATCTACCACCACAGAAAAACTTAATAGACACGAGCAATGTGAATAAAACTTTTGTGTTTTTTCCCGCTAATGGACACAGCGCCTTTCACCTGACTCACCTGCAAATGTTAATGCTGACTATAAAAATACTGCATAGGAAGTGCCTTTTGATGTACACATTTTATGTAAGTCACAAGAGCGAATTATGTGTTTTTTAAAATTGAAATTTAGCTTGTTTTAATCGTTGTTGAAACGTTATGGAAGAACTCCTCTAAAAGGTCGTCCCTGTGCTAACCTTTCAGCGCAGAACGAACTAGCTAGCATGGTGGTGTATGGTCCCTTGTTCACTATGGCGTGGCCTCTCAACCACACGCTACATAAACTATAACGGGACACCTGGCACGTGGCTTCCAAATGACTAATATATGTCCCTTTTGCTAGGCATTTAGTTGAGAAGAATCACACAGCGCGTAACAAGTAAAACAAAAAAGAATTTTCGAATGAATATAAGCCAAACATACACGAAGTAGTTCTTCAATGTAATGAAATCGAAGTAAATAACTAATTCTTCTTTTTTTGAAAAATGTTCTACTGGTGTACTTAATAATAGGTGCTTTTAGAGTAATATCATTCTTCTTTAGTGGCAAAAAATCCGAGAAATGGTTACTTTGAAATGTTTCTTTGTTCAATTCTAATTTATTTTTCCTTCCAATATTATTATTTTGTCAGATATTCTGAAAAAACCTCTTAGGTATTAGGAAGGGAGTTATCATCAAATGAAAGGTTTCAACGTGTAGAGGTAAAATGGAGTGATCGACCCTTCTCGGGGATGGGTCTGAGGGGCATCAATAACTCAAGTTTTAGAAAGGTAGGCATGCAATACATCATTTTAAAGGTATTAATGTGTGTAGTCTGAATATTGATATTTGCCCTCCCCATGGGGGTGAGGCCAAGGGTAAAGCATCAAAAACCCAAGTTTTAGAAAGGTTGTCATGTGATACAGCATTTTAATGGTCTTGACGCGTGAAGTCCGAATATTTGGTATTTGTCTCTTTCTGAGAGGTGGGGTGGGGCTGAGGGTAAGGCATCAAAAACTCAAGTTTTAGAAAGGTTGTCATATGATACATCATTTTAAAGGTCTTGACACGTGTAGTTAGAATATTTGGTATTTGCCCCTCCCCGATGGGGTGGGTCTGAGGGTACGGCATCAAAAACTCAAGTTTTAGAAAGGTTGTCATGCCATGTATCAAACTAAAGGGTTCAATGCGTCGAGTTCCACTATGTGGTGATCGACCCTCCCAAATGTGTGTGTGGATGGGTCTGGATGTGCAAGGAAAAAAGTAGTAAGCTTCATTTTTATGAAAAATGAAAATATCAGTGACACTGTAGCTCAGCTTGTTTAAGACATATACATGTATAGTATGTGACACAGCATGACAAACATCTAGGTAATGACCTGATAACAAAGGTGTATGTAAAGTATTGTAACGGTCTGTACATAAATGCTGACCATAGCCTGTAACAAATATATAGGTAAAGTATTGTAAAACTGCTGTCACAGTTAGATGCTAAACTAGAAAAGAAATTTTTGAGTCCCAGAGTGGGTCTGACTGAACCCAAAAATATTTGTTTTCATAGCACAGTGATAACAAAGGCATCCCAAAATACTCGTTCCTATCAGAAGGTGATAACAAAGGTATCCCAAGAAGTTTTGTGAAGATCAGTTCATAAATACAGACTCTAGCCCGAGCCGTATTGACATGTGCACTTACAGCGTATAAGTAGCAATGAATAAATCAAAGTTCAACTATTTTGCATAATTTCTGCACATATTATATGTGATGTATTCCATGTTAATAAACATTCCTACAAAAACTTATTCAAATCAGAACTTTCATACAGAAGTTCTGTACAAAAAACTGATTACACTAATTTTGGTACAAAAAGGCTGCTGGTGGCCATCTTGTATTTTGGACAGCACCCAAAAACGCTTGTTCTCATCCAACGGTGATAACAAAGGTACCCAAGAAGTTTCGTAAAGATCAGTTCATAAATACGTCCTCGAGCCTGAGCCGTATAGAAGGTGTGTACAAAAAAAACTGATTGGACCTAATTTTGGTACAAAATGGCCACTGGCAGCCATCTTGAATTTTGGTCCCCACCCAGAAACATTCGTTCTCATCCCAAGGTGAAAATATAGGTACCTAAGAAGTTTCGTGAAGATCGGTTCAGAAATACAGACTCTAGCCCGAGCCGTATTAACATGTGCACTTACTGTGTGTAAGTAGCACTGAATAAATCAAAGTTCATCTAATTTGCATAATTTCTACTCGAGAACAAAACCTGTATTATATGTGATGTAATCCATGTTTCTAAACATTCATACAGAAATTTATTCAAATCAGAACTTTCATACAGAAGTTCTGTACAAAAAAAACTGATTGCACTAATTTTGGTACAAAATGGCCGCCGTCAGCCATCTTGAATTTCGGACTGCTCCCAAAAACACTCGTTCTCGTCCCAAGGTGATAACAAAGGTACCCAAGAAGTTTCGTAAAGATTGGTTTATAAATACGGACTCTAGCTTGAGCTGTATTGGCATTTGCATTTACAGTGCTGAAAGTAAAACTAAATACATCAAAGTTAGTCTAATTCGCATAATTTACGCACGAGAAAAAAACCTGTATTATATGTGATGTATCCCATGATACTAAACATTCATACAAAAAAATTCAAATCAAAGCTTTCATATGGAAGTTCTGCACAAAAATCTGATTGCACCTAATTTTGTACAAAATGGCTGCCAGCGGCCATCTTGAATTTCCAACCAGACCCCAAAAACACTCGTTCTCGTCCCTCAGTGATAACAAAGATACCCATGAAGTTTCGTAAAGATCAGTTCATAAATACGGCCTCTGGTCCGAGCCGTATTGGCATTTGCACTCACAGTGCTGAAAGTAACATTAAATGAATCAAAGTTAGTCTAATTTGCATAATTTACGCACGAAAAAAAACCCCGTATTATATGTGATGTATCCCATGATACTAAACATTCATAAAAAATTATTCAAATCAGAGTTTTCATACAGAAGTTCTGGGCAAAAATCGCCCGCTGGTTCTAAGATCTGCGTTTGAATAAATACTTTTATTTTAACTGCTTTAGAAAGGTTGTCATGTGATACATCATTTTAAAGGTCTTGACGCGGGTAGTCCGAATATTTGCTATTTGTTCCTCCCTAAGGAGGTGGGGCTGAGGGCAAGGCATAAAAAAAATCAGGTTTTAGAAAGGTTGCCATGTCACATATCAAATTAAAGGGTTTGATGCGTAGAGTTCCACTATGTGGCGATTGACCCTCCCAAGTGTGTGTGTGGATGGGATTGAAGGTGCAAGAATAAAAATAGTAAGCTTCATTTTTATGAAAAAACTGAGCGCTACTGTCGTTTGTATGACTGTTACACTGAAGGTGTCTCCAGTTTTTTATGTGTTCCCATCACGGGTCATTAAACAAATTATCACCCGCTGATTCTAAGATCTGTGTTTGAATGAATACTTTCATTTTAACGTGTTTTAAATACGTCACCTGCAATTATTACAAAGACACACACAAAACATGACTGAATAAGATTTCTAAATGTCCTTTTGGCTAGGTATCTCTTTTAAGAAAACATTCCATTGTTTGTGTAATATGAAGAAAGAGCAGCGATGTCTTCATGTTTTCGGACCCATATATATATACATACATACACTTCTAGTGGAGAAATGAACAAGACTTTCTGCTGTGGAACCTCGAGTCTCCATGTCATTGTTTTCTCAGTCGACTTTTGTGTTCAATGTCACTTTCGAAGATCTGATGACTGCTTATACCGCCTGACTGTAAAAAAAACAGAATAAGAAAGAAAGACAAATATATATATACATATTTCGGAGGTGTGCTGTTGAATCAAGAGAGTGTGACGTCATGCCATTCCATCGAGTGTGATGAGAGTTATCGCCTAAAACAGAACACATATGCGGAAAAAATGTCATCTCCATAAGAGAGGGATAATTTACTTTGATAAGAATACGTCACAAACAACCACCACCTGGAATGAGGTAGTAATAGTGGTCAGATCTCTGCTCTGTCACAGTTATGTTCACTAATCTTTGACGTGGAAGCTGATCATGTTTGAAGCTCCTGAAATGGGGTGGTAATAGTAGTCAGATCTCTCTATCCCAGTACGTTCACGAGCCTCTTGCTCGAAAGTTTGGTCATATTTCGCTTTTCTGAAATGATGTAGTAATAGTAGTTGGACCTCCTCTCTGTCACAGTTTGTTCACTAATCTCTAACGTGGAAGCTGGCCATGATTCAATCTCCTGAAATGCCGTGGTGATGACAGTAGGATCTCTCTATCTCAGTATGTTCTCGAATTACTTGTCTGAAAGTTTGACATGTTTCACTCTCTTGAAATGTGGGAGTGGTAGTAGTCAGATCCCCTCTCTGTCCCTGTGTGTTTACGAATCTCTCTTGCCGAATGTTTGTCATATTCCACTATCATGAAATGTTGTAGTAATAACAGTCAGATCTCTCTAGCTTAGAATGTTCACGAATATCTTACCTGGATGTTTATCATATTTCAGTCTCCCGAAATGGGGTAATAATAGTAGTCAGATCTCTCTCTATCGCCATATGTTCAGAAATCACTTGCTCGAAGGTTTTGTCATATTCCACTCTCCTGAAATAGGGTAGTAATAGCGATCAGATCTTCACTCTGTCACAGTATGTTTACGAATCTCTCTTGTCGAATGTTTGTCATATTCCACTCTCCTGGAAGGCTGAAAGGTCATAGTAATAACAGTCAGATCTCTCTCTCTCTCTCTCTCTCTCTCTCTCTCTCTCTCTCTCTCTCTTAAAACAAGTCTAAAACAAGTCTCTCACCTGAAAGTTGGTGATGTTTCTCTCTCCTGAAAAGTCGTGGTGAAAGCAGTTGAATATCTCTATCTCATTATGTTCACGAATCATTTGCTGAAAGTTGGGCTTGTTTCACTCTCCTGAAATGGAGTAGTAATAGCATTCAGATCTCTCTATCTTAGTAGTATGTCCACGAACCTCTTACTGGGATGTTTGTCATATTCCTCTCTCCTGAAATCGATTGGAAATCGTTGGCATGCGAAACATCGCCACCAAATTGACTAAATCCGTCGATGATACACTTGAAAACATAGAGAGAAAATTGCACACATGTTTTGACATTTTGACTCACGATTTGTAATTTCGCATCAGAGATATTTCGATGAAACCGACCAATTCGAGCGAGAAAACACCTAAAACGCCCACTAAAACGACATGGTTTAGCTTTGTATCCAACTTCAACTCGAACTGGCATATCTTTACTGTCATCTCTGGTACAAACTGCAGTGATTTCTCGTACTGGACCAGAACTGGATCATCTCAAAATTGTTTCTAAGATTTTCTAAGATTTATTTTTGCTCCGAGAAAACACTTAAAAAGCCCATCTCCAAGTCGCGTATGGTGACAGCACTCGAATCTCTCTATCTCAGTATGTTCACGAATCACTTTCTGGAATGGGGCTATCACTAAAAAGTGTAAACCGAGTCTGAGTCGGAAAAAGGTGTAGACAGAAAATTCAAATTGCCACAAAAGTCTTAAAATACAAACAATGAACATAATTTCATTATTATATTATGCACATATATAACGAAATTATGATCAAAGATAAAGTAGGAAATAAATTTTGTTTTTGATGATTTTATGACCAAAATTCCTCGAAAAACACACTAAAAAGTGTAAACGAAAAGTGACGCCGAGTCGGCAAATGGCAATGAGGTAACACATACCGGACTTAATTTGTCTCACTCGGATGAAATATTGGAGTGTGTGAAGACACGGGTTCTCGACACAGACTGAGAACCCAGCGTATAAAAAGCATTCTGCCAGTGTCTCTAGCACCCAGCAAACGATCTACTTCAGTTAAAATATCTCTATTTCCAAGAACAAGTTGCAGTTCTGGAAAAAATGCAAATTCAATCACAAAATTGTCCAAAGTGTATGCCAGGGTAAGAGTGTTGTACGCTGCGTCATGTGTCAGTCTAGTTTTCTTATTCATTGCATAACGTTGATTTTCCACTTGTTTTTTTTTTGTTTTTTGTGTTCACTACTCCTTGCTTGGCAGTTGAAATGCCCGAAAGAGTCACACTGTCTCTGTAGACTACAGCCGGTTCCTTCTCACAACACTTGTCTTTTAAAGACGTTAAAGTCGACTTCAAAGTTCTTTTATATGGTTGTTGTTTTAAACTCGCATTTCCACGAGGCCTGTCCACATTAACATTTTCATCTCCAATATAGTGGAGCAAAGTCAATTCAGTATCATAAGATATATAATAACTCTTTGGCCAGCCGCTGATTTGTCGCGGTCCTCATAAGAGAAGGCCATCATTCCCCCTGCACCCCACCCCCTCTTCCCCTCCTCTCCTCCCAGCATTCAGATATAAACTGCTTAATAGTGTCCCTCACTTCCTCTTTTTCAATTTCTTCAATAAGCATTACTACCCTCTCCCTCGTGTCCCCCTTCAGCCATCTATCCTTTGTTTCTTCACCCCACTTCTGCATTATTCTTCCAGTAAATTTTATTCTATGAGGTATATACTGTGGGCATTCCAAGAGAAAATGTTCCAGGGTCTCCACTACTCCAGAGTGGCACATTTGGCATCCCTTTTCCCCATCTCTCCCAATTTTTCCCCGAAGCTCCAGTGATCTTGATCTCAGTTTGAACAGCAGCGACCCTCCAAAGGTGCCATCTAGGTACTTCTCAAAAGCTGGCTTTTCTTTATATTGTAACCCCTGCAGTGATCTTTTCACGCTAACCCCTGCTCGCCAGTTTCGATTGCAGTCTTCCATGACTCTCTCTTTGACAAACCTTTTGCCTTCTTTCATTCCTACTTCTATGTTTGTGACCTCTATAGAGTAATTGTCCATTAGTTCCCTCACATGTTTTGACCACCCCGTTTCTATATTAGAATTCCAAATGGTATCGAGCATCAATTTGCACCACCGGTTGTCAGGCAGGTTTCTCAAGTAGTTAAAGTAACACAGTTTTCCCAAATCTACCCTGTCCTTGATTTTCATCCACCCAAGCTCCCCCCTTACTGCTTCCAAAGCTGCAGCATTACTCGACCCTGTTATCCATCTGCCGGCATCATTCTGAGTACTTTCCAACTTCTTAATAACGGTTTGGTTTAATGGAATCACGTCCGTGCCATACGTTATACTTGGTAAACCCACCCTCTCCCACAGTGTTTTCCCCACAAAGACCTTATTGAAACTATTTTTCCCTAAAAGTTTTAGTTGGTTCAGAATTCTTTTCCCCTTCAGAATCAGTTTGGCTGAGTAATTTCTGTACACCCCTCTTCCCGTTATATTTATGCTTACCCCTAGATACTCATACTCTCCCGTTTCTCCTACAGTGATTTGTTTGCTTTCCCCTTCGGGGATTGAGAACTCCCCCACTCTCCATCTCTTCGTCATATCTACCTTGCGTCCAACGGGTATTACCTTGCTTTTATTTTCATTTAGTTCGAGTCGCCAAGTGTTCCCATATCTACCAACAATTTCCATCAGTTTCTCTAGCCCCTGTTCAGTTCTAGACATTAACACCATGTCGTCCGCAAAGAATAAGCCTGGTATCTTTATGTCTCCAACATTTACCCCCTCCGCACTCTGAATTAGTTCGTCCCCTAAATCTTTAACATACAATGCAAACAAAATCGGTGAAAAGATACACCCCTGCTTGAGGCCTATATCCATAGGGACTCGTTTTGTAGTGATACTCCCTAGACTGAGTTGAACATAACACGCCGAAATCTGTCTTCACCAACTTTGTCGCCGGTAAATCTCTTTAATTTATAATCCCTGCGAAAGAGAACTGGATTATTCTTGGGTAATTTATTACCACCTTTATTCACCCACAAATACTGGTCAACCGTCGCATCCTGACAGTTGTTTGTTAAATAAATTTCTCCACCCTTAGGTTTAGTAGGAGGAAGAGATGAAATTCTTTCTGGGTCAGGATTCTCCAAGATAGATAAAACGTCTTTGAAGGCCAGCAGCCCATCCTGTCCGTCTGCATAAAGACGTACTGCCGTCATGTTAACCACAAAACAAAATGAACTAATGCACCAAACCCACCAGACCTTGTTATATAGAAATTTGTTTGTACAAAGACAAAATGTTGTTTTAAAATCAAAAAGTGTGATTGGTGATCAAAAACTAATCACTTTCATATAAAGCATAATTAAAAAATAATGAGAATCATCGGTGTTCAAAAACGAATATTACCTAAACAAATACAGAGTGCAAATAAAACACAAGCTTTGGTGAATAGTAGTACACGCTGATTACTAACATATCTATAAATTATAGGTATGAGAGGTTAAGAAAGCATCTCAATTAATAAGAAAACAAGTTTTCTCAGCAAGTTTGGAAATCATCACAGGAGTTTCTTTGAAATGCCGATGATTAGAGATAATCCGTCAGCTGTCCTCATATGATTTACAGTGTTAATTACTTTCACACCTGACTGCACAGATGAACTCGGCTTTCTGTTTACACCTTTTAGTGAGTTTTCATGTACTTTTTCCCATTTAAACCATTTAAAAATAAAAAAAATGAACTTTTTTGTTATCTTCCACATAAATCAGTTGTGTAGACATTATTTTGTCCATACTGACAATAAAAAGGTCGGAATTATGCTTTTATACACACTTACCGTTTTCGTTTACACCTTTTCCCGACTCGGACTCGGTTTACACTTTTTAGTGAGCTCCCTGGAATGGTGGCCATGTTTCATTCTCCTGAAATGTCGCAGTAATAGTAATTAGATCTCCCTATCTCAGTATGTTTACGAATCATTTGCTCGAATGTTGGCCATATTCCACCTCCTGAAATGACGTGGTGATTGTACTCGGATTTCTCTATCATAGTATGTTCACGAATCATTTGCCTGGAAGTTTCACTCTCGGGAAATAGAGTTGTAATAGCAGTTGATCTCCACTCTGTCGCAGTACATTCACGAATCTCTCTTGTTGAAAAGTGTCTCGCCATCATCTGCTCAGAAATGTATGTATCCATCGCGAACTCAGTCCATGTTGGTTGTCATGTGATAGTCGAACCTCTGCTCTATCACAGTATGTTCATGAATGTTTTTGCCATACTTTCTCTCGTCCCCATTTGGAACCAAGCACTCGCCATTTCGCATGTCACAAGGTTGAAAATGTCACACATCCGGGAGACCTCTGTGAAATCGACCACATCTGTTGGTCAAACACTTACGGAACAAACAGAACCGCGATGGATCGAATTCGGTCATAGGGGTAAAAAATTGTCACACCTCCGACAGATCTCTGTCAAATCGATCCCTTTGAGTGAGAAACACTGTAAAATGCAAACAGATAATTACATGTTTTTCACCATTTGACGATTGGATATCTTTCTCATGCGATACATCACTCTCAAATTGACTAAATCTGTTGATGTTACACTTGAAAACACAGGCAGAAAATTACATGTTTTGATTCGCGATTTGTAATTCGAAATACGAGATGTTTCGGTGAAATCGATCAATTTGAGCGAGAAAAAAACTTAGAAACTCTAGTAAAAAAAATACGGTTGGGTTATGTCTTCAATTTCATCTCGAATTTTCGTATCTCCACTGTCATCTCAGGTAAATAATGCTGTGACTTCTCGCAATTGTGCTCGAACTGGATGATTTCGAAAATTTTCGAAGATTTTATAAACCTTATTTTGCTCCGAGTAAACACTTGAAAAACCTCCCCCAAGTCGCCTGTCGTCTCGTAGAATATACAAGCCCAATCTCCTAGTGGGCTCGTGTTTTCGAACAATTTTGCTCGAGAAAATAAGCTCGAAAATTGCGAGAAGCCTCTAGGAGTTTTTAGGAGCTTCCAGTCGCCCCGAATCCACTTTTCACCTCTACTAATGCCAATCAGACAAAATGCCTATCCAGAAAATATAAAATAGACAAAATGCCCATCACATTTTTTGTCATCATAATTGTCTTATTTTTCTCTCTAAACACCAACTGTTGTTGTGGTGTAACCTTTGATATGGAGCTTAGTTTTTTAAATTGCCTTTTTCTTAACCCTGTCTGTTGTTATTTCACAGTATCTGTTGGTTTGTCAATCGCTGTTGTCATTTCTTTTGTTTTCGTGCAATATTTATGTTGTAATAATGGATTACATTGCTTGTAGTGTCACCTTTGATGAAATTGATGGCAGTTTTTTTAGTGATTTCTTACTGTATGCCCCAGGCATTGATATTAATGTATAATAGTTTTGTTACAATTTATTGAAATGGGCCAAATGGCCCTGCCTCTCCTATAAATTATAACAAAACAATTATGAACAGTTTTTTGAAAGTAAAGAATTAAAACATTTTTAAATTTCAGAACTACTTCCTTTAGGCACTTCTTTATTTTATCAGCTGATTGCCAAAAAGTTCTTCGTATAAAATATAAAAACTAAGTTGATTTATTATGGAAGGAAACTATAATTGCTTTGCTACAATTTATTGGAGTGAGGCAAATGGCCCTCTCCTATAAATTATAACAGAACAATTACGAACAGTTTCTTGCTAAACTCAGGTTGGTAAATAAATAAAGGGCAATGAAATGATGAAAGTGAAGAAATAAATGTTTTTAAAGTTCAAAACTACTTCCTATACTGGACTGGGAATTTAAAATTGCTCACCTCTTTATTTTATCAGTTGAGTTATTATGGAAGGCAATCTGTAAATTAATAATTTAATGTTGGCACATCTAAAATTGACTACCATAAATCCCTTTCAAAACATGTTTCATCTCCCGTAATTGTTTTCTCAACCATTTTCCTGAACCATTAAAAAAGTGATCAGACAATCATGTTAGGCAAAAACATAATAAATAGTGATGGGCGTAAAAATGTTGTGTAATGTTGTTTTAAATGTTGAAAAACTTGGAAAAATGTTGTGAAAAGGTTGAAAAACTGTTGTGAAAAATAAGTGCTGTTGCCATTGGAAAATAAAATTTTATTTCACCTTGTGTTACGGTTCAGTATTTGTATTTCATTTTGAGAATCGATGGGCATTTTGTCTGCTTGGTATTTTGTCCATGGGCATTTTGTCCGTTGACATTTTGTCTGATTGACATTTTGTACTGGATTTAGTATTAACACAGAGCGCCCTTAAGCAAACTAAACACCGATCAATGGACGGACAACAAGTTGTACTAGTATTATTACTTTAAAATGTCGCCATGTATGATTTCAAAAGCTCATCTAAATAGACTAATTACAGTCCCTAGGAATATGTATAGTGGCAACTTGTTGAAGTAAATTTGACCATGTTTTTTATAGTCGAGTTTACATTAAACTGACTGCAACAAGTTGTACCTGTATTATTACTTAATAAACTCGTAGGAATTCTCCACGTGCGATTTAAAATCGTGCCAGTTAATTTCCATGTTTTTACAACAGTATAACACGCATAACATGCAATTATTATTTATCATTCATACAGTGAAATTTCTTCTACTGAC
Source organism: Pictodentalium vernedei (assembly GCA_031216915.1). Classification (NCBI taxonomy): domain Eukaryota; kingdom Metazoa; phylum Mollusca; class Scaphopoda; order Dentaliida; family Dentaliidae; genus Pictodentalium; species Pictodentalium vernedei. The sequence goes on from CM062295.1 coordinate 138,605,933, forward strand.
TGATCCATACCTGCATTACTTTGGTAAATATCGTCAAAATATTATATTTTTTAACTTTATTTTAATCCAAATGTGAAGTTTTAGCTGTAAAAATAAATAGCATCAATAATACTTTTTAGGTATAGTTTTGGGGTACGAGATTACATACTAAAATGGGTGCAAAATTACTCAAAATTCCGGATACGAAATCGTTTGGGGTACGAAATTAACTGAGTGAGAGTAATCAGTTGACTGAAAGGTACCATCGTCAATCACCGTTTCTTCTGAGTTGGTGTGATGACTTCAGCTCCAATTTTGTTGCCCGTTATGTTTCCACGTCCACGTTTGCTTCTGATGATTTTACCTGATTGTTGGTAATTTCTATTTATATTTACATAATTTCGTGTTATTTGTCACTTTATTTTAATGTTTTTTGATTTTCTTGTAAGCCTTATGCGATTGAATTTTCATTTATATTCATTTTAAAACTAGTTCCAGTCTTCTATTAATTCTTTTGGATTGTTCAATGTTTGTTGTCGAGCTTTCTGGCAATCATTGTAATTTATTTTCCAAACACGGAAATCGTTGTTGTTTGTATTTCCAGTCTAAAAGTTCGACGCCTGGTGTTGGGTATCAACAAAATACCTTGAAACAACACGATTTGGAAGTACAACATACACGAACAAAATTGGGCAGTCACAAAGTTCCAACATGGATGGTGAGTTTAATTTCAATAAGAAAACTCTAATATAATTATTTGAAGTTTGACTTGGTTGTACTTGAAGGCAATGAAGTTTGAGTCTGAAATTATAGATATGACTGAATTGATTTTTCACGTCAAACTGTCAGTATTTTTAAATTGTCGACCCTATTACAATATAAAATCCACTGAAATCCATTGCTTAAAACACTATTATAAAGCATTTGTAGTTCAGCAATCTGAAAGTAGTGGCTATAGCCTATACTCCTACGGCGGCTATTATATATACATGTACCTAAGCCGAGTCCGGAATTGGGGGATTGGGACGTTTCGGCCTTGAGACGTTTTGGCCCTGGGACGTTTCGGCCTTGAGACGCCTTGAGACATTTCGGCCTGGGACGTTTCGGCCTCGTAGAAAGAGGGTGGAGAGACAACGTAAATAAAATAGATTCAGTCGAAGAATGTTTTGGCACTGTGTGTACACTGATTTTCTTCCTGACAATACACATACTTGTACAACGAAATTGAGCATTCTTCGAAAGGAATGGATTAATAAATAAAAAAAATAAAACATGTAAATTCTGTATCTATAAATTGTATAGATTTTTGTGGACAGATATATTATACGAATTAGGGTTAATCTTATCCCGCAATGCATTAAATTATATTTAATCTTTTAGAATTGTAACAATTTTGCGTTTTTTCATCGAAAAAGCTGAAGTGAAGCCTTTTCAATGAATATTTACGCGAAATTATTGAGACAAATTTAGGTAACAATTAATGTTACAAACTTATCTAGCAATTTATTAAATTAAACGGAATCTGGTGAAAAAGGTAATAATTTAATAAGAATTAATGTTAGCCTGCAGACTTATCTGGAAATTTATTAAATTCAATGCAGTCTGGTTAAATTAAATGAAATCCAGTAAAAAATTGTAGTTTATTTTAGTCACAGCCAAACAACGAAAAATTTGGTTAATAGAGATGCGGGGATGGGAGTGGGTGGGGGTGAGGGGGGGGGGGGGGTATGCTCCCATTTACTCCAAGCTTCCGTTAGTCGTTTTTCAAGTTTGGCATATGATGGCTTGCTGATTTTCAACACAAAGTGAGTTGTGAAAACCAAACTCAAGACTCATGTATTTGAGTCACAAATGACAGTTTGTCACTGTGTTTAAATATGTACTGAGTTGGGAAAAAAATCCTCTAGAGGTGTATATGTGGTGGAATAATATTTAAAAATATTTATTGACTCATAAATTTATTTACTGGGGCCAAAATGACTTGGTAAAAGTTTAAAAAGTGAGACGTTTCGGTCTTTTATGGGGCCGAAACGTCGAAAGGCCGAAACGTCACAAACCCGGAATTGGTGTATACAGAAATCAATTATTGAAATATCCTCTTAGTGCCAAGGTATTGACGATCTATTTTTATCTATATTTTGTATAAACCCATCTTCTTTCGAATTAGTGAAAGAAAATCCAATTTTTTTCATTTTTCTGACTTATATCATGAAAAATGTCTTTCAAACACACTAAAAAGTGTATACATAGAGACTATTTGGTCACGTGATTTGTCTCTTATTTTGATCGCCGGTGTTGTGAATCTTATATTTTCGGCAAGTTCTGGAAAGAAACTGGTATGAGTTACACCCATAAACTTCGGTAGTAATTTTGTTTCGTTTATTTCTAACTTGTGTCCAAATTTTAATGTTGTACACAAATTACAAATTATTTATTGAGTTATTATTGATTAAAGCACCTGAGGTGAAAATCATCAACAGCCGAGTCCGGGAAGGTGTAAACAGAAATTACCACACTAAAAATGTGTGGAAAATTAACCCCACCACGAGTAAGTAATTTATTTGTTTATTTATTGGCGTTTAATGTCACTTTTCTGCAGCTATGGCTAATTGTGACTGCAACAAGGGTATAAAGTCAACTTTAGCCAATTGTCTATACACATGCTGACCATTGTAGAGGACTTCCACTCCAGGCATTGGGGAGCCGTGTCCTATTTTACAACTAAATCAGAATCTGTTTACCTCAGTAAATAAGCATTGCTTGACTTCTCGGGTTTCCCACTGGGGAATGCGAGTGCATCCTCCATGCACTCACTGCATACAACCAAACTTGACTCAGACTCAACAGCTGTATACACTTTTTAGTGTGGTAAAAAATCACATTTCACCAAAAAACTCAGGTAAGAGAGAGTTGAATATTTTTATTTGAATATAAACTACATGTGGTACGTTCTATTGTAAATTTTAAAAAAATAATTTCCAATTGGCAATAGCAAAGAGATTTAAATAAATAATTACAGTATACATCTTCCCTCACTAGGCTGTTGATGATTTTTGCCTCTGGCATTTCAGTCGATAATAACTCAATAAATAATTTGTGTACAACATTCAAATTTGGACACACATAAAAATATACAAAACAAAATTACTACCGAAGTTTTCGGTGTAATTTCTAATTTCGCACTCAACGAAAGAGAAGAAGATGAGAGAGAGAGATGTTTTATCAAGAAATTAAATTTCTCAAACTGCAGTGAGAGTTCATTTTTAAAAAATCGAAATCCAAGCTAAACATCTATTTAACTTCAAACTATGGAATGACTCGAAAGCCAAACAATCAAACCCACTGAGAGAAAGTAAATACCAATAGTCCACCCTCCATGTACTGTGTACAACCTGACTTGAATTCCGACGTTTCGGCATCGGTAGCTGTATACACTTTTTAGTGTGGTAATTTCTGTATACACCTTCTCGAGCTCGGCTGTTGATGATTTTTGCCTCTCGCGCTTCAGTCGATAATAACTTGATAAATAATTTATGTACAACATTAAAATTTGGACACATGTGCCAATAAAAATAAGAGACAAATCATGTGACCAAATTGTCTTTCTGTATACACTTTTTAGTGTGTTTGAAAGACATTTTTCATGATATAAGTCAGAAAATTGAAAAAAAATGGATTTTCTTTCCCTAATTCGAAAAAAGATGGGTTTATACGACATATGGATAAAAATATCACGTCAACACCTTGGCATTAAGGGGATATTTGAATAACTGATTTCTGTATACACCCATTCCAGACTTGGCCTTGGTATACACTTTTTAGTGATGGCCTCCTAGATTCTGTTCCGATTCCTCCCTTTCAAATCCATTGGTCCTCCTAAACACTGGAATGACATTAAAAAATAACATTTTACAGCGAAAAATGTGTTTTAATACATACCCGGGCTGAGATCTTAATCATAAGTAACCATTTTTTATTCCAAACAGATTTAAAAATGGGTGAGAAAAGATACTCAGTGAGAGTGTTTGAACAACGCAGGCAGAACTTGATTGGCCATCCCGGTAATTGCATTGAGGTGGTTGCTTGCTAATCCCATTATGTTTGTGAAAGATACACAATGAGTTAATTATGAGTTGATGGTCCGAAGAGGGAAAGTAAATGTTTTATAGTGCACAAATCCATATTCACTGATTGTGTTTCATGAAGTTTGATTTCACCATTGATTGTTTTTAAACACAGAAGCGACCGCTTTGAACTAGCATCAGCTAGTACAGTACATGTAACTGAAACCAAGGATGAAGATGACATTGCATGTCAGATCCTCCAAGCTTTTCATCCCATCATTTTGAAGGACGTTTATCCTCTGGCGGTTGTTGGTGATGGTAACTACCCTTTTAGGGTGATTTCCAGCGGGCTATGTGGAACAGAAAATTATTGAAAATAGAAACGGCTAAATCAGTGGTACACAAAATAACAAAGCGAATATAAACTTGTAAGTGGGATCTGGGGTTCGATTCACTGGGGTTGAGGTCATTAATAAATGTCATTCCGTATCACTTTTATGTCATTCCGGTGTCATTTCACGTCATTTTGTGCCATTCTGCATCATCCATGTCATTGTGGTGTTTAGGAGGACTCAAATCCATTGAAAAATCCCCAATCAGTTTGACTGGGAACTCAAAATACAAAAATGGGTATATATTGATCAAGCTTTTGACTTTACTGCCATTTACAACCGATAGTACGTATATTCCTTTACATTTGTTCAGGGGCTTTTGATCCAACCTGTGTTTTATCCTTTACTTATCTATATTTGAACACATGTGAAGTGACAACCACTGCTTCAACTTGTCCACGTTTTTATGCCCTTATAAAACAATAACCTAGAATCGCGCCGAAACAAATAGACCTTTCATCGATGTGGAAACGGAAACTCACAGTGAAAATGCCCCCGTGCAATTTTTGTAATTAACCTCCTCTACGCAAATGTGATTGAGTTTCCATTTCCACATGTCTAGATGAGACTGTCGTATTTTGGTCATGATCGGTCAGCCGTTACCGCTGCCTGATCACTTGACCTTGATTCCTTTAGCACTGCTTACAGGTTGTTTTTATGAAGGGATTTCTTTGTAACTTGGTAGGATAACTTGATGAGACTCTCCTATTTGGTCATGATCGGTCAACTGTGACTGCCGAACCATCAGGTGACCTAGATTCCTTTAGCAAAGTCTACAGGTTATATTTATAAAGGGATTTCATTGTAACTTGGTACATGTAGGATGACTCATTTTGGAATGATTTTACTGTAACTTGGTAACTTTGGTGGACAACAAGAGCCACATCAAGATCAACCCAGGTCTTAATTCTTTAGTACAATCTACACTCAAATTATTCCTATTGAAAACATAGTATACAGGGAACAGAAATTAACATATTCTCAAATATCACAATTCTTGTATTATTTCATAACCCTTTCATCAACATTGAACATTATCCTTTTCATCAAACACTAGTCACAGTCAAGTTAAGCTACAGTGTCATTGGCACTTTCATTTATTATTCCAGTCACTGACATTGCTTCCTGGAAAGCTTTTGTAGATGGCTTTCCATGGATCAATGGCACAGCTTGATATCATCAGTGGAAAAAACAAATGACTTTTGCATCAATTCCTGCTTGCCTCCATGAATTAACGACGATAATTTTCCGCTTTTTCATTCCTTTTCTTCATTTACTATTAGGGCTGTCGCGATTATTCGACTAACCATCGACTATTGAAGTAGTCGACGTTTTTTATTTTTAGTCGATCGTTGTTCATTTTCAAGGTGGTACACGTCTACTACACGTCGGGGCTAAATTGCATTGTTTTGTGAGGTGAATGATCAATGAAGGTAAATAACTTTAAATATCTAACCATAGTTAACATTCATATCCGGAAGACTGTACGACTGTCACTGACTGTGTAAGAAAGAACACGCACAGTTACTCGAGAAGAATAGATTCTTCTGAATTTCTCCAGTCTTGTACACACGAATGCACCCATTGAAAAACCCAAAGCGTGGAAGTGACAAAATTATGACAAAAGTCAGAACGTCAGATCACTTCTCAAAGTTCGGAACTTCAGACTAAGATCCAATTTTAACAACTGACAAGGGAATGCATAGATCTCAATGTTCAAAATTTCGAGAAACTTATTGCAGAAAGGAAACATATGCAGGAACGTTCTTTGGTAAATTCATTTTAATTCATCGGCTTCAATCTAGTTCAAACTTGGACCCGCAGTCAGCAATATTATTTTTGGGGTTGGTACGTCCTACAGGACGTACCAACCCCAAAAATTATATTACGGACTGTGGGTCCAAGATTGGACTACATGTAGCTTCAGTCGGGACTGATTTGTTGTTCCCACAACCCCACTTCATCTGAACACACTGGTGCCATTGTCATTTTCAGAGTTTTACGAACAGAAAAATGATTTGCTAAAAAATCATGGGAAGCGACTATTAATCAACTAACCATCGATTACTGGTCACGATTAGTCGATTACAAAAAATGATAGTCGCGACAGCCCTATTTACTATACCAATCTCTGACATTGCTTCTTAGAAAGCATTCATGGATGGCTTTCCATGAATGAGTATCATAGCCTGGTATTATCATGAGTGGAAACACAAAAGAATTTACGATCACCTCCAACAGTTTATGCTGCCTGTGTCCTTCTATTCAGCAATTTATATATTCATAGATCGCATTTAATATGTGCTTGTTAAATGTTGATAGTTTCCCCTGTGTTCCTTTGACATCGATATACTTAGCTGTATATAAAGTAAATAAATAGTATAATTTTAAGAGTTGTTAATTGTTTTTTGTTATTTAAACAATTTACTCTGTCACCACTTCATCTTAAAATCATCTTCTACTGAGTTTTCCGATGGGCTGAGTTCTCCTAAACCATTTTGGGTCAAGTTTTCCAATTGTCCAAGTTCTAAATGATTTTGGACCGAGCTCTCTAATGGGACAAATTCTCCTAAACCATCTGGGCCGAGTTCTCCTGGGGGCTGAGTTCTCGTAAACTATTTTGGGCGGACTTCTTTGATGAGCAGAGTTCTCCAAAAATCATTTGGGTTGACTTCTCCTAGGGCCAACTTCACCAGGGCCGACTTCGCAATGGACATACTCCCACTAAGATTGACACAATTTTGCCAAAACCAAACTCCACAATTTCACGCAATAATTTTTTCTCCAAATTGCCCTTCTCTAATATTTTTTCGTATATTCTTGTCCCTCCTTTTGGATGATAATTAAGGTGGTCACTAAAAGTGTACTCTGACCCTAACTCAGACTCTAGAATTCCAAACTCCAAAATTAGATTTTTCACTATTTCTTTATTAATGACTCAAATTACTCGATATGTACACAGTTTGCCTAGGACAATAAACAGAATACATCTATTGACATAAATTGTACAGGGTGGCTTTTATTTTCATATATTTCACATTTATTGGGTTTTGACTCACTAAAAAGTGTACTCATTGATTCCAGTAAAAATCAGTTCTCTTTTTGAAATTATACATTTTTTCGTTGAACTTGTAGTATGAATAAACTATTTGTGTAAGACAGTGACTTATGCAGATCTTGTAACCAATTTTTAACTTAACTGACAAAGTCAAGATAAGCTATTGTCATCACGCATGCGGAAGTCTGTGAGTCTGTAATCCTGTTCACATTTTATTTAGCACAGGGTACACCCCCGTAGTTCTTGTCCAATTGTCACTAAATTTCATGTACAGGTTCGAGAAAATGTCTAGATGAGGACGTCCCATTTTGGTCACAATCAGTCAAACATGACGTCTGTGCATGTTCGAAACCCAAAAACCTTTAGTACAGTCTACAGGTCACATTTATCAAGGGATTTCGTTGTAACTTTGTAGGATATAATGTCTAGATGAGTGTTACATTTTGGTCGTGATCAATCGACCGTGATGGTTGTGTGGGTCCAAAACTCAAAAATCTGTAGCATGGTCTACAGGACGTATTTATGAAGGGATTGTATTGTAACTTGGTAGGATGACTACATGTAATGTCTAGATGAGAAAGCCCATTTTGGTCACACTGGGTCAACCATGATGCCTGCACTGATTTGAAACCCGAAAACATTTAGCACAGTCTACAGGATGTATTTATGAAGAGATTTCAGTGTTACTTGGTAAATGACTCTGTATAATGTCTAGATGAGAATGTGCTATTTTGGTTGTGATCAGTCAGCCATGATGACCACACAAGCATGTGACTTAGATTCCTTTAGCACTGTCTACAGGTCGTATTAGCAGTTAAAACTAAAAGTCCTGTCCTGAAATGCGCACAAATAGCACGTCGATATGCGCGTTAATCTACGCGATAAGACCATAGTAAGGCTATCGAAATTCTGTAAATATGGCCTGTACACAAGCAATGTTTCAGCCAATGGACCTCCGGGTAGCCCGGAGGTCCATTGGCAGAAACATTGCCCGTGTTTGCTATGAGTAACCTGGAGAACATGCCATGCTTTGGATGCAATTCGATATGGCAACTGCGCGCAATTCATATGCGCAATTAAGCCTAGATAAGCGCACAGTTTGTGACAGGACTTCTAGTTTTAACTGTATAAAAGGATTTCATTGTAACTTGGTAGGATGACTCGGTATGGTATCTGGATGAGTCTGTCATATTTTGGTTGTGATCAGTCAACCATGACCACTGTATGGGCCCGTGATCTAGATTCCTTTAGCAAAGTCTACAAGACATATTTTTGAAGGGATTTCATTGTAACTTGGTTGTATGACTCATTTTGAAATGATTTTATTGTAACTTGGTAACTTCGGTTGACATACGTTAACTATGAGCGCAATATCAACCCAGATGGCCAGGCCTCAATTCTTTAGTACAGTCTACACCTCAAATTATTCTTGTTAAAAACATATCATGTAGGGTAGAGAGCTTAACCACTTACCCAATGTAATGGCCAAAACCAGCCAGCGCTATTCATTTTTTGTTTCAAAAACATAGGTCGTCGAGCTCATTCCAGTGATGGGTCATAACCTGTATTTTTGAGACAAAAAATGAACAAAATTAGTTATTCAAGAATTTTGTTTGCAAGTGCCGTCTGCTTTTCATGTCAATTATCACAATTCTTGTCTTATTTCATAATCCTTTCATAAACATTGAACATTATCCTTTTCATCAAACACTACAAACAGTCAAGCTATTCTGCAGTGTCTTTGACACTTTCATTAGTTTAATGATGAGAAAAATGGAGTTCTGTAAGGTTACATAAAAAATACTGAAACAGAACTGGTGGACCAATATCAAACTGTTTTCCAGCCAATTGTCAGCGTGCTATATTATTGCCACTTTCGACATAGTGAAATATATTTAAATAATATAAAATGGTTTCAAGGAGTAAAATTATTCAAATGCTGAAAGAAATGTAATTGTTAAATGTGTACCAATTTTGTAAGATAGCATGGAGGAAACACATGAAGCCTGCAGTGGACCGAAAATGAAACTGAAATTCTTTGTCGACCTGCTACATACTTCATCTTGTTTTGTGGGTATTGTAGCGATTTATTTTATCAATAACTCCTTAATTATCACTTAAAATTTACACTGTCCCTGATGGAATTTGAAAGACTTGCACATTGTATGTGATTCATGTACATGTACCAATGCCAACAAGTGTCATTGCTACATTCACAATGTCATCAGAAATGTTGGGAAGCCAACAAGTTACACAGGCCAACTCTCAATCAATAAACAGTTGGCTTTTTCGATCTTCTATTTTGCCCGACCTTCTTTTTGTCGAATGGCAAAAATACTCTTCATTCTAAATTCTTTTATCAAATGGTCTCGCAGTTTTGAAGCGCATTCCAAATGCAACGATTTTAGACAAGGCAAAATAAATATCACATTTTCCAGAAAAAACCCAGATAAAATACTTTTGAAATAGTTTATCACTTTTTCTGCAGTCCACAACATGCAGAGTCGGCGAACAACAAAAGCTATATCCTGGCAAATAGTTTAATATTGGTCTGCTGGTTATCTTATCTGAAAAAATCCTTTGAGAATCCCAAACTATATATTGATAAAAGACTTTAAAAAATAGCCAGATAGTTTCATTAATGGAACTATCTGTATTTATGCAACAGCAGGTTTAATGCATAAAAGCAATCAACAAACTTCGTCCGGGAATCAGTTATTACTTGCCTGTTCCCGACGCCGTATCGGTTCCACCTTTTCAGGTCCAGTTTTAATTTTAATCATGCTGAATCCCATTTTAGTAGGTAACTCTACAAATTCACTCATTTAGGGAACCCCCTCTAGGTCATAAAATAATCACGCAAGAATATGGGAATGATCACATCGACTGGTCCCTTTGATCATGTGAGATTATCCAATGGAAATCCGGATTATTTTCTCGGTGGGTTTCAAGCTGTGTTCTGCCAAATTTTTTGTGCTGGGCAGTAGTCATTTTTACATTTATTATTTTCGAAGTTAAAGCAAGTCAAACATTTCCACCGCCGTCCCCGCCTCCATTCCGGTTCCTCATTTTTAGCTCAACTTTGACGAAGTCAAATTTGAGCTATTGTCATGGCCCGTCGTCCGTCTGTCCGTCTGTCCGTACGTCAACAATTGGCTATGGCTCGGGCTAGAGGTCGTATTTATGAACCGATCTTTACGAATCTTCTTGTGTACCTTTGTTATGACCCTGGGACGGGAACGAGTGTTTTTAGGTGTGGTCCGAAATTCAAGATGGCTGCCAGTGGCCATTTTGTACCGATGATGCAAAAATCAGTTTTTTGTACAGAACTTCTGTATGAAAGTTCTGATTTGAATAAAGTTTTGTTTAAATGTTTAGTACCATGGGATACATCACATATAATACGGGTTTTTTTCTCGTGCGTAAATTATGCAAATTAGACTGACTTTGATTTATTTAGTGTTACTTTCAGAGCTGTAAGTGCCAAGCTGCTATGGCTCGGGCTAAAGGCCGTATTTATGAACCGATCTTTACGAAACTTCTTGGGTACCTTTGTTATGACCGTGGGACGAGAACGAGTGTTTTTGGGTGCGGTCCGAAATTCCAGATGGCTGCCAGCCGCCATTTTGTACCGACGATGCAGAAATCTGTTTTTTGTACAGAACTTCCATATGAAGGCTCTGATTTGAATAATTTTTTGTATGAATGTTTAGTACCATGGGATACATCACATATAATACGGGTTTTTTTCTCGTACGTAAATTGTGCAAATTAGACTAATTTTGATGTTTTTTGGGGTTACTTTCAGCACTGTAAGTGCAAATGCCAATACGGCTCAGGCTAGAGGCCGTATTTATGAACCGATCTTTACGAAACTTCTTGGGTACCTTTGGCATCACCGTGGGACGAGAACGAGTGTTTTTGGGTCCGGTCCGAAATTCAAGATGGCCGATGGCAGCCATTTTGTACAAAATTAGGTGCAATCAGATTTTTGCACAGAACTTCCATATGAAAGCCCTGATTTGAATAATTATTTTGTGTGAATGTTTAGTACCATGGGATGCATCACATATAATACGGGTTTTTTTCTCGTGCAGAAATTATGCAAATTAGATGAACTTTGATTTTTTCAGTGCGACTTACACACAGTAAGTACACATGTCAATACGGCTCAGACTAGAGTCTGTATTTATGAACTGATCTTCACAAAATGTCTTGGGTACCTTTGTTATCACCTTGGGACGAGAACGAGTGTTTCTGGGTGCGGTCTAAAATTCAAGATGGCTGCCAGTGGCCATTTTGTACCGAAATTAGGTCTAATCAGTTTTTTGTACACATCTTCTATACAGCTCAGACTAGAGGCCATATTTATGAACCAATCTTTACGAAACTTCTTGGGTACCTTTGTTATCACCATGGGATGAGAGCGAGTGTTTTTGGGTGTGGTCCGAAATTCAAGATGGCCACCAGCAGCCATTTTGTACCAAAATTAGTGCAATCAGTCTTTTGTATAGAACTTCTGTATGAAAGTTCTGATTTGAATAAATTTTTGTATGAATGTTTAGTAACATGGAATACATCACATATTGTAAGGGGTTTTTTTTCGTGCCGAAATTATGCAAATTAGATGAACTTTGATTTATTCAGTGCTACTTACACAATGTAAGCACACATGTCAATACGGCTCAGGGTAGAGGCTGTATTTATGAACCGATCTTCACAAAACTTCTTGGGTACCTTTGTTATCTCCTTGGGATGAGAATGAGTGTTTCTGGGTACGGTCCAAAATTCAAGATGGCTGCCAGTGGCCATTTTGTACCGAAATTAGGTCCAATCAGTTTTTTGTCACAAGTTCTATACAGCTCGTATTTATGAACTGATCTTCACAAAACTTCTTGAGTACTTTTGTTTTCACCTTGGGACAGGAACGAGTGTGTTTTGGGGTGCCTTTGTTATCACTGTGCTATGAGAACAAATATTTTGGGGTTCAGTCAGACCCACTCTGGGACTCAAAGATTTTTTCTAGTTCAGCATCTGACTGTCACCCACCTTTACAATACTTTACCTATACATTTGTTACAGGCAACGGTCAGTATTCATGTACAGACCGTTACAATACTTTATATGTACCTTTGTTATCAGGTCTTTACCTAGATGTTTGTCATTGCTGTGTCACTTACTATACATGTACATGTCTTTGTCTTGACAAGTTGAGCTACAGTGTCATTGACACTTTCATTATAACTATTCATCACTTATATTGTATCTGTATACCGATAACAGGCGTATTATTTGCCCACCTATGTTCAATTACCGTAAAATATGCTTTGGCTAGACTGCTGTATACATAATTAATGAAAATAATTTGAAAATAAAAGCAGTTTTTAGTCAGTTTTTCAATTCAAACCGGTTTTGTTGTATTTGTCAGTCCCTTGTTATTTTGTCTCTATCCACTAGCTTTCCTAGAAAAGTTGCCTGTTGGTGCATAAATACCCATGATAGAAATTCAGTAACCTGTTGTGACCAGAAAAAGGAATTTAAAAGAACGTTACACAACTCAGCAAGAGGCGGATCGTGCCATTGAAAGTTAATGCTAATAGAACAGGCCTGGCATTTTCAGGAGAGCGATTTATTCGCTCGCCTACTGCTCGCCTCAAACAAATTAAGGCGGGCGAAAACTAGCCCTTTTGGCCTTAGAAAATAATAATGATTAACAAACAAGCCTATTCCTAAAAACCCACCTCTTTTCAGATCTCTGCTATGTTAATGGCCTCTGTAAATTTATGTTAATGGTCTCTTTAAGACGGCCACACTAACCCACCCACACCTCCAGGCCTTGCCAAGGTCCGGAGTTGTGGGAGGAGCAGTGTAGCCATCTCATAGAGACTACTCTGTTAGCAGCACCATCTAAAATGTCAAAGTCCTCTAGGCAGCATTCATTAATAGTCAAACTTCATTTTGTCACTTTTAGCTTTTGTAGGCTTGAGGAGAGTTAATTGCTCACCTTGGCCATGCGAGTGGAGCGATTTTTAGCCCTCCTGCATTTTTAAGAATACCAGGCCTGATAGAATGGCTCTATTTATTTAAATTGAACCATCCTATCAATATTCTTTCTTACGTAGGAAATGCTTTTCAGCCAGACACATTTATAAAACAACATACCATAGAAATTTCAAATTATCCTGATACACTCATTGTTTTTGCTGCATTTAACAGTTATACATGTATTAGTGGTTTCCCATGGGTTGGGTATTGTCTTGATATCATGAATTTCATGCATATTATTTAGAAATTAAATCTCAAAATATCTTATCACAAATCATTGTCGTTTACAGCATTTAATAGTTATATTATCAGGGATTCTTTTGGGTATTTACAGGGGCTGATTATGGGACCCTTTCCCAATGGCATTTGGTTACCCCAAATTTCCCATTCACAGTTCCCACTTAAACAAAAATTAAATGCACAATTGGTGCCCTAAACTGGGTATTCATAAAGCCTCAGAAAACTTTGGTTTCTTAGTTTTTGTATGTTTTTCCCCTCCAATTGGTGCACCCATGATGTAAATTTTCTCAGTCCCATGGGCCCCGGACCCTTTTCCAAAGAGTGCAGAAGAATCCCTGTATTAGTGTTTTCCTAGCAGTATTGTCTTGCTGTTGTCATGATTTACATGTACTTTACACAACTGTCTTTAAACCCATCCAGAACTCCAACTATTTGTCATGTGCAGTACATCAGATGCGCCCTTTAAAGACCATTTTGGATGGAATTTGTAGAGACGAGTTTGGGGGAAATTGTGGAGGCTGGTTTGGGTCCCTCAGGTGGAAATATTACAGACCCATTTGGTTGGATGTTACGGTGTGGAAATATTAATATTGGTAACAGAAAGAAATCTGAGAATCCGCAACAATAACTATGAATTTAACTATTCTGAAATTTAATTTAAAAAAATTAATATAAAAAAAATGATACAAAGATCTTTTACACTAATTGGTTTACAGAAAATAAAAACAGTGGTACTTATCAATTATAGAATTAGTCCAAAGTATTCTATAGTTTGACAGAATCCAGTAATCCAGTGGTGAAGAATCTTGTGAAGAATGTTACCAGCTGGTAATATCAAATCTAAGAATGTGTCTTCAGAAACAGTATCCCGTAGATTTGTAATAAAATTTTCACTTAGAAATTTTAGCAGTCTCCAATAAAATATAATAAAATGCTCTGCAAAATTCAAATGGAGTAAAAATCCAAGAAGTATTGGCACCACAGGTAATTTCCAAATAATCCAGTAGAATCCTGGCTTTTCACAAAATAATATTATTCTGTTTCAGAGAAAGTTTAAATTCTCTTTTCCAAGACGGATAAATTCTCTTCAAAATTCTCTTGTGGAATCAATCTTCCAAATTCACAAAGAAGCACTGCTTCTATAATAAATGCACTGTTCTGAAACTATAATAATCTCCATTGGAAACAACTGAAGTGAGTCTTTCTGAAATGGCTTTCTAAAAATGAGTTTTTTTAAATTCTGTTGACAAACTTTTATATAGTACCCAGATAGAATGTCCCAGAAGAGGAAGTTTCTGCAAAGTTCTAATAGTTTCTGGGTAATTCTGTCATAATTCAAGTAAACAAGGTCCTTGACCTACTTAAACAATCAACAGCTATATGTACAATAGATTGGTGTAACAAAGATGTAAACAAAGGTCACTCAGTGCAAATGAGTCAGACCAGTCAGAAAATGAAAAAAAAATATATCAATCTCGATATAATATGGGGGCTATATAACAGGAGGCATATTCACTTACAGCATGAACTATAAGTAAATGAATACCACTGAATTTGATCCTCTACAAATCCAATCCAAAGTCACAATTGGACCTAAAAAAGTGAATTCGACCCACTTCAGTGAATTAGTTCCAAAGTGATTTCAACCTACACAAGTGATTGCAACCCATGACTAATGTGATTTTGACCCACTAGTCACTACAAATATTTACTTGTTATAACTGAATCATAAAAAATATAAACATTTTTTTTTTGCTGAGCAGAATGAATTTTAAAATATTATTTTTGTTTTTGACATACAATCGTATATTTAGGAGATTGTATAAATCTATGAAAATTAGTCGTCAGACAAGGATGTTTACTTAAAGAATTATAATTCGCAGTGATGAAACCCTTAGTTCAATGAATAAGCTTTTATCTGCATGCATTAGATGCTAACTGTTACTCAATATCTGTGTTTCTGTTACGTAAAGTATTAAAATGATGTGATATAATGGAATCTTTTAATCAGCTATCACTATAAAAAACTATTCGAAAAAGATATAAAACTCTGGAAGATTCTAATGAGTAACAAAGCCAATCCAAAAAATATTCCAAACCATTTAGTGGGATGACAGTCAGTTGCCCATGATAACAAAGCAATTTAGTTAATTCTTGCATACTTTCACCTTGCACAAATATGAATGGATTTGGTCAGTATTTGGTATGTTAGACTTTCTTCACAATGTCTTGAACGAGTATGAAAACTGACATGGTTCAGTTGGGCAGTGCCGCCGAGAGAAAATACGGGCACTGGGGGATCAATTAGATAGTACCA
Organism: Pictodentalium vernedei; assembly: GCA_031216915.1. NCBI lineage: Eukaryota > Metazoa > Mollusca > Scaphopoda > Dentaliida > Dentaliidae > Pictodentalium > Pictodentalium vernedei. Next base: position 138,622,028 of record CM062295.1, read on the forward strand.
CCTGGGCCCCCTTGTTTCAAACCCAACATACAAAGGACCCATGAAAATATTCACCCTTTCCCCAACCGATATCTGTTATGACTCAATTGCCTCTCAAAGACTAAATTGCCTGTAAACAAAAGAATACCGAAACTGAAAGTAAAATTATGTATGTCCAGTTCTCAGAACTGACCAGGAATATTGAAGCGCCGGAAGCGGGACGTCTATATAACCGAATTACAGAACAGCATATTGTGGGTGGATCGACCCACGTTAGACAGTTCTTGAAAGGAATATATGCTTACTAGTGAATTTGGGGGCCCGCGGCCCGCGTGTCGATTCACACACACTGTGCATTGAAAAAAGCTCACAAACTAGCTGTCTCGGGTGGCGTGGTTTCGTCCTCATGGGTGGCACGGGCCCCCCCCCCCCAGATCGCTTGGCCCTGGGGTTACTACCACGGCTCCCCCCTCTCGACGGCCCTGCAGTTGGGGCACGATGGCGTTGCGGAAACCAGTTCTCATCAGATCACTAAAGTTGAGCAGCGTCAAGCCCGGCTTGTCCTTGGATGGGTAACCATCTGAGCGATCCATTCAGACTCCCATGTTGTGTCCTTGGGCAAGGCACAGCCCTGATTGTCCACATGGGAGCATGGTGATGCCATGTACTAAAGTGTACTGCATGCCGATGGTGCACATGTCTTCAACCAATCTAACCCTGCCTGTGCTGCAGTGCTGAGTTACAATGTTGGGGAGCTGACAGCTGCTCGTCGTTGCTCGTGGTTCTTTCCGGGTACTCCAGCTTCCTCCACCCATCAAACTGTCCCTGATGCGATATGACCTTGGCTGTTAAAGTGTCGTTAAACCTTAATAAATAAATATGCATAAATAGATATGGTTCAGTCATACTGAGTAGAGTTATGACCCTTATTTAGTTAATTTTTGCCTGTTTTCTGCTTGTTGGCATATTAACTTCAACAAATATCAGTGGATTTGATTTTCTTATTATGATAAACCTTACATGTGTGAAGAAACTCGACCCCCGCATCAGTGATGCATAATTCTTGTTTCTGTTTTTTCTTTTAAATATTGACCCCAAATCAACATCTTAACACTATTATTTCATTGTATCTGTGCATTTATTTTATTGTCATGCAGAAGAATTGTCTGTATGAAAAGTATTGATCAGTGTTCTTTTGACACAAACTGTCAAACAAGTGATGACATGGTGGGAGTCTCTCTATTTTTCTTTTTGTAGTTATTATTGTTCTGTAAAAATTTGTGTTTGGGTTAGCTAACTTACCTACATTATTGACCCCATTCCACCAAACGTGTCACAATTTTACAGCTTATTAACTTACATGTACCTTTGAATTGAAAAGAATTCATAATTATTATATCTAGTTAAGTCAAAGTTGTGTTTAGGTTAGATAACCCAATCTCTTAACCCTTTACCTAACATGAAAAGCAAGAGACACTTGCAAAAGAAATTCTTGAATACCTCATTTTTTGTCGCAAAAATATAGGTTATGACCCCTTATTGGAATGAGTTCAATGAGCTCGTTCCATTGAGGGGTCAAAATCTATGTTTTTGAGACAAAAAATGAAAAAATAATGAATATTAATTGGCGATTTTTGAGAATAGCACTGGCCAGTTTGTGCCGTTATGTTGGGTAAAGAGTTAAAGTACATACCCTAGCCTGTTAAATGTGGTGTGATTTTATAATTAACATTAGGTAAAAAAAAAATCATAATTTGGTTCCAGTTACCCGACCGACCCTAATTTTGAGTTTTTTTTATTGAAATTGAAAAAGAAACAGAAAAAAACACACAAATGCCAACTTTTACAACAACGACACAAATAGTATTGGGTGGTTTTTTGGTACACCGATTTATATATAATCAGTACCATGTTCACAACTGTCATCCGCAAATTTAATCATAATTGGTAATTGTATACCGAAATTGTTTTAACTCCGGTATGCAAATTTCAACTTGTTTATCACGGTTTACAAGAAGTGAATTTACCTCACTGGTGCGGATTACTGATGGTTTAAATTTGGGTCTTTCCCTTTTTCCCACCCTATCTAACCTCTTAGACCATGGGACCTTTCTTTATTTCTTTTCGTTCCAAACTGTTCAAGTCATTTGTTTCCACAATCACCATTATTACAAAAACGATAGAACATTGTTCACCTCTACTTTGTCTTAAACAAGTTGAGTTGAAAAGCCACAACCATGTGTACTGCATTACACAAAGGTTGCATAGTCAGTCACATTGAACATTTGACCAATTGCATTCCTGCTATTTAAAACCAAGAAATTTTTCTTGGGATTCTCCAAGAGATTCCCTGTAGTTTTGCACTTGTACCAAAACAGACCAAAAGTGCTAATTACCGACCAAAATAACATCCAAAACCCAATGAGTACCGACCAAAAAAATGTGATTTTTTAGAATCTCAAAGGTTTTTAAGTAGTTATTTGTGGGGCGGACATGGGGTGCTCGGCACAAGCTGAGAACTCTAAAGAATTACATTTGATAATGATATTTCGGATTGATTGTCTTCACCTCCCCCAGTAGATATAAAATACAAGCTTTATATTTTATATCTATTAAGGAGATGGTGAGAATCGATCCAAAAAATTCTTATTAAATGTAATTTTTTAGAGTTCTCAGTTTGGCCGAGTACTTGTAGGTGCAGAGAAGTCCAGTCATTATGAAATCGGCCATGGAGAGGTCGGCCAAAACAATTTATGAGAGGTCGGAGGAGAACAGGAGAACTTGGCCCTAAGACGAAGTCGACCCCACCCCACCCCACAGCAAAAAAACCCTCTAAACTACAGGAGCACAGACGTACGGGTCAAAGTTTTTAGAGGAGAGTCAGGGGACTGGCCGGAAAGTGATGTTGCAGACATCATCGAGGAGGTGCGACATGTGCGGGCGGCACTCTCCCGGGAAAAGGTTAGTCTGGAATCTGCTAGAATAAACTATGTAAATGTCTGTGTATCCATTAGTTATCAGACGCGTTATCACTCTGGTGAGACGGTAGTTTAAACTATATTATTGGTGGGGTATGTCCCCCGAAATGTACTACACCAAAATATTATATTATGGATGTTAGGTCCAAGTTTGGACTAACAGGCCGGAATCCCTCGTTGGAGACAATATGCAGGAATTTTTACACCGCATATATAGGTCAGTCAAACTTGCCCGAAAAAAATTATGAAAACTGCTCGATTTTCCATGAGTCTGAACTTAGGAGTTGGGGGTGGGTGGGGGGGGGGGACTTGGGTGGACTAAGCTTGGAAATTATTTAAAGTAAAGGGTTAAACAGCATGAGAACAATGGCAATATAAGGCTTATGTTTCTGCACACAAATCATTCTCTCGTCATTAGTGAACAGAGAATGTGCAAATAAATAATTACGGGACATCGTTAATCGTCTTTATTATCTTGAATTTACAAAACTCTGAGCCCAAATACCCATCAGATCTCCGATAAATTTTATTATTTTTTTGGTTGGTACTCATTGGGTTTTGGTCGGTATTTTGGTTGGTAATTAGCACTTTTGGTCGGTTTTGGACTGTTTTGGTCGGTAGTTAGTAGGACCAAGAATGTCTGCTGCAATCGCGAATAAAGCCATTTTGGGTGTAATTTTGCAATTCAGACTCAACAGAATATCAACGCAGTATATTTCAGTCACAACTGTAAGAAGAATTTGGTCCTAAAAATTAACTCAAGCACAAATTCGAAGGAAAAAAAAAAAATATCACGACCTACCAACCCTATTTTTTTCTGTTACGTAACCGGAACCAAACCATTAATTTTTTTTGGCCTTAACTTACCCACAATACTTCTCCCTTCAGCAGAAGTCATTCTAAAATTGAACACATTCAACTTCAGAAAGAAAAGTTGGAAAACGTGTTTGTCCACTTTTTTCTTTGAGAAAATAAAAAGTCCTTGAAAGAGGCTACAATGTCCTTTTCTTTTCCCAAACTATTGTAAGGTATATTTAGAAAAAATATATCAAAGAATGTAAAGGAACCATGAAGAGTCATGTTTTTGCAATTTGTTGAGTTTGCTGTTTTTCATGTTTAACCTACAGTTAAAAGTAGAAGTCCTGTCACGAACTGTGTGCTTATCTAGGCTTAATAATGTGTAGGAATTGCACACAGTTGTCATATCGAATGGCACGCAAAGCACAGGCCATATGTACAGAATTTGATAGCCTCACTATGGTCATAACGCATAGATTAACACGCAGATCGACGTGGTATTTGTGCACATTTCATAACAGGACTTCTACTTTTAACCGTATAGTCTGAAAAATTCAGAAATGAGCAGGGAGGAATCGCCATTACTGGCAGGACAGATCATATTTATTTAGTGTGTGTCTTGAGTTTGATGATTACTCCATAGAAAATCATGGGTACCCTATAGAATATCATGGAGCCACATACAATAAATTACTAGACCCTTCAGGTGCCCCAGCCTATAAATTAAGAATCAGAGAGAGTTCGGCTAATTAGTTGATTTCAGTTAATTTATTATGAAAATACTGAAATTTTCATTTTCTATAAATGTACATGAAAATGGTCTCTTGTGAATTGAATTTATCGAGGGAGTAATAGCCAGAACTCTTTTCAAATTGTTTTCAGTGAACTTGTAGGTGGACGGAAATAGCCAACATGACTCAACAAACATTCTGTTCTACTATAATGTTTGGTTCACTCATGTCATTTGGTCAGCAACTTCTGACTTCGTCTACAAGGCTAATTCGATTTGAGGTTCGGTTCAATATCAAATAATAAACCCCATTTGATTCAAAATTCAATAAAAATTGAAAATGTGTGATTCACAGGGTCCTAATTGCAGGTATGCTAAATAGTTTACTATTTGGAAATTATATTCAGTTAACAGGGTTATTCTCTTAAGAGATATCCAGTCAAGTGGGTGCCACTGTAGTTCTGTACCAATCATCAAAGTGCAGCCTCCAAAATATCCTGTAAGAAGAGAGGATTCATACAGGGGAATTGTGGCAGAAGTTTGAGTTGTTATTGAACAAAACAAAACTTGCTAACTAGTGGTGTACAGTGCACAGAATGTAATTTGGTACTTGTCCATCCCAGGGGCAGACTGGGCCACAAAAATTTACCGGGAAATGCACCAAAGTGCCGGGTCCCAGAGAAAATTATGATTTTTATACGGCCGCTCATATGAGCGGGACGTATTATGGTATGGCAATGTCTGTCTGTCTGTCCGTCTGTCTGTCCTTCCATCCGTTAGCTTTTGATTGTCCACACAATAACTTGAAAACAATACATCCAACAGATACTGTTTTTTTATGGTTGATTAGTCATGACTAGAGGATGGTTCCTTTAGATAACCAGCATTCTGGCCTATCCAATATGGCCATCATGGCAGCCATCTTGGATTTTTGGGGACTTTTGATTGTCCACGCAATAACTTGAAAACTATACATCCAACAGATGCTACTTTTTTATGGTTAATTAATCATGACTAGAGGATGGTACCTTTCGATATCCAGCATTCGGGCATGTCCAATATGGCCGCGATGGCAGCCATCTTGGATTTTCAGAGACTTTTGATTGTCCATTTCATAATCCAACAGATACTGTTTTTTATGGTTGATTACTCATGACTAGAGGATGCTTCCTTTTGATAACCAGCATCAATGTCCATCCATCCCATCCATCCATCTGTCTGTCTGTGTCTGTCCATCCGTCTGTTAACTTTTGTTTGCCCACGCGATAACTTGAAAACAATACATCCAACAGATACTGTTTTTTATGGTTGATTACTCATGACTAGAGGATGCTTCCTTTTGATAACCAGCATCAATGTCCATCCATCCCATCCATCCATCTGTCTGTCTGTGTCTGTCCATCCGTCTGTTAACTTTTGTTTGCCCACGCGATAACTTGAAAACAATACATCCAACAGATACTGTTTTTTTATGGTTGAGTAGTCATGACAAGAGGATGGTTCCTTTCAGTAACCAGCATAAATGTTCGGCTGTCTGTCTGTCCATCTGTCCATCCGTTAACTTTTTTTTGTCCATGCTAGAACTTGAAAACAATACATCCAACAGATACTGTTTTTTTATGGTTGATAAGTCATGACTAGAGGATGGTTCCTTTCGATAACTAGCATTCTGGCATGTCCAATATTGCCACCATGGCAACCATCTAGGAGTTTTGGTGACTTTTGATTCTCCACCCAATAACTTGAAAGCAATATATTCAAGTTTAATGGGTCATAAGCCAATTATTTTTGAAGGAATTATTGACCTTTTGTTCAACTAAAAATTTCTTCACAATCGCAATTTCTTCATAGGTGGCCGTATATTGATCAACCGCTGGCAGTGCACTTGTTTGAATTGAAAGAATGCTGCTTCCCTGCATCTGAGCGGTGAATGGCAGTCCACATGGAAGGCTTTTCAATGACATTTTTGTATCATCTTCATTGTTCAATTGACAAAAATGATAACAACAAAGGGTGCCCAGAATCTCTCAGGACGACCAAACATGTAGTTCGGATGAGTGGGAGAAAATTTTGATTTTTCGAACTAATCGATTGCTGTTTTCTTGCTTCTGAGTGATCAATGGCAGATGAGACTGCTTGCATATCGAAATGCCTTCTATGTGGACTGCCAATGGCAGTCCACATAGAGTACATTTCAATAGCCTGGTAGTGTATGGAATCGGATCCAATTTGCCTTTTGGTCCTTTTCACAAAATTTCATGTAGCAATAGGTGTTGGACTGCACCAATTTTGGGGAGCCACATGGCCCCCAAAAGGGGGTCCACCAGGAAATTTCCTGGTGGATCATACATCCAGTCTACCTCTGGGTCATCCAACAGGTGGACATCTACTTATACATTTACCTGATACATGTGTAGAAACATGCTGACCCAACAGGAAAATCTACAGTTCATGCACCACCAGGTATTTTAGAAAATAAAGATATACATACAGACTGGGAAAAATTTCCAGTGCAGGTTGTGGAAAAAACTATGGAAAACCTATGGAAAAAGAGGCTGTGCTAAACCTGTATGAATGCTGTAATATGCTCAAGAGTAGTTTGTATGTATAGGTAATCTTCTATTATGTGTACTGCCAATTATGTGTTATAATGGCCATCCTACTGGGGAGGGGGTGGGTTGAGTTCCAAATTACCCAGTGTGTATTGTAACCATGGTATAAATTCATTTTTGTTAGCACCTGTCTTCTTTGGCAGGTAAGCTACCAGAAGCAGTTTTATTACATAATCAACATCAAATAGTCCGTTACAGAAATATACATTCTCCACACATCTAATAAATATGTGATGTCGGAAGTCAACATTATGCTGTAAAATTGTGAGTGAGTTGGTTTTAGAAGTAGAATTGAACTAATCTTCTCTATTTTCTGAAGTCATTATGTGCTAATTTACACATTATATGATAAAAAGCATCTCAGATTCATCAGAATTTGATATGAAATTTTGTAGCCTTGTTCATCGAAGTCGATCTAATTCTTAGACCCATAAAACCTTGGCTCAGATCAATTTTACTTACATGTGTATGGTTCAGAAATTTCATATCAAATTGTGACTTATTAGAAATGCCCTGTTTGTTCATATTCAGCGGAAATAAGGCCCAGCATAGTACAGTTAAAACTAGAAGTCCTGTCACGAACTGTGCGCTTATCTAGGCTTAATTGCTCGTAGGAATTGCGCACGCAATTGCCACATTGAATGATACCCAAAGCATGGCAGGTTCTCCTTGTTACCCATGTCAAACACAAGCAATGTTCCTGCCAATGGACCTCCGGGTTACCCGGAGGTCCATTGGCTGAAACTTTGCTTGTGTAAAGGTCGTATGTGCAGAATTTGATAGCCTTACCATCATCATAACACTTAGATTAACTCGCAAATCGACGTGCTATTTGTGCGCATTTCAGGACAGGACTTCTAGTTTTTACTGTAGATCTGTTTCTCAAGCCATTTTTTTGTAACATTGCACGTGGGTGGGTGGTATTTTATTTTTTTATTTTTGTAATTATTTCTCTGCCAGCAAAAGTTCATGTTTTTGGTTTGTTTTATGTTTAGGCCTCTTAATCTACAGAACAGCTGGGGTGGGGGAGGGGGCATTGTCTCTTGAGAGCAAGAAGGCTTTGCGATGCTAAGCATGGCAAAGCCTTGTTGCATTCAAGGATCAAATTTATCAATTCTATTATTTGGGATAAAATATCAAGACAAAAACCATTTACAGTACAGCTGCTGTAGACAGGTCACTTTCCACGGGTGGGCAATATTTCCACAGCCAAAATGACCATACAGGAGGTTCTGTATTGCAAATTGTGACCACTACGAAAAAACTGTATTGCTTCATTTATCCAGTTCACTCTTTGTTTTCCAATTGAAAACTTCTATCTGTACCACTATAAAATATTTAAATTCTATCCATCTTTCAGTCTTCTACCCTGTGTTTGACTTTATAAATAAATATGTAGAAAAAATAAAAATGTGGATTTTTTCTTGTGATTAACAATTTAACCCTTTACCCAACGTAACGGCCAAAACCGGCCAGCGCTATTCTAAAAAATCGCCAATTAATTGTCAAAATATTTTCATTTTTTGTCTCAAAAACATAGGTTATGACCCCTCGTTGGAACGAGCTCGTCGAGCTCGTTCCAACGAGGGGTCATAACCTATGTTTTTGAGACAAAAAATGAAAAAAATTAGTTATTCAAGAATTTTTTTTGCAAGTGTCGTCTGCTTTTCATGTTAGGTAAAGGGTTAATGGTACATGCAAATGGTAATAATATTTTTTTATTTTTTGTTTTGTAGACATGCTGTTTCAGCTGAAAGTGAGTATATACCTGTTGTCATTTTGGAATATGTATAATGTTTTGATGGACAGTATACCTCATACCTCAAGTATTGATTAAATTCATAACTGTCTTAGTGCAAACCAAGGCAAGTTACGGTATACATGTATGATCATTTTATTCACTTATAATTCACCCCAAAACAATTAGGGCATTTGCTTACGTTACTGGACCTGAGATAAACGGCAAGAAAATTCATTATCCCTGACACGTAGTGGGACATCGTTCCATCCAGTCCATCCATTTCTTGAAATCACATTTTAAAGAAAACCATTCAAAACATTTTTCCCAAATGTAATATACAGCTTTTTGGTGATAATATACTACTCAAAGTTTGCTAAGCACCAAGTACATCCAACTACCTGTTTTACGTTTTAGTTGAAATATTGTAATGAAAAAAGTATATATTTTTTATTTAATTATATCTTTAATGATTTAAGTACAGAAATTAAGATTTTATTTGTGTTTGACATTATTTTTTAGTTTTTGAATACGATAAACATGGAAAATGGATATTGGTAAAAGAGGAAATTTTTCAATATGCCAAAAAGTTGACGGAACAAACTGGTATGGTTTCAGTATCGAGTAGGAGACCCATTACTGTTAATTACAGCTTGACAATGCCTTCTCATGCTCCCAATCAGGTTCCTGGTGCTCCTTTGTGGGATGTTGTTCCATTCTTGGACCAGCATGGTACTAATCTCCTGGACACTTCTTGGCTGGACTGGACAGGCTGAAATTGCAAGCTGCAACTCTTTCCAGACATGTTCAATTGGATTGAGGTCAGGGAATCTTGCTGGCCAGTTCATACGCTCAATCTCCTCCCTCTGTCGGTACTCCCCAACAGCATGAGGACGGGCATTATTCTCCATCAGAATGAATCTATCACCCACTGCACCTGCATACAATATGACGTGGACATCCAGGATCTTATCAATATACTGTTGTGCAGTCAATGTTCCATGTTCAAGGACACAGAGATCTGTATGTCCATCCCAGATGATGCTGCCCCAGACCATGATTGACCTTCCACCATAGCGGTCATGCTCAGCAATGTTGGCTGCATAGAATCACCCTCGTGGTCTTCTCCATACCTGAGAACACCTATCTGTGTGGTCTAGGCAGTACCTTGACTCATCTGTAAAAAGGACAGGTCGCCAATCCATCCAACGTGTCCATGGCCCATTCATATCATGCCTGGCGGCGGTTTTGGGACAGCGGCATGCTAATACATGGTCTTCTCGATTGAAGATCACCTCGTGCAACCTTGCCTGGATAGTCTGCGTCAAAACATTTACCCCGGATGCATTCTGAAGGTCACCGCGAAGCTGGGTTGCTGTAGCAGAGCGGCTCCTATGGGCCTGAATGATCAAAAAACCGGTCTTCAGTTGCAGATGTTGCCCTCTCTCTGCCACCACCATGCTGTCTTACTGGTGTGCCATACTGTTGAAATCTTACCCAGGCTCTGGTGATCACCGTCTGTGCACACCAAGAGCTTCACCAACCTGATGATGGGTAGCCCCTTGCTCCACCATCCCTACAGCCTGTCACATTTCTGCTCCAGACAAATATCTTCTTACATTTGCATTTGCCATATTCAATCATTAAATCACAAGGGCTTGTGTTGAAATGAAGATGGAATACCCTACACATGTCATGTTCATGTAGACAGTACATGAAAACATCATGAAAATCAAGGGGTACATGCTTTCCATGACTATCACGAAAAGTTTGCCTGTCAAGAGAGCTAATGTAAACAATGCGGACCATCTCAATACATTCCTCAATCATATCCACCAAAAATATCGCAAATATGTCACAAGCAAATTTCACAATGGTGTGTTAAATATTTGGTGCTTAGCAAACTTTGAGTAGTATATCATGAATGGGATTGTGAACCAGGTACTTGTATGCACAAAATTTTACCTTGAGAATTATTGCCATTGGTAAATTTATTGGAATTCTTGTCATCACATTACTATTTCCTTTCATCACATGTCAAGGAAAACCACTGAAGAGTTTTCTTTTCCACATTAATAACCTTATGGTGACACCGTTAATATCATGAGTGGGATTATGAACCATCTGTTTCCAAGTATTTCTTTGGGAGTTAATGTCTGTGTGGCACTTGTTGTCATCACATCACCATTTGTTATTTTCAGATTTCAAAGAAAAGCATTCAGGATTTTTTTCCAAATTTAATCTACAGCTTTTTAGTGATAGTATCATGAAGAGGAGTATTATCCTGCTGTGTATTTCTTTGGGAAGTATTGGCCTTGATGGATTTACATGTGGGTGGTAGGGGATTAACTGTCACATTGTGTTACATTTGTTCAAATTGCCTTTGACTCTCTTTTGTTAACTCTTTTACTTTATTATGATGAAAAATGTAGCTTCTTTTGATTCTGGTGATAAAATGCTGTGACACAACATACTATTGTCATCACTTGGCGTCTGTCATTTGTCATCTGCCATCTATATATATTGTCTGTTAACTTTTGCCCTTCCATTTTCTTCTTCAGAACAGTGCTACCAAATCCAACCAAACTTGACAGAAATTATCTTTAGGGGATGCTCCTCTATGTTAGTTCAACAAAGGCTGCTTACCTCTGGGCTGGGGGCATTTCTGGAAAAAAAATAAATTCATTAAAAATCTTCTCATAAACCACCAGTCATAATGCTTGAAAATTTGGAATGCAATTTCCATCAGTGACCAAGATTCAAGTTTGATTAAAGTTTTTCTGACAATATTTGGCCTCATTCTGGGAGAGGCAATATTTATGGCTCAACTCCAAATAGTACCAGTAGTTTTTGCTTATGGTTTACTGATTCGAACCAACTTTGGTGTGGGTGATTATTTGGTGACATAAATATACTTGATTTAAGAAAAAAACAAATTTCTGCTCCCCCAGGATCAAAAAATAGAAAAATTAATACACTCATATTTCGAGAATTACACAAGAGGGGTACAATTTATTTAGTATCAGCTTTCTTGGGAGTAATGGAATTAGACAAGCTAAAAAACGCTGTTGGTTGCTCATAGAGGCACCCTTTTGGGACAACCATTTAACACTGTTGGTAATGGGGAAATTACTGAGCAATCTTTTCCTCAACAGTTAGTGGTTGCAATGATTTGATATGTGATATGCAAACTGTTCCTGTGGTATAGATTCAAGTTTGTTCAAATAAAGTTTCTCAGTCAATATTTGGGCTCATGCTGAGAGGGTACAGTTTATGGCCACAAGTTTCAGTTTTTAGAACTGGTTGGCTGACTAGAACCAAAATTGGTATTCTGTATTATTGGATTAAATATACATGTACTTCACTGCATCCCAATGTGCACCCAGGGAGCTAAAAATATAAAACATTTCAATCGCTCATATTTCTTGAACTGCACAAGACAGAAACTTGTTACTACTTATTTTGTTTGATTTGCCTTCTTGGGTAGTAAAATTGAATTGATAAAAAAGTGCTACTGGAAAACCTGTCTTGAGAGACCACTGTCATGAGAGACCACCTGTCTTGAGAGACCACTTTTGCAATGCACCAATTGGTTTCACTCTATAATGGACCTGTCATGAGAGACCACCTGTTACGAGAGACCACCTGTCTTGAGAGCCCGCAAAACTCAGTTTTTCACCTGTTTTGAGAGACTGGAAAATAATTTTTTGCAGTTTCAGAGTATTAAAATCAATAAAGATCAATGCAACGTATACCAAAATCAATAGTTCAAAAATGTAACCAGGACATCTGCCCAACAGTAAAATTGTAAGGACAATTATCCCCTGAAACTGTAATATCTAAAATCATACTCATGTATGACAAATATCTTTCATTGTAGATTGTCTGAAAACTATAATAATTGGTTTTCAATTAAATTGTTATTCATTTGTATAATTCTTCAATTCTGAGAAATTTTTATCAAGATTCCTTTGAAAATATAAAGATTATTGTTAAAAAAAACAAGTTTGTTTATATCCATTATTTGCTCAAGTGTGACAATATCAAAGAGGATTAAGCAAACTGAAACACCCTGGTAAGCTTATTTTTACTTAAAATGTGACTGAAATTATTTTCTATTAAAACAAAACTTGACAGACACAAAAACAGCCTTATCAAGGTATAACTGTAAAGTATTATGAAAATAACTCATTTCAAAATTTTGATAGAAAGAGGAGAATACGTTGTTTGTATATAGTAAGAAATTATTATTTTGGATGGACCCCTTCACATCATAATCTCAAAAAGTTTTTCAATTTATGTACTGTTAACTGTTATTTCTAAATAAATATTTTCAATTTCTCAAATAAAACAACAATAAAAAAAAGTTGAAAAATCAATTCTTCTCTATTTCTGCCACAAATATTCTCAAAAACCTCAAACCTCTCATGAGAGACCACCTGTCTTGGCAAAAGGAGTGGTCTCTCAAGACAGGTTCTACTGTACTGATTGCCTCATGAGGCACTCTTAGGGGTTATATTGCCAACATTTAAAATGTATTTCTGATGAACATTTTGATCTTGTGTTCATGTTTTCTGTGCTTCTCATGTTGGTGGGAGTATAGAAGTTTTGTGGAAAGATAGGGTAAAGTCAGGATCTTTGTTCAAATAAAGGCATACCATTGACTGAAAAGTGATCAGAAAATCAATACTTTTTTGTTTGAAATACTGCATATATGCACATTTATTTATGACTACCAGAAATAGCCCCTCAGTACCACTGTAATTTGCCCATCAAATCCAGCTCTCCAGAAAACAAGTGTGTCAAGTTTTCCGGATCGTTATCATGCCTGTCTCAAATGAGGCACACATGAATGGTCTTTCTTATCAACCTACCTTACAATTGTTTACAACAGGCTTGCATTACAGTGGAAGTCCCTAACTTAGAAATATACTCTCTATTTTGATCTTTCCCAAGCGATTTGGGAAAGTAAAGTGGTTCAAAAGCACCAAGAAAAAAAAAGCCAAAACTGGGTCGAGTGATACCGGTGCACACCCAGTAGGGGATGCTCTTCTCCCAGAACAGATCTACGGCTTCCAGTACCAGTGCACAGACATGTAACCAATGACTCATTCTTTTTCATTCCGCCATCTTAGGAAGATGTTCTTTCGTTTGCTCTTATAAACAGTGATATTTCAATTCATTGACACCATGTTACTGTGACTAGAATTATGGATCTGCTGATCTTATATTAACAGGGTTGTTTTTTGTATATTCTCGTTATTACATTGAACCACATTTTTGTTATTTTATTTTCTCCATGTTTACACACAACTTTCGTGTACCGTGCGGTTCGGTTAATATTTTTCCGTTGACAATTTATGTTATCCTTTTGGATATTATTGTTGGAGTTACCGGTAGGTGTTAGTGGGAGAGGCGTTGGGGGGGGGGGGCTGTGTTGGCAGGATTTCTCCCCTCCATTGAGGGTGGAATTTCTGTTTTCTGGATCCCTTTTGGCCGTCTGGGTTCTGTTGTGTTCCCACCAGGCCTTTATTTTCTGTCACCTTCCTCTAGTAGCTAGGGGTGTTCTACTTCTTTTTAGCTCATCTTGACAAAGTCTAGCTGAGCTAATCCCATCGCTCTCTGTCCGTCTGTTGTCCGTCAACACCATGTTTTGATCTTCTCCTCCAAAACCACTGGGCCAATTGTAGAGAAAGTTTGTGTGAGTGATGGTCCCAAAGGGGCATTGCAGTTTTGTTCAACTCTACATGCCCAGCCCCATAGGGAGAGGTTGGGAGAAAATGCTCCAAAATATTTTTAAAATCTTCTTCTCAGGAACCAGTGGGTACAATAACTTGATATTTGTTATGGAGCTTCCTTTTAAGGTGTAGAATCAATTTTGATCAAATGAAGTTCGTGAAGCAATATTTGGCTTTGTAATGGTAGGGGTAAGGTTTTTGGCCCCGCCCCAAATTTCTATTTTCTGAACCTATGGTCCGATTTGAACCAAATTTGATATGTGGTATTATTGTCTCATAAGTACTTGACTCATGCAAAAAAAGAATTCTGTATCCCCATGGGAACCCCAGGAGCTAAAAATAGAAATATTTTTCAAACGCCCATATTTCCCAAACCACACAGAACAGGGAACTGTTATTTAGTATGAAGCCTCCTTAGGACTAGTAGGATTGAATGGTAAAAAAAATTGCCATCGGTTATGTTAGGGTGTTCTGTAGAGGGCATCAAAAAAATGCTGAGTCAGCATATTTGCAAAAATTAAACAAAATCTTTTCTCCAGAACCAGTCATCAGAATCTTTTTGATATTGGGTATACAGCATTCATAGGGGGGTCAGATACAAGTTTGTTAAAATAAAGCCATTGGTTCATATTTGGGATCAATACGGAAGCCCAAATTTTTAACTTCAGGTAATATGGGGAATATTCTTTAAAAATCTTCTTCTTCAGAACCACCAGTCAGAATCTTTTAATGTTTGGTGTACATCATTGTTATGAGGGTCAGATTCAAGATTGTTCAAACCAAGTCCCTAGGTTAATATTTGAGCTTCATAGGGAAGACCAAATTTTAACTTAGTTCAGTATGGGGGATAATTTAAAAAAAATATTTTTCTTCAGATCCACCATTCAGATTGCTTTCATACTTGGTCTGCAACATCTCTAGGGGGGTCAGATTCTTTGTTCAAATCGGATTTGTATGTTAATATTTGGGCTTGCTGTGGTAGCCCAAATTTAACTTGGTGCAATATGAAGAAATTTCTTTAAAATTTCTCTTCTTCAGATCCAACAATGAGAAGGCTTTCATATTTGGTACACAACATCTCTAGGGAGATCAGATTCAACTTTGTTCAAATACGAGTGCCTGGGTTAATATTTGGGCTCCATATGGGAACCTGAAATTTAACTTAGTACAATATGAGGGAATTTCTTCAAAAATCTTCTTCTTCAGATCCACTAGTCAAAATGCTTTCATATTTGGTATACAACATCTCTAGGGGGAGGGGTCAGATTCAAGTTTGTTCAAATCAGATTCGTATGTTAATATTTGGGCTCGCTGTGGTAGCCCAAATTTAACTTGGTGCAATATGAAGAAATTTCTTTACAATTTCTCTTCTTCAGATCCAACAATGAGAATGCTTTCATATTTGGTACACAACATTTCTAGGGAGGTCAGATTCAACTTTGTTCAAATCGAGAGCCTGGGTTAATATTTGGGCTCCCTATGGGAGCCGGAATTGGCAGTGTAGATGGAGAATTAGAAATTTTGTATTCAGTACCCTCTAGAGGTGTGTAACTAAGATTAATCCACATAGGTTGTATCAAGGGACTTCATAGGGGATCTCTACATTTTACATTATGACCAATTGAAGAAAAGGCATGATGCTCGGACCATTTTTGTCACTCCTGAGGGGCTGAAGGATTGGCAATGTATCCCATGGTGATGGGTTGCTCAATGTAGACTCATTCTTGGACTCTGTTTATTAGCTCACCTGACTGAAAGTCAGGGTGAGCTTTTCTGATCACTTTTTGTCCATCGTCTGTCGTCTGTCGTTTGTCGTACGTCATACGTCATACGTCGTGAAGGTGGTGTTTGGGTCATTTTGTCCCAAGCCACTGGCTGCAGTTCAATGAAAATTCACATGGTTAGCGGTTATATAGGGGCATTTGGGTTTTTCTTTAAATTGGGTTTCTGCTCATATTGGGGAGGGGGGGTGGGACCAAAATACACAAAATTTTAAAAAATCTTCTCATGAACCAGCTGTAGCAGAGACTTGATATTTGGTATGCAGCTCCCATTTGAGGTGTAGACTCAAGATTGTTCAAGAGAAGTTTGACGAGCAATATTTGCCTTTGTTCTGAGAGGGGCAAGAATTTTTGCCCCGCCCAGAATTTCTATTTTCTGAACCGAGAGGCCAATTTGAACCAAATTTAATATGAGCTATTATTGGGTTATAAGTACTTGATTTATGCCAAAAGTTTTTTTCCTGCAGCCCCGTGGGAACCTCAGGAGCCAAAAATAGAAAAAAAATGAAAACGTCCCTATCTCTAAAACTGCACTGCACTGAGAATTTTTATTTGGTGTGAGGCTTCCTTGGGTCCAACAGAAAGGAATGGTTAAAAAAAATTGCCATCGGTTTTGTCATAAGGTACTTTTTTAGGAGTTTTGAAAAAATGCTGAGTTAGCATTTTTTAACACTGTGGGCAATGGGAAAAAATTAAAGAGTCGTTTGCTTCCAAACCACTGCTCCAAAAGCTTTCATATTTTACATATAACATCTTTGGAACATTGATTCACATATTTGTTGAAATCAAATCCCTCTGTCCATATTTGGGTTCCCTATGGAAGCCCAAATATTCAAATTAGTGCAGTATGAGGAATATTCTTTAAAAATCTTCTTCTTCAGATTTACCAATAAGAATCTTTTGATATTTGGTATGCAGCATGCTTAGGGGGGTGAGATTCAAGTTTGTTCCAGCCAAGTCCCTGGGTTCATATTTAGGCAGAAAATTTGGGGTCCCGGTCCGGACTTAGAAATTTTGGACCAAAATCCGGAAATTAGTTTTTTTGTTTTTTTATGCATTTTGGTCAGCTTTATGACAAATTTTTTTTTGTTTTTACACTGAAAATTTGGGGTCTGGGTGGGACTTAGAAATTTTGGACCAAAATCCGGAAATTAGTTTTTTGGTTTTTTATGCGTTTTGGTTAATTTTAAGAAGAAAAAATATTTTAGTCTGTAAATATTTTGTTTGGGACTATTTTGGAATTTCCGAACAAAAATAAAAAAAAATCTTGATCCGTCCCAGATTGGAGGAAGGATATCAGATTTCGCAGACCATTGGCCAACTTGGGTCACGTTCACATCCGATCCTTGGGTGTTAAATGTTTTTCGGTTCGGGTTGTGGCAGGGACCAGCCTAGGGGGGGAATTTTAGGGAGACTTCAAGTCTCCCTCCAGAAAAAATAGGGAGACTGCAGAGTCATGTAGGGAGACTTCATAGGCAAGTGGGGAAAATTAAGAATATTCATGTACCACCCCCGCCGCCCCTTCATATTTTCAATTTATGGGCCTCCATTAACGTACAAATAATCCAGGTCCAGTTGTCTATGATGCATCTGTGCCAGGTTAAAAAATCACAATGTAATTATTGACTGAAAATCCCCCACTGTTACCTTTTCCTTCATGACCCCTCACCTCTTCTTCGTGCCAATCCCCCATCACCCTCCTGTGGTTGCCTTTCAACAAAGTTTACTAAGCTAATAATTTCCCAAGTCTGAAAGTGTGAAAAGGACCAGATGTAAGAAGGTTGCTTGGGAGGTACTTTGTTAGTTAATAAACAAAATACATTCTGGGGTCGAGTATTTTGTAAAAGAAATGTCATTCCGCATCATTTTTATGGCATTCCGGCGTCATTCCGCGTCATTTCATGTCATTCCGATGTTTAGGAGGACCCTTTTTCAAGATCGTCCACATGCACACTTGTGTCCTGTACAAAGCTTTTCTTGACATCACTAAAGCTTTTTTTCATGTGTTTCAATTCCATTCGTGTTTTTCTTGGAATAGACAGCCCAACAGTTAACAGTCGTCAGCAAATTGAAATGAAAATAATGTGTTATAAAATACGTCCGTTGTGTATACATTTTCGGCATCCTAAGCGACGTAACCTACTTTCAAACTGGGTTGTTTTGTTGAGTCGCGTAAGTCACCTATTTTCGTTTCGACACTTGAAGCTCCGACTGGAACGCAACAAAATAGAAATAAAAAAATCCGCCAAAAGCGACAATGGACAATTGCTTGTCGTGTGATTTCAAATAAATGGACGTTTATTTGACGAATTAAAATGCCCATTTATCACACTCGAGCACATTCGATTTTTGAAAATACTCGTTTTCATGTAAACCTCGCATCACTCAGTTCAGCCTTTTCTCATTTTGGCCAATTTTTAGAGGGCGACTTGTAATCGCCCCGACTATTTTTCTAGGCGACTTTGGGCTTAGAAGGGCAACTTAATCGCCCTAGTCGCCCTCACGGCTGGTCCCTGGGCTGTGGATATCCTTTTGGAGGCACCTCACTCTGTCGAGAGTGCCTCTTCCAACCCAAGTTCCTTCAGATGTTTCATGTCAGGAACTTTTGATCATGGAGATTGACAATCTCCCGTCAAAGGGGGCAATCAAGGTCGTCAAGAACATTCGTTCAGTGGGATTTTATTCCTGCCTGTTCTTGGTGCCGAAGAAAGATGGCCGACTCCGACTGGGTATCGATCTGTGTATCCTGAACCAGTCTATCATTGCTCCCATGTTCAGCATGGAGACTTTCACATCGGATTGCCGCTCCATTCACCAGGGAGATTTCGCTTCCAGCATCAACCTGCGAGACGCTTACTTTCATGTTCTGCTTTTCTGGGGCAAGTCCATCGCTCACAATCCAGGGTGACTACTACTATCTGGACGATATCCTCCAGAGGCACTCCAATGCTGCTCTTCTGGAGTCAGATATCGACACTCTGTTGAGCCTGCTCACGTCGATAGGGTTCATAGTCAATGAGGAGAAGTCGGACCTGGTCTCTTCTCAGTTGTTTTGTCAACAGGGGATGGACTTCCATTCTCAGCTGAATACAGTGGCAGTTCCCCAGACAAGGAATCTCTGGCTGCTCGGTCTATGCGGTTTGGTGGCGGATCTCATTCCTCTAGGTCAGCTGCATGTCAGACCTCTCCAATACTTTCTGCTCAGTTGTTGGAGGCCATCTCTTCATCATCACCTTCTCCCCTGGATGGATGTTCAGTGGATTATGCAGGGAGCTCCGTTGGACTTGCCCACGTCCGATCTCGGATGAGGTGCGACATTAGATCGTCTAGGTCTTTCCCTTCACAGGTTATGGGACCAGGAACATGCCGCTCTTCACTTCAACCAGAAGGAGCTTCTTTCTCTTCTTCTGAGTTTCCGGCAGTGGATCCCACACCTTTCGAATCGTCATGTCCTTCTGTTGACTGACAATTCGACAGTGGTCGCTTACATTCGGAACCAGGGCGGCATGCACTCAGTTCCCATGTACAAATTGCCTCGGGGTCTTCTACCGCTAGGTCAGGATGTCAATGCCGGGTGGTGGTGGTTCGTCACATTCTCGGTCATCTGAATGTCCTAGCCAACTCCCTGTCCTGACGGGGCAGGGTCATTTCTACTGAGTGGATGCTTCACAGGGTAGTGTTCCAGTCGCTTTACGATCTCTGGGGCCATCCCCACATCGATCTTTTTGCGACCCGTTGGAACCATCAGGTGGACACTTTCGTGTCCCATGTCCAGATCCTCTGGCTTTCGCCGAGGATGCTCTGTTACTCAATTGGAACAGTCTAGTCGGCTATGCCTTCCCGCCAGTTCCGATTCTGCCTCAGGTTCTAGCCAAGATACACACCTGCAGTTGTCGAATCTTTCTGATTGCTCCCCTGTCGCCTCAGAGGGTGTGGATCAATCAGCTACGTGCTCTGTTGGTGGCGGTTCCGCCATGTCTCCCTCTTCATCACAACCTTCACGCATATCTTTTGTCAGGTCCTGTCTCCGAGGAGAGATTTTTAGAGACGAGCAGTGAAGTGAAATTTCTTCTTCGAGGCAGCACTCTACTGGTTTAGCCTATGCAGCTAAGTGGATGGTCTGTCGATGGTTATGCTGATCCTTCGATAACACAGATTGCGGAGTTTCTGATATAGCTGTTTGATTCTCAGGGTCTCCAACCTTTTACCATCAAAGGGTACAGGTCCATGCTTTCGGAGACCTTTTCATATGTGGGAAAGCATTATATCGACACTAATCCATACCCCTCCAAGCTTATTCGGCACTTTTCTTTGAAAAGTCCTGGGATTTTGCAGCTTAACCCAAGATGGAATCTTTCTTCGGTGCTGCTTTGCTTGATGGGGGTGGAGGGGGGGTGTTGGGGGAGGGTGGGTGGCGCCATTCGAACCTTTATCCCAGGTGAATATGCATTTTCTCACATACAAGACAGCTTTTCTGATGGCTTTTGCCTCAGCCAGAAGGGTTAGTCAGCTTCATGCCCTCTCGGTTGATCTGGACTTTTTCAGGAGCTCTGTCAACAGTGTTACTTTTACCACTGATTGCTCCTTTCTGGCCAGGAATCAGATACCAATAATTACTCCACCTCCTATCTGTATCAGGGTTCTTCCTTCTGCTGAGGGTAATCACCCTTTGCTCTGTCTGGTTCGTGAAATTCGCATTTATCTCAACCAGATGCAGTTCATTAGGAAAGGCAGGAAACGATTCTTTCTGTCTCTTATTCTTGGTCGACAGAAGATCTCTCCTCAGTCCATTTCTCAATGGATTTGTCTTGCTATTTGCGTGTCCTACGCTCGTCTAGTGAGTGACAATTGTATTACAATCGAATTTCTGTCCTTGAGGTATGTGCCTTGTCTACCTTCTGGGTTTATGCTAACTCTGTCAAGTTGTTGGATGTTATGCAGGCAGCATACTGGAGAAATGCTTCTACTTTCTCCACCTTCTATCTGCGTCAGTTGCAGGAGCAGTCTGAGGACCCTTTTTTCTTTGGGCCCACTTTCTTCTGCTCAGGATGTTGTCTATCCTATCCATTAGGCTTCTTACAAGGTCAGTTCCAGCCATGTGATTGGTTACTGACCTTTCTGTCTGTGTGTCACACAGAGCCATACACCTCATCCTTCATTGTATTTTACTAATGTTTATGATGTTATGGTTTTATAGGCCTAGGGAACTCTTCTCCTGTCCATGGATGGTTCCTGCGCAGTCGGGTTATGTGGGGGTTGGTTATGTGATTCCCTCCTCCTATTGCCTATTCAGCCTGTTGTAAACAATTGTAAGGTTGGTTGATAAGAAATTAAAATTTTATAGTAACTTTCCTTTCTTATTATACCCACCACTATTGTTTACATGGAGGCCCTCCCGTCTTTTTATTCGGGTAAGAATCCTTCCTCTCTGCTGATCACATAACTAAGAAGACTTAGGGGGTGGCAGGTAGACAGCCAATCTGGCTATGCCACTTCCTACGGTATACTTCACATTACATTTGTGCAATATGTTTATTTGTAACCATTTTACATGTATGTGTACCGTGAATAAAGAATCTGAATCTGAATCTGAATCTAACTCCTATCTTGGCAGATTCAAAAGAATGAATCATTGGTTACACGTCTCTGCACAAATACCGGAAGCTGTGGATCTGTTCTAGAAGAGCACCCCTACTGGGTGTGCGCCAGTAACACTCGACCCAGTTTGGCTTATTTTTTCTTGGTGCTTTTGCACCACTTTTCTTTCCCAAATCGCTTGGGAAAGATCAAAATAGAGAGTATATTTCCGAGTTAAGGACTTCCACTGTAATGCATGCCTGTTGTAAACAATTGTTGTTGGTATAATAAAAAAGGAAATTTACTATAAAATTTAAATTTCTACCAGTGACCTATAAATAAATTGGTAAATTCCACAAATGCATCAGGGAATTCCATAATGCGTGTGTTTCATTCTGAGTCATTTAATAATACCTTATGAGAAAACACTTCTATGACCAGTTACAGAACTCAGTAAAAACATTTGCACAGTTTGCGCATTTCACGGCAAGCGATTGAAAGAGAAATGAGAATCAATTACAATATTATAGCGAATCGAACATACTTGAGTCCCATTGCCAAGTGACAAATATAAATTGCATCTCCTCATTAAACTCCATTGCCAAACATTCCAGTCGAGGTCTGTTTGAAAATGCCTTGTTGAACAATTGCAAAATAACAACAACTATTTTCAAGATGCGAATCCAACAAAATGTAGGAGAATCTATGTTATCGAAAGTGATTCCTGTTGAAATTCAAGTCTTGCCTCCATTGTTTTGACTTTCAAGATTCATGTTCGAAACAAACATTCAATATTACTACGCATCTGGGATTCCCCAATTCCATGAATTGTTAATGGTTATTTGGCTAATATAATTTTTGTTGTATTTGATACTTCAGGTGTTACAATCAGTTTAAATGACTAATTGTCATATAATAAACAAATTACTACAGCAGTCAAGTGATCTGTGTTGTTGTATTCCATCTCGTTGATGAGATGAGGTTGGCCAGATCAAACTTTATGCCAGCATCATCTTGTTTGATCTGGCCGATCTCATCTCATCAACTCAACGGAATACAACACAGATCAACTGACTGTTGTAGTAATCTGTATGTACCAAGTAGCCATTTTTCAAACTGCAATAAACTTCATGAAAAATGGAATACAAGGAAGAAGACTGTAAATATTATTTTTGAGAAATAGATATTTGAACACAGTGGGTCAGTATGAAAGTTGTATTTTTTGTTATTGATAATTCATAATGAATGCTTCTGCATAATAGCAAATTTATTAATTGCTTTCGAGCTCCCCCATTCTACGATTTCATATATTAAATGGCTGTGAACCAGGGCAAAATACAATGTCTTCAGGACTCGATGGGGGAGGATATTTTTTACTTTTTTGAGACTATAGTTTGCTCGCGCTGTTTTTGAGCTTATTCAGTATATGTGAGCTTTGTAAGATAAATGTTCATCAAGGTTTATTTCCAAAAACTTTAAGGATTTCTGGTTCATTGTCTCTGACCTTGTTAATAACTTGGTTATTTATTTTTACCTCATGACGGGAATCAGTATTCCTTCCTTTTGTTGGATTAAGTATAATGTATGAGGGTTTTTTTTGCATTCAGCATCAACTGGTTCACAGAACACCATTCAGTAAAAGTTTGACTTTAAAATAAGGTGTTATTGAATTACTGTTGAAATCAGAGCAGTGTACTGTAGTATCATCGGCGAACGACAAGAGATTAAGTGAAGTTGAATTACTTATATCATTTATATATAGAAGAAATAAAATGAGGCCCAAGATCGAGCCTTGTGGGCACCACAAGTCTGCCTTGTAAAATCAGATTTTTGTTTGCCATACAGAACTTATTGAAATCTATCAGACATGTAGCTTCTAAACCAGTTGTTGGCTAGTCCTCTGATGCTGTAGTGTTCGAGTTTGCCCAATAGTATTTCATGATTTATCATGTTGAATGCTTTAGACAGGTCCAGGAATAGTGCCAGTGTACTATTCTTTTCTCATTTATTGTTTTCCGTAGCAGTGCTTTAGAGGAGTTGGAGGACTGGGTGAATGGTGCTATAACATTTTCAAAATCTGTACAGATAAGGATATAAGATATTAAACCTATCGAGAAAACTTCTAAGTCTTATATCCAGGAGCTTTTCCATTACTTTTGAAAAAACTGGAAGGATACTAACGGGCTTGTAGTTTGTGAAGCTGTGCTTGTCGCCTGCTTTGAATATGGGTACCACCTTTGCGATATTTTTATACTGTACCAATGACCCAGACATAGCTGGTGCTAACTCTTAAAAATCTAGGGCCAAACACAAATTTTGCCCCACAATCCCCAAAATTTGCATCTAAAACCAAAGAAATCATGTCCTGAATGGCCCTCCATACTTCGCCTCTACTGCGCATGCGCAGTGTCAAGGACGTCCTGAAATTGGCGCCATTAATCATTCTTTGTTTGGCCCTTCATCAGTTAACATCTGACTGATCTGTGTGCCTGTAAATCTCAGTTTAAATGATAAATATTAGAGAAATGGTGGTTCTAAGGAGGATATAGAAGGAGGAGAGGAAAAATGAGTGACAGAAAATAATCAGGGCTGTAACTTAAAATTTTTTAATGAAATTGTGTTAAGTTACCTATTTTCGAGGCAACGGCCTGTTGTGGTCATTCTTGCTATAAAGTTACACTGCTTGTTCAGTGTTTTCCTCTCTTCCTTTCCTTTAAGTCCCCCCTTGCTATTCTCCCATGCTTTTGGCATATTTTCTGTAATATTATTACTAAAATTTCTTGGGAGTTTTAGCTGGATAACAGAATGAATTCTGTTCTTTTCCCCATGTTTACGTCTTCACCCTTGGGTGTTTAGGCGTAGTGTTCTGCATCTACCATCTGATGTTCTGTAGTTTCTTCCCTGGAAGTCTCTGTTTTGCATCAGATAGTGTATTATTGGTAACTGATTTCGGGCCAGGGTTATCAGTGCCTGGAGTCATGTTTCTGGTGTTTTTACACTTCTTGTTTACATTGACAACAGCCTCTGTGTGAGGGGGATTTCTTGAAAATAATATCTTGTGGTTAGTTTAATCATAACTAGATACATTATTATTATTCGTAAGTGTTGCATTAATTTTTTAAAATATTTTTAAAATTTTTGTCCACACTTAGGCTTGAGATCCATTGGGGCTCAACATTACTTTTCAGAAACTTGGGCTTTTCTGAAAAAATATTTTTTCAAAAAATTTTTTGATTTCAATTATTTTTTCTATGTTAATGGATCATGTTATGTATTTTGATTTGCAGGGGTTGGTGCGAGTACTAGGACTTTGTATTCTTTTCACAATGAAAGGATATTGTTCAATTGTATTAAGAGGAAATCTTCCTCTGACTTTCATAATCATTGTATAAATGTAGTCAGTGTACTCGCACTAACTCCTGTTCAGTATGTGTTATTTTCGATGACAACATGGGAAGCGTGTGTCACGGTATGTTAGCGGGGAAATGGCCATGCTGGTCCTTTCCCAGCAGGGTCACTCTAGTTTATCAATCTCTATTTCAGACGATCAAGAACAGGGTGATGTATCTGTGATGTCTTCCAAAAGTGTACCTCTGTCGTCACAATTAATGAAGAGCTAGCGGAAAAGTGCTCATGGAAATACGTCAATTGCCTAAGAGGTCCCTAGTAGCCCAAGAACATTAGGTTTCACTAGGGAAAAAAATCGGAGAAAGCTGATTTTTTCAGGGAATGTCGAGTACATGTCACTGAACGATTAGACAAAAGTCCCCTAAAATCCCAGTTGAGCTTTTTTTTCTACAGCCTTTTTTCGAAAATGCGTTTGAAAAAAATAAAAAAAAATTGCATGAACTTTGTAACCTCGAATTGATCCAACTGTATTTTTTGTTTACACGTATTTCGAGCTACATAATGTCTAATATACATTTACCTAGAGGAAAATGTGCATTCTGTGACAATTTCTGCGAAAAATTATTGAAAATTCACAAAAAAGTATCGGATTTACGCAAAAAATGACGATTTTCCTAACGGATTTGCCCAAAGGGTCGTAGTACAGAACGGGATGTTAGTTGGACAGACGATAAAAAATCCACCACCATTTGAAGACATTTATCATTGCTTACAAAATAGACATTATGGAAGACCCCCTCTGCTTCTGGCCGAGTTCCCCTTTTGGTATAACATTTGTCAGCATGAGAACTCAACTATTTTCGGGCTTGGGACCGAACAGACACGTCTGTGTCTGGCAGCATTAGATCAATAAATAAGGAATTTTGATGACCATAAATAATTTAACACTCTACCAGTAAACAAACCTTTTTCTTCAGTTGAACTTCCAATTAATACTTGGGCCTAAATGGGTTTGTACAAAACAGTATTTTACATAAGACAATGTCTACCTCATCTCAACACCAACTAAACAATGCTGCCTTGAAATATCCCAAGACTTTCAATCAGAATCTTCCAATATTTAAATACAACATCCTAGGAAGATCTGATTCAGGTTGTGAATCAAGTTCCTGGGTTCTTTTTTGGGCTCCCTATTGGAGTCCGAATTTTAATTTTGTGGAATATGAGGAAAATGCTTTAGAAATCTTCTTCAGATCCACCAGGCAGAATCATTTGATATACTGCATTCTTATAGGGTATCATGCCATTGTGAGGAAGATTCTTTAACATCTTCAGATCCACCACATAAAATCTGGTAGTTGATATACAGCTTCCTTATGGGCCCAGATTTATGTTTATCGTTTGGTTTATATTCAGACTCCTTATAGAAACCCTAATTCTAACTCAGCGCAGTATGAGCACATGGCAGAATATTTTCATATTTGGTATTCAGCATACTTGGCGGTTGTAGTATGTTCATACCAAGCTCATGTGTTCATATTTCAACTTGTTGTAATGCTATATGATATTTGGTAAGAAAACAAATTTTATTTCAGTTCAATGTTCTCTTTTCATTACTGCTTACATCTGTCCAAAATTATTTTTGAAAAATATTTTCTTCTTTGTTTACATTGGAAACATCGACCCAAGAAGGACAGTTCTTGGGTAATCCTCAACTTAAGCTCTGTCCCGTGTTGGCTCAGCTTTTCAGCCTCCTCTTGTGCATGCGCTAGTAATCTAACTTAATTTGGTTTTATGTAACCAAAAGAACTAAACAAGCATTATTGTGAAACTGTATCCTGTAAAGACTGATGTTGATCAAAGAACTTAAAACATTTCAACTGATAAATTGTGGTAGGGACCCTCCTTTTCTTTGCTCGTGAGAAAATAAATTTGCAACTCTGAACATTTTGATAATGGATATTCACTCACCCATCTGTTGATCAAATTCCACGAATATTTTGACTATAACTTCTGCATCATCAGCTTCACTCTGTCTCTCTTGATATATGATGACTCGTTTGACATTTCCAAATTTTCCACATTCATCAGTTACCTCAGTTTCCAATTCATCATCCAAATCTTCAGGTCCAACCATGTTCCTCAGAACCATAACATGACACTGGAATGAAAAAACTTTTTCACATTATCAGCACACAAGAAGAGCAGATTACTGATAGAATAGGGTAGGGTTGATTTCACACCCAACTGACAGTTCTCAAAATTTTTTAAAGAAACTAGCCCAAGAACATTAGGTTTCACTAGGGAAAAAAATCGGAGAATGCTGATTTTTTCAGGGAATGTCGATGTCACTGAATGATTAGACAAAAGTCCCCTAAAATCCCAGTTGAGCTTTTTTTTCTACAGCCTTTTTTCGAAAACGCGTTTGAAAAAAATTTAAAAAAATCGCACGAACTTTTGTAACCTCGAATTGATCCAACTGTATTTTTTGTTTACACGTATTTCGAGCTACATAATGTCTAATATACATTTACCTAGAGGAAAATGTGCATTCTGTGACAATTTCTGCGAAAAATTATTGAAAATTCACAAAAAAGTATCGGATTTACGCAAAAAATGACGATTTTCCTAACGGATTTGCCCAAAGGGTCGTAGTACAGAACGGAATGTTAGTTGGACAGACAATAAAAAATCCACCACCATTTGAAGACTTTTATCATTGCTTACAAAATAGACATTATGGAAGACCCCCTCTGCTTCTGGCCGAGTTCCCTTTTTGGCATAAAATTCGTCAGCATGAGAACTCCACTATTTTCGGGCTTGGGACCGAACAGACACGTCTGTGTCTGGCAGCATTAGATCAATAAATAATATTTACAGAATGTACAAAAATCAATAAATAATATTTACAGAATGTACAAATCAATCAACATGGATTAAGTTACATTGACTGTTATCAACGCTATATACAGAAATGACATGACCTATATACATATTATTCATCGAACTCAGAAATTTCCGACAGGACAGTGTTTCTGTGGTTGTTACAAGAATCCGAACTGCAATTACACAAACCTGAGCAAGAGAGTCCTGCCTTTTTACACCCACACCTTTTTGTACAAGCACTCTTGCAACCACAACTGATCAGATTCAGTAGGTTATCAGGGGCACATGGCTTTGTGGCTGCAGTCGGTACAAGAAGTCCATTGTCTAGCGACCACCCCCAATCCGTCGGAGGAAGCGAAGTGCCCAGCCATTGTTGGACCTGGAGATAACATCTGTAGACATGTTGTTGTGCAGCATCGCTGCTTGGTGGGAGTGAGGCTAGGTCGATGGGTTTATTCAGTTTAGATTTTGCTACATAACGCTTGTAAGTGACATATCTATATTGGTCGAGAGAGGAAACAGTTTTACTCCCATATAAGATCAGGAGAAGTTGTTCCCCGGCAGCAGCTACTGCACTTGGTGTACTGTCATCCGCCAAAATTGTGTTGACATACTGTTGTGAGTCGCTAGTAACATCAGAGACTAATTGTAGTGGATCTCTATTCTGAAAGGGGGAATGCACTCTGAGCCAGTTCAATAATTTGGTGATATCATTGGCATCAGTCAATTGTGAACTTTGACGGAGATCCCGATGTTGTTCGCCATGACCAGTGTGAACATGAACAAAATTTTCGAGAGCATTACATATCGGAAGGCAAAGAGGTAGTCCATGTACCCATTTCGCAACAGTGCTATCGGTTATTCCCCTGCCATGTGTGAGACCACCAGGGAGCTTGAACATTCTCATTAAACACTGCTCTATGGTCTGATCAGAATATATCCCATCCCAGAATTTATCTGAGCGCCTTATGGTAAAGTAACCTTTCTCAGTGAACAACTTCAAATCATCCTGTTGCATTATTTCTGTTAGCTCATTCATCTGCTGCAAATAGAGATGAGAACTTTTTGCGTATGCAAAATGACCACCTGCGTGAAATACTGGAATCATATTGCGAACACAATATGTGTGGAGTTCCCAGTCGCCTGTGCGCTCTGCTCTCAAGAACAACTGGAGAAGACCTATTTGCTCGTAGTATTGTACCCAAAGCTTTCCTGTGCGTCCTACGGACGCATTCTGGAGCAGTTAATGTAATTTTGACAGTAGATGGTTGACACTTTCTTGATTGACAGCATCAGCTGTTGTACAGTCACCTCTGGCAAGTCCACAGAATATTTCATTGACTTCTGTGCAGTCTATGTTATCTAGTGTTCGGCTATAATATGGTATTTGAATGAGAAAAGTCGATGCCGTTTGAATTTGAGTTTAGGGGGTATGGTTAATATTTCACACGTTTCACCAGTTCATTATGGAATAAATGACTATTGTTATATATCATTATAAAGCCACTGCTTTTCTGCAATTTTTGATATAT
This sequence comes from Pictodentalium vernedei, assembly GCA_031216915.1. Classification (NCBI taxonomy): domain Eukaryota; kingdom Metazoa; phylum Mollusca; class Scaphopoda; order Dentaliida; family Dentaliidae; genus Pictodentalium; species Pictodentalium vernedei. The sequence continues at coordinate 138,651,725 of CM062295.1, forward strand.
AATTTAACTCCCAAAGTAGTCGTAGATTTGATTTAATGGACGTTGTGTACCATTGTGTGTATGAAAACAATAAATTTTTTTTAGTAATTTTGTACATTTTCGTGAATATTTCACCATTGAGTGTGAGGATTGGTACAAAGTTGGCATTTTCTGTTGGGGATATGTATTCTCAATATAATTCAGCACGATATTTATGATTCTCACCCTACTAAGGCGAATAAGAATGAGAAATATGGAGCTGGGTCGAATTTTTTTTTAAATTTTTTTTTTCATCAAAAAAACGCTATAACTTAAAAAGCTCAACTCGGATTCACGGGGACTTTTCACACTTTATCCGCAATGTGTGTCCCGGAAACATATAAAAAAATCAGCTTTCTCCGATTTTTTTCCTTACTTTCTCATTTTTATGTCTAATGTGCCTGGACTATAGTAGGATCGACGGCCTTTGACGTCCACTAGCTCGCCCGGTGTAGCGTCCATTCATCGAATGGTTCGGCAGCCGGGCTTGTCTGTTGCGGTCTGGAAAGGAGTTTTGGGTGATGCGAGCACTATAAATCAACCAAGTGCACACCCAGTGACGGCGGATTAGAGGAGAGAACGGAGGAAGCCTATTAGTCCGGTTCCTAGCTCGTCCAGGCCATCCGGGCTGCGAGCGAGAGAGGCCCCTCTCTCGTACAACAACATCTGGCCCCAGATGTTGTGGTACAAAATGTTTCGCATTCGGAGCATACGTCCGCCGCTCGGGACGCTCCGTTATATCGACAGTCCGGAGAGACTGTCAATAAGGCTTCCTCATTCTCATGGCAGCGCACACAACCGCACCTTGGCTACGTGACCTCGGATATCCAGTCAACTTCGCCAATCAGAGAATCCGCGGCGACCAGGTCACGCCATCCGGTAGCCAAGGACACAAGGCCTGTAGACTCTGGATGTTCGCATAAGAAAAGTATGCAGGAGTCAACGTACACGGAGCTTCCAGCGGCAAAGCATCGTAAGAACGCTACTGCACAGGTCTCAGTGACGGACGTGCTATCCCAAATAGCACAACTTATCGCAGCATCCCAGCAATGACAGAATCTCTATCGCATCATGTAATATCCGATGACGCTGGGTCGGGATGTTCCGCTGAAGCATCAGGTACGGACGTCCGAAAACTTCATAGGGTCCGACAGGTTGGCAAAAGGGATTCGGAGGATTTCGAGCTTTCCCTTTTGGAACAACATAAGCTGCTGTATATGTCATCCGGCTTTATCTTCTAGAGGTTGTTTCGTCGGACCAGAATGCTGCGATGCCGGATAAGAGACTGATAGCGTCAGAGGACACAAAAATTTTTGGATCAGTTCAGGGACATCGTCCCTCAGTTCCGACACAGTCCAATAATGTCACAGGAACTTTCGAATTATTGAACGACGCTACTTATATATATATGCTTGCTATTAACAAGCAAGTCTGGTTTCTTGTTCGCAAAGTTACTGAGATGTCTTTCAAAAGTGTGCCTCTGTCGTCATAGTTAAATGTTGAGCTAGCGGCAATAAGTGCTCATGGAATACGTCAATCGCCTAAGAGGTCCCTAGTAGGATCGACGGCGTTGACATTCGCTAGCTCACCCGGTGTAGCGTCCATTCATCGAATGATTCAGCAGCCGGGTTCGTCCGTTGTGGTCCAGGAAGAAGATTTGGGTGATGCGAGCACTATAATAGACAATAGTACACACCCAGTGACGACGGATTAGAGGAGAGATCGGAGGAAGCCTGTTAGTCCGGTTCCTAGCTCGTCCAGGTCCGTCCGGGTTGCGAGCGAGAGAGGTCCCTCTCTCGTACAACAACATCTGGGACCGGATGTTGTGGTACAAACGTTTCGCATTCGGAGCATATGTCCGCCGCTCGGGACGCTCCGTTATATAGACAGTCCGAGAGACTGTCGATAATGCTTCCTCATCCTCACGGCAGCGCACACGACTGCAACTTGGCTATGTGATCTTGAGTATCCTGCCGGCTTCGTCATTCAGTGATTCCACGGCAAACAGGTCACGCCATCCGGTAGCCAAGGGACACGAGGCCTGTACACTCCGGTCGCTCGCATAATAGAAGTATACACGGGGTAACGAACATGGAGCTTCCAGCAGCAAAGCATCGTAAGACCGCTTCTCCACAGGCCTCAGTGACGAACGTGCTATCCAAAATAGCACAGCTTATCGCAGCATCCCAGCAAACGACAGAATCTCTATCGGATGAGGAATAATCCAACGACGCTGGGTCGGTTCGCTCCGCTGATGCATCAGGTACGGACGACCGAACACTTCATAGGGTCCGACAGGATGGCGAAAGGGATTCGGACGATTTCGAGCTTTCCCTTTCGGAACAACAGAAGCTGCCATACATTTCTTCCGGCATTATCTTCCAGAGGTTGTTCCGTCGGACTAGAATGCTGCGATGCTGGATAAGAGACTAATAGCGTCATTGGACACAGAGTTTTTGATCGGTTCAGGGACATCGTCCCTGAGTTGCCGACACAGTCCAATAATGTCACTAGAACTTTCGAATTATTGAACGACGCTATATATATATAAGCTTGCTACCAAAACACGCTAGTCTAGTTTCTTGTCCACAAATGCTCTAATCTGCCTTTCATCAATTCTAGGAATAAATTTGAAATGGCAGGACAGGGCATACTGAGAGTTCCTCTGCATCAAGACGACAAGGCTGAAGACGGGGTATTGTCTTTTTTGCTGTCTATGTCAATTCCAACCACGATGTTGGAAACGACAATGATGTCTAATAGACTTAACTTAGACGCTTTATCATATGTAGACCACCTTACTGAGGCGTTATCATTACGTCTTCAAGAGAAAGAATTCCAGGATATGATTCTTAATGAGATTTCTTTCAAGGCCAGTAGTTTTCCACGTATAACTCCGCCCTTCAGTGGCAACCTGGAGTTGGTTAGACGTGACGCAGCCCAAGCTACATCCACGCGCGTGGATAGTAAGGTGAAGAACTCTCTCAGAGTCGCTTCGGTCTCGGAGAAGCTTCTCTTCGACGGCAACCTTTCAGCAATCTATGAATTGCTCGATATACACGTTCTCTTGTCAATCAAGTGTAACAAGAGATTCAGACTTGGGCAAACATTCGGTGGTTGACTCAGAGAGTTCCACTGTAGTTGCCGGATCCGCGTTTTTCGATTATGACGGATGCCAGTCAAACAGGTTGGGGCACAATATTGATCCCAACGGATTCGAAGTGTCTGGGTCTTTGGGTTCCGCAGTTTTTAGGCTAGCACATAACTTCCAAGAAATAATATTATTTTGGCTTGCACTACGTCATTGGATGAACATTATTCAGAAACGCATGTCCAAATCCTGTCCGATAATACGACAGTAGTTGCGTATATCCAGAACTAGGGAGGCACTCATTCGGTTCCGTTATTGAATTTAACGGAAAGAATCCTTCTGTTTGTTATAGAACACCAAGTTCTGTTTCGGTCCGTCATATTCTCTGTCGTCTGATTGTATTAGCAGACTCCCTTTCACGTAAGGGTCGATTGTTGCCGTCAGAATGGACTCTCAACAAACAGATATTCAATCAGATTTGCTACCAATGGGAGCGCCCAGTGATAAATTTATTTGCGACACAACTCACCAATCAATTGCAGACGTATGTGTCACCATGTCCGGATCCCCGAGCATATGTAGTTTACGCTCTATCGATCTAGTAGGACGGAATGATAGGATATACGTATCCTCCAGCGCTGTTGATTCAGCAAGTATTGCTAAGATAATACATTCACAATACAATTCTGTTGGTAGCATCTCTGTCTCCACAGAGACCGTGGATAAATTCACTTAGGTGTCTGCTGTGGGACTTACCGCGAAAACTTCCTCCACGAGAGGATCTTCTTTCGCTGGGGAAATCGTGTCAACTTCATCACAACCCGCAAGGTCTCAACCTTCACGTATTCCGTTGTGCGGTCCTTCTTGCACGGCAAGCATTGTACAGGACGAGCAGTGGACGCGATTTCTAACTGTAGGAGGACCTCCTCTTCGCTATACTATGCGGCTAAAGTGGAGGGTCTTCCGTCGTTGGTGTAGGGATCTTTATGTTGATATTTTTGATCCCTCCATACCAGACATTGCAAACTTTCTAGTATTCTTGTTTGACGAGATCAACTGCAGCCAGTTACTATTAAAGGTTACAGGTCTATGTTATCTGATACCTATGCACACCATGATAGTTTACAATTGAGGATAATGTCTCTTTATCTAAGTTAGTTAGAAACTTTTCGATAAATAGACCTAGAATCCTTAGATTAATTCCTATACAGAATTTAGCTTGGGTTCTTATTAAATTAAAGCAACCATTTGAACCTCTTGAGACAGTAGTTTCAAATTCTGGCCTTTTAAGACAGCAATTCTCTTAGTCTTCTCTTCTGCTGAAGAGTCAGTGAGCTTCATGCACTATCGGTGGACGATTCTCACTTTCGTAGTATCGGAAACTCTATTACCTTTACTACTAATGTTGGATTTTTGGTTAAGAATCAGGCTCCTAATTAATATCCAGAACCTATTGTTTTTTAAGGTCCTTCTGTCTTCGAACGGGCATAGGCCTTTACTCTGTCCGGATAGACCTTTATGTTTTTATTAACAGATCTCAGTTATCAGTAAGGACGTAAAGCTTCTTCTGTCTCTGATGCCTAATAGAAAGGTCATTACGGTCCATTCTATTGCTAAATGGATTCAATTAACTATCGGTACTGCTTAGGATAATCTATCCTTAACTCAGCAGTCTGTGCTTAAGATTTCGGCTCATGAAGTCAGAGCTCTTCTAGAATCTTGGGCTTACGTAAATAGTGTTGCTATTATAGATTTAATGAAGGCTGCATATTGGTCTCAGCCATCCACATTCACGAATTTTTATCTCAGAAATATCGAGTCCATTTTTGGAGGCCTGCATTGTTTAGGTCCATTATCGGCTGCTCAGAATGTCGTTCACTTAACAATTGCAACTATAGCTATGTAGGCTTTCTGTTCCGGCAGTGACTCCGTCCTGCTGTCCTCTTCGCTCTGGGCTATTTGACCCAGGGCAAGGGGAAGGGGGGGGGGGGGGGAGGGTGTTCCCTTTGGTCACCTGTTTTATTATGAAAACAAGGGGATACCTCCTCCGGAGTCAGTAATTCTGAGCTGTTACTGGGATGGTTTTAAAGTGAAAAGTTTATGTTTTTAAAATTCATTCATGTCATAGTTTTAAAGTATAGAATTTGAATATGTCACGTGTCAAACGGGCGTTATTATACTATCCTCGGACACTTTTAAAAGAATATAAAGAGTCTCAATTCTCTGGACTATCTTTATTTATTGGCTTACTTTAAAAATAATTAGTATAAGGATTATACTGGATGTTAATAGAGAATATGGATGTTATGATGCTCAGTTATAGAAGGTATTGTGTCTTTCTAATTTATCATAAATAAGAAAGATACATGTAAAGCCTAATACTCCTTTTCTCCTCGAGGGGATGACTCTATTTTATATAGTTGAGCTTATTGGATTTTCCTCTATGTCCTAGGCCCTCCAGCCTTTTTACTATTCAGCTATGTCTGGGTCATTGGTACAGTATAAAAATGTTAAAAAATTTATAGTAATTTATATATTTTTTATACTTACCAATGACCCAGACGGGGATGGCCCTCCCAGGAGTTGGGAACTCATACCTCCCCGCTGAGGACATAGCGTTTACCAGGCACTGATTGTAAGAATGATTAATGGCGCCAATTTTGGGACGTCCTTGACACTGCACATATGCAGTAGAGGTGAAGTATGGAGGGCCATTCAGGACATGATTTCTTTGGTTTTAGATGCAAATTTGGGGGATTGGGGGGCAAAATTTGTGTTTGGCCCTAGATTTTTAAGAGTTAGCACCAGCTATGTCTGGGTCATTGGTAAGTATAAAAAATATATAAATTACTATAAATTTTTTAACTTTCATTCTGTCTGGTACTTTGCCCTCGATAAAGGAATTATTGATTATGTGGGTAATAGGGACCAATATCTCATTTATCGTTTGTTTAAGAAGACTGGTTGTGATACTATTACAGTCTTTCGACGATTTTGCTTTCATTCTGTTTACAATTTGACTTACTTCTACAGGATTTGTGGGTAAAAGATAAAAGTTGTTGGAAATACTACCATTCATGTAGTTTAAGTACGATTTATTTGGTTTCTGGATTTGGTCGGATATGGTTCTACCAACGTTGACAAAAAAATTAGTGAATTTTCTTGCAATGTCCTGGGCTTCACTTATTTCTGTACCGGACAAAGAACGTGAGTAGTCTGCTTTCACGTTTTCCTTTATTGATAGATTCGTTTAAGATCTGCTTTGTTCTTCGCATATTGTTCCTAATTTCATTCAAGATATCCGTATAATAAATTGATTTACATTGTTTCTCAACTTTATTAAAAATTTTACAGTAGTTTTTGTAATTTCGGGAATTATGTTCATTAGGGTTTTTAAGTTTTCCTTTATAGAATTTTTCTTTAATAATAGAGGATATGACAAGTTCTTTTGTCATCCAAGGTTGTTTTTTAATAAATTTATTGTTCTGGCAGACACGCTTCAAAGGGAATGCCTTATCGTAAGCTTCCATATAGATGTTTAAAAATGTTTCATATGATTCATTGGGACAGTTCAAAAGCAAAACAGGGTAAAAATTACTTTCTGACAGTAATTCTTTAAATTCAGACATTCTTTCTGTGTTTATGATTCATTTTATGGTAAATCGTGGTGTATCATATGACTTTGTAGATTCTTCAATGTAAAAAACACCAAAATGATCTGATACATCAGTTATAATTTTACCCGGTATTGTTGTTTGTGAAACATTGTTTGAAAATATGTGGTCTATCAGATTAGCTGAATGCCTAGTTACTCCCGTTGGTTTTGTTGGATGAGACAAAAATCCTTGACTAAACATGGGATCGACAAATTCTTCTGTCTTGGGATGTATAGTTGCTTTTAAAAGGTCCAAGTTGAGATCCCTCATGATATAAACTTTTTTTGTTTTCAGCATTCAGAACATCCATTATTTCACCTAATTTTGATATGAGGAGGTTTATGTCTGCTTTGGTTGGAGTGTTTGGTCTATATATGACGTAAATTATTTTAGAGTTGTGTTTATCTTCAACTTCTATGAATAGAGATTCAAAAACATGGGGAATGAAAATTGTAATATCACTTCAAACTTTATAGGATATCCCCTCTTTTATATATAGCCCAGCTCCCCCTCAACCATCATCATTTTCGGGTCTCATACATTTAATAATTGGCGCATAACCCTCCAGAGTAAACGAGTTTTGTGAGGGAATTTGAAATATTTCAGTGAGTCCAATTATGTCGAAAGAATTTTTGTTTGTTTGTAAATTATACAGCAGGTTCTGGAAGGAATCCCAGTGAGCCTTTAAGCTTTGACAGTTAAGATAGAACAAAGAAAATTCTGAGTTTATTTTACTAGTCATAGAGTGAAAGTCTCTAGGCGTAAAGTATTTACACTCATTTGAGTGGCGTTTTAACAGAGATTCATCATTTTCTGGGGAGGAACATACTTTCTCATTGTAGAGCTGTATAAAGTCGTACTCTGGTTCCATCTGCACCTCATCGAGTGCAATATTACCCGCCATAGGTCATTAACATACCACCTGCTCTTCCACTGGAAAAGTATAGGGATATTTCCCTAAATAGTATGAGTTGAGTGGAGGACAGATTAAGAACACAGGGGTTAATGAACTATTCATGAGGGAGTGTCAGTACTTCAGTATTATTTTTAGTCACAGTCTGTTGCAATATGAATTCATGATTTGAGGTCAGACTGGGAACACAATAACTCTGTACATATATCAAAATAGTTAAAAATGTACATATACATACGGAGTGCGACATCACTCTACTTGCAATTGTTGTCACGCGGTAATTCGAGTGGGTATATGTTTTAAATTAGGTTGTTCAGAAGACTGTTCAGAAGACTGTTATGGGATTTGGTGGACTTTCACATGGAAGAATATCGCAATAATATTAATTTATTACAACAGATGGTGAAAATACCCATTCTGATAATGGAACCCTGGACTCATCTTTCAGTATTTCAGATATGTTTATCCTATCCGGTCATGTCTGCCGCAAAGCAGCCATGACTTGATTTGATGAACATGATCAATTACAAATAGTTAAGTTACGAAAACAATTATCCTTTCAGGCACTTATCTGATAAGTATGCTGAACGTTGGGACATTTTAACACTCCTACATCCGTCCACAGAAAACATTGGGGAATTACCAATCCTCAGTTGCACTAATTATCAGGTCTGCAATAAAAACTGCATTAAGGCTGGATGACTCTTTGGTGTTGTTGAGTTACACACACTCAAGTAATTTATTTACATGATTTGATTCCATGCATTTAAATCTACAATCCATGAAATCACTGGTGAAATTATCAATTCAAGTTACAGAACACTGAACTCAACTCTCAATATTTCAGATATTTTTCATCAAATCCGGCCATGTCTGCCACTCAGCAGCCATGACCTGGTTTGAAGAAAAATTGATGAAATAAAACGACTTAAGTTGTCATATAAGAAACCCTGGGCCATTTCAACACTCATACAGTCCTCCACAGGACGGATTGGGAAATAAGCAATCTTCAGTTGTTCAATTACGTCAAAGGTGAATATTTCTTTCTGTTTAAAAGGCAACAGACTTGGCCTATTAATGATACTAAATGTCTTAATTAAAATCTGGTAACGGAACACTGGACTCATCTTTCCCCTTTTGCTCGCGATCATTCAGCCATGATGGCTGCCCAAGTCCAAAATCCCAAAACCTTTAGAATAATCTATAGGTCGTATTTATGGAGGGATTTCATTGTAACTTGGCAGGTTGACTCCATATAATGTCTAGATGATAAAGTCCCCTTTTGGTCGCGATTGGTCATCTGTGACAGCTACAGCCTGAAAACCTTTAGCAAAGTCTACAGGTCATATGTATGAAGGGATTTCATTGTAACCTGGTGGGATCACTCCAGATAATGCCCAGATGAGTATGGCCCCTTTTGGTCACGATCATTCAACCATGATGGCTGCCCAAGCCCGAAACCCAAAAAACTTTAGCACAGACTACAGGTCATATTTATGAAGGGATTTCATTGTAATTTGGTAGGATGACTCAGTATAATGTCGAGATGAGGACATCCTCTTTTGGTTACGATCGATCAACCATGATAGCTACACAGGCCAGAAGCCTGAAAACCTTTAGCACAGTCTACAGGCCGTATTTATGAAGGGATTTCATTGTAACTTGATAGGATGACTCATTTTGGAATAATTTCACTGTAACTTGGTAACTTTCGTTGACATACATTAAGTGTGAGGGCCACATACATTAACTGTGAGAGCCACATTAACCCATCCCTCAATTCTTTAGTACAGTCTACACCTCATATTATTTTTATTGAAAATTTAGCATACTGGGAAAAGAAATTAACATATTCCCAATTATCACAAATCTGGTCTTATTTCATAATCCTTTCATAAACATTGAACATTATCCTTTTCATCAAACACAACACACAGACAAGTTAAGCTACAGTGTCATTGACACTTTCATTTTCATTTGCTTCAAGAGCATAGCTCATTGCGATTTATTGGATGACCTTGTGGCAATCATTTCGATAAAGGATTATAAGGTAGTTTTTGAATTCAACAAATAAATTGTTTTTTTGTTATTTTACCAGACAAAATGAAATGTACACATAGTCAGGGCTTAAAATTCATCCAAAAATCAGAAGTGATTCTTGAAAATGATTCTTGCAAGGAAAACTGTGAGGAGCAACTTTGATTCCTGATAAATGGTCATTTAATTCTAGCCTTAGATTCTGAAATTGTCCTAAAGACCTGGAGAATTCTATTTATTTTTTACACCCTCATGATAAGGTAACACTTTGACTTAGCAGTGTTGTCTAGTTAAGTCTTGGCTGTCTCTATTGGCCACTGTCAAGTAATGTAACAGCCATTAGCAAGATTACTAAAGCCTTTATGTTGTTCTACTTGTTCATGTGAGTCAAGAAATTCTCCAAAATTGAACTAGATCCTTAACCCTTAAAGGCCTGGAGAATTTTCATACATTTTTGCCCCCCTGTGACATTTGATGCTCTGTGACTTTGCAGTTGTGTCAATGCAAGTCTTGGACGCCTATACAGGCAGCTAAGACATGCCAAGAAACAAACTGTCAATGTACTTAAGAATGTACCTTGCAAGTTTACCCGAACACAGCAAGTTGGAGCACCTATTCTAATATAGTAATAATTGACCAAAGTTGGAAATAGGCCCTTAAGAGTCCAACCTGGCATTTTCAGGAGAGCGATTTATTCGCTCAATCTATTAAAAAATTAAGGAGGACAAAAACTTGCCCCTCCCCCCCCCTCCCCCCCCCCCCCCCCCCCGCCTTAGAAAATAATGATTACCATAACAGCCTCTTCCTAAAACCCACATCTTTTCAGATCTCTGCTATGTTGGTGGTCTCTGTAAGATGGCCATACTGCCCCTTGCCAAGGCCCAGAGGTGTGGGAGGGGCAGTGTAGCCATTTCACAGAGACTACCTTGTTAGCAACACCACATAAAATGTACAAAGCCCTCAAGACAGAATTCATTAATAGTAATCACTCTCCTAAGCCATTCAGGGGGTGGCGATTTTTAGCCCTCCTGCATTTTTAAAGATGCCAGTTAAGAGTTAAGGGTTAAACTCTAGTAAATATATGAATATGAGATTTGTTTTTCATGAATTATGTGCTGGTGGCCTTCACAAGGGTATAACAGTACTCTCAAATTCTAAATTATCCAAGAATTGAAAATTGATTCTTTTAGCAAGAGTTTGCGAAAATCAAAAACTGTTTCTTGTGAATCAGCACAAATTTCAAGTCCTGGTGGTCCTTCAGTCATATGGGAAATGGTTTGGCTAATAAGGCCCCCACAAAGTAGTCCTTCTAGTTCTTCTGTTTCTCAAGCTATTTTCTGTAAAATTGCATGTGGGCGGGAGGTTTTTTATTCTATTTTTATAATTATATCTTAGCCATCAAAAGTTTGTGTTCTTGGTTTATTTCATGTTTTAGGCCTCATAATCTCCAGAATAGCATGGGTGGTGGTGTATTTCATCCCTTGAGTGCAAGAAAGCTAAAGCATTGCAAATCCTTGTTGCACTCAAGGGCCAAATTTATCAGTTTTATTAACTTGGGGAAAATATCTGACAAAAACCATTTAATTTTTTTTAGCTCACCTAACTGCAAGTCAGTGTGGGGTATCGCCATCACTTGTTGTCCGTCGTCTGTAAACTTTTGCAAACCTGGCCTCTTCTCCACAGCTATTCAGCCAAATTCAAACATATATTGCACAAACCATCCCCGGGGTATACCCTTTCTGTTTTGTTCAAATGGAACAGCTGCCTTCTTTGGGCTCTGGGCTCTGGGCAATGATGCCAAAGCCTAAAAATCTTTAAAAATCTTCTTCTCAGAACCACCAGAGAGATTGCCTTGATATATGGTATGTACCACTCTTTGGTGTTGAAGATTAAAGTTTGTTCAAGAGAAGTTGGTAGATCAATATTTGGTGCTCTCTGTGGGCACATACCCATTTTGGGCTCTGCCCAAAATTTGTATTTCAAGAACCAATGGGCCAATTTGAACCACATTTGGCATGTAGCATAAGTGGGTCCAAAGTACTTGATTGATGCCCGAATTTTTTTTTTTTTTGTTGCCATGTGGGTACCCCAGGGGCTAATAATAGAAAAAATTCAAATGCCCACATTTTTCAAACTACATGGAACAGAGAACTGTTATTTGGTATGAAGCATCCTTTTGACTGGTAGAATGGATTTTAAAAAATGGCCATCGGTTGTGTTAGGGTGTTCTGTAGGTGCGTTTGATAAAATGCTGAGTCAGCATATTTGCAAAAATTGAAAAAAAATTTTTCTTCAGAACTGCTGATCAGAATCTTTTGATATTTGGTATACAGCATCCATAGGACGGTCAAACACAAGTGTGTTCAAATCGACCCCCTCAGTCCATATTTGGGCTCAACACAGGAGCCCAAATAATTAACTTAGGGCGCTACGGGGATTAAGCTTTAAAAATCTTCTTCAGATCATACAGTCAGATTCTTTTGATACTTGGTATACAGCATCTCTACAGGGGTCAGATTGAAGATTGTTCAAATTGAGTCCCTGGGTTAATATTTGGGCTTCCTATGGAAGCCTGAATATTAACTTGGTGCAATATGGGGAATAACCTTTAAAAATCTTCTTCTTCTGATCCACCACTCAGATTTCTTTTATTTTTGGTATGCAGCATCTCTAGGGGGTTAGGTTCAGGTTTTTTTCAAATGGGATCCCTGGATGAATATTCAGGCTCTTTATTGGGGCTCAAATTTTAACTTGGTGCAATATGTGGAAATATCTTAAAAAATCTTCTTTTTCAGACCCACTAGTGAGAATACTTTCATATTTGGTATGTGATATCTCTAGAGGTGTAAGATTTGAATTTGTTCAAATCGACTCCCTGAGTTAACATTTGGGCTTCCTATGGGAGCCTGATTATTAACTTGGTGGAATAGGGGGGATATTCTTTAAAAATCTTCTTCTACAGATCTGCCAGTCAGATTCTTTTGATATTTGGTATGCAGCATTTTTCGGGGTTTAGATACAAGTTTGTTCAAATGGGATCCCTGTTTGAATATTTGGGTTCTTTATTGGAGCCCAAATTTTAACTTAGAGCAATGAGAAAATTTCTTCAAAAATCTTCTTTTTCAGACCTGCTATTGAGAATCCTTTCATATTTATTATGTGATTTCTCTAATGGTGTAAGATTTGAATTTGTTGATTTGGGCTTCTGGTGGGAGCCTGAATATTAACTTTGTGCAATATGGGTAATAATCTTTAAAAATCTTCTTCTGCAGATCCATGAGTCAGATTCTTTTGATATTTGGTATGCAGCATCTCTAGGGGATTAGATTCAAGTTTGTTCAAATGGGAGCCCTGGATGAATATTTGGGCTCTTTATTGGAGCCCAAATTTTAACTTGGTGCAATATGAGAAAATTTCTTAAAAAATCTTCTTTTTCAGACCCACTAGTGAGAATCCTTTCATATTTTGTATGTGACATCTCTAGAGGTGTAAGGTTCAAATTTGTTCAGATCGAGTTCCTTGGGTGATATTTGGTGTACAACACCTCTGGGAGGATTAGATTGAAGGTTGTTCAAATCAGGTCCCTGGCTTAATATTTGGGCTTTTTTTTTTTTGAAGCCCAAAGTTTAACTTAGAGCAATATGAGAAAATTTCTTGAAAATTCTTCTTCTTCAGATCCACCAGTGAGAATCCTTTCATATTTCGTATGTAACATCTCTAGGGGTGTCAAATTCAAGTTTGTTATCTCATGTTTTTGAGAGATTCTCACACATTCCGGCACAAAATTACAAACAGATTTTTTAATCCTTCCTAAAGTGGATAAATTTTTTTTTTAATTAATGGTTTCAAAGCCAACTGATATTGAACCAATCAGCCGATCTACCCTATTTAATCCTATTCACAACTTTGGTTGTCAAATTTTCCTGGTCACCACGTGTTCACTTATTTAGGCTTTAGGCTTTCATAACCTGTAAACAAAAACAGATTCGCATGTGTGAATATTGATTTATTTAACATTTAAACTCTTATTAATCTGACGGCCATGGTATAACTAAAATAAATCCAAAGGTGCTTGGTGTATCACATGTTCACCATGCCCCCTCCCCCCCCTCCCCCCCCCCCCCCCCCAAAGGCTTATGGTGAACATTTGGTACACCAAGCTACTATGGGTATATTCTATATGTAATATTGTGAGTGTCGCCTGCTAGTTCTAAAAGGTAAGTAACATTTTGACTTAGCAGTTAAATATGCAGACTTTCTATTTCTGCAAAGAATAAATGTTTGAGCTTGCAGGTTTTTAAAAGCATAGCCTAACTTTAAAAACAAATAGACTTGCATATAGTTTTTTTGTTCTGTGCCAATTTTCCTCTGAGAAGACTCACAATGTTCCAACATTGTTGACTTTTTTGTTTAATATTTGTTTTTTTTTTTTAATTTTCTTCCATGCAGTTTTCTGGCAAGCAACTGGAGAGATTTGCAGCAAAAGCAGAAAAAGAACAGAAAGCAAATCAGGCTAAAGTTAAAAAGGCAAGTAATGAAAATGTAGTTTCAGCATTTCTGAGTATGTGAACATACCACCTGATAGAGTACATGTATGAGATTGTGGCATACTGACGTCAAAATTTCAAGTCATAAATTTTTCCCATAATGCAACTAGGAATTTAACCAATTCATCCTTTGCTGCTTGGATGTTTAATATTTTGACATAAAAGTTCAGAGGGTTTAATCATGAGAAAATTATTGAGATTCCATTTTGTTTTTATGTTCGGCTCATTCTAATGAGAAGCCACAAGTGTGCTTTAAAAGAAATGGCCATGAATGAAAGCTTACTTCTCCCACCCTGAGCTCTGTGAAACAAGTTGTAATGAATTAAACACTTGTATTATGTATTTTTTTTTTAAGCCCAAAGGCATTTCTGGTGAAGGAAACTTTCAGTATTTTCTCAACATAAGTTTGAAAATTGCAACATATGTGCAATTAATCTTTTTCTTGTACACTGTTCCTTAAGATTTTAGATCACTTTTAGCATCTATCTACATGATCACAGTTGTATCATGAGAAACAAATGCTGATTGCAAGTTTGATATTTCAGCATCAGTGTGCAAGTGGGGTATTAATTTTGTAGTCAGCATTTGTTTATCAGTAGTTCTTTTGTAATAATATTTTGAAAGGTGCTTACAGACACAACCTTATCATCAGATCACCGAAGTTAAGCAACGTCGAGCCCGGTTAATCCTCGGTTGGGTGACCATCTGAGCGATCAATTCGGAATCCCACGTTGTGTCCTTGGGCAAGGCACTTAACCCCAATTGTCCACATGGGGGCACGATGATGCCATGTCATTGGTGCACATGTCTTCAACCAATCTAACCCTGTCTGTGCTGCAGTGCGGAGTTATGATGTTGGGGAGCTGGCAGTTGCTCGTCATTGCTCAGTTGTTCTCCGGGTACTCCGGCTTCCTCCACCCGTAAAACTGTCACGGTCATGATTAGCCATTGTGCATAAGTATCTGACCTTAAGCACCAATAAATAAATAAATAAATACAGACACAACCCAATCATGTGTAACAAAACAAATCCTTCAGATACAGTATCTCTTGCTTTGAAAGTCTTATTTTAAAAGAACCTTTCACATAATGTATAAAACAGCCATAACAAACCAGTGGGATTCACAAAAATCAGCTTTTAAATTTTATTATTTTTAAAATGTTTGCCTTAAAACATAGCCTATGACATCTCATTGAAACAAGCTCATCAAAAGCTATTGTTTTGGAGGCAAAATATGGAAATTTATAGTTATTCAAAAAAATATTTTTGCAAGTGGCGTTGTCTAGTCGTGTTGGGTAAAAGGTAATTATAAACCTTATGCATAGAGTATAAAGCCCTTATTGTTGTTCCAGCACCTTTCTGATAGAGCCCTGATAGATGATATAACTTATCAGATACGTACAAAAAATTGTGAAAATGTCCTATAATGTCCAAATAAGTTCCATTTTGTATGCAAAATGCATCGAAATTCTAGTAAAAGGGACCATGTTTTCCAACAGAGGTGGCTATAGGGGGCAGGTTGCACTCCTGGCCCCCCTAATAGCTTCAGGCCTGGTACCTTAGACAGTTGAGCATTGAACATTTTTTATGTTTAATAACATGAGATAGGTGTACACAATATGAATATTATGCTATAATTTCCAGAGCAGAGAAACACAAGTTTCAGTATTGTCAAACTAATATTTTCTATCTCCACAGTTCAAACTGAGGCAATATTCATCTGAATTTCTTAAAATGAAAAGATGTGTTGAGGACCTAAAAGAATTTTCAATCACTGTTAGGCCTAAAAAAGTTTAAAATCTGTTTCTCAGGCCCTCCCACATGGTACTTTTAGCTGCCGCATGCTCTCATTTTATAACCAATTCAAACTTAAAAAAATAAAAATTAAATGGTTTATGTCTGATATTTTACCCAAGTTAATAACATTGATAAATTTGTCCCTTAAGTGCAACAAGTCTTTGCAGTTTTTCAGCATTTCAAAGCCTTCATGTACTCACGGTACGAAATACTCCACCACCAATGCTATTTATAGATTTTGAGGCCTAATACTTAAAACAAACGAAGAACATGGACTTTTGATGGCAAAGAAATAATTACAAAAATAAAAAATAAAATAAAAAAACGCCCACCCAATGTTGAAAATCACCCATCAAAATAGAAACGAGAAAATATTGCATATACCGTACATGTATTTAGTATTAAAAATAAGGTGTGAAGTTGATTTTTATGTCCATCCGTTGTCCGTCTGTTAACATTTAGTTTCCATCCAATAACTAAAGAACTGCTTATGTGATCAAATCATAATTTCAGGGGTTACTTGTGGATGACAAGACAATGCTTCCTTTCGATTTTGGTCCAGCTTGCCAATTCAATATGGCCACCATTTGGTTTCCGTCCAATAACTAATGAAAGCTGACTCGAATCATTTCTATTTGTAGCTCAACTTTGGCGAAGCCCGAGCTACAGGCCGTATTTATGAACCGATCTTTACGAAACTTCTTGGGTACCTTTGTTATGACCGTGGGACGAGAACGAGTGTTTTTGGGTCCGATCCGAAATTCAAGTTGGCCGCTGGCAGCCATTTTGTACAAAATTAGGTGCAATCAGATTTTTGCGCAGAACTTCCTTATGAAAGCTCTGATTTGAATAATTTTTTGTATGAATGTTTAGTACCATGGGATACATCATATATAATACAGGTTTTTTCACGTGCGTAAATTATGCAAATTAGACTAACTTTGATGTATTTTGTGTTACTTTCAGCACTGTAAGTGCAAATGCCAATGCGACTTGGGCTAGAGGCCATATTTATGAACCGATCTTTATGAACCTTCTTGTGTACCTTTGGTATCACCGTGGGACAAGAACGAGTGTTTTGGGGTCCGATCCGAAATTCAAGATGGCCAATGGCAGCCATTTTGTACAAAATTAGGTTCAATCAGATTTTTGCGCAGCACTTCCATATGAAAGCGCTGTTTTTTGTGTGAATGTTTTGTACCATGGGATACATCACATATAATAATGGGTTTTTTTCTCCTGCAGAAATTATGCAAATTAGATGAACATTGATTTATTCAGTGCTACTTACACACAGTAAGTGCACATGTCAATAATGCTCGGGCTAGAGGCTATATTTATGAACCGATCCTCACAAAACTTCTTGGGTACCTTTGTTATCACCTTGGGACAGGAACGAGTGTTTTGGGGTGCCTTTGTTATCACTGTGCTATGAGAACTCAAGATGGCCACTTGCAGCCATTTTGTACCAAAATTAGTGCAATCAGTTTTATGTACAGAACTTCTGTATGAAAGTTCTGATTTGAATAAATTGTTGTTTGAATGTTTAGTAACATGGAATACATCACATATAGTACGGGTGTTTTTCTCATGCAGAAATTATGCAGATGAGATGAACTTTGATTTATTCAGTGCTACTTGTACACAGTAAGTGCACATGTCAATACGGCTCAGGCTAGAGGCTGTATTTATGAACCGATCTTCACGAAACTTCTTGGGTACCTTTGTTATCACCTTGGGACAAGAATGAGTGTTTCTGGGTGCGGTCCAAAATACAAGATGGCTGCCAGTGGCCATTTTGTATCAAAATTAGGTCAAATAAGTTTTTTGTCACAACTTCTATATGGCTCAGGCTAGAGGCCATATGTATGAACCGATCTTCACAAAACTTCTTGGGTACCTTTGTTATCACCTTGGAACGAGAACGAATGTTTTTGGGTGTGGTCCGAAATTCAGGATGGCTGTTCGCGGCCATATTGTACCAAAATTAGGTACAATCAGTTTTTGGTACAGAACTTCTATATGCAAGTTCTGATTTGAATAAATTTTTGAATGAATGTTTAGTAACTTGTAATACATCACATATAATACGGGTTTTTTTCTCGTGCAGAAATTATGCAAATTAGATGAACTTTGATTTATTCGGTGCTACTTATACACAGTAAGTGCACATGTCAATATGCCTCAGGCTAGAGGCTGTATTTATGAATTGATCTTCACAAAACTTCTTGGGTACCTTTGTTATCACCTTGGGACAGGAACAAGTGTTTTTGGGCGCCTTTGTTATCACTGTGCTATGAGAACAAATATTTTTGGGTTCGGTCAGACCCACTTTGGGACTCAAAGATTTCTTTTCTCGTTTAGCATCTGACTATCGCCCACCTTTACAATACTTTACCTATACATTTGTTACACACTACAGTCAGCATTTATGTACAGACTGCTACAATACCTTATATGTACCTTTGTTATCAGGTCATTACCTGGATGTGGGCCATTGCTGCGTGACATACTATACATGTACATGTTAGGTCATTTAGTTTTGCTTTTTCTATCCGATGTATCATTTTTTCTTCATATGAAGATCTAGCTTTGCATCTGGTAGCATTTAAATTGGTTACTGACTTTGGGCCTTTTTGTGTGCCTGATGTCTTGTTTACAGTTTTTTCATTGACGTTGTTTACATTGACAACGTGCTCATATATAGGTAGTATTTTGTATTCTATTACTGTAGAATTACTGCAGGATACATGGATTATTATTCTGCTAGTGTAGCTAAAAAAAATTTGGATTTTGTCCATACTTAGGCTCTATCGGGATGCCCTTGGGCTCATAATGTTCCCTTTGGGAACTTAGACATTTTTTCTAAAATATTTTGAATTTAATTTTGATTGCTATTATTCATATATCTTAATTATATATTTTGTTGTGGAGTTTGGAGGAGTGATATCAACTTTAGTTGATGCACTCCTGCGGACTCTTATCATACTTGTGTTCTCTGGAATGATTAATGTTGGAGACGGGTGTCGCGGTACGTTGTTGGCGGTGAGGTTCAGAGGCCAGACCTCTCACTGCCTTATAATTCATTTTTTCAGTTTCTATTTCAGAGGAAGATGAACAAGGTGATGATATTGTGACACCCATCCAAGTGTGGTACCGTTGTCGCTCTCCATTGAGCAAATAGAGCTAGCTTCAGTACTCATGATATGCAAGGGATAAGGCTTCTAGTTAGTGTTCTTAATCTTTTGCAAGCAGCTAGCTTGACCGGTGAAGTGGTTACTCCGTCTGTGAGAGCCGTGACACCAGGTAAGTCTGTTGTGGTCGAAGGAAGTGTAGATGAGGGTAGAGCGAGCACTTAAAAATAAATAAGCCCACCCAGTGATGACGAAAATAGGGAGGAAGTCAGCAAGTTTCTTGTTGGTAGGCTCGTCGAGGTCTAATAGACCGCGAGCGGGAGAGGAACCTCTCTAACCTAACAACATTTGGGGCCAAATGTTGTTATGAGAAACTTGCACGAGCCGGAGCATACGTCCGCCTACCGCTCGGAACGCTCTGTCTAGTCAGCAGCCGGGGTCGACTTAAGTCACGGCTTCCTCCGTTATGTTCCATAAGTCGAAATCTAGTTTTCTTGTTGGGAGGCTTGGCAAGATCGATGAGACAAATAGTGGGAGAGGTCCCTCTCTAACCCAACAACATTTGAGGCCAAATGTTGTTATGAGAAACTTGCACGAGTTGGAGCATACGTCTCGGGATGCTTCGTCTAGTCTGCAGCCAGGGTCGGCTTCAGTCACGACTTCCTCCGCTACATCATTAAAGCACACACAACCGCAGGCTAGCTACCCGACTTCAGATATCCAGTCAGCTGCGTGAAGACGGAGCCATTCTTCGCCCCTGAAGTCAGACCATCCGATAGCTAGCGATCCAAGGCATCGATTAACGGCACGTTAGGGGAAGAGATGTATCTCCTGATCTTCACCCCAAGAGCAGCAAGCGGTAGAAAAAACAGAAGACCGCTGCTTCTCAAGCCTCGGGAACAGACTTGCTGTCAGAGTTGCACAGCTATTAGCAGCATCCCAGCTAATGTAAGAACAGCCTCCTGCAGACTCCAGTGTTGAGCTGTCAGATGGTGCTGGGTCGGTCCGGTCAATTGTGCATGTAGAAGAAGCCAGAAGTTTCTCCACGGGACGCTCGGCTAGATCTGGGGTCAGAGTTTGGAGAACCCTCTCCATCCCTTTAGCAGACTGTGTCTGTTGTGAGAAACCATATTGAGTTGGGACATGCGTCAAACGTTCCTTCCACACTGCAGCCGGAGCAGGGGGCAGTTGTGGCTTCTGCTTACATGGAAGCACACTAAAGAGGATCAGTCTAGAAGTTTCTAAGTGGGATACTCTGCAAGATCGTGAATGCAGAGCGTTTTTTTGTCCTCTTAACAGTCGGGGTCGACTGTTTTGTGTTGTAAGAAACTTCGATGAGGAGGAGCATCCGTCCTATGTGACGAGCCGAGATGCTTCTTCCGCACTTCAGCTGGGGTCGGCTGTGGTTACGGCTTCTTCCTCTTCTTCCATGGATATGCACGATAAGGGATAGATGCCTACAAGTTTCTACTGGAATGCTCGGCGAGGTCTGGAGCCGTCTGCGAGCTGGAGAGCCTTCTACTTTCCATCAGCAGTCGGCGTAGACTGTTTTTGGAGTGAAAAACTTTAGTGAGTTGGGACACCTGTTCACGCTTGTGGTTCGGGTCGCTCCTTCCACACTGCAGCCGGATTCGGTGGCAGCTATGGCATCTTCCCTGGCTTCATTAGTGAAGCATATTGACCACAGACTAGTTTTCGGACTTTGCAGATCCGGGTTGATAGCTAGTCGTTTGAGACTGGTACTACCATTTAACAGACTGATGGTGAGCTGTCAGACGTGCTGCGTTGGTCCAGTCATCCGTTCAGTCAGATGGAGTTGACCATATTTGCGGATGGCTCTCTTATTGAAGAGAACAACTGAGGTTGATGAGACGAGCTTCTTCATGGGGAGGACATAGTTTCTCCTCCTGTAAGCATCATAAGTCGTACAGGTGATGGACATGACCTCTATTACTTGCCAGTTGACGGAAGGTTATCGACTTCATGAGAAACTGAACATTAATCACAGAAGTTCCTTTCAAAGAGAGTCACTCCTAGTGGAGGTAAAGGCTCTTATTGAAGGGAACAATTGAGGTCGTCAAGAATAGATTTTGTTTGCTTTCCACTTGGCGGTAGGTTATCAACCTCGCAAAAAGTGGATAAATTGCAGAAGATCGGTGAATGAGAAAGTAGTCTCAGCAGGCCTGCGGCTATCAGCCTGAGCAAGCTCCTCTTACAAGAATACTTGTTTGACAAATCTTCCAAGAGAGGCTTTCCTTCTGGAGGTACAAGCTCTCCTATTGAAGAAAAGCATTAGACGTCATCGAAATTATTCTCCAGATTTATTATTATCACCTGTTTCTCATCCTGAATCCAGACGGATAGTGCATCGCTAGGCTGAGATATTCCTTGGCGTCAAGACAGTTTATGTCATTGTGGACACCATAGTAGCCTTATGTATGGTTACAGTTGTCTTTTGGGAATTACAGCTGTTAGAATAACGGCTTGACATTCCCTACTTGCGTGACGATGGTTAGGTCACTAGTTACATGGAGATATCTGTCTTCACAGAGAAGAAGACTTCTGGCTGTATTAGTTAGGATCTGACCGCTGTCTTTTTGGAATCAATCCGAAAAAGGTACTGTGCTTTTCGGTTTGTTTTTCCAAGGTGTCATAGACTTGAGTTTTTTTTAGTTCACCTGACTGAAAGTCAGGGTGAGCTTTTCTTATCACTCTTCATCCGTCGTCCGTCATCCTGCGTGAAGGTGGTGTTTGAGCCTCTTTCTCCTAAACCACTGGCCACATTTTAATTAAATTTCATGTAAGTAGTGGTTATATGGGGGGCCCTTTGATTTTTATGCAAATTAGGTTTTGGCTCATATTGAGTAGACGTATGGGGCAAAAATGACCAAATTTTTTGAAAATCTTCTTCTAATGAACCACCAGTAGCAGAGACTTGATATGTGGTATACAAAGTCCTTTTGAGGTTTAGAATCAAGTTTGTTCAAGAGAAGTTTGTCAGGCATTATTTGCCTTCGTTATGGGAGGGGCAAGAATTTTTGCCACTCCCAAAATTTAGATTTCCAAACTGAGAGGCAGATTTGAACCAAATTTGATATGAGGGCTTATTGGGTCATAAGTACTTTTTTTTTCTTGTCGCCCCATGGGAACCGCAGGAGCTAAAAATAGAAAAAAATTAAAACGCCCATATCTCCAAAACTACAAGGCACTGAGAACTCTTATTTGGTGTGAAACTTCCTTAGGACCAACAGAATGGAATGGTAAAAAAAAATTGCTATCGGTTTTATCATGGGATACTTTTTGGGGACTTTGAAAAAGTGCTGAGTCAGCATTTGTTAACACTGTGGGTAAAGGGAAAAACATGTAAGACTACTTTTCTTCCAAACCACTGCTCCAAAAGCTTTCAAATTTCACATATAACATCTTTGGAAGATTGTTTCACATGTTTATTGAAAGCAATTCCCTGGGTCCATATTTGAGCTCTCTATGGGAGCCCAAATGTTAAAATTAGTGCAGTATGAGGAATATTCTTTAAAAATCTTCTTCAGATCCACCAATAAGAATCTTTTGATATTTGGTATGCAGCATCCTTAGGGGGGTGAGATTCAAGTTTGTTCAAGCCAAGTCCCTGGGTTCATATTTAGGCTGAAAATTTTGGGCCCTGTTCCGGACTCTTTTTTTTGTTTTTTTATGAGCTTCAGTCAATTTTAAGACAAATTTTTTTTTTTTTTGCACTGGAAATTTGGGGTCTTGGTGGGACTTCGAAAGTTTTGGACCAAAATCCGGAATTTTTTTTTTATTTTTTATGCGTTTCGGTCAATTTTAAGACACAAATTTTTTTTTTTTTAACACTGAAAATTTGGGGTCCAGGTGGGACTTCGAAAATTTTGGACCAAAATCTGGAAATTCTTGTTTGTTTTTTATGCGTTCGGGGTCAATTTTAAGACAAAAAAAATTATTTTTTTTTATACTGAAAATTTGGGGTCCGGGTGGGACTTAGAAAATTTTGGACCAAAATCGGGAAGTTAGTTTTTTTTTATTTTATGCATTTTAAGAAGAAAAAAAAATTTTAGGCTGAAAATATTTTGTTTGGGGAAAAAAATCTGTTTTTTTATGCGTTTATCTCAGGAACTGAAAATAGAAGGAAAATCCTGTGTATTGTGTGGGCACAATCGCTTCATCTAGTTGGTATATGCCTTTCTTAGGAGGGGCATATGCAGCTTATTCAAGTCAAGTCCCTGGTTTGATATTTAGACTACCATGTCAGGTGAGCGCCCTCAGGCCCCCTGGGGCCTCTTGTGTTTACACCTTAGTGGCCTAGCTAGAATCATGAGTGAGATTTTTTCAGTAATTATGCAGTGACATAACTGAATTTATATCTCTTGAGACTGCGGTCTCTTTGGGAATTTAGGGCTGTTAATATAGCGGCTCTTCATTCCCTACTTTGCAGGACAATAATTGTACGTCTCCGTTCAGTGAGCCTTCAAGGTCACAACTTACACCGATATATCTGTCTTCACAGACATGAAGACTAATAAGCTATGGCTAGTGTTGTAAGTATCCTTAGTGAGATTCTAGGGCTTCAGTTATCAGCTTTTAATGGTCTACACACATAGGAAGACCTTTAGCTGTCCTAATGGACATGATACCATTTGTTAGAGGAGGTTATTCTCTTCCAACCGGCATATTTTGGTGTGAGTTATTATGTAAATATGGTGTATTTGTTCACCACATCCTTCTCCGTCCTTAGTGGCATTATGGAGTCAGTCAGACGTGAGGGAGTCTTGATGTTTCTATACTATTTGATGACTAACACAAGAACGATTCAAGTAATGCGAGTGAGGGGGGGTTCGATATGAATTTGAATTCCCCCCCGCCAATGTATTAAGAGGCGATTACCGGGCAAGACGTAGTTTTCTTCCCGTTTGCATTTAAGTATATATTTCCCAAACCACATGGAACAGAAAGCTGTTATTTGGTATGAAGTATCCTTAGGACCAGTAGAATTGAATGGTAAAAAAGAATTGCCATCGGTTATGTTAGGGTGTACTGTAATGGGCATCGAAAAAATGCCGAGTCAGCATATTTGCAAAAAATTTTAAAAATCTTTTCTCCAGAACCAATTATCAGAATCTTTTGATATTTGGTATACAGCATTCATAGGGGGGTCAGATAAAAGTTTGTTGAAAAAAAGCTCATTGGTTCATATTTGGGCTCTCTACAGGAGCCCAAAGTTTTAACATAGGGTAATATGGGGAATCTTTAAAAATCTTCTTCAGAACCACCAGTCAGAATCTTTTAATGTTTGGTATACATCAATGTTATGAGGGTCAGATTCAAGATTGTTCAAACCAAGTCCCTAGTTTAATATTAGCCCAAATTTTATCTTTGTTCAATATGGAGGGTAATTATACCCCCCGCAAACAAAGTTTGGGGGGGTATATAGGAATCACCCTGTCCGTCCGTCTGTCTGTCTGTCTGTCCATCTGCCCCCGCAAACAAAGTTTGGGGGGGTATATAGGAATCACCCTGTCCGTCGGTCTGTCCATCCGTCGTAAGCGCAACTCCTCCTAAACCGTTTGAAGAATTTTCATGAAACTTTACACAATGGAAGAACTCCATATGGGAATGTGCATGAAGCAATATAATTCCGTTCTGACATTTCCAAGGGGAGATAATCTGTCCGTCTGACCATCCTTGTAAGCGCAACTCCTCCTAAACCGTTTGAACAATTTTCATGAAACTTTACACAATGGAAGAACTCCATATGAAGATGTGCATGAAGCAATATAATTCCGTTCTGACATTTCCAAGGGGAGATAATCTGACTTATACCATCTGTCCATCCTTGCAAGCGCAACTCCTCCCAAACTGTTTGAAGAATTTTCATGAAACTTTACACAATGGAAGAACTCCATATGAAGATGTGCATGAAGCAATATAATTCCGTTCTGACGTTTCCAAGGGGAGATAATCTAACTTATACCGTCTGTCCATCCTTGTAAGCGCAAGTCCTCCTAAACCATTTGAAGAATTTTCATGAAACTTTACACAATGGAAGAACTCCGTATGAAGATGTGCATGAAGCAGTATAATTCCGTTCTGACATTTCCAAGGGGAGATAATCTAACTTATACATTTCAGGCACGGGGGGTATCACTTTGTGAGTTTGCTCACAGTACCTCTAGTTTAAAAAAATCTTCTTCTTCAGATCTACTAGTCAGAATGCTTTGATATTTGGTATGCAACATCTTTAAGGGGGTCAGATTCAAGTTTGTTCAAATCAGATCCCTAGGTATATATTTGGGCTCACTATGGTAGCCCAAATTTTTACTTAGTGTAATATGAGGAAATTTCTTTAAAAATCTTCTTCTCCAGATCCACCAGTCGGAATGCTTTCATATTTGGTATACAACATCTCTAGGGGGGGGGGGGGGGGGGGGGGGGTCAGATTCCAGGTTGTTCAATTTGAGTGCCTAGGTTAATATTTGGGCTCAGTATGGGAACATGAAATTTAACTTAGTACAGTATGAGGGAATTTCTTCAAAAATCTTCTCCAGATCCACTCGTCAGAATGCATGGTCAGATTCAAGTTTGTTCAAATCAGATCCATAGGTTAATATTTGGGCTCGCTATGGTAGCCCAAATTTGAGCTTAGTGCAATTCGAAGAAATTTCTTTACAATTTCTCTTCTTCAGATCCAACAGTCAGAATGCTTTCATATTCGGTATACAACATCTCTAGGAAGGTCAGATTCAACTTTGATCAAATAGAGAGCCTGGCTTAATATTTGGGCTCCCTATGTGAGCCAGAATTGGCCATGTAGCTGAAGAATTAGAAATTTTGTATTCAATACTCTCTAGAGGTGTGTAACTAAGATTAATCCCCATAGGTTGTATCAAGGAGCTTCAAGGGAGAGCTCTACATTTTACATTATGATCAACTGAAGAAAAGGCATGATGCTCAGACTATTTTTGTCACTCCTGCTGGGCTCAAGGATTCACATTGTATCCTATGGAGATGGATTGCTTAATGTAGACTCATTCTTGGACTCTGTTTATATTGTGTTCTGTTCAAGGTGAGTGCTTTAGGCCCTGTGGGGCCTTTTGCTTACACGCCTGTTTGAAAAAATGGTTGTTTTATGTGATTGGTCTGTCTGTCTGTCTATAAATTTGAGTTTGGATTTATAGGTCAGGACCAAATTTTGTTTGTGCCTTCATTATATCAAAATGAAGGTTTAGTTCGAATTGGGGCATGGTCCGATGATTTTTACAAGAGTTATGGGTCATTTTGACTTAGAAATTTCACATTTTTGGCCTCGTCCAACATTTCTATTTTCTGAACCGATGGTCTGATTTGAACCTAATTTGGTATGTGATATTAGGGTCATAGGTACTTGACCCTAAGGTCTCACAAGTTTCAAAAGCTGTTGACCATCAACAATGCACTATAACTTTTTAATGCTTGTTTTAAAAAATGGGTGTATCATTCTATGGCATCATCTGGGCATCCATCCATTACCTATTTCATGTCTGGTCCTTAACTTTTGACCAAGGTCAAGGTCACCAACAGAGGTCAACACATGGAATCAGAATGTGCACATCAACTTTCTTGTGTCGGACCATAATCTTTTAATGGTAGGGGATATTATAATGAAACTTGCACAGCATATGGTCCACCGTTACATGGTGTGTAGTATATAAAATTCATGACCTACCCACCCACCAAGGTCAAGGTCACATATAGAAGTCAACATGAAATCAGCATGCAAATCAACTTTTTTTATGTCAGGACTATAATGTTTTAGTGGAAGGAGATATCTCAATGAAATTTACATAAAGTATGGACCTCTAGTAGAAAGTGTGTCTTGTACAAAATTCAAGGATCAAGGTCACAGATTGAGGTCAACACATGGAATCAGAAAGCACATCAACCTTTTTTGTGGGCAGGCCATAATTTTTTAAGGGAAAGAGATATCACAATGAAGCTTGCACAACATATGTATGACCACAAGACAGTGTGTCACATACAAAATTCACGACTTACCTATGGTCAAGGTCACAGATAGAGGTTAACAAATAGAATCCACATGTACCTTAACAGCACTTCCAGTCCCCCCTCCCCCTCCCCCCCCCCCCCCCCCCCAAGTAATATATAATGGATTATGAGGTGACATGTCACACATGAAACCATGCTGCTAGGTTAAAGGTCAAGATTGTTGTTACTAAAAACAATATTTCACTTCAAGTTATAGTTTATGGTCAAGTTTTTCAATTAGTTCTAACTTTTTAGCCATTCAAGATAATTTTGTTTCCTTTAAGACCTTT
This sequence comes from Pictodentalium vernedei, assembly GCA_031216915.1. Classification (NCBI taxonomy): domain Eukaryota; kingdom Metazoa; phylum Mollusca; class Scaphopoda; order Dentaliida; family Dentaliidae; genus Pictodentalium; species Pictodentalium vernedei. The sequence continues at coordinate 138,679,246 of CM062295.1, forward strand.
TTCTGTTCTTCTTTCCTATCTTCTGTGCGTTTGTCCATCCACCTATCCTCTTTTTGTTCCCTTTACTGCACAATGCTCTAGTGATGAACCGATTATCAAAACTTGCTATCAACCGATTACCGGTTATTTCTCTGCCGATTATGGCGATTCCAATGGTTGAAGTAGGACACTGAAGAAGATCTGTTGGTGCCATTATACTACTGAATTTCATTGATAAATCATCAATTATGAAAGCTTAATACCACATGAGTTTTCAGAGTATGCATATTTAGTGCTGGGCAATATTAGCCAAAAAAATATTTGCATTTTGGTTGTGTTGTGGGGGAAAGATTGTTATTGACGATACAGTCACATGATATTGTTCTTGTGAAGATTGTATTTTATTCCGGTAAATAGTGTTAATATGGTTTTGTGTAAGGAAACAATACACTTGGCTGTTTTAACCAGGAATATACTGAGCGCACATACTTTGTGTCTTAATTGAATAATAATTTTGATGTTAATATTTGTTGTGAAGTCGTATGACACATTTGTCCAAATGTATTATTCAGTGTTCTTTTTTCAACTTGTTACCTCCCTTGATGTGTTTCTCTAATCTTTACATGAACTCTACAATCTTCGGGAAATGGTGGCGATCTCATACCGATTACAGTTGGTAAATTCCGTAATATCTCTATTCTGCAAATTCCTAAATTTTCTACTATGCACAACACACGTTTTTAATATGAAAACTTTATTGAAATGGTCAGATATGAAAAGGATTTTTAATAGTCAGTGTTAAAAATGGAATAACCGGAAACTGCCAGTTTTTAACTGCCGGTTGTCATAATCGGCCGATGCCCCATAACTGGCCAGTTCCGATTGCCGATTCCGATTATTGGTTCATCACTACAATGCTCATACTTCATACACAGGTTCTTCATAATGGGGCAGTGATAGGTATTGTGTTTGGGTCAATAGGTCAAAGGTCAAGGTCACTGTTAGTATAAACAGATTTTCAGTTTCCATTGTATTTAGTTTCCTTTTGCATACGAAACTATAACTTAATGCACAGATTGCCTGTAAGGTATCGAAGAGTGGAGTTGCATTTGAGGTCAATAGGTCAAGGTCACTAACTGTAAATAACTTAATGGTTTTCATGCAATAACTTTATTTTCCTTTTCTGTATGAAACAAAATTCATGAGCAGATTGCCTATAAGGCACCAGTGATTGCGATTCTGTTTGGGGTCAAGCAGTCAAGGTTATGTTACCATCAATATATTTTTTATTTCTGTGCAGTAACTTTACTATCCTCTTGCGTACTAAAATTTCATAAGCAGATTTCCTACAAGTTGTTGACAGGGCTTGCATTTGGAGTCACTTGGTTGAAGGTCAATGTCACTTTTACTGAAAATAGACTTTGGGTTTTCGTGCATTATTTTTTTTCCTTATGCATACGAAACTATACATGTAATTTCATTCACAGAACTTAGATAATGAGTTGATGATTGGATTTGTAGATAATGTGTCAATGATTGGGATTAAGTTGGGTCCAATGGGTCAAATTCACTGTTACTATAAATAGATTTTTAGTTTCTGTACAATAACTTTACTTTTCTTATGATTTTTTGCTTTAAAACTACACTACAGACCAATATAATAACATTAATCTTTACCAACATCATTGAATATAACTCTGCACATTACAAGAAATATGTGCACTTTGCTCCAAGTATACCTGATTTGTTTTCTAAACACATTACAAAAATATAAATATACGGTGTAGTACAATTTGTACAGCCCACAGGCATATTATGCAGTACCCAGCATTACTCTTGATCAAAGTGTGACATTCCAGAACTTATTCAAGCTATTGCTTCCATATTTGGTTATTACCTTCAGTAATTGGCCCCCCTGAGCCTGGCAAGACCCCCACTAAGGCAGTTGCCTTGTTTCAGATAAGGTGTAATATCTGTTTTCATTTATTTGTTTTTTATACAGCCGCTTATATGAGCAGGCCATATTATGGTATGGCAATGTCCATCTGTCCGTCTGTCTGGTCATCTGTCTGTCCATCCGTCCATCTGTCTGTCCTTCCATCCGTTAGCTTTTGTTTGTCCACGCTATAACTTGAAAACAATACATCCAACAGATACTATTTTTTTATGGTTGATTAGTCATGACTAGAGGATGGTTCCTTTTGATAATTAGCATTCTGGCATATCCAATATGGCCACCCCGACAGCCATCTTAGATTTTCAGGGAGTTTTGATTGTCCACGCGATAACTTGAAAACTATAGATCCAACAGATGCTGCATTTTTATGGTTCATTAATCATGACTAGAGGATGGTTCCTTTTGATAACCAGTATTCTGGCATATCCAAGATGGCCACCATGGCAGCCATCTTGGATTTTTAGGGACTTTTGATTGTCCATTTGATAATCCCAACAGATACTGTTTTTTATGGTTGATTAGTCATGACTAGAGGATGGTTCCTTTCAATAACCAGCATCAGTGTCCATCTGTCCATCCATCCATCTGTCCATCCATCCGTTAACTTTTATTTGTCCATGCTATAACTTGAAAACAATACATCCAACAGATACTGTTTTTTATGGTTGATTAGTCATGACTAGGGGATGGTTCCTTTCAATAACCAGCATCAGTGTCCGTCTGTCCATCCGTCCGTCCTTCCATCCGTCCGTTAACTTTTGTTTGTCCTTTCTATAACTTGAAAACAATACATCCAATAGATACTTTTTTATGGTTGATTAATCATGACTAGGGGATGGTTCCTTTCGATAACCAGCATTCTGGCATGTCCAATATGGCTGCCATGGCAACCATCTGGGAGGTTTGGTGACTTTTGATTCTCCATGCAATAACTTGAAAACAATATATTCAACTTTAATGGGTCGTAAGCCAGGAATGTACAATTATTTTTGAAGGAATTATTGACCTTTTGTTCAACTAAAAATTTCTTCACAAGCGCAATTTCTTCATAGGCGGCCGTATATTGATCCACTGCCTGGCAGTGCACTTGTTTAGTGTTTATAAACTCTGCTGGTAAAAAATCTCAAAACAGAGAGAGATCATTGGCTGCTTTAAAAAAAAAAAAAGTTGATCTTTTCATGACTAGTGTGGGTTTTAACATTTTTGTTTGATTAGAGCTTATTGTTTATGGCTATGTTAACTATTTTTTATTTATTGCCTTTTGCAGGCTATTCAGCAGAAGAATGTGGAAGCAGCCAGAATTTATGCAGAAAATGCAATCAGGAAGAAAAATGAAAGCTTAAATTTTCTTCGATATGCAGCTAGAGTAGATGGTGTTGCATCTAAAGTGAAAACTGGATTAGCAATGAAAGATGTATGCCTACATATAAGATTATAACAATAACATGACTTTGGAGGGAATTGTGATATGTTAAAAGCCAACAGGTGTGAAATACAGCCGACAGCTCATAAAAGGCCTGAGACAAAGTTGGGGGCTGTTAATAAGCTGAAGAGCTGTTATTCACACCTGTTGGACCATTAATAAAGAACAAGGCTTGACAAAGTCATGTTATTACTATTCTTATACCCTCGCTTTTTTCAAAAAGTGACGTATAGTGGATTGCTCCTGTCCGTGTGACCGTCTGTACATCTGTCTGTCCATACTCAAATGTCTGTTCACATTATAACTTCAACATTACTGCTCAGATTTTGATGAAATTTCATACAGAAATGTTTAGTATCATGAGATCTTTAAGGAGCATCAGGCGTTTTGCTGTTAGAATATTTTTTTTGTGAGTTATGGCCCTTTGAATATACAAAAATAGCCTATTTTTTTATCTGTTCGCCTCGTATCTCAGGTTTGGAGTATCAGATCTCATTGAAGTTTGGAATAAAGATTGTTCATGGGAAAGGCTTTCAATTGAGTCTATAATAATATTTCTTACTTTCCACTTTTTAGACTTATCCCCCTTTTTAACTTTGAAAATTTGCTGTTTGCGTCATAAAATATCCAATTTTTTTTAATGTTCGCCTCATATTTCAGGTTTGGGTTATCAGATTTCACTGAAATTGGAATGAACATTGTTTATGGGAAAGGCTTTCAAATGAGTCATGTCCATGCAGTAAAACGAAGAAAATACATGCAAATCACCTCCCCACATATGGCATTATGTCTTTTTTTCTCTACCTCTTATGTGGATGGTTCAGTCATCACTAGACTTCAATAACAGGTGTTACTGGTCTTTACAATTACTTCTGGGAGGAGGGTTTACTTTTTTGCTGTAAAACAAAGACAATAATTTCGCATTTCCCTTGTTGATGGTCTGATTGACATAAACTATTGGTAACAGCTTTACTGGGATCTCATAAATTCTACTGGCTTGGATTTCACTCTGCTGTAAAACAAAGACAATAAACCCCTCCTGTGGGGAGTTGGGGAGGGGGAGGAGGGAAGGGTGCATACGCCATGCTTAGCATGCTCTTTTTAAAATTACTTGGAGTTTCTTTGGTGTTTTGGGTTTTAAAATGGGTTTGTGAACACGCAAAAAACTTTCTCCCCTTGAGTTTGTTGCTGGGTCAGTCCATTGGGTTACAGACATTGCCTGACATCTAACACAGCCTTATCCTTGACACTGGAATGTCAGAATCTCTGATACAATCTCTTGTATTGAAATCTATCTATGTGTCATCCACACTCCAATGTCTATTCATGTTATAACTTGAACATTACTGCTCAGATTTTGATGAAATTTCATACAGATGTTCAGTATCATGAGCTCTTTGAAGAGCATCTGTCATTTTGCTGTTGGAATTTTTTTTTCTGTGAGTTACGGCAGGGTTTCCTGTAGGGGAAAATTTGTGGGTCTGGTAGTTTAAAGAAAGTGAAACTCTGACGCCAAAGGCATCTGCCGCACATGCCAAAGGCCTGTGCATATAGAAGGGGGGGGGGGGGGAGGGGAGGGGGTTCTCCCCCATGAAAATTTTGATTTTTAGGTGCTCTCTGGGGGCATTCTGGTCGCTAAAATGCTGAATAATTGAAGTGGAAAATATGTATTTTTTCCTCCTACAATTCTCGAAATTCCCACGGGACACACAATACTACATCTGGTCGGAGGTTTCATAAAAATACAAACCCAAAACAACACAAAATCAACGAATCCTGACAGTGACTGCGACGCTTGACCTGCGTGTGCTTGAGCTTTGTTTACAACCGCTCATGGTAATATTCATAAAGAACCATGATGTGGACGTGTGATGTCATGCACGTGCAATTACATCATTTATCACTCGAAATAAAAGCCAGTGATTTCAGACCAAACACGACAATTTGAGTCAGGAATTTTATAGGCGACATTTAGGATTTGAACTTTGTTTCCCCCTCTCGTCTGGGGGTTATAAAGTATCAGGTTGTCGCCAGTAATAGTAGGCATAGTATACAACATAATTATGCGTATATTACGTGGAAACAGAGGATCCTGAGTGTCGTTACGATACAGCATTGTACTCGACACTTAAACCACCAGCTTTTCTGGCTGATCATAGTATGATCGGCAGGGGGAATGGGTCCAGTTGATGGACCCGCAGCCGGTCTAGCGGAAACCCTGGTTATGGCCCTTTGAATATACAAAATAGCCTATTTTTTGTCTGTTTGCTTAAACATATTTTTGTCTGTTCACCTTGTATCTCAAGTTAGGATTATCGGATCTCAGTGAAATTTGGAATGAAGAGTGTTTATGGGAAAGGCTTTCAAATGAGTCTCTAATAATATTTCTTACTTTTCACTTTTTTGACTTATCCCTCTTTTTAACTTTGAAAATTTGCTGTTTGCGTTGTAAAATAGCCAATTTTCTGTCTGACTGCCTTGTATCTCATGTTTGGGTTATCGGATTTCAGTGAAATTTGGAATGAAAATTTTTTATGGGAAAGGCTTTCAAATGAGTCATGCACCTACAGTAAAACAAAGAAAATACATACAATTCCATAAGGGTATGCCCCGGTGTGTGGTCCCTCTCTTGTTAAAACTGGGATTCTGAGAACGAAATTTTTAATGCTGTCAGTTTTGACAGATGATAGTATCGTCTAATGTAAAACAAATTGCTGTCACTTGATTATCACGTGATCGGCACCAGTATGCTTTCAGTTGTAACAGAGTTAGAAAACTTATAAACATATCCAGTATTTACCGCTTTTAAGTCAGGAATAAAGGCTTAAAATGTATACACACTTACTTACTATATACAGCTGTTTGTTATGGGGCTAGCTTTAATGGACATTTTACATATTTAATAAATTAAATAAAAATCACATTGTTTATTAGTTGAAACCATTTCCATTTCCGAGTGTATGACAGTGAGGAACAAAAGACATGTGATATATCGGTTGGTTAATGAGATTTTTAACCCATTCACATGAATTTTTGAAGTTCAGCGTTACGTTCTTGTAATGCCCTATTAAACTTTGTTAATGTACTAGGGAATGCCCTATAAAGTGGTAATAATACTTGTTTACCGATACAAGATTACATATGCAGTGCTTCATTTCAGTTGAGGAACACTTTTCTTGCTCTCCACAATTATCAACTGTAATATATATCTAATAACTTATATGCCACACCCCAGGTCAACCTGGGCATAGGGCCCAGGTAGGCCTGAGGTGTAGTATAATTAGTAGATATTGGTGTCTTGAATTGAATGCAGCAATTCGTCCCTATTCAATAATTTCAAATTCCTGTCTATAGATCCCCAGGTAGGTTTGAGATATGGCATACATTTTATTAAATATTGGTGCCCTGAATTGGATACAAGATTTTCTTCCCATTCATTAATTTCCGGCTATGCTTACCCAAGCACAGAATGCACACACACCTGAGGTGTGACATAAATGTTTTTTGTCAAGGGTGCTGGAAGCATCCAAAGGCAAGGAGTCAGGGGTATGACCAGAACTTATCATAAATTGTAATGTGTCACTCAATAGTATTGACTTCATATATTGTCCATTGAGTGTAATAAGGCACCATCTGCAATGCCTTTGCATTGTAAAAGGCATATTGTTGCACTCAAGGTTTGATATATAAATAAAGCTTTAAAACTCATCCTGCTGATTGTATAGCATCTTTGTTTGGTGAATATTGACCTGTCTCCATCATTATACCCAAAACCCACTCCCCCTTCCCCTCCCCCTCATTGGCATTGGCACATGTAAAATACGGTAGACACAAATACTGGAGAGTTTCTGAGTTGCAGTTCTTATAATGTAAAGTCTTTTCTGCCAATATACTTCTGGTGAAAAAGGTCATGTACTGCCCCTTTCCCATCTCTCAACCTCAGGGCTGGGGGAGGGGAGGCAGCTGCTGTCAACACGCTTGCTTCCCATGATTACCATACAAGTTTTTGTCATGCATGTACTGTGATTATCCTACAAGTTATTTTCATCACTGTACATTGTGTTATTACAGCTACTATCACAGAAGCTAATCGGCAAACCCTTTGATATTATATGAAAAAATACATTCAGGTGAAAAAAAATAACACATACTTTCCAAAATCACTTGCCTTGAACCATTTTAGCATCCATAATATGACATATTAAATTTAGGTGCACTGTTCTTTACTAAGCACTACAGATGACATGACAGATTGACCAAGTGCTGTCATATTATAAGTATAAGGCAACAAAAAAAGTGTTTTTTTTTCTCAGGCAATCTCTCATTGAAATTGAACCCCCTCAAACATTTTTATTTGCTTTCAGTCTCTTCCAAAATTAGTATGAAGCCCTGAGACTTTTAAATTTTACATTTTTTAATTGATGTATATTTATTTGCTCGTGTTTTCTGTGTGATTAAGTTACAGTGTTCATTTATTATATTTGTTCTGTAAACATCCACTTTGGTCTCTTTTGCAGAAAATAACTCAAATATTTCTAAACGATATTTATTTTTAAAAAAAAATGCATAAATATAATTGAACATAAATGCATTTCCTATTTCTTTATTAACTCGTTGAGTGCTTGAAGTCGAAATCCCAGGTCTGCTAGTTGTAATCAGACCTGAAAATAAGCAATCTGACATTTGCAGAATGAGGTCCTGAGAGGGTGAATTTGATGATACTGTCCCATACAGTGGGCCAATTTATCCTCTGAGTACCTCTTTCTGTTTTAGTTTTGAGACCCTGATTCAGATTGAGGTTCACAGGGAGTAAATGCTGTGCAGGGTAGCATCACTAAATTCACCATCCAGGGACCTCATTTTGCAGATGACAGTCTGCTTTTTTCTGGCTTGGTTGTAATAGGGTGCATTTGATAAAACTTGTCCACATTTTGATACAGTTCCACAATCACACTAATATTTTACATAGAACATCTCTCCCGGAGAGTTATTGGATTGTGCACCTCAAGGTCCATGCTTTCTTCTTTAGGTTCCACTTGGTGGCACATTATCAAACAATGTTGTGTATTGGTTAGGCATTGAACCACTTACACAGATATAACATCCTGGTCTTGATGAGTGACAGATTTGTTCATCTCAAGTTCCTGGGTTAAATTTTAGGAATGATATGGAGATCCACATTAGAATAAAGTGTTAAAAAGGGTTTCTCATGAACTGCAGGTCAAATCAGTTATGTTTTCTCTTACCACCCTACACTTGGTTAACAAATGCCTTTGTGCACTGATAGGATTAGCAGAATTTTTGGTGAGTTGCATCTACATCTTGACCTATGTTTTGATGAGAGTCAGTGGGTTTCCATTTGTCTATCTATGATAACTTGAGCAAACATCTGATTTTTCTCAGATTTGGGTCTATTAGTTTTACTCGAGCATGTCTTGGATGCATTTGAAAAACAGTCCTGCTTGAATTTTTTTTCTGGAGTTATGCCCCTTAGTTTGAATTTCTGATTGTGTGCAGCGGCAGCCTGATAATTTAAACAATTTGCTTTTCATGAGTTATGCCTCCAGATTTGTTTTCTTTTGAGTTTCTAACATGCAGCCAGTGTCAGCACAATAACTTGAACAAACAGTATCCAATTGTTACCTACTTTGGCCTGTGGGTTCTACTTGAAAGTGTCTTGCACATGGTTGAAAACCAGTGTTGCTTGAATTTATTTTAGGAGTTATGCCCCTTAGATTAAATTTCCAATATGTGGGCAGTGTCAGCCTGCTAACACTTGAACAATCCTTATCCAGTTTTTACCAAATGTGGTCTGTGGGTTCTTGAGAATGTCTTGGTTGATTTCAAAAACCAGTCCTGCTCAATTTTTTTTCACGAGTTATGCCTATTAGATTGTTTTCTTGCTTCAATTTCTAACTTGCAGGCAGTGTCAGCATGATAATTTGACCAAATGTTATTTGATTTTTACCAAATTTAGTCTGAATTCTACTCAAAAAAATCTTATATGAGTTCAAAAACCAGTCCTGTGTGAATTTCTTTTTAAGGTGTGTCAGCAGTTGAACATATGCTTTGATGAAGGTTGGTGGGCATCAGTCTCGCCATATTCCATCCATCTGCATTCACAGTGCCAGGATAATAACTTGAACAAAAGTTAGCAGTTTTATCAGATTTGGTTTGTGAGTTATACTAGAAAATGTCTGGGAGGAGTTCAAAAACCAGTCCTGACCAGGGTTTTTTTTCAGGAGTTATGCCTCTTGTATTGTTCTCTTGTTTGAATTTTCCAACCTTATCCAATTTTTACCGAATTTGTCCTATGCCTCTAAGATTGTTTCCAAGTTTTAGTTTCAGATGATAGCACAGTTTCAGAGACAGACTGGCTGTATGGTCCACCCGTAAACTTCCTGGTGGACCCTCCTATTGGGTGGCTCCTGGGACCCCCAAAATTGATGCAGCCCAACACCTGTTGGTGCCTGGAATATTGTGAAAATGCTCAACAGGTGAAATCTATCTGATTGCATAGAATAACTGTATATTGGAATGTTCTTTATTTGGACTGTGAGTCTCAGTCCACATAGAGAACATTTCGATATACCAGCAGTCTTGTCAGCCACTGATTGCTCAAATGCAATGAAACAGCATTCTTTTAATTTGAAAAAGCCCTTCAGTTAATATTTGGGCTCAATACAGGAGCCTGAATAATTAACTTAGGGCAATATGAGGAATAAGCTTTAAAAATCTTCTTCAGCCCCAACAGTCCGATTCTTTTGATATTTGGTATACAACATCTCCAGGGGGCTCAGATTCAAGTGTGTTCAAATTGAGTCCCTGGGTTCATATTTGGGCTCTCCATGGGAGCACAAATATTAACTTACTGCAATATTGGGAATAATCTTTAAAAATCTTCTTCAGATCCACCTTTCAGATTTTTTTGATATTTGGTATACAACATCTCTGTGGGAATTAGATTAAAGTTTGTTTAAATTGAGTCCCTGGGTTAATATGTTCCCTATGGGAGCCTGAATTGTAACATAGTACCATATGACATAATTTCTTATCAACCTACCCACAATTGTTTACTACAGGCTTACACTACAGTGGAAGTCCCTAACTCGGATAATATACTCTCTATTTTTGTCTTTCCCAAGCAATTTGGGGAAAAAAAGTGGTGCAAAAGCACCAAGAAAAAATAATATGCCAAAACTGGGTCGAGTGCAACCGGCGCAGACCCAGTATGGGAAGCTCTCTTCCAAGTACAACTCCACGACTTCTGTTGCCAGTGTGCATATGCATCACTAATGACTCATTCTTTTTCTATCCGAGACGCGTGAAAGATGTGTCTCCGCCATATGCATTATGAAACAGTGATAATTCAACTCGTCGATAATGGTTTTCCTGTGACTGGAATTATGGATCTGAAGATCGTATAATAACAGGACTGTGTTTCATATATTCTCGTTGATATTTTCAACCACATTCTCATTGTATATTATTTACTATTCCGTTTTCGCGAATGTTTTGTTTTTCGACTTCGTGTCAACGCGGCTCGACAATGAATTTTTCGGTTGATAAATTTAATTGTTATTGGAGTAAGGTGTCAATCCGGACTGTCTGGACAGGATTTCTTCACTCTGTTGAGGGCTGAATTTCTGTTTTTTTCGGTCCCTGTCGGCCGTCTGGGTTCTGTCGTGTACCCACCGGTTTTCTTTCTGCCACCTTCTCTCGTAGTTGAGGGTTTTCTTCTACTTTCTATTTCTGTTGAGTTCACCTTTTTCTTCTACTGCTCTCACCTCTGTTATTTCCAGTACGGTTCCTTTAGGGCAATTCCTTTTGCCCTCGCCTTGGTGCATTCTCGTGTCCGTTTCTTCCGCACCCGCGGGTGTGTGGAACGCTGTCGTTTCGGGGGGCCCCGACTCGACCATGTCTGGTGTGAGTTATACACGCTCCATGGGGGATGTGCAGCTCCTCCTGCTCCTGCGGGGGGTGGAGAACACTGTCATTTCGGGCTGCCCGACTCGACCACGTCTTGTGAGAATTGCTCCCCTTCTGTGGGGGGATGTGTAGCTCCTCCCGCACCAGCAGGGGGTGGGGAACGCTGTCATTTTGGGGCTTCCCGACTCAACCATGTCTGGTGAGAGTTATTCCCCTTCCATGGGGAATGTGCAGTTTTTTTTTACCGTGGTGGATACTGCGGGAGCTGTTGGATTTCTGGTGAAGAGATGCCTGGTTCCTGGACTATGCACCCTCTCCAGTTGACATCTGAGGCTGTCACTAGGGTTGTGACTCCTCCTTTGGAGTCTGTAGTGTGGTTGTAGGGTTTTGGCCTCAGCCTTCCCCGACTTCAACTCGGCGAAGTCGGAAGTGGCTGCCAACGGAACCCCCTATTGTGTCCTCTCAGCCGTTGAGCACAGTAGTTTTATACCTGCAGTGGTCTGCAGCGGTGTCTGGGAGTGTAGATGTGGGGGTATCGGCCACAGCCTTCCCTGACTTCAACTCGGCGAAGTTGGAAGTGGCTGCCGGCCGGACCCTCTACTGTGGTCTCTGCGCCGTCGAGTACCACAGTTTTGTCATTGGCATTTTCCGTCCATTCATTCTGGTCACATGGCCAGTTTTGTGGGACCAACGCCTTCTGTGCAGCCTGGACCTTCGGCCCTGCAGAGGTCCGCGGCAACTCTCCCGAGTTCCCGCTATGTTGATCCTCGGGATGTGTCCTACCCCTATACACATCTGCCCTCAGATGTTTTGGCTGCTGCCCGTCGCCCCGCTTCGGGTGTATTGGAGGATCGTGACCCTTCGCTGGTTAAGAGGGTCAGGTGTGAAGCCACTTTGTTCACTTTGTTGGTTCGGCTGGTACGGGCAGTGAGCTTAGGGAGGCCCTCTCCTTACTCACTCAGGTTCTGTCCAAGAGCCTTCCCATTGCTTCCAGCGAGGCAGCGAGTGGTTTCCAGGCGCCCCCTATGGAGTCGCCTCCCGGGATTGGAAACAGGCCACTTTCTGATCCCCCTGGTGCCTACACCATGGGAGGCGTCGGCTGGTTTGCCCACGATGGGCTATGTGTCTTCCGACTCCAGGGAGGAGTCAGACATCCTTGATGTCGAGAGCCAGCAGTCTTCTGACTTGGGGGCAGCTCTTGACTTTGTGTTTGGGTTCCTTCCGGATCTCAAACCATCAAACCAGCCGACAGTGTCAGCCAGGCCGCGATCATGGGTCGCGTGCCTACAGCCTGTGGAGCAACCTGCTTCTGGGCGTCTTCGACCGTGCCAGTCGGTACAGGTGGTTGAAGCATTTTCAGCCTTGGACTCTAAGCTGAGTTCCAAGGTTATGAAAGCTCCGTTTTTCACCAGGGTTGACACCTTTTTGCCTCCGGTGCATTATTGTTCCTACAGTTCCGCCAATCCATCATTCTGCCAGACTTTGACGGTTTTGGATCAGGACTCCAATTCCCTCGGGGCTTTCCAAGCCCAAGTCTGCCGTCATTCCGATGATGACTCTGGAGTCCACGTTGGGCTTATCGAGAGAGATGCTTGGTATGCTTTCTCTCTCAGATCACGTCGTCTCAGCTTTAGCTGCTTATCTGCCTCCAGATAAGTTTGACAAGGTACAGGCTGCTTTGCGTGTGCTGTCCAAGGAGCTCATGCATCTTACTCACACGCATGCCTGTAACACGGCTAATCTGGAATTAGTTCGAAGGGACTCTGCAGGCCGATTCCTCCCTGAGGCACAGCGCACTGCTCTTTGATCTGCTTCTTTGGCAGATCCGCAACTTTTCCATGGTTCCGTGTCGACGGTCCAGGATGACATCCTACATCATTCCAAAGATCAGCTGCTGTTTCGTCCAAGCCTAACAAGTACCCTTCTGCTTCCTCTGCAAAGCAAAAGGCTGATCCTTCTGCCACCGCTTCTACTTCTTACTCAAGGGGTAAGGGTAAACGTCGGCAGACTAGAGGGAAGTCTCAGGATTCTTCATTCAGTAGAGGAGGTGTTTTCTCCTCTCGCGGGCATCGTCGAAATGAAGGTCCTCACCTCGACTCATCCCAGGTTGGAGGAAGGATAGCAGAGTTCGCAGACCGTTGGGCCACCATCACATCTGATCCTTGGGTGTTACATGTTGTTCGGTCCAAGCTGCGAATATCCTTCCGAAGGCACCCCACTCTGTCCGGGTGCCTCTTGCAACCACAGTTCCTTCAGACGTTTTACGTTGGGAACTTTTGTCCACGGAGATCAACAATCTCCTGGCAAAGGGGGCGATCAAGGTCATCAAGAACATTCAGTCAGTGGGGTTCTATTCCCGCCTGTTCTTGGTGCCGAAGAAGGATGGCCGACTCCGACCGGTTATCGATCTGAGTATCCTGAACCAGTCTATCATTGCTCCCAAGTTCAGCATGGAGACTTTCAGGTCGGTCTGCCGTTCAATTCACCAGGGAGATTTCGCTTCCAGCATCGACCTGCGAGATGCTTACTTTCACGTTCCGATTCATCGGGCATCACGGAACTATCTCAGGTTTGCTTTTCTGCGGCGAGTTTACCAGTTCAAGGCCATGCCTTTCGGCCTCAACCTGGCTCCTTGGGCCTTCACCAGACTGATGTCGCATGTGATAGCTTTCCATCGTACACAGTCCAGGGTGACTACTTCGGCATATCTGGACGATATCCTCCAGAGGCATTCCAATGCTGCCTTACTGGAGTCGGATGTCACCACTCTGTTGAGCTTGCTCACATCGCTAGGATTCAGAGTCAACGAGGAGAAGTCGGACCTGGTCCCTTCTCAGTCGTTTTGTCATCTGGGGATGGCTTTCCGCACCCAATTCAATTTGGTGGCAGTTCCCCAGGCCAAGGCTGTGATTCTCTCAGCTTTCGCTCTGACTCTGTCCCAGTCCACATCCGCGATGGCACGGAGTATTCTCCGGCTGATCGGTCTCTGCGGTTCGGCGATGGATCTCATTCTTCTAGGTCGGCTGCGTGTCAGACCTCTCCAACACTTTCTGCTCAGTCATTGGAGGCCGAATGTAGATTCTCTGGATCTGGTGCTTCAGTTTCCAGAATCTCTTTATCCTCACCTTCTTCCCTGGACGGATGTCCAGTGGCTTACGCAGGGTGTTCCGTTGGACTTACCCACGTCCGATCACATTCTGACGGCAGATGCCAGCGATCTCGGATGGGGTGCGACGTTGGATCCTCTAGGTCTTTCCCTTCACAGGATGTGGGACCAGGATCGGGCATCTCTACACATCAACCAGAAGGAGCTTCTTGCTCTTCTTCTGAGTTTCAGGCAGTGGATCCCTCACCTGTCGAATCGTCCGGTCATTCTGTTGTTCGACAATTTGACAGTGGTTCCTTACATTCAGAACAAGGGCGGCACGCACTCGGTTCCAATGTACAAATTGGCTCGAGATCTTCTACTGCTTGCTCAGGATGTCAACACCGGAGTGGTTGTTCGTCACATTTCCGGTCATCTGAACGCCCTAGCCGACTCCTGTTCCGATGGGGCAGGTTCTTTTCCACCAAGTGGATGCTCCATATGGCGGTGTTCCATCAATCTCTTTGCGACTCATTGGAACCATCAGGTGGACACTTTCGTGTTCTCGTGTCCAGATGCTCTGGCTTTCGCCATGGATGCTCTGGCTCTCCTTTGGGACGGTCTAATCGGCTATGCCTTCCTGCCGGATCTGATTCCGCCTTAGGTTCTCACCCAGATATGAACCTGCAGTCGTCAAATCCTTTCGATCACACCCCTGTCGCCTCGGTGGGTGTGGATCAATCTGCTCCTGCTCTCTGTTAGCGGCGGTTCCGGCATATCTCCCTCTACGTCGCAACTTTCTTTGCCAAAGTTGCCCGAGGAGGTTTCAAGTTGACCCGACTTCATTGTGCCTTTGCACATGTCTTTAATCGGGTCCTGTCTCCTCCGTAGTGGTTTTTCGAGACAAGCAGTGGAGTTGCTTTTCTTCTTCAAGGAGGCACTCACTCCATTGGTTTAGCCTCTGTGGCTAAGTGGAAGGTTCTTCTGTTGATGGTGTACGATCAGTCTGTTGCTTCTGTCACTCCTTCGATCACACCGCTTGCGGAGTTTCTGGTATATATGTGTTTCTGGGGATCTCCAGCAATGAGTACAAGTCCATGTTTCGGAGACCTTTTTTCATATTTGGTACCGCATTGTTTCGACACTCATCCTTGCCTCTCCAAGCTTGTTCAGCTCTTTTCCTTGAAAAGGCCTAGGACTTTGCAGTTTACTCCAAGATGGACATTTTCTTGGGCGCTGCTCTGCTTGGGGGTGGGGGGCATTCACGCCTTTATCCTGGATGGATATGCGTTTTCTCACATGCCAGATCTCTCCTGCATCCATTTCACGATGGATTTGTCTTGCTATTCGTGCAGCTTCCGCTCGTCTAGCTACTGGTGATTGTATTACCAATTGCTTTTTCTGCCACAAGGTGCGTGCATTGTCTTCCTCTCAGGGCTTTTACTAACTCCGTCATGTTGTCAGATGTTATACTGGCAGCCTACTGGAGAAATCCTACCTTCTCCATTTATCTGCGACAGTTGCAAGAGCCGACAGAGGACCTTTGTCCTTGGGGCCCTCTTTCTTCGGCTCAGGCTGTTGTCTGTTCCAGCCATTCAGCTTTTTACAGGGTCAGTTCCAACTCCATGCTGTTCCTGCCCTTTCTGTCTGTGCGTCGCACAGAACCATACGCCTCATCTTTCATTGTCTTTTACTAATGTTTGTGATCCTATGGTTGATAAGCCTCAGGACCTCTTCCGTCTGTTCATGGTTCCAGTGCACTTGGGTTATGTGTAGGGTTGGTTATGCGATTCCCTCCAGCCTATTGTCTATTCAGCCCGTAGTAAACAATTGTGGGTAGGTTGATAAGAAATTTAAATTTTATAGTAAATTTCCTTTCTTATTATACCTACCACAATTGTTTTCTTATACGGGTAAGAATCCTTCCTCCCCACTAATCACATAACTCTCATGTTGGCAGATTCAAAAGAATGAGTCATTAGCGATGCATATGCGCACTGGCAACGGAAGTCGTGGAGTTGTACTTGGAAGAGAGCGTCCCGTACTGGGTCTGCGCCGGTTGCACTCGACCCAGTTTGGGCTTATTATTTTTTCTTGGTGCTTTTGCACCACTTTTCTTTCCCAAATTGCTTGGGAAAGACAAAAATAGAGAGTATATTATCCGGGTTAGGGACCTCCACTGTAGTGCAAGCCTGTAGTAAACAATTGTGGTAGGTATAATAAGTCCTTCAAATTTCTTTAAGAATCTTTTGTTTCACATCCACCTGTCAGAATATATTTTTATACGGTAACCAATGACCCAGACTTAGCTGGTGCTAACCCCAAAATATCTAGGGCCAAACACAAATTTTGCCCCCCAATTCCCAAAATTTGCATGCAAAACCGAAAATTAGAAGTCCTATCTGGCCCTCCATACATTTTACCCTCCACGCATGCACAGACTCCAGGAAGTCACCGAATCTGGCGCCAATAAAATCATTCTTTGTTTGGCTCTTGTCATATAACAACAAACTGATATTTGTGCTTTTAAATCTCAATTAATAATGATGTCAGACACAAATCAATGGTTAAATTGGTGGATCCAAGTACAGAACTGGATGAAGGAAGGAAGAAACAATGGCTTGAAACGTTCAGGGCTGTAATTTTATAATATTTATTAAAATTAGTTCATGTTCCCTAATTTCGGGACATGAGCCTGATGTTATCACTGACTGATTATGATCTATCCACTGTTTATTTAGTATTCCTTCTCTGCCTTCCCTTGATCCCCCCCAGTTAAGCTCCCAAGCTTTTTGGCTTGTTTCAATAAAAAAAAAATTATAAAATTTATTGGGAGTTTAACGTTTTATACAGAAGATTATTCTGTACATCCCCAAGGTTACGTCCTCATCCTTAGGGTGTTCGGGCATTTTGGTCATGCATCTTACATCCAATGTATCGTTTTTTCTTCTGAGGAAGATCTTACTTTACATCGGATAGTCTTGTTTCTGTTACTGACTTCGGGCCATGTTGCCTGGGGTCTTGATTCCGGTGTTTTGTTATCCCCACATTTGAAAAAATGCGGGGATATATTGGTCATCTTCGTCCGTCCGTCCGTCCATCCATACGTCCAGGAATGGTTTCCGGCGAAAAACTCCTAGGGGTTTCAATTCGAAACATTGAAAGTGTGTTCATCTTCATTCATAGGGTCTGTAGATGTGCATAAAGGTTTTGGATTTTTGATTCGGCTCCCGGGGGCGTAAGTGGCACCACTTTTGTCGTTAGAGGAATGGTTTCCGGCGAAAAACTCCTAGGGGTTTCAATTCGAAACATTGAAGGTGTGTTCATGTTCATTCATATGGTCTGTAGATGTGCATAAAGGTTTTGGATTTTTGATTTGGCCCTCGGGGGCGTAAGGGGCACCACTTTTGTCGTAAGAGGAATGGTTTCTGGCGAAAAACTCCTAGAGGTTTCAATTCGAAACATTGAAAGTGTGTTCATGTTCATTCATAGGGTCTGTAGATGTGCATAAAGGTTTTGGATTTTTGATTGGGCCCTCGGGGGTGTAAGGGGCACCACTTTTGTCGTTAGAGGAATGGTTTCCGGCGAAAAACTCCTAGGGGTTTCAATTCGAAACATTGAAAGTGTGTTCATTCATAGGGTCTGTAGATGTGCATAAAGGTTTTGGATTTTTGATTCGGCCCTCGGGGGCATAAGGGGCACCACTTTTGTCGTTAGAGGAATGGTTTCCGGCGAAAAACCCCTAGGGGTTTCAATTCAAAACATTGAAAGTGTGTTCATGTTCATTCATAGGGTCTGTAGATGTGCATAAAGGTTTTGGATTTTTGATTATAAAGGTTTTGGATTTTTGATTCTGCCCCGAGGGGCGCAAGGGGCACCATTTTTGTTGTTAGAGGAATGATTTACGGCGAAAAACTGCTAGGAGTTTCAATTCAAAACACTGAAAGTGTGTTCATGTTCATTAGTAGGGTCTGTAGATGTGCATAAACGTTTTGGATTTTTTATTCGGCCCGAAGGGCGCAAGGGGCACCATTTTTGTCGTTAGAGGAATGGTTTCCAGAGAAAAACTCCTAGGGGTTTCAATTCGAAACACTAAAAGTGTGTTCATGTTAATCAATAGGGGCTGTAGATGTGCATAAAGGTTTTGGATTTTTGATTCGGCCCCGAGGAGTGCAAGGGGCACCACTTTTGTCGTTAGAGGAATGGTTTCCGGCAAAAAACTCCTAGGGGTTTCAATTCGAAACATTGAAAGTATGTTCATGTTCATTCATAGGGTCTGTAGATGTGCATAAAGGCTTTGGATTTTTGATTCGGCCCCGAGGGGCGCAAGGGGCACCATTTTTGTCGTTAGAGGAATGGTTTCCAGAGAAAAACTCCTAGGGGTTTCAATTCGAAACACTAAAAGTGTGTTCATGTTAATCAATAGCGTCTGTAGATGTGCATAAAGGTTTTGGATTTTTGATTCGGGCCCACCAATAATCACAAATGCGAATGCGGGGATATACTATAGTGTGCTTTGCACACAAATAACACCCCTCTAGTTTACATTACATTACTCTAGGTAGTTTCCTATTTTTGTTTAGGGACAACATTTGTAAGTAACATTAAATATTCTGATAGTGTGGTAGTTATTTTTACACAGATTTTATAATTTTGTCGACACTTAGGATTTTTTGGGCTCATCATTCCCTTTGTGAACTTGGGCTCTTATATTAGGAAAATGTTTTCAAAAATTTTTATTTTATTTTTGAAAGAGTTTTTCATTTGTATATACTTATTTCATTGATTATATTTTAATGTTATCTTATATTATATGTAGATTTGGTGGTGGTACAATGACATATATTAGTATTCAGGTAATTATTTTTATGTAATAGTATGGCAAATAGAGGAAACCTTTCCTTTACTTACTTGGTCGTTGTAATGAGTTTACTTGATGTACTACCACTAATTCTACTCCATGTGTCAGATTTGATAATCTGAATGACGGGCGTCATGGTTTGTGTTAGGCGAGTGGACACTATCGGTCCTATCGCAGCGAGGGGACTCGGCTGGTCCTCTCGTCAAAATGTCACTATAGTTTTTAGCTTAACTTGACATAGTCAAGATAAGCTATTGCCATCACGCATGAGTCTGTGAGTCTGTTCACATTTTCCTTTAGCACGGGCTACACCCCGCAGTTCTTGTCTGATCGTCACGAAATTGCATATGCAGGTGTGGGGTCATGTCAAGATGAGAACGTCCCCTTTTGGTGGCGATCGGTCAACCGGTATGGCTGTCTGAGCCCAAAACCCGAAAACCATTAGCACAGTCTACAGGTCGTATTTATGAAGGGATTTCATTGTAATATGGTAGGATGCCTCTGTATAATGCCTAGATGAGAACGTCCCCTTTTGGGCATGATCTGTCAACCGTGATGGCTGCCCAAGCCAGAAACCCCAAAACTTTTAGTGCAGTCTGCAGGTCATGTTTAGTATGGAGGGATTTCATTGTAACTTAGTTGGATGACTCCTTATGATGTCTAGATGAGAATTTCCCCATTTGGGCGTGATCTGCCAACCGTGACGACTGCCCGAGCCCAAAACCCGAAAACCTTTAGCACAGTCTACAGGTCATATATATTGAGGAATTTCATTGTAACTTGGTGGGTTGACTTCATATAATGTCTAGATGAGAAAGTCCCCTTTTGGTCCTGATTGGGCAACTGTGACAGCTACAGGGGCCCGAAGCCCGAAAACCTTTAGCACAGTCTACAGATCACATTTATGAAGGGATTTCATTGTAACTTGGTAGGATGACTCCAAATAATGTCTAGATGAGAACGTCCCATTTTAATCACGATCATTCAGCCTTGATGGGTGCCCGAGCCCAAAAATCTTTAGCATAGGCAAAAGGTCATATTTATGGAAGGATTTCATTGTAACCTGTTAGGTTGACTCCATATAATGCCTAGATGATGACATCTCCTTTTGATCGTGATTGGTCAACTGTGATGACTACAGGTGCCCGAAGCCCGAAAACCTTGAGCACAGTCTACAGGTCATATTTCAGTGTAACTTCGTAGGATCACTCCAGATGATGCCCAGATGAGATTGTCCCCTTTGGTTGCGATCATTCAACCATGATGGCTGCCCGAGCCCGAAGCCTGAAAACCTTTAGCACAGTCTACAGGTCATATTTATGAAGGGATTTCATTGTAACTTGGTAGGTTGACTTCATATAATGTCTAGATGAGAACGTCCCCTTTTGGACACAATTGGGCATCTGTGACGGCTACAGGGGCCCGAAGCCCGAAAACCTTTAGAACAGTCTACAGGTCATAATTATGAAGGGATTTCATTGTAGCTTGGTAGGATGACTCCAAGTAATGTCTAGATGAGAACATCCCCTTTTGGTCGTGATCATTCAGCCTTTATGGCTGCCCAAGCCCAAAGACCTTTAGCATAGTCTATAGGTCGTATTTATGGAAGCATTT
Source organism: Pictodentalium vernedei (assembly GCA_031216915.1). Classification (NCBI taxonomy): domain Eukaryota; kingdom Metazoa; phylum Mollusca; class Scaphopoda; order Dentaliida; family Dentaliidae; genus Pictodentalium; species Pictodentalium vernedei. The sequence continues at coordinate 138,700,094 of CM062295.1, forward strand.
CATTGTAACTTGTTAGGTTGACTCCATGTAATGCCTAGATGATGACATCCCCTTTGGTCGTGATTGGTCAACTGTGATGGCTACAGGTGCCCGAAGCCCGAAAATTTTGAGCACAGTCTACAGGTCATATTTATGAAGGGATTTCATTGTAACTTTGTAGGATCACTCCAGATGATGCCCAGATGAGAATGTCCCCTTTTGGTTGTGATCATTCAACCATGATGGCTGCCTGAGCCCGAAGCCCGAATACCTTTAGCACAGTCTGCAGGTCATATTTATGAAGGGATTTCATTGTAACTTGGTAGGTTTGACTTCATATAATGTCTAGATGAGAACAGCCCCTTTTGGACACCATTAGGCAACTGTGACGGCTACAGGGCCTGAACCCTGAAAACCTTTAGCACAGTCAACAGGTGATATTTATAAAGGGATTTCATTGTACCTTGGTAGGATGACTCCAAATAATGTCTAGATGAGAAAATCCCCTTTTGGTCTCGATCATTCAGCCTTGATGGCTGCCCGCGCCCAAAACCTTTAGCACAGTCTACAGGTCATATTTATGAAGGGATTTCATTGTAACTTGGTAGGTTGACTTCATATAATGTCTAGATGAGAACGTCCCCTTTGGACACAATTGGGAAACTGATGGCTACAGGGGCCCAAAGCCCGAAAACCTTTAGCACAGTCTACAGGCCATATTTATGAAGGGATTTCAATGTAACTTGATAGGATGACTCGTTTTGGAATAATTTCACTGTAACTTGGTAACTTTTGTTGATATACGTTAACTGTGAGGGCCACATACATTAACTGTGAGGTCATATTAAACCACCCCTCAGCTCTTTAGTACAGTGTACACCTCATATTATTTTTATCAAAAACATAGCTACAGGGAACAGAAATGAACATATTCTCAATTATCACATTTCTTGTCTTATTTCATAATCCTTTCATAAACATTGAACATTATTCTTTTCATCAAACACAACACACAAGTTAAGCTACAGTGTCATTGACACTTTCATTTAGTTTCTATTTACAGAGGAACAAGAACATGGTGTGGCTTCATGATTCTGTCAGGGAGTGTGCTGCCGTCGTCGCAAATCAATGAAGAGCAAGCAGGGCTTGCCTTGAGTCAGGGCTGATCAGCCCAGGCCCCGAGATCAGCCCCATGGAGCACTTGCTGGGGGCTTTTTTTCAAGCCCGACATTTTCCACAAAAAAGCACTAACAATAATGGACAAAATGGAAAATCAGCCCTGAAAAGGCCCGATCTCAATATGTGGGGCACTTTTTTTAGGCCCCGACCATTTTACTCAAGGCGAGCCCTGAGCAAGCGGCAAAAGTGCTCAATGAATTAGACAAGTGCCTAGATTCTTAGTAGGATTGACGATCTTGTCGCCAGCTAGCTCAACCGGCAGATCCACCATGTAGACTAGTGGTGTGTGATGCCGGGTATGTCCGTAGCGGTCGAGAAGAGGAATAATGGTGTAGTGAGCACTATAAAGATACGAACATGCTCACCCGGCGACGACGGAAAGGAGGAAGCACAGGAAGGAGGAAGTAGACAAATTCTGAGGTATGCTCCGTGATCTTATAACAACATCTGGGGTCAGAGGTTGTTGGTAGGAACTTGTGTTGGTCAGACAAGTTCTGAGGTATACTCGTCCAGGTCTTCTGTGATCATGAGCAAGAGAGAGGCCCCTCGCTCTTATAACAACATCTGGGGTCAGAGGTTGTTGGTAGGAAATTATGTCAGTCGGAACTTATGTCCACGGGATGCTCCTTCCATAGACTGCCGGGATCAGCCAGTCTCATAGCTTCCTCTATGTTCGAAAAGCACACACGACCTCACAAGTCCGTTGTCGCCAGCTAGCTCGATCGGTGAAGTAGTTACTCAGGCCTCTGAGAACTGTGACACCGGGTGTATACGATCCGAGCTAGGAGATGATATAGGGTGGAGCGAACAATATGATATGCAAAAAACTATGCTCACCCAGCGACAACGGAAGGAGGAAACCGGCAAGTTCTGAAGTATGCTTATCCAGGTCATCCAGGACTGCGAGCAAGAGGGAGGCCTCTCTCTCTTACAGCATCATCTGGGGACAGATGTTGTTGGTAGGAACTTGCGTCACTCGGAGTATATGTCCATGCCTCCTGACTGGGACGTCCTGTCTAATAGGCAGCCAGTTGCCGGCTAGTCTTATGGTTTCCTCTACATAACGGACCAAGTGATCTTTATATTGCACAGGGTTATAAAACCTGATGAGTGGTTTCAGTTCCCTGACGCCGGTGAAACGGTTAAAATTGAATACGAGAAAGACCGTGACTCCGGATGTGTCGCATATGCATTGTATTTAGAGCTAGTGGAAAAGTGCTCAATGATTTTAAACAAGGGCTAGGCTTCAAAAGGTTTATGTCCCTTGTCTACAGCTAGCTCAACTGGCAGATCTCACTCGTATGTGGGTGATGTGATGCTGGGTATGTCCGTGGCGGTCGAGAGTGAATAGGGGTGTAGCGAGCACTGTTTAATCGAATCATGCTCACCCAGTGTTGATGGAAGGAAGAAGAAAGCAAGTTCTGAGGTACGCTCGTCCAGGTCTCTCCGGACCGCAAGCAAGAGGGAGACCCCTCTCTCTCTTTCAGCAACATCTGGAGCCGGGTGTTGTTTGTAGGAACTTGCGTCAGTCAGAGCTTACGTACATAGCTATTGTCCGGTACACTTAGTTCAATTCTCGGCTACAGTTTTGCTTCTTTAGCATCTACCAAGCACTACCGACTGCACCTTGGCTAAGTGACTCAGGATTTCCAGTCTGCATCGTCAAAAGGTCCATCTTTTGTGAAGAAAGTCACACCATCTAGTAGCCAAGGAGATGAGGCTTCATTCATCGGGTCATCTGCAGTAATTACTATATTGGACTCCCTGTCCTAGGAGCAGACGGCGAACAGGCTATTCATGACCGCTGCTCCTCAGGCCTCTGTAACGGACTTGCTGTCGCAGTTGCGCAGGTAATCGCAGTATTCCTGCTAAGGTAAAAGCACTCAACATCAGTCTCAAATCTTGAGCTGTTACATGGTGCTTATTTGGTCCAGTCACCTGCCTGTTTAGATGCTGGTGACTGTGGTTCTAACTGATTTGAACGTATGATGGAAAGGATAACTTTTCCTTCCGGAACAACTCTTGGATGATATAGATACCATACATTATCATTTCCTTGAATCTTCTCCAGTGATTCAAAATGCTGCGAGCAATTATGAGAAACCGCTAGCGTAGTTGGATGCTGACTTCATCCGGGTAAAGAGCAGAGTAATAAGATCTCTTTCCGGTTAAGTCTACACGGGTGTCACAGGTCTTCGATTGTGTAGACGACACCATATTTAACTTCCTGCTGGAAAAAGTAATTCAGTTTCTTATCATCTTCCTCTGTATTTTTAATCATTTGTGATTGTTCACATACTTTTAAAAACAACAGGGGAAGATGTGGAGAGTTCCTCTGCGTTGATTGAGCAGGCTAAGATCCTAGTTTTAGCCTTACCTTCATCATTTAGCTGTTCGCTTGGACGCAATTGAGAAGATAATTTCTTAGAGCGAATTTAGTCTCATGGTCTTATGTACTTTAATTTTAAGTACTGTGATGCATCGTTTATATGGAAAGGAATTTTGTGGTCGTTTGTACCTTTTAAAATTCTTTCCAGACCTAGTATTTATATCTCTGTCTTAACTAATGTTAAGTGGGAGTTATTCTGATGCAGCGAAGCCTTGTGTCTTCGTCTTTGCATTTGACTAGGTGGAAAACTTGCCATAGGTCGCTTTAGTCTCCCAACTCTAGTCTTTATGATAAGAATCAATTCTCAACTCTTTAATTTGGGGTCTAATGTACCAACACCAGCAGAAAGAGTATGAGAGGTTGTCCTAGACTCAGATCGTCTATAAGGACTCATAGCAAAGGTATAGGTATACCTAAGTCTTTGATGGTAAGCTTTCATTATTGTAGGATTAAACTACAAGAAAGCATCTATACTCGACTCTTTAAGTTGGGGTCTAATCGACCACAGCCAGCAGAAGAGTAGGAGAGTTTGTCCTAGACTCAATTTGCTTGTAATACAGTCACTTGGATAGGGGTTTCTCGTCAGACTGAGTTACTGATCAGACTGCTCTGAGCCGGTGGTTCGAGGCTCTTATAGAACTCGGTCCGGCCAATTTTGACTGGAAGTGGATAATTAGGTTATTTATGATTATCTTTCAGTCGAAAAGGGAACGTTCGGCAATTGTAGCGAGTATAGTTTTTTAGATCACTTGATTTGTGAACTAGATAATGTCTCATGGGATTTATGATAGGATACATGTATCCTATTCATTTGGCTGGTTCATCTCTTGTTTCACAGAGCGAATTAACCAGCTGTTTGGCTAGCTTTTATCTGTTATCTGACGCATTAACAGTGATAGTTTTTTGCGCCGGATGGAGTGGTGTGAAGCAGCTTGGAGTGTTTTTTCGATGAGTCGCTTACACACATGTCTACTCCATTTATTAACTGGAGTGGTAGACATTTTTACCTCTTGACCTGTTTTGTTTTAGAGAATCTTTTAACATAAGGTCAAGTTTAGGCATATATTACAGTTTTCTCAATTATTTCAGGCGTGAGTTCATATATTGCGTTACAATCCTGAGTCCGAGGGTCTCTCTATGCAGGGATCTTGGGATCCTTGGTTATTGGAAATCACATATTCAATGATGTCTCATTGTTTATGATTACATCATCGAATTTTTTTCCGATCATGTATTTATAAACGTACATCAGAGTTTATCAGAAGAGAAGTAGCTTCTTTTGTCATTATTTTTCAATAGAAGGGACGTTTATGTTCATTCTATTGTTGAATAAGTTAGTTAGCTATTCGTACTGCTTGGGTTATTTATCGTCCAATTAGCAGTCAATGCTTAAGATTTCAGCACATAAGTAAGTGCTGGCTTTTTCTTGCGCTTATTCTAACTGTTTGGCTATTACATGATCTTATGTGGGATCTCTTCAGGATAGTTAAGTTTTCGGCTCATGGGAATAATAGTTTCCATTATTTTTGTCGCTAGTATAAGGCTTTTGAGCGCATACATTGACGCTCAGCCGAATGATAGGATATGTGTATCCTTCAATTCATTTGTTTCTATTGATTTCAGTGAGGTTATGGGGTCTGCTATTGAGCATTCGCCAGAAGCTTCCCCATGAGAGGGTTTTCTTCTTTAAGGGAAGTTTTATTCTGCACGTCATTCTCTGCTCTCAGTAGCATTACGGAGTATTTCTGACGTGAAAGAGCTTTATGGTCACTATTTTATTGCTGTCTGCACCAGCAATGAAAAAGTAATGTGGGTGAGGAGGTTTTGACATATATTCGAATTCCTCCCACACACTCACACTGTCACATATATATATTTTAATACATACATACTCTGCGCCTGGGTCGTGTTGGATGGCGCCCTCATAGGCATATATGCAGTTATGTTGCATTTGTTTCCGGTATTTAATTTCTGATTTCTGATATACAGGCACTTATTTTAACATCATAATGGCCGCTATTTGAGCTCATAGGTTACGGATTAGCCATTTAGTGGTTTTTAGATGATTAATAGGCTGGATTTTTATGCACTCGCGCAATGTGTGATTATGCTATCTCTTTGTGGACCTTGAAATTATTATATATTTCGAGGGCGGTCTGTGTTGGAGTCGGTTAATCATACCTACCTCCATTTCTAGATCCTGGTCTCTATTTTGTTGGTTCTTAAATCGCATATTCTCACGTGTTATAGATACCAAACAGTACACGTTGGATAGTTTTTTTACCGGATTAATATTACAGAGGCCTCCTGTGAATGATCTTGAAGCGTGTTTTCTCTGCAGAGATTGTTCATTGTATCCCACTTTTGTATGTATATGTTATATTTGGTTTCTCACTGATTTCATTGTACCTGTATACGGCATCTGCAGTGCATATTTTGTAGCGGATTATGTTATTTACCAAAATCATCGCTATAGCCTTGGCTTGTGAAGTGGCATTAAGCACCATTTATTATTCATGAATTAATTTTTTGAGTGCCTGATCGATATTTATTTATATCGTTTCCGGGTTCTGCTTATTGATTCCAGAGCTCTCCCCTCTTTCTTTTGAAGATATGTTAAAAAAAAAAAGTGGTGGGGGGGGGGGTCATTTTGTCCACTTCTCTGCCTTATGAGGTATGTAACTATTGAAGAAGCTGTCCTGTCCATACTATGTTCGGCGATCAGCTGCAGTATTATTGTGTGGCATAGGTTTATGGGAAATTTTCTCTCATTCTCAGTATGCCATAATAATTTTTAGGGCCTAGTCCAGACTAGTCTCTAAAATTGTTTATTTGTTACATCCTAATTAACATGATTTTATGCTTAGATTTAGGATTTACATAATTGGGATCCGTATTAGGTTATGTCTCTTCTATTATAGTATTAAGAGACATACCGGTACATGTAAATTCTAATTTCTTCATCATGGATTGAATGATTTGATCTATGTTGATCTACTATTTCAGAAGTTCAAGGCCCTCCGCCTTTTTTACGACTCAGCTAAGTCTGAGTCTTTGGTTACAGTATAAAAATATGAAATTTTTTTTTTGTAATTTATATATTTTTTATACTTACCAATGACCCAGACGGGAATGGCCCTCCCATGAGTGGGCAGTACGGGGCACTCATACCTCCCCGCTGAATTATTATAATCTTTTTTCTACAAAGAATGATTTTATTGGCGCCAGATTCGGTGACTTCCTGGCGCCTGCGCCTGCACGGAGGGTAAAATGTATGGAGGGCCAGATAGGACTTCTAATTTTTGGTTTTGCATGCAAATTTTGGGGATTGGGGGGCAAAATTTGTGTTTGGCCCTAGATATTTTGGGGTTAGCACCAGCTAAGTCTGGGTCATTGGTAAGTATAAAAAATATATAAATTACTATAAATTTTTTCATTTTTATATTGAGTATACAACATCTCTATGGTGGTCAGATTCATGTTTGTTCAAATCGAGCCCTTGGGTTAATATTTGGGCTTTTTATTAGTTTAACTTAGGGCTGCACGGTATTCAGATTAGAGTACCCGTGATGGTATTGAAAACAATACCGCGGTATAGTGGTATACCGTGAAACAGTTCAGATTGAAAGCAAAAATAAAACTGAAATACCTTACTTTTCCGTAAACCCTTAATAAAAGCGATGTACACAGTCCCACTGTCCCAGATGAAAAACAGCTCATGTTAGGATGTTTATTGCAGGAAGATAGGGGAAGTGGGAGCTACTAAGGGCAAGTTGAGCTGGCATTCAACATTGGTGAAATCGTATCCAAGATTGGACAATTCGTTCCTGGTAATTTTAGTACCTGGTCAGATAATAATCACAGAAGACCGGTATACTTCAGTCAATATTTATTTATTTCCAATGAGAACAGCAAGAAGAATAAATGATAAATATATAGCAATGAATAAAAAAATATCTACAATGGGAACACTTGTTATCAAAGATGAGAATCGTCTTTTCAGTCAAAACCCTTGACACAAGATTTTTACTTAATAATAATAACACTTTAGCCAGCCGCTGATTTGTCGCGGTTCTCGGGTGAGAAGGTCTTGGTTACCCCTGTGCTCCCAACTGCCTCCCTATTGCCACGCTTCTTCTCTCCTCCCAGCATTCGAAGACGAACTGCTTTATGACATCCCTTGCCCCAGTCTTCCCAATCTCTCCGATTAGCATATTAACCCTCTCCTTTGAGTCTATCACTTGAAGCACTGAACAGTGAACACAAACAAAGTGTACTATTGAATTTTCCACGTTTTGTTCCTATTGTGAGTATCATTAAACGTTGCTGAAAATTTGTACTGGAAGCACTGAACACTAAAAACTTTTTACTTGAAGCACCAAAAACACTAATAAATTTTCCACGACATTTTGTTCCTTTTGTGAGTGTTATTAGAATCGAATATCACACACACAATTGACACAGTGTTAGTCACAATAGCCTGGCTCAATAATGAAATGCTTATCGAGACAAGGGAGGTCGACCTTGTTTTTACAGGAGTTAAACTAACAAAGACTAATTTACTTGTATCCAAGTTTCTTTCGAATGAAAGCGAGTAAACCGACTAATAATTTTATGGCTTATTTTCGTAACAATAGGTTCAATAACTTATAATATATAATAATGCAGGATCTATTCAGATCACTCATTTCCCCAGAGCAGTAAGTAATACTTCTATCCATAACTCAAAATATATCTTTTTATTGATGATATCTCTTGCATTTAATATGTGTTTTCCCTATTTTCGCACATTATATATATTTTTATTTCAAGAAAACGCAAATTTCAAATCATAATACCGGGCCCAAAACTTGAATACCGGTATTCACTTTTGATGGACGGTTTTTAACCGGTGATGATTTCAATTCCGGTACCAACCAGTATACTGTAATACCATGCAGCCATAGTTTAACTCCGTACAATGAGAGAAAATTTCTTGAAAAATCTTCTTCTTTGGATCCACCAGTCAGAATTTTTTAATATTTGGTGTGAGTGACATCTCTAGGGGTGTCAGATTCAAATATGTTCACATTGAATCCCAGGGTTAATATTTGGGCTCTGTATGGGAGCCCAAATTTTAATTTAGTGCAATATGGGGAATAATCTTTAAAAATCTTCTTCAGATCCACCAATCAAATTCTTTTGATATTTGGTATACAACACTTCTAGGGGAGCAGATTCAAGTTTGTTCAATCACTTATGTTTTCCTGGTTGCTGGAGCCCTTGAGTATGGCCTTGTCGGCCACAGGGTTTTCACAGCCTCTAATTTCTTGTAACAGTAAATTATTCTGATGTTATACAGTACAAGTCAAAATAAGTTGTAGGATAACCACTATAAACTATGTATCTTTCTCTTCATACACTGGTCATACCAGAATCTGACATAATTTTCTTGAACGCTCTCACTGAGAGCATGTCAGATTCTGATTTTATCAGTGAAGAAGCAGCAGTATACTTAGTTTATTGTGGTTATGATACAACTTATTTTGACTTGTACTATAGCTGTTACATTTATTCACACTAGAGTACTATGTAAACAATCAATTACAGAAGTCGAATTAGCTGTCAAACATGAAATGTTATCTATTATTTTAATCAGATGTCAGGTTCATTTTCAAACCAAGTTGAGAGAAACTCTTTGCTTTACCTGGAAATGTATAAATAATTCACTTCATTGCTTTTTACCCTATCAAGACTTCAGTGTGGGTTCCAAAGATTTTATTTCATGTAATTTCAGAATAAGGATAACCCTTTCCATACTCACGTTACTGCTCTAAACATTCTTCAAATAAGTGGTAGAGCCAAAAGTGTCCATTTCTGATTCCTTGATAGAACCCTTTGAATGCCGTGCACATATGTTTTTCTGGTTTCTTGGAAATATTTATTTATCTGATTCCTGTAGGAATATCTTTAAATACTGTTAACAAAAACCTATTTCTGATTAGCCTCCATAAATTCTCTTTCTATTTTGTTTATATCTGATGCTTTAATCATTTTAACACAGAATTGAATTTACTGGTGGCTGTAAATTCTGTTTCTCCAGTTTGAAAATTTTCTTATTCTTTAAAACTACTGGGTCAAATTCATTCATTTATGGCACAGACCATCTTTGGAATATACCTTTTCTACTTTGTTCAAATGAAGCTGCTGCCATCTTCAGGCTGGTGGAGTTTACTTTTCTGATTTTCTTCCCCAAAAGTTACTATGTCCCTTGGGGTAGGGTTACTGCTCCATCAGCCTAACATTCTTTAAAAATCCTCATCTCTTGAGCCACTTGCAATAATGCTTAGATTTCTGGTATGGAACTTACTTTAGTGATGTAGATTCACTTTTTTTCAAAGAAACGCAGTAGGTCAAAATATGGGCTCCCAAATTATGGCTGCACTCAAAATTTCTGTTTTCAGAACCAATGGGCAGATGTGAACCGACTTTGTCATGTCGCATATAACTGGGTCAAATGTACTTCATTTATGGTAAAATTTTTAGCTCACCTTGGCAAAGTCAAGCTGAGCTAATCTAATCGTTCTCAGTCTGTCGTCTAGGTTCCGTCCACACCATGTTTTGGTCTTCTCTTCCAAAACCACTGGGCCAATTCAAGTGAAAGTTTGTGTGAGTGATGGTCCCAAAGGGGCATTGCATTTTTGTTCAAGTCAACATGCCCAGCCCCATAGGGAGGAGTGGGGGAAAATACTCCCAAAATATTTTTAAAATCTTCTCATGAACCAGTGGGTACAATGACTTGATTTTTGTTATGGAGCTTCCATTTGATGTGTAGAATCAAGTTTGTTCAAACGAAATTCCTGAAGCAATATTTGGCTTTGTAATGGGAGGGATAAGATTTTTGGCCTCGCCCAAAATTTATATTTTCTGAACCGATGGTCCGATTTAAACCAAATTTGGTTTGTGGTATTATTGGGTCATAAGTCCTTGACTTGTGCAAAGAAAAAAAATTCTTACATCCCCATGGGAACCCCAGGAGCTAAAAATAGAAATATTTTCAATCGCCATATTTCCCAAACCACAAGGAACAGAGAGCTGTTATTTGGTATGAGGCATCCTTAGGACCAGTAGAACTGAATGGTAAAAAAAATTGCCATCGGTTATGTTAGGGTGTTCTGTACAGGGCATCGAAAAAATGCTGAGACATCATATTTGCAAAAATTAAAAAAATCATTTCACCAGAACCAATGGTCAGAATCTTTTGATATTTGGTATACAGCATTCATAGGACGGGGGTCAGATACAAGTTTGTTAAAATAAAGCCCATTTTGGGGTCAATACAGGATCCCGAATTTTTAACTTAGGGCAATATGGGGAATATTCTTTAAACATCTTCTTCTTCAAAACTACCAGTCGGAATCTTTTAATGTTTGGTATACATCATTGTTGTGAGGGTCAGATTCAAGATTGTTCAAACCAAGTCCCTAGTTTAATATTTGGGCTTCCTATGGAAGCCCAAATTTTAACTTAGTTCAATATTGGGGATAATTTTTATAAATCTTCTTCTTCAGATCCACCAGTCAGAATGCTTTCATATTTGGTATACAACATCTCTTGGGGGGTCAAATTCAAATTTGTTCAAATCGGGTCCCTAGATATATATTTGGGCTCGCTCTGGTAGCCCATATTTTAACTTAGTGCAATATGAGGAATTTAACTTAATGCAATATGAGAAAATTTCTTTAAGAATTTTCTTCTTCAGATCCAGTAGTCAGAATGCTTTCATATGTGGTATACAACATCTCTAGGGGGATCAGATTCAAGTTTGTTCAAATCGGGTGGGCTCGCTATGGTAGCACAAATTTTAACTTGGTGCAATGTAAAGAAATTTTTTTAAAATTTTTCTACTTCAGATCCAACAGTCAGAATGCTTTCATATTTGGTATACAACATCTCTAGGGAGGTCAAATTCAACTTTGTTCAAATCGAGAGCCTGGGTTAATATTTGGGCTTCCTATGGGAGCCGGAATTGGCCATGTTGCTGAAGAATTAGAAATTTTGTATTCAGTACCCTCTAGAGGTGTGTAAGATTAATCCACATAGGTGGTATCAAGGGGCTTCATAGGGGAGCTCTGTATTTTGGATTATGATCAACTGAAGAAAAGGCATGATGCTCGGACTATTTTGTCACTCCTGTGGGGCTCAAGGATTGACAATGTTTCCTGTGGAGATGGATTGCTTAATGTAGACTCATTCTTGGACTCTGTTTATATTGTGTTCTGTTCAAGGTGAACGCTTAAGGCCATGTGGGCCCTCTTGTTTTTTTTTTGTTTTTTTTTTTTTTTGGGGGGGGGGGGGGAGGGGTAGAGAGAACCACAGGAGTTGAAAACAAAACAAAAATTTCTTCAGTTGTTGTTTTTTAATACTTTATGGAACAGAGCTTGCTAGGAAGCTTTCCTAGGATCAGCAGAAAGGAATGGCCAAAAAGGCCTCAGGTTGTGCCATAGCAAATCAAAAAATTGCTCTTTCTGCCGATCACTTACTCATACAATCATCTCTTTTGACAAGATGAGCCAGGTGAGCATTTTAGGCTCACTTGAGCCTTTGGTTTTTGGTTTCCCGATGATAACTTTAGTTGTTGTTGACCGAATCAAATAAAGTTTGGTATGTAGGTGTAAAAATACATAAAATACAGATCAAATTCAAATCAGGGTTTGGTCTCACATTTTTTGCCAGAGTGATGTCCCTTTTTTGACTTGAAAAAATTCATGTTTTTTCAAATACCTTGAATTGTGCACTTTTTTTCGGGGGGCGTGAGGCCGAGCAGCCTTTTATTTTTCCATAATATTCTTATACTACAAAATATTCACTTTGTAATTCTTCGGCTCTCTTGAGCCTCAGGTTTTACATCTGTCTGTGACTTAATTTCTTGGAAATCTCTTCAAGGGAACTTTTCTAGAAATGATACATGGGTCAATATCTTTCATATAAAGAGATCAGAATAGAAATATCACAGCATTTACCTGATGCTCATCTCAATGTGCATACAATTTGAAAAGGGATAGGAGGTTAATAGTAGTTTTAGCTGTTTTAAATTTGATCTTGGCAACATTGCAAGAAATATGCTTTAATTTACTATGAATAGTCTTCTTTCCACTCCACCCATGATATGCATGTTCAATGTTGATTTGGGGAAGTATGCATCTCCAAAATTTTGTTCTTGAAGGCGATGTTGATTTCTAACATGCTTTTCTTGGTGGTTATGGAAAATAATCGCAGTAGATGAATTGATTGGGCAGATGAAATATCAGGATGTTATTTTGGTTAAATTTCACAATGAATCATTGGTCAGAATAGTTGTAGTGGCCAATCAAATTCTATCTAATATAAGCAACAAAAAACATGACCATGCATGCCCAATTTGGATTTATCAGTGTGGCAATGAACTTCATCAAGTTGGTAATGATGTAATAAAAATTAAATTTCAAATAAAATTAAATGAAGATGGAATAGGATTGAGTGAATTGATGAAAGATTGCACAAAGAAGTTGAAATTTCTAGGGCATATCTTTCCTTATGTCCTGTAGAAAAGATTGAAAATGAAATAGTTCCTTCAAAGCATGAAGGTGCCAACTGCAATGCTTGAGCATTGCAGTTGGATCCTCTATGCTTTTATTGGATAAAAATACAGTTTACATGGTTTAACAAAGTCTTTTTTTGTAAAAAAAAATGTATCCTTCATTCTGTATACCCTTATCATTCACTTTCGCTCTGACTTCCAGCTTGACAATATGATATGAATCTCACTCCTGTGCAACAGCTACCGTGGATGTAATCATGTAAAGCCATTTTGTGAACTAGATCCAGTCTTTGAAATATAAATTTAGAATTTTTTTGTTTTTTTCAGTTAGCAAAGAATATAGGAGGTGTAACAAAAGCATTAGATAAGGCCATGGCATCAATGGATTTACAGAAGGTAGTGATATAGTTTGAATTATCTCTGGTAGTTTATTGGAAATTTATCCAAGAAAAGTTATCAAAGCTGTATTACTTACCCCAAAAAGATGAAAAATATAGCTTGTAGAGTTCATTTTTAAACAGGGATTCCCATAATTCATTTATGATACAATTACACTATTAAAGATTCTCTTTTTTCTAAGTAAATTGCAGAGCCCAATTTCACTCTTTTCAGTTTTATTAGTCAAAAGATCCACTGCTAGGTTCAGATCCTTGATAATCATATAGAGAGAAGTATCATCCATAAAATACTGAGGTTACAAAAGATGCCAACAATTTTGTTTTACTGTTATTCAATTACGATGAATTATTTAAGCTAAAAAATGGTCATTGTTCTGAAATTCTTTGTAGAAAATCTAATATTGGCAAAGCACAAAAAAGTCTACCATGAAATTATAACAGAGGCACAGTGATGTTACAGGTCAATGGCGCACCATCTAATCATGTATCAGTTTAATGCTATTAGTGTTCAGATTGATTTTTAGGGTGATAGATAGAAAATATTTGTAACTGTCACTTGTGATTAGACCTTTCAAAAACAGGAAAACATTTGCAGATTATAAGGCTGAAAAAAATTTTCTGCCCACAGACTACCCACCCACCCTACCCCTTCAGTTTTTTTTCCACTCTCAAATGGAGACCCACTGCCTAAAATCACCAAAATTGACTCTTCTCCACCCCAATATAGGTGTGACCCTTAAGGGCCTGGACAAGTATCTTGAATTTCCACCATTCCATAGTCTTTATACGTCTAATGGGTTAACAGGCATCCAAGACTTCACTAGAAACCACTGCCTCCTCATGATTGGCATGTTAAGGGCACCTGTTCTGAGGTCGTAATAGTCGGAAATAGGCCTTTAGGGGTTAAACCATTCAAATAGAAGCTAGTGACAACAGATTTTGTCAAACAGTGCAATACCATAAGCATCCATGTTAATTGAGATCTGTTTTCTCTCCCTGTTTTTTAGCTCACCTGACTGAAAGTCAGGGTGAGCTTTTCTTATCACTCGTCGTCCGTCGTCTGTCGTCCGTCGTCCGTCGTCCTGCGTGAAGGTGGTGTTTGAGCCTCTTTCTCTTAAACCACTGGCCACTTTTTAATTAAATTTCATGTAAGTAGTGACTATATATATATAGGGGCATTTTGATTTTTATCCAAAATAGATTTCGGCTCATATTGAGCAGAGGTGTGGGGGGAAAAATGGCCAAATTTTTTGAAAATCTTCTTCTAAGGAACCACCAGTAGCAGAGACTTGATATGTGGTATACAGAGTCCTTTTAAGGTTTAGAATCAAGTTTGTTCAAGAGAAGTTTGTCGGGCATTATTTGCCTTCGTTATGGGAGGGGCAAAAATTTTGGCCACGCCTAAAATTTCTATTTTCAGAACTGTGAGGTCGATTTGAACCAAATTTGATATGAGATGATAATGGGTCATAAGTAGTTGATTGATGTAAAAAAAAATTTTTTCATTGCCCCGTGGGAACCTCAGGAGCTAAAAATAGGAAAAACCTTAAAACTGCCATATCTCCAAAACTACACGGCACAGAGAATTCTTATTTTGTATAAAGCTTACTTTTATCCAGTAGAATAGAATGGTTAAAAAAAATCTCTATCGGTTTGATCACAAGGTACTTTTTTCAGGACTTTGAAAAAGTGCTGAGTCAGCACTTTTTAACACTGTAGGCAATGGGAAAAAGATTAAAAAATCTTCTTCTCCAGATCCAGCAGGCAGAATCTTTTGATATTTGGTATGCAACATTGTAGGGTGGATCTGACTCAAGTTTGTTCAAATCGGCTCCCTGGGTTCATATTTGGGCTCAGTATAGGAGCCTGATTTCGAACTTAGTGCATTTCAGGCAAATTTCTTAAAAAATCTTCTTCTCCAGATCCAGCAGGCAGAATCTTTTGATATTTGGTATGTAACATTGTGGGGTGGATCTGATGGAAGTTTGTTCAAATCGGCTCCCTGGATTCATATTTGGGCTCACTATAGAAGCCCGAATTCGAACTTAGTTCATTTCAGGCAAATTTCTTAAAAAATCTTCTTCTCCAGATCGAGCAGGCAGAATCTTTTGATATTTGGCATGCAACATTGTGGGGTGGATCTGATTCAAGTTTGTTCAAATCGGCCCCCTGGGTTTATATTTGGGCTCAGTATAGAAGCTCGAATTCGAACTTAGTGCATTTCAGGCAAATTTCTTAAAAAATCTTCTTCTCCAGATCCAGCAGGCAGAATCTTTTGATATTTGGTATGCAACATTGAGGGGTCGATCTGATTCAAGTTTGTTCAAATCGGCCCCCTGGATTCATATTTGGGCTCACGATAGAAGCACGAATTCGAACTTAGTGCATTTCAGGCAAATTTCTTAAAAAATCTTCTTCTCCAGATTCAGCAGGCAGAATCTTTTGATATTTGGTATGCAACATTGTGGGGTGGATCTGATTCAAGTTTGTTCAAATCAGCTCCCTAGATTCCTATTTGGGCTCACTATAGAAGCTCGAATTCAAACTTAGTGCATTTCAGGCAAATTTCTTTGAAAATCTTCTTCTCAAGATCTAGCAGGCAGAATCTTTTGATATTGGGTATGCACCATGCTTAGGGGGGTGAGATTCAAGTTTGTTCAAGCCAAGTCCCTGGGTTCATATTTGGGCTCACTGTGGAAGCCCGAATTATAACTTAGTTCAAAATGAGGAATTTTCTTTAAAAATCTTCTTCAGATCCAGCAGTTGGAATGTTTTGATATTTGATATGCAGCATCCTTGGGGGTGAGATTCAAGTTTGTTCAAGCCATGTCCCTAGGTCCATATTTGAACTCACTGTGGGAGCTTGAATTGTAACTTAGTTCAAAATGAGGAATCTTCTTTTTCAGATCCAGCAGTCGGAATGTTTTGACATTTGATGTGTGCAGCATTCTTAGGGGGGTGAGATTTTAGTTTGTTAAAGCCAAGTCCCTGGGTTCATATATGGGCTCCCTGTGGGAGCCCGAATTATAACTTAGTTCTATATGAGGAATATTCTTTAAAAATCTTCTTTTTTTTTAGATCCGCTGGTCAGAATCTTTGGATATTTGGTATAAGCTTTTCTTAGGAGGAGCAGATGCAACTTGTTGAAATCAATTCTCTGGGTTGATATTTAGGCTACCATGTCAGGTGAGTGCCCTCAGGCCCCTTGGGGCCTCTTGTATCTTTATAGAATGCTTAAGAAATGGAGAAGCAGTCTCTAAATCTGTCAAGGTTCATAGTTTTTTTTATTACAATCACAATTTATTTGATAGCCTTCGGACTTTGGCTTTAGATCTTGTAAATGGTACATAATGCGGCTAACTGATGAGTTTATTAGCTCACCGAAGAGAGCTTAACTTATCACTTGCCATCCGTCGTCGTCCGTCATCGTCCATCATGAACTTTACATTATCGACTACTCCTCCCAAACTAATGGATCAAATTGAACCAAATTTGGTGTGCATGTTCCCCATCATATGTCAATTCAAACTTGTACAAATAAACTTGCCGTACCCACAGGGGGCACCACAAGGGGCATAACTCTGATAGCACCCATGAATTTCTTTCCAAAATTCAAAAAAATCTTCTTCTTCAGATCCACCAGGCAGAATTCTTTCCTATTTGGTATACATCATCTCTAGGAGGGGGCAGATTCAAGTTTGTTCAAATTGGCTTCCTGGATTCATATTTGGGCTCACTGTAGAAGCCCGAATTCGAACTTCGTGCATTTCAGGCAAATTTCTTAAAAAATCTTCTTCTCCAGATTCAGCAGGCAGAATCTTTTGATATTTGGTATGCAACATTGTGGGGTGGATCTGATTCAAGTTTGTTCAAATCAGCTCCCTAGATTCCTATTTGGGCACACTATAGAAGCTCGAATTCGAACTTAGTGCATTTCAGGCAAATTTCTTTGAAAATCTTCTTCTCAAGATCCAGCTGGCAGAATCTTTTGATATTGGGTATGCACCATGCTTAGGGGGGTGAGATTCAAGTTTGTTCAAGCCAAGTCCCTGGGTTCATATTTGGGCTCACTGTGGAAGCCCAAATTATAACTTAGTTCAAAATGAGGAATTTTCTTTAAAAATCTTCTTCAGATCCAGCAGTTGGAATATTTTGATATTTGATATGCAGCATCCTTAGGGGGTGAGATTCAAGTTTGTTCAAGCCATGTCCCTAGGTCCATATTTGGTCTCACTGTGGGAGCTTGAATTGTAACTTAGTTCAAAATGAGGAATCTTCTTCTTCAGATCCAGCAGTCTGAATGTTTTGATATTTGGTGTGCAGCATCCTTAGGGGGGTGAGATTTTAGTTTGTTAAAGCCAAGTCCCTGGGTTCATATATGGGCTCCCTGTGGGAGCCCGAATTATAACTTAGTTCAATATGAGGAATATTCTTTAAAAATCTTCTTTTTTTTTTAGATCCGCTGGTCAGAATCTTTGGATATTTGGTATAAGCTTTTCTTAGGAGGAGCAGATGCAACTTGTTGAAATCAATTCTCTGGGTTGATATTTAGGCTACCATGTCAGGTGAGTGCCCTCAGGCCCCTTGGGGCCTCTTGTATCTTTATAGAATGCTTACGAAATGGAGAAGCAGTCTCTAAATCTGTCAAGGTTCATAGTTTTTTTTATTACAATCACAATTTATTTGATAGCCTTCGGACTTTGGCTTTAGATCTTGTAAATGGTACATAATGCGGCTAACTGATTTGTTTATTAGCTCACCGAAGGGAGCTTAACTTATCACTTGCCATCCGTCATCGTCCGTCGTCGTCGTCCGTCGTCGTCCGTCATGAACATTGCATTATCGACTACTCCTCCCAAACTAATGGATCAAATTGAACCAAATTTGTTGTGCATGTTCCCCATCATATGTCAATTCCAACTTGTACAAATAAACTTGCCGCTCCCACAGGGGGCACCACAAGGGGCATAACTCTGATAGCACCCATGAATTTCTTTCCAAAATTCAAAAAAATCTTCTTCTTCAGATCCACCAGGCAGAATTCTTTCCATACATCATCTCTGGGGGTGGGGGGTGGGGGGGGGGGGTGGGGGGGGGGGCAGATTCAAGTTTGTTCAAATCGGCTCCCTGGATTCATAATTGGGCTCACTGTAGAAGCCCGAATTTGAACTTAGTGCATTTCAGGCAAATTTCTTAAAAAATCTTCTCCAAATCCAGCAGGCAGAATCTTTTGATATTTGGTACGCAACATTGTGGGGTGGATCTGATTCAAGTTTGTACAAATTGGCCCTCTGGGTTCATATTTGGGCTCAGTATAGAAGCCTGAATTTGAACTTAATGCATTTCAGGCAAATTTCTTAAAAAATCTTCTTCTCCAGATCCAGCAGGCAGAATCTTTTGATATTTGGTATGCAACATTGCAGGGTGGATCTGATTCAAGTTTGTACAAATTGGCCTCCTGGGTTCATATTTGGGCTCAGTATAGGAGCCTGAATTCAAACTTAGTGCATTTCAGGCAAATTTCTTTAAAAATCTTCTTCTCAAGATCCAGCAGGCAGAATCTTTTGATATTTGGTATGCAACATTGTGGGGTGGATCTGATTCAAGTTTGTTTAAATCGGCCCCCTGGATTCACATTTGGGCTCAGTATAGAAGCCCGAATTTGAACTTAGTGCATTTCAGGCAAATTTCTTAAAAAATCTTCTCCAGATCCAGCAGGCAGAATCTTTTGATATTTGGTATGCAACATTGTGGGGTGGATCTGATTCAAGTTTGTTCAAATCGGCCCCCTGGATTCATATTTGGGCTCACTATAGAAGCTTGAATTCGAACTTAGTGCATTTCAGGCAAATTTCTTAAAAACTCTTCTTCTCCAGATCCAGCATGCAGAATCTTTTGATATTTGGTATGCAGCATTGTGGGGTGGATCTGATTCAAGTTTGTTCAAATCGACCCCCTGGATTTATATTTGGGCTCACTATTGAAGCTCGAATTCGAACTTAGTGCATTTCAGGCAAATTTCTTAAAAAATCTTCTTCTCCAGATCCAGCAGGCAGAATCTTATGATATTTGGTATGCAACATTGTGGGGTATATCTGATTCAAGTTTGTTCAAATCGGCTCCCTGGGTTCATATTTGGGCTCAGTATAGGAGCCCAAATTTGAACTTAGTGCATTTCAGGCAAATTTCTTAAAGAATCTTCTTCTCAAGATCCAGCAGGCAGAATCTTTTGATATTGGGTATGCATCATGCTTAGGGGGGTGAGATTCAAATTTGTTCAAGCCAAGTCCCTGGGTTCATATTTGGGCTCACTGTGGTAGCCCGAATTGTAACTTAGTTTCGAATTTCCTTTAAAACCTTCGTCTTCAGATCTAGCAGTCAGAATGTTTTGATATTTGCTATGCAGCATCCTTAGGAGGGTGAGATTCAAGTTTGTTCAAGCCATGTCCCTAGGTCCATATTTGGGCTCACTGTGGGAGCCTGAATGATAACTTAGTTCAAAATGAAGACTTTTCTTTAAAAATCTTCTTCTACAGATCTAGCAGTCAGAATGTTTTAATATTTGGTATGCAACATCCTTAGGGAGGTGAGATTCAAGTTTGTTCAAGCCATGTCCCTAGGTCCATACTTAGTCAATATGAGGAATCTTTCTTTAAAAATCTTCTTCTTCAGATTTAGCTGTCGAAATGTTTTGATATTTGGCATGCAGCATCCTTGGGGGTGAGATTCAAGTTTGTTCAAGCCAAGTCCCTGGGTTCTTATTTGGGCTCACTGTGGGAGCCCGAATGATAACTTAGTTCAAAATTAGGAATTTTCTTTAAAAATCTTCTTCAGATCCAGCAGATGAATGCTTTTGATATTTGGTATGCAGCGTCCTTAGGGGGGTAAGATTCAAGTTTGTTCAAGCCATGTGCCTAGTTCCATAAAATTTGTCTCTCATGACTTCATTCCTTTGTAGTGTTGATGAACCATGTCTAACTGAATGTGACCCCAAATACTTCTTTGAACCACTTTGGCCGGTGAGCGATTAAGGCTCCTTGGGGCCTCTTGTTAGTTTAAACTATTGACTCTTCCAATTTTTACACACAAAGAAGCATTTACCTTCATTTCTTCCATTCAGACCAATTAAGATTCTAATATTAATTGGTTTGCAGGTTGAAGTTCTCAAGCTTCATTTTTAAACTATTTCAAACCAAAAATTTTCCAATGTTTCAGTGTAGCTCATTTCAATACAAGTAATAAAGAAGCAAACACTAAGGTATCTACATGTTTGCACTCCTTACACATCAAAGCAAAATTATAAATGGGTTGAGAACCATCTGAGGCCCTTGGTCAAAGACAGAAAGGAACCCAGATTTAGATGTTTGGTAATAGGCTAACTAAAGTTTTCTCCTAGTCAATTAGAAGCAGTCAAGATGCGTTGATATTTGTAAAAAACAAGCATTTGGAAAAGATTGGCAGAACATGTTTTTCCCACCTCTGAACCAAAGCCCACCCACCCTTATGTCCAGAATTTTTCGGCAGACCACCACCCCCATGCCCTGCTTTACCTGTGAAGAATATTTATATATTGTAAAGATAAACTGAGCATTTTCCTATATTCTAGTGATAAACTGGAGCTTTGTCAAACAAGATATAATAGATTAAACGTTTATATTGAATAGTTTGAGGTATGATTGGTCTATAAATCCAGGTAATTCAGTGATTTTCAGAATTTTTTTTTGGAAGATGACAAATTTTTTATTCAGTTAACAGGAGTATCCTCTAACCTACGTGCAATTAACAGATTGAATCGGCAAAGAATGTATAGTAAATGGCCTGGTGTCACCTGAGTCTGGTGTCGTGCAATTAACAGATTTATTCGATTAATAAATTGCCAATCATGTTGGACAAGAACAACTTCAGCCAATTGATGAATGAGGTGCAATTACTTTCAATGTGTGGAGTAAGGGAAACTTCCTGTTGAAGAACTGAGAAGTGTTGCAGTGCACATTTAATGTTGTAATTAGGTTCTGTTTTGGTGGTATAAAGGGACTAAGTGACTGATGCTTGGGGTCTGATTGGGGCCCTGTGAATCTCAAATTTGGGGTTGAATTGAATTGCAAATTGAACCAGGCAGCAGATTTTGAACCCAGTTAATTTAAATCATCCCACTGTTCAAATTGTAGATATTACACCACCTTACAACAATAAATATTGCCAGTCTCCACTCAAATATTGCATTCAACAGTGACACAAATTAATATAACAATAACATGAGTTTGGAGGGTGTTATGGTTTATTAATGGCCCGAGAGGAATGAAGAACAGCCCAAGGATTTATTGCTGGCCTGAGATGAAGTTGAGGGTAGTTAATAAGACAGAGGGTAGCATTCAGTCCTCAAGGGCTGTTAATAAACTGGAATGCCCGACAAAATCATGTTATTACTATTATTACCCAGACCAGAAGCAGACGTCGGGCTGTTAATCAATTTTGTTTTCATTAACGCCCACCACTCGCTTCCAGTTGCATGGTGTCATGAATTACTGACTTCTACCACCCTGCTAAACTCCATTAATATACTAGAGAATGCCAATTAAAGTTGTAATAATATAACAATAGCATGATATTTTTATACTGTACCAATGACCCAGACTTAGCTGGTGCTAACTCTAACAAAACCAGGGCCAAACACAAATTTTGCCCCCCAATCCCCAAAATTTGCATCCAAAACAAAAAGAAATCATGTCCTAAAGGACCTCCATACTACGCCTCTACTGCGCATGCGCAGTGACGCAGACGTCCCGAAATTGGCGCCAATTATCATTCTCTGTTTGGCCCTTCATCAGTCAACATCTCACTGATCTTTGTGCTTGTAAATCTCAGTTTAAAGGATGCCAGACATGTAAATTTTTATACTGTACCAATGACCCAGACTTAGCTGGTGCTAACTCCACAAAAACCAGGGCCAAATACAAATTTTGCCCCCCAATCCCCAAAATTTGCATCCAAAACAAAAAGAAATCATGTCCTAAAGGACCTCCATAGTACGACTCTACTGCGCATGCGCAGTGACGCAGTCGTCCCGAAATTGGCGCCAAATATCATTCTCTGTTTGGCCCTTCATCAGTCAACATCTCACTGATCTTTGTGCTTGTAAATCTCAGTTTAAAGGATGCCAGACACGTAATTCTTGGAGAAAATGTGATTCTAAGGAGGATAGAAGGAGGAGAGGAAAAAAGAAGTGGCAAAAAAATAATCAGGGCTGTACTTAAAATTTTTTGTTGAAATTATGTTAAGTTGCCTATTTTCGAGGCAAACGCCTCTTGTTGTCATTCTTGCTAATTGTTGCACTGCTTATTCAGTGTTTCCTCTCCCCTAACCTTCTAAAGTCCCCCCTTGCAATTCTCCCATGCTTTTGGCATATTTTTGAGAAGTTTCATTTCTAAAAATTCCCTGGGAGAGTTGCTTGGTTACAGAATGTTTTCTGTTATTTTCCCCATAGTTACGTTTTCACCCATGGGTGTATAACGTTTGTGTTCTGCATCTTCCATCTGATGTTCTGCAGATTCTCCCCTGGGAGTCTCTGTTTTGCATCAGATAGAGTGTAATTGATGACTGATTCCGGGCCAGTTTTTTCAGTGCCTGGAGTCATGTTTTCTTCTGTGTTTACACTGTTTGTTTTCATTGGCAACAGCTTTTTTGAGGGGGGCTGTTTGCCTTTGAGGTAGTTTATCTCATTATAAGATACATTTATATTATCCGAAAGTGTCTCATTAATTATTTTATATAATTTTAAAATTTTTGACCACACTTTGCCATCGGATCCATCGGGGCTCAACATTACTTTTCAGCAACTTGGGCTTCTCTGAAAAAATATTTTTTCAAAATTATTTTGTTTTGCAATTGTTTTTTCATTTATTAATGGATCATGTTATTATGTATCTTTGTGTCAGGGGTTTTTGCGAGTAACTAGGACTTATTGTTGTTCTTTCACAATGAAGGGAACTTGTTCAAATTGTAATAGGAAGAAATCTTCCTCTGACTTTCATGATTATTGCATTAATTGTAGTCAGTGTTCTCGCATTAATCCCTGTCCTGTATGTGAACATTGGGATGAGAAACATTGGAAACGTGTGTCACGATATGTTGTTTCTGGAGAAAGAGCGATGCCGGCTCTTTCTCCACAAGGTCACTCTACTCTCTCAGTTTCTATTTCAGAGGAACCAGAACAGGGTGATGTTTCCATGTTATCTTCTTCAAGTGTGCGTCCGTCGTCACAAATAAATACAGAGCTAGCGGCAAAAGTGCTCATGGAGATTAGACAAATGTCGTCCGCTAGCTCGCCCGGTGTAGCGTCCATTCACCGAATGGTTCGGCAGCCGGGTTCGTCCGATGCGGTCCAAGAGGAAATTTTGGGTGATGCGAGCACTATAAAAATAATAGATGCACACCCAGTGACGGCGGATAGTGAACGAGAACGGAGGAAGCCTTTTAGTCCGGTTCCTAGCTCGTCCAGGTCCAGCCGGGCCGCGAGCGAGAGAGGCCCCTCTCTCGTACAACAACATCTGGGACCAGATGTTGTGGTACAAAATGTGTCTTTAGCGGAGCATACGTCCGTCGCTCGGGACGCTCCGTTGTATAAGCAGTCCTCAGAGACTGTTAAGGCTTCCTCTTCTCGCCGGCGCACACGACCGCACCTTGGCTGCGTGACCTCCGATATTTTGCCAGCTTCGCCGATGAAGGATTCTTCGGCGACCAGGTCACACCATCCGGCAGCCAGGGATTCGAGACCGATGGACTCCGGACGTTCGCATAGGAAATGTATGCGGGAGCCATCTGATGCGGAGCTGCCCTCGGCAAAGCAGCGAAAGACCGCTCCTCCGCAGGTCTCGACGTCGGACATTCTAGTGCAGATAGCACAGCTTATCGCAGCATCCCAGCAGCCGACAGAGACGGTGTCGGATCGAGAATTATCCGACGGCGCTGGGTCGGTACGCTCCGCCGAAGCATCGGGGGCGGACGACCGGGAACATCGGGAGGTCCGACCGGATGGTGAAAGGGATACGGGTGAATTGGAGCTATCCCTTTCGGAACAACACAAAGCTGCCGTGGACTTCATCCGGCACTTTCTTCCTCAAGTTGTTCCGTCGGGCCAGACTGCTGCGCTTCCGGACAGGAGAATTATAGCGTCATTGGACTCTGATTTTTTCGAGCGGTTCAGGGACATCGCTCCCGAGTTTCCGTCGCAGTCCAATAATGTTGCAAGAACATTTGAATTATTGAACGACGCTATTTTTAAACTTGCTTCCAGGACGGGGAAAGCAGGCTTCTTGTCCGCAAATACTCTCAACCTGCCTTTCATTAATGCAAGGAATAAATTCGACACGGCAGGTCAGGGTATACCGAGAGTTCCTCTGCGTATGGACGACGAGGCGGAAGACTTAGAGCTATCATTACCGTCGTCAGCTTCTATTCCAACCGCAGTGTTGGAAACAGCTATTGCGTCTAACAGAGCCAATTTAGATGCCTTATCTTACGCAGATCACCTTACGAAGGCGTTATCACTGCGTCTTCAAGGGGAAGAGTTTCAGGATATACAATCCTCCTTAAGACTTCTTTCAAGGGCAGTAGCTTATTCCACGTGTAACTCCGCCCTTTCAGTGGCAAATCTGGAGTTGGTTAGACGTGACGCAGCCCTGTCTACATCCACACTAGTGGATTCTAAGGTGAAGAACTCTCTTAGAGTCGCTTCGGTCTCAGGAGATCTTCTCTTTGACGGCAAGCTTTCCGCTATTTATGATAATATTAAAAAGAAAGCTAGTGATTCTCTGTTGTTTAGATCCGCTCCTAAAAGGTCGGATACAGCAGACACGAATAAGGCGGGCACTTCTGGGTCTTATCCGCCCAAGAGAGGGTCCTATAGAGGTTCCGGTGCGTCCTCTAGCTCTTATTCGAGAGACCGTCAGGATAGCGACTCTCGTTCGGGACGTCCTTCAGGCCGGGACAATCGGTCGGACGCCCCGAGGTCGACGAGGCGAGGTGCGGGTCGTGGAAGACGTGGTTTCTCCTACCGCAGGCCTCGCAGATCCAGGAGGTGATGGCTCAAACCTCTATCGCGTTCCGGTTGGCGGAAGGTTGTCGAGTTTTTCTCAAGAGTGGGCGTTGATTACGGACGACCTGTGGGTGAGAGGAGTGACTTCGGAAGGTCTAAAGATATCCTTCAAACGAAAGCCTCCATTAACTCGAAGTCCAAAGTGGACTCATCTTCCGTCAAACCCTCAGAAAAGAGACGCTCTGCTATCAGAGGTGCAGTCTCTTTTAATGAAGAACGCGGTAGAGGTCGTAGAAAACCAGAAATCGCTGGGATTCTACAGCCATCTGTTTCTGGTTCCGAAACCAGACGGCTCGTTCCGTCCAGTCATAGATTTGAGCTGGATAAACAAGCTGATCGTCGCTCCGAAGTTTTATATGGAGACGATTCGATCGGTCAGAGCGAGTATTCGGGTGAACGATTATGCAACGAGCATAGATCTCAAAGATGCGTACTTTCACGTCATGGTACATCCGACATTCCGAAAGTATCTACGCTTCGCAGTCCTAGGAGTGGTGTATCAGTTCCGGGCCATGTGCTTCGGATTGAATCTAGCACCCTGGGCTTTCACTCGGGTAATGAACTCGGTAATGATCTACTTCCGAGCTCATTCGTCTGCGGTAACGTCGGCCTACCTGGACGACATTCTTCAGAGGTACGGCAACGAGTTAACGCTTCAGAACGATGTTCAGAATCTTCTTCTATTGCTCCGACGTCTCAGTTTCATAGTAAACGAGGAGAAGTCGGATCTGGTGCCGTCCAAGTCATTCACTCATCTGGGAATGAGCTTCGAGACGCACAACAATCTCGTTCGTCTGCCGTTAACCAGAGCGAAATTAGTCAGTTGTTACGCTCGCTATTGTCTGAATACAGACAAAGTCACGGCGAGAGAATTTATGAGACTGATAGGTCTGTGCGGAGCCGCCGCGGATCTCATTCCGATGGGACGGCTACGCACACGGCCTCTTCAAATTTTCCTGACTCAGAATTGGAGTGTGAAAATTCATTCGCTCGATGTAGACGTTCTCTTGTCAGATCAAGTGAAACAAGAGATTCAGACTTGGGCAAACATTCAGTGGTTAACTCAAGGAGTTCCGCTGCAGTTGCCGGATCCGAGTTTTACCATTATGACGGATGCCAGTCAAACAGGTTGGGGTGCATCATTAATCCCAACGGATTCGAGATGCCAGGGTCTTTGGGATCCGCAATTCCTGTGCAAGCACATAAACATCAAGGAAATGATGTCAATTTGGCTTGCGTTACGTCACTGGATGGACATTATTCACGATGCTCATGTCCAAATCCTATCCGACAATACGACAGTAGTGGCGTATATACGGAATCAGGGAGGCACTCATTCAGTTTCGTTGTTCAATCTAACGGAAAGAATCCTTCTGTTTGCGTTGGAACATCACGTTCTTCTTTCGGTCCGTCACATACCGGGTCGTCTGAATGTGCTAGCAGACTCCCTTTCACGAAAGGGTCGCTTGTTGCCGTCGGAGTGGACTCTCAACAAACAAGTATTCAATCAGATTTGCTACCAATGGGAACGGCCAATGATAGACTTATTTGCGACACATCTCAACAATCAGTTGCAGACGTATGTGTCCCCGTGTCCGGATCCAAGAGCATTTGCAGTAGACGCTCTATCGATCCCTTGGGACGGAATGATAGGATATGCGTATCCTCCAGCGCCGTTAATTCAACAAGTATTGCTAATGATAAAACAATCTCAATGCAAGATTCTGTTGGTAGCATCTCTGTCGCCACAGAGACCGTGGATAAATCTACTCAGGTGTCTGTTGTGGGACCTACCGCGGAAGCTCCCTCCACGAGAGGATCTTCTTTGGCAGGGGAAATCGCGCCAACTACATCACAACCCGCAAGGTCTCAACCTTCACGTTTTTCCGTTGTGCGGTCCTTCTTGCATGGCAAGCACTTTACAGGACGAGCAGTGGACGCGATTTCTAACTGTAGGAGGACCTCCTCTTCGCTAAACTATGCGGCTAAGTGGAAGGTTTTCCGTCGTTGGTGTAGGGATCATTCTGTTGATATATTTGATCCCTCTATACCAGACATTGCTAACTTTCTAGTATACTTGTTTGACGAAATCAAACTGCAACCTGTTACTATAAAGGGTTATAGATCTATGTTATCTGATACCTATGCACATCATGATAGTTTACAAATTGGATCTAATGTCTCTTTATCGAAATTGGTTAGAAACTTTTCGATAAATAGACCCAGAACTCTTAGATTAATTCCTAAGTGGAATTTAGCTTGGGTTCTCCTTAAATTGAAGGAAAAGCCATTTGAACCTCTTGGGACAGTAGATTTCAAATTCTTATCTTATAAGACAGCTTTTCTCTTAGCTTTCTCTTCTGCCAGAAGAGTCAGTGAGCTTCATGCACTATCAGTGGATGATTCTCATTATCGTAGTGTTGGGAACACTATCACCTTCACTACTAATGTCGGTTTTTTAGCTAAGAATCAGGCTCCTAATAAATATCCGGAACCTATTGTTATTAAGGCTCTTCCGTCTTCAGACGGGCGTAGGCCTTTACTCTGTCCTGTTAGAGCACTACGTATCTATAAACAGAGATCTCAGTTCATCAGAAAGGGACGGAAACGTTTCTTTCTGTCTTTGATGCCTAATAGAAAGGACATTTCAGTCCATTCTATTGCTAGATGGATTCAGTTAACTATCCGTACTGCGTATGAAGATTTATCTTCTTCTCAGCAGTCTGTGCTTAAGATTTCTGCTCATGAAGTAAGAGCTCTTTCTACTTCCTGGGCTTATGCTAATAGTGTTGCTATTACAGATTTAATGAAGGCTGCTTATTGGTCTCAGCCATCCACATTTACTAATTTTTATCTCAGAAATATTGAGTCCATTTCTGGAGACCTGCATTGTTTAGGTCCGTTATCTGTTGCTCAGAATGTCGTCCACTAAACAGTTGCAACTATAGTTATGCAGGCTTTCTGTTCCGGCAGTGACTCCGTCCGGCTGCCCTCTTCGCTCTGGGCTATTTGACCCAGGGCAAGGGGAAGGGGGGGGGGGGGGGGCGGGTGTTCCCTTAGGTCACCTGCTTTATAGTGAAAAGCAAGGGAATGCCTCCTCCAAGACAGTATTTCTGAGTCGCTTCCGGGATGGTTTTAAAGTGTAATATTAATGTTTAATTTCATTCATGTCTTATTTTTAAAGTGTAGCTCGGTGTGAAGCATTTGTATATGTCAAGTGTCAAACGGGCTTTAATATACAATACTCGGACACTTTTAAATGATTATAAAGAGTCTCAATTCTCTGGACTACTTTATTTATTGGCTTGCTTTAAAAATAATTAGTATAAAGGTTATACTGGATGTTAATAGAGAACATGAATGTTATTGTGCTCAATTATTAAGGGTAGTGTATCTTTCTAATTTAAATATTAAATAAGAAAGATACATGTAAAGCCTAATACTCCTTTTCTCCTTAAGGGGTTACCTCTTTATTTTATAATTGAGCTTATTGGATTTTCCTCTATGTCCTAGGCCCTCCAGCCTGTTTACTATTCAGCTAAGTCTGGGTCATTGGTACAGTATAAAAATGTTAAAAAATTTATAGTAATTTATATATTTTTTATACTTACCAATGACCCAGACGGGGATGGCCCTCCCTGAGTTGGGAACTCTTGCCTCCCCGCTGAGTACATAGTGCTGACCAGGCACTGCCAGTAAGAATGATATTTGGCGCCAATTTCGGGACGACTGCGTCACTGCGCATGCGCAGTAGAGTCGTACTATGGAGGTCCTTTAGGACATGATTTCTTTTTGTTTTGGATGCAAATTTTGGGGATTGGGGGGCAAAATTTGTGTTTGGCCCTGGTTTTTGTGGAGTTAGCACCAGCTAAGTCTGGGTCATTGGTAAGTATAAAAAATATATAAATTACTATAAATTTTTTAACTTTTTGGAGAAAATGTGATTCTAAGGAGGATAGAAGGAGGAGAGGAAAAAGAAGTGACAAAAAATAATCAGGGCTGTACTTAAAATTTTTTGATGAAATTATGTTAAGTTGCCTATTTTCGAAGCATGGGCCTCTTGTTGTCATTCTTGCTAATTGTTGCACTGCTTATTCAGTGTTTCCTCTCCCCTAGCCTTCTAAAGTCCCCCCTTGCAATTCTCCCATGCTTTTGGCATATTTTTGAGAAATTTCATTTCTAAATTTTCCTGGGAGAGTTGCTTGGTTACAGAATGTTTTCTGTTATTTTCCCCATAGTTACGTTTTCACCCATGGGTGTATAACGTTTGTGTTCTGCATCTTCCATCTGATGTTCTACAGATTCTCCCCTGGGAGTCTCTGTTTTGCATCAGATAGAGTGTAATTGATGACTGATTCCGGGCCAGTTTTTTCAGTGCCTGGAGTCATGTTTTCTGGTGTTTTTACACTGTTTGTTTTCATTGGCAACAGCCTTTTTTGAGGGGGGGCTGTTTGCCTTTGCTGTAGTTTATCTCACTATAAGATACATTTATATTATCCGTAAGTGTCTCATTAATTATTTAATATAAATTTAAAATTTTTTACCACACTTTGCCATCGGATCCATCGGGGCTCAATGTTACTTTTCAGCAACTTTTTTCAAAATTATTTTGTTTTGCAATTGTTTTTTCATTTATTAATGGATCATGTTATTATGTATCTTTGTGTCAGGGGTTTTTGCGAGTAACTAGGACTTATTGTTGTTCTTTCACAATGAAGGGACGTTGTTCAAATTGTAATAGGAAGAAATCTTCCTCTGACTTTCATGATCATTGTATTAATTGTAGTCAGTGTTCTCGCATTAATCCCTGTCCTATATGTGAACATTGGGATGAGAAACATTTGAAACGTGTGTCACGATATGTTGTTTCTGGAGAAAGAGCGATGCCGGCTCTTTCTCCGCAAGGTCACTCTACTCTCTCAGTTTCTATTTCAGAGGAACCAGAACAGGGTGATGTTTCCATGTTATCTTCTTCAAGTGTGCATCCGTCGTCACAAATGAATTCAGAGCTAGCGGCAAAAGTGCTCATGGAGATTAGACAAATGTCGTCCGCTAGCTCGCCCGGTGTAGCGTCCATTCACCGAATGGTTCGGCAGCCGGGTTCGTCCGATGCGGTCCAAGAGGAAATTTTGGGTGATGCAAGCACTATAAACATAATAGATGCACACCCAGTGACGGCGGATAGTAAGCGAGAACGGAGGAAGCCTTTGAGTCCGGTTCCTAGCTCGTCCAGGTCCAGCCGGGCCGCGAGCGAGAGAGGCCCCTCTCTCCTACAACAACATCTGGGACCAGATGTTGTGGTACAAAATGTGTCTTTAGCGGAGCATACGTCCGTCGCTCGGGACGCTCCGTTGTATAAGCAGTCCGCAGAGACTGTTAAGGCTTCCTCTTCTCGTCAGCGCACACGACCGCACCTTGGCTGTGTGACCGCCGATATATTACCAGCTTCACCGATCAAGGATTCTTCGGCGACCAGGTCACACCATCCGGCAGCCAGGGATTCGAGACCGATGGACTCCGGACGTTCGCATAGGAAAAGTATGCGGGAGCCATCTGATGCGGAGCTGCCCTCGGCGAAGCAGCGAAAGACTGCGCCTCCGCAGGTCTCGACGCCGGACATTCTTGTGCAGATAGCACAGCTTATCGCAGCATCCCAGCAGCCGACAGAAACGGTGTCGGATCGAGAATTATCCGACGGCGCTGGGTCGGTACACTCCGCCGAAGCATCGGGGGCGGACGACCGGGAACATCATGAGGTCCGACCGGATGGTGAAAGGGATACGGATGACTTGGAGCTATCCCTTTCGGAACAACATAAAGCTGCCGTGGACTTCATCCGGCACTTTCTCCCTCAAGTTGTTCCGTCGGGCCAGACTGCTGCGCTTCCGGACAAGAGAATTATAGCGTCATTGGACTCTGAATTTTTTGAGCGGTTCAGGGACATCGCTCCCGAGTTTCCGTCGCAGTCCAATAATGTTGCAAGAACATTTGAATTATTGAACGACGCTATATTTAAACTTGCTTCCAGGACGGGGAAAGCAGGTTTCTTGTCCGCTAATACTCTCAACCTGCCTTTCATTAATGCAAGGAATAAATTCGATATGGCAGGACAGGGTATACCGAGAGTTCCTCTGCGTATGGACGACGAGGCGGAAGACTTAGAGCTATCATTACCGTTGTCAGCTTCTATTCCAACCGCGGTGTTGGAAACAGCTATTGCGTCTAACAGAGCCAATTTAGATGCCTTATCTTACGCAGATCACCTTACTAAGGCGTTATCACTGTGCCTTCAGGGGAAAGAGTTTCAGGATATACAATCCCCTTTAAGACTTCTTCCAAGGGCAGTAGCTTATTCCACGTGTAACTCCGCCCTTTCAGTGGCAAATCTGGAGTTGGTTAGACGTGACGCAGCCCTAGCTACATCCACACTAGTGGATTCTAAGGTGAAGAACTCTCTTAGAGTCGCTTCGGTCTCAGGAGAACTTCTCTTTGACAGCAAGCTTTCCGCTATTTATGATAAAATTACAAAGAAAGCTAAGGATTCTCTGTTGTTCAAATCTGCTCCTAAGAAGTCGGATACAGCAGACACGAATAAGACAGGCACTTCTGGGTCTAATGCGCCCAAGAGAGGTTCCTATAGAGGTTCCGGTGCGTCCTCTTGGTCTTATTCGAGAGACCGTCAGGATAGCGACTCTCGTTCGGGACATCCTTCAGGCCGGGACAATCGGTCGGACGCCCCGAGGTCGACGGGGTGAGGTGCGGGTCGTGGAAGACGTGGTTTCTCCTACCGCAGGCCTCGCAGGTCCAGGAGGTGATGGCTTAAACCTCTATCGCGTTCCGGTTGGCGGAAGGTTGTCGAGCTTTTCACAAGAATGGGCGTCGATTACGGACGACCCTTGGGTGAGAGGAGTGACTTCGGAAGGTCTAAAGATATCCTTCAAATGAAAGCCTCCATTGACTCGAAGTCCAAAGTGGACTCATCTTCCGTCAAATCCGCAGAAAAGAGACGCTCTGTTATCAGAGGTGCAGTCTCTTTTAATGAAGAACGCGGTAGAGGTCGTAGAAAACCAGGAATCTCCGGGATTCTACAGCCATCTGTTTCTGGTTCCGAAACCAGACGGCTCGTTCCGTCCAGTCATAGATTTGAGCTGGATAAACAAGCTGATCGTCGCTCCGAAGTTTTATATGGAGACGATTCGATCGGTCAGAGCGAGTATTCGGGTGAACGATTATGCAACGAGCATAGATCTCAAAAATGCGTACTTTCACATCATGGTACATCCGACATTCCGAAAGTATCTACGCTTCGCAGTCCTAGGAGTGGTGTATCAATTCCGGGCGATGTGCTTCGGATTGAATCTAGCACCCTGGGCTTTCACTCGGGTAATGAACTCGGTAATGATCTACTTCCGAGCTCATTCGTCTGCGGTAACGTCGGCCTACCTGGACGACATTCTTCAGAGGTACGGCAACGAGTTAACGCTTCAGAACGATGTTCAGAATCTTCTTCTATTGCTCCGACGTCTCGGTTTTATAGTAAACGAGGAGAAGTCGGATCTGGTGCCGTCCAAGTCATTCACTCATCTGGGAATGAGCTTCGAGACGCGCAACAATCTCGTTCGTCTGCCGTTAACCAGAGCGAAATTAGTCAGTTGTTACGCTCGCTATTGTCTGC
Source organism: Pictodentalium vernedei (assembly GCA_031216915.1). Lineage (NCBI taxonomy): Eukaryota > Metazoa > Mollusca > Scaphopoda > Dentaliida > Dentaliidae > Pictodentalium > Pictodentalium vernedei. The sequence continues at coordinate 138,733,367 of CM062295.1, forward strand.
ACGCAGACAAAGTCACGGCGAGAGAATTTATGAGACTGATAGGTCTGTGCGGAGCCGCCGCGGATCTCATTCCGATGGGGCGGTTACGCACACGTCCTCTTCAAATTTTCCTGACTCAGAATTGGAGTGTGAAAATTCATTCGCTCGATGTAGACGTTCTCTTGTCAGATCAAGTGAAACAAGAGATTCAGACTTGGGCAAACATTCAGTGGTTAACTCAAGGAGTTCCGCTGCAGTTGCCGGATCCGAGTTTTACCGTTATGACGGATGCCAGTCAAACAGGTTGGGGTGCATCATTAATCCCAACGGATTCGAGATGCCAGGGTCTTTGGGATCCGCAATTCCTGTGCAAGCACATAAACATCAAGGAAATGATGTCAATTTGGCTTGCGTTACGTCACTGGATGGACATTATTCACGATGCTCATGTCCAAATCCTATCCGACAATACGACAGTAGTGGCGTATATACGGAATCAGGGAGGCACTCATTCAGTTCCGTTGTTCAATCTAACGGAAAGAATCCTTCTGTTTGCATTAGAACATCACCTTCTTCTTTCGGTCCGTCACATACCGGGTCGTCTGAATGTGCTAGCAGACTCCCTTTCACGAAAGGGTCGCTTGTTGCCGTCGGAGTGGACTCTCAACAAACAAGTATTCAATCAGATTTGCTACCAATGGGAACGGCCAATGATAGACTTATTTGCGACACATCTCAACAATCAGTTGCAGACGTATGTGTCTCCGTGTCCGGATCCAAGAGCATTTGCAGTAGACGCTCTGTCGATCCCTTGGGACGGAATGATAGGATATGCGTATCCTCCAGCGCCGTTAATTCAACAAGTATTGCTAAAGATAAAACAATCTCAATGCAAGATTCTGTTGGTAGCATCTCTGTCGCCACAGAGACCGTGGATAAATCTACTCAGGTGTCTGTTGTGGGACCTACCGCAGAAGCTTCCTCCACGGAAGGATCTTCTTTCGCAGGGGAAATCGCGCCAACTCCATCACAACCCGCAAGGTCTCAACCTTCACGTTTTTCCGTTGTGCGGTCCTTCTTGCATGGCAAGCACTTTACAGGACGAGCAGTGGACGCGATTTCTAACTGTAGGAGGACCTCCTCTTCGCTAAACTATGCGGCTAAGTGGAAGGTTTTTCGTCGTTGGTGTAGGGATCATTCTGTAGATATATTCGATCCCTCTATACCAGACATTGCAAACTTTCTAGTATACTTGTTTGACGAAATCAAACTGCAGCCTGTTACTATAAAGGGTTATAGATCTATGTTATCTGATACCTATGCACATCATGATAGTTTACAAATTGGATCTAATGTCTCTTTATCGAAGTTGGTTAGAAACTTTTCGATAAATAGACCCAGAACTCTTAGATTAATTCCTAAGTGGAATTTAGCTTGGGTTCTTCTTAAATTGAAGGAAAAGCCATTTGAACCTCTTGGGACAGTAGATTTCAAATTCTTATCTTATAAGACAGCTTTTCTCTTAGCTTTCTCTTCTGCTAGAAGAGTCAGTGAGCTTCATGCACAATCGGTGGATGATTCTCATTATCGTAGTGTTGGGAACACTATCACCTTCACTACTAATGTGGGTTTTTTAGCTAAGAATCAGGCTCCTAATAAATATCCGGAACCTATTGTTATTAAGGCTCTTCCGTCTTCAGACGGGCGTAGGCCTTTACTCTGTCCTGTTAGAGCAGTACGTATCTATAAACAGAGATCTCAGTTTATCAGAAAGGGACGGAAACGTTTCTTTCTGTCTTTGATGCCTAATAGAAAGGATATTTCAGTCCATTCTATTGCTAGATGGATTCAGTTAACTATCCGTACTGCTTATGAAGATTTATCTTCTTCTCAGCAGTCTGTGCTTAAGATTTCTGCTCATGAAGTAAGAGCTCTTTCTACTTCCTGGGCTTATGCTAATAGTGTTGCTATTACAGATTTAATGAAGGCTGCTTATTGGTCTCAGCCATCCACATTTACGAATTTTTATCTCAGAAATATTGAGTCCTTTTCTGGAGACCTGCATTGTTTAGGTCCGTTATCTGTTGCTCAGAATGTCGTCCACTAAACAGTTGCGACTATAGTTATGCAGGCTTTCTGTTCCGGCAGTGACTCCGTCCGGCTGCCCTCTTCGCTCTGGGCTATTTGACCCAGGGCAAGGGGAAGGGGGGGGGGGGGGGGGCGGGTGTTCCCTTAGGTCACCTGCTTTATAGTGAAAAGCAAGGGAATGCCTCCTCCAAGTCAGTATTTCTGAGTCGCTTCCGGGATGGTTTTAAAGTGTAATATTAATGTTTTAATTCATTCATGTCTTATTTTTAAAGTGTAGCTCGGTGTGAAGCATTTGTATATGTCAAGTGTCAAACGGGCTTTAATATACAATACTCGGACACTTTTAAATGACTATAAAGAGTCTCAATTCTCTGGACTACTTTATTTATTGGCTTGCTTTAAAAATAATTAGTATAAGGGTTATACTGGATGTTAATAGAGAACATGAATGTTATTGTGCTCAATTATTAAGGGTAGTGTATCTTTCTAATTTAATATTAAATAAGAAAGATACATGTAAAGCCTAATACTCCTTTTCTCCTTAAGGGGTTACCTCTTTACTATATAGTTGAGCTTATTGGATTTTCCTCTATGTCCTAGGCCCTCCAGCCTGTTTACTATTCAGCTAAGTCTGGGTCATTGGTACAGTATAAAAATGTTAAAAAATTTATAGTAATTTATATATTTTTTATACTTACCAATGACCCAGACGGGGATGGCCCTCCCTGGAGTTGGGAACTCTTGCCTCCCCGCTGAGTACATAGCGCTGACCAGGCACTGCCAGTAAGAATGATAATTGGCGCCAATTTCGGGACGTCTGCGTCACTGCGCATGCGCAGTAGAGGCGTAGTATGGAGGTCCTTTAGGACATGATTTCTTTTTGTTTTGGATGCAAATTTTGGGGATTGGGGGACAAAATTTGTGTTTGGCCCTGGTTTTGTTAGAGTTAGCACCAGCTAAGTCTGGGTCATTGGTAAGTATAAAAAATATATAAATTACTATAAATTTTTTAACTTTCAAGGGCATTATGGTTCATTATCCAACAGAAATGATAAACAGCCCAAGGTCTCATAAGCAGCCCAAGACAAAGTTTCGGGCCGCCAATAAGACAGAGGGCTGTTAATCATTTCTGGAAGGCTGCTAATAGAACTGTAATGCCCGTTATTACTATTATTACCACAAATAGGGAAGAAACTTCAAGTAACCTCAAAATAACTGCAAGTCAATAGTTTAATCAAATCCGAGAATTATTCAACATACTTGTCCTTTAATGAAGAAATAAACTGAAATTTTAATGTGAATAGAAAATGTACAATTAAGTTAAAGCTTTGAACTTTGAATATTCCAGAGTTGTGTTGGCATTTACTTTTTAAAGTTTTTCAAAAACCAAGTATGAAATAACTGAAGCAAAAATCCAGTATCAGAGTTTGGCTGCTTAAAATACATGTCTGTACTGACCTTATACAGTAGAACCTGTCTTGAGAGACCGCCCTTTGGGCCACACAAAAGTGGTCTCCCAAGACAGGTGGTCTCTCATAACAGGTTTCAGGTTTTCTCAAGTCAGTGAATAACCAACCACAAAATTCAGAAATGAAGAAGAAAGGATTTTTGTAATTACTTTGTAGTTGTTCTTTTTTATGAAGTTTTTGTAACAAATTGAAATGGACTGTTATAAAAATAAATTAGTGTTGAAAATCTTCTTTGAAGATTTTCAACACTAATTTATTTTTATAACTTTTATAACAGTCCATTTCAATTTGTTACAAAAAGATTTTCAACACAAATTTATTTTTATTCCTATCTGTCACATTTCAGGTATGTATGAAATTGTTTATTCAGCAATAATCCTAATCTTTTCACAGGGGTCTCTTAAAAACATCTCAATCTGTAATGAGTTAGCAATTGAAACCCAATTAAGAGCTTTTAATACTTTTAATTATGTTAGTATAACCACAATGGATTTTTCAATTCCAGAACAGGTAAAAAGTTTTTGTCATGGTTTCAGTCTTCAAAGGGGCGGTCTCTCAAGACAGGTCCATTATGGCATAAAAATAAAAGTTGGTACCAGGTCACAGTGGTCTCTCAAGACAGGTGGTCTCTCTAGACAGGTGGTCTCCCATAGCAGGTCCATTATAGAGTAAAACTAATTGGTGCCTGGTAGATGTGGTCTCTCAAGACAGGTGGTCTCTCAAGACAGTGGTCTCTCAAGACAGGTTTTAGTGTATCGTTATTTGGCTCCCCGAGTTCCAGTAGAGATGTTTAAACTTCTGACTGGCATAATCACCAAGATAACTGCTGCAAGATATTGGTTTTCTCGGACGGTATCTGAACTTACAAAGTAAAAACAAAAGATGAGGAACGTGATGTAATTCGGTCATGTGACGTCTTGGGCTGCAGGTGGATATTGAAAAACGTTTTCATTATCTGCCTTTGACCAGATATGTCACATGACTTGCCATGCATTATATAATTTGATTGCCTTACTAAACAATGTTAGTGCACTAGAGAATGCCCTGTTAAGTGGTAATAAAAAGTAAATACAGGAAACTATAACAATATAGAGTAAATATGTACTAGGGCTGGTAATCAGATTTAAACCTGATTACTGACCCTAATTCCTATTTCTTTTTTAGCTCACGTGACTGAAAGTCAGGGTGAGCTATAGTGATCCCTCACCGTCTGTCGTCCATCCATCATCCGTGAACATGGTGTTTGCGTCTTCTCCTTCAAAATCGCTGAACCCATTTAAGTGAAATTTGAGATGATTGTTTGTTATGTCATCGCATTTTGATTTTTGTTCTCGCCCAAATCTTCAAATGTGCCTAAATCTTCTTCTCATGAACCAGCAGTAGCAGAGACTTGATATTTGGTGTGCAGCTTCCTTTTGAGGAATAGATTCAGATTTGTTCAAGAGAAGTGTGTGGATTATATTTGCCGTCGTTATGGGATGGGAGAGGCAAGAATTTTTGCCCTGCCCCAAATTTCTATTTTCAAAACCGATGGGGCTGATTTGAACCAAATTTGATATGAGGCCTTATTGGGTCATAACTACTTCATTTATGCCAAAACAAAATTTCCCGTTGCCCCATGGGCACCTCAGGAGCTAAAAATATAAAAAATATAAAACACCCATATCTCAAAAAACTACACCACACTAATTCTTATTTGGTGTGAAGCTTCCTCAGGTCCAACAGAATGGAATGGTCCAAAAAAAAATTGCCATCGGTTTTATCATAGGGTACTTTTCCAGGACTTTTGAAAAAATGCTGAGTCATCATTTTTTAACACTGTGAGTAATGGGAAAAAGATTAAAGAATCTTCTTCTCCCATACCACTGCTCCAAAGGCTTTTCATATTTCACATATAACATCTTTGGAAGAATTATTCACATGTTTGTTGAATTCAAATCCCTGGGTCGAATTATAACTTAGTTCATTATGAGGAATATTCTTTAAAAATATTTTTCTTCAGATCCAGTAGTCAGAATCTTTTGATATTTGGTATACAGCATCCTTCGGGAGGTGAGATTCAAGTTTGTTCAAGTCAAGTCCCTGGGTTCATATTTGGGCTCCCTGTGGGAGCTCAAATTATAACTTAGCTCAATTTGTAGAATATTCTTTAAAAATCTTCTTTTTTTTCAGATCCACCAGTCAGAATCTTTTGATATTTGGTGAAGCTTTTCTTAGGAGGGGCAGATGCAACTTGTTCAAATCAATTCCCTGGGTTGATATTTATGCAACCATGTGAGCTGAGCACCCTCTGGCCCTCTGCGGCGTCTTGTTTATTTATACCATGGTCTTAATAAATAATCAACTTTGTCATTTAAAATGGAGAAAAAACGATAGTTTCTATCACAAACACATGGGTTTGTTTTGTTTACATCTGCACCAGAATGCATGATTGACATCTAGACACATCTTCAAAGTTGATTGAATTTACCTTGCTTTTTCAGTAAAATTATTATTACCAATTCTTAAATTTTATTTTTAATATTTAATTGTAGGCATTTTAAACTTAATAAGTCATTGCATGTAGTAGTGTATGTAATGTGATTACAAATGTTTAACCATCTACACACAGACATCAAAATGTCAAAATTTCAAGCAACAAATTTGTTTTCCCATAATACAACTGGGAATTTGACCAGTTCATCCTCAAAGAGCTCAGTCAAACAAGATTTAATTAGTTAAAATCCCCAGTTGCACTATGGGGATAATTTGCAGATTGGAATTTTGATATTTCAACATCAGCATGCAGAAAGTTAAAAGAAGGTAAACATAACCAAAAAATGTATTTGTGAGTGTTTTTTGTCCAAATTGTCCAAATAAATATTTGGACTTGACAGGTGATAATAATTTTATAGGTTCAGTTGCAAGACCATTATGCAAAATTTGATAAGAACACTCATTTCATTTGCATGATGGTTACGCAAATTTAAATCTACATGAATGGATGACCAGTTAGCCAAAAGTTGCATCTTGAATGCTAAAGTCTGAGTAACTTAACTGGTAGAGTGCTAAATTTTTTTCTCAGCCTCAAGATTTGTTCACACATTTTTGCATTGTTATGCCCCTGAATGGGTCAGAGTGGGTATCTAGTGGAGAGCTGCATACGTTCGTGCATTTGTTCGTGCGTAATGCAAATGTGTCCGTCCAACATATTTGCTGCTCTAGCACGGTCATTATTTGTCGGATTCAAATAATTTTTGCCATGCTTGTCCATCAACATGGGGGAACGGATCCTACAGCAGAATTAACATCTTCGCATAAACATTTACAGAGTTATTTTCCCTTGTTTAACTTAGGGGATTATTATTGAAAAATGTGTCCGTCCAACATATTTGCTGCTCTAGCTCTGTCATACGTTGAATTCAAATAATTTTCACCATGCTTGTTCCTCAGCGCAGGGGACGGATCCTACAGCAGAATTAATATCTTTGCATGAGCATTTACAGTGTTATTTGTCCTTGTGTAACTTAGGGGGTGATTGAAAAATGTGTCCGTCCAACATATTTGCTGCTCTAGCTCTGTCATCATACGTTGGATTGAAATAATTTTTGCCATGCTTGTTTATATTAGTACAGATTACTACAGGCACATGTCATGCTTTTGATGGCATAATACTATCCATGGTATTGCAGGAGGGGGCATATGCCATGCTTTGCGTTGCTCTTGTTATAATTTATGGGAGAGTGCTTGTAGGCAGTCTCCCATAAATTATAATGATGCAAATTGATGGAGATGAAGTAATTTTGCTTCCAAGATAATATGAAGGACATCTACAGAATATGAAGCCTTTAACTTTAGGTACCTGCCATTCAGAATAAAGCCCATATGGGCTTCTGTTACTCTACCAATTAACCAACCTTTCTTGTGTTTTGATAGATTTGTAGACTTTTGCCTTGAGAGGCTATATATATTTCAATTCCGCGCAATATATGAATACTTGTTAATGATAAAGAAGCAGTTTCCCAAGATTTTTTCCATAGCCGAACATTCGATTAGCCATCTCCAAACCACATGAACACTTAGTCCGGTTAGTCATTTTTAGCTCAACTTGACAAAGTCAAGCTGAGCTATTGCCATCACTTCTCATCACTTGGCAACGTTCTTAGAACTTAGTATGCTTGTTTGGGGTGTTTTGTTACGTACGTATGTCCACAATTTCCTTTGGCACACCTCACAGGTCGCATTTATGATCAGATCGCTTTGAAACTTGGTATGCTTATTTGGGGTGACCTCTAGATAGGAGCTATCGATTTTCTTCAATTTCCGTCAAAAAATGTTTCTGCGACCACATTTATCATAGGATTGTTTTTGAACTTGGTGTGCTCATTAGGCAAGACTTTTAGATAAGAACTATTGATTCGCATTCATTTCTGTGAAAAAAGTTGACATTTCCAATAACCTCTGAACATACTGCATTTGTGTATCAAAATTCTTCCTTTAGCCAGTCTTACAGTTTACATTTAAAAATGCATGGATTACTCTGATGTTGTGCACACACAATGCTGTTATGTTGAAATTTCATCAAATAACATTGGTACCAATGATCTTCAATTTTGCTATTTCATTTATAACTTACCAAGTTCAAGTTTGTCAAGTTGAGCTACAGTGTCATTGACACTTTCATTTAATTTTGCACTCTGAAGACTGTGTGGCTAGTTTGTTAGAAAACATTTGAGGATGGACAGGTCTATACACTTTGCACTCTTTCACATATTTGTATTTTCAATTTGCTTTCAATCCTTGAAGGTCTGAAGATTTTTATACATTTTTGCTATACTTTAACTGGTTGAGTGCTACATAATTTTTGGTGGTCTGTATTTGTTCATCAAATTTGTTTTATTAAAAGTTATCGAAGAGTGCCCACAGGCACAAATTTATATAAACAAGATATTATTTGCATTTGACTGAATGTGAAACATGAGCAAGGAAAATGTTAGCTTTTGCTGTGGTACCCTCATTTTTAGCTCACCTGGCCTAAAAGTCCATGTGAGCTTTTCACACCAATGGCGTCTGGCGTCCGTAAACTTTTCACATTTTCATTTTCTTTCTCTGTAACTGTTGAGCTGGTGTGAACCAAACCTGGCAGGAATGGTCTATGGGGTGGGGGGGGGGGGGGTGGGTCATCTACAAATGATCCTCATTTTGTTCCCGTCGGATGAAAACATGGCTTCCAGAGGCATTCTTTGATTCTGGTTGGTGGATTTCAAAAATCTTCTCCTCTGAAACTGCCAGGCCAAATGTTTTGATACTTCACATAAATGATGACTGGGACCCCTCTACCAATGATCCTCATTTAATGTTGATCTGGTTACAAACATGGTCACAATTGCAGCTTATAGTTACTATAGAAACCCATTGAGAAATTACATTTTCATCTTCTTCTCTGGAACTACTGAGCTGACATGAACTAAACCTGGCAGGGATAGTCTGTGGGAGGTCCTCTAAACGATCCTCATTTTGATCCCATGGGTTTGAAAACATGACCGCCAGAGGCATTTTTTGATTCTGATTGGTGGATTTTGAAACATCTTCTACTCTGAAACCACAGGGCTAAATGTTTTAAAACTTTGCATGGTTGATGACTGAGACACCCTCTACCAACAATCCTCATTTAATGTTGATCGGGTTGCAAACCTGGCTGCAGTTATGACTTATAGTTGCTATAGAAAACCTATGGGAAATCACATTTTCATCTTCTCTGGAACTACTGAGCTGATGTAAACCAAACTTGGCAGGAATGGTCTGTGGAAGGTCCTCTACAAACAATCCTCATTTTGTTCCCATGGGTTGAAAAACATGCTGCCAGAGGCATTCTTTGATTCTGGTTGGTGGATTTTCAAAAATCTTCTCCTCTGAAACTACCAGGCCAAATGTTTTGATACTTCACATAAATGATCACTGGGACCCCCTCTCCCAATGATCCTCATTTAATGTTGATCGGGTTGTAAACATGGCTGTAATTGTGGCTTATAGTTACTATAGAAACCCTATGGGAAATCACATTTTCATCTTCTTCTCTGGAACTACTGAGCCGACGTGAACCAAACCTGGCAGGGATGTCTATGGGAGGTCTTCTACAAGTGCTCCTCATTTTTGTTACTGTGCATCGAAAAACATGGCTGCCAGAAGCATTTTTTGATTCTAATTTGTGGATTTTGAAAAATCTTCTCTGAAACCACAGGGCCAAATGTTTTGAAACTTTACATGGTTGATGACTGAGACACCCTCTAACAACGATCCTTATTTAATGTTGATAAGGTTGCAAACATGGCAGCAATTATGTTTTATAGTTGCTATAGAAACCCTATGCGAAATCACATTTTCATCTTCTCCAAAACTGCTGAGCTGATGTGAACCAAACCTGGCAGGGATAGTCTATGGCAGGTCCTTTACAAACGCTACTCATTTTGTTACGGTGCAACTAAAAAAATGGCTGCCAGAAGCATTTATTGATTCTGATTGGTGGATTTTGAAAAATCTTCTCCCATGAAACCACAGGTCCAAATGTTTTGAAACTTTGCATGGTTGAAGACTGGGACGCCCTCTACCAACATTCCTCTTTTAATGTTGATCGTGTTGCAAACATGGCCCCAATTGTGGCTTATAGTTACTATAGAAACCCTATGGGAAATCACATTTTTGTCTTCTCTCTGGAACTTCTGATCCGATGTGAATCAAACTTGGCAGGAATGGTCTATAGGTGGCCCTTTACAAACAATCCTCTTTTTGTTCCCGTTTGTTGGAAAATATGGCCACCAGAGACATTTTCTGATTCTGATTGATGGATTTTGCAAAAATAGTCCCCTCTGAAACTACAAAGTCAAATGTTTTGAAACTTCACGTGATTGAGGACTGGGACACCTTCTACCAATGATCCTCATGTAATATTGATGTAATGTTGGAAACATGGCCACAGTTGCAGCTCATAGTTACCGTGGAAAGCCTATGGGAAATTACATTTTTAGCTCAACTTTGGCAAAGCCAAATTTGAGCTTATGCCATGGACAGTTGTCCGTCGTCCGACTGGCCGTCTGGCCATCTGTCCGTCAACAATTCAATACGGCTCGGGCTAGAGGCCATATTTATGAACCGATCTTTACGAAACTTCTTGGGTACCTTTGTTATGACTGTGGGATGAGAACGAGTGTTTTGGGGTCCAATCCGAAATTCAAGTTGGCTGCTGGCGGCCATTTTGTACAAACTTAGGTGCAATCAGATTTTTGCGTAGAACTTCCATATGAAAATGCTGATTTGAATAATTTTTTGTATGAATGTTTAGTACCATGGGATACATCACATATAATACGTTTTTTTTTCTCGTACGTAAATTATGCAAATTAGACTAACTTTGATGTATTTAGTATCACTTTCAGCACTGTAAGTGCAAATGCCAATACGGCGTGGGCTAGAGGATGTATTTATAAACCGATCTTTACGAAACTTCTTGGGTACCTTTGGTATCACCGTGGGGCGAGAACGAGTGTTTTTGGGTGTGGTCCAAAATTCAAGATGGCTGCCATTTTGTACAAAATTAGGTGCAATCAGATTTTTGCACAGAACTTCCATATGAAAGCACTGATTTGAATAATTTTTTGTGTGAATGTTTAGTACCATGGGATACATCACATATAATACAGGTTTTTTTCTTGTGCAGAAATTATGCAAATTAGATGAACTTTGATTTTTTCTGTACTACTTACACACAGTAAGTACACATGTCAATACGGCTCGGGCTAGAGGCTGTATTTATCAACCGATCTTCACGAAACTTCTTGTGTACCTCTGTTATCACCTTGGAACAAGAATGAGTGTTTCTGAGTGCAGTCCAAAATTCAAGATGGCTGCTAGTGGCCATTTTGTACCAAAGTTAGGTCTAATCAGTTTTTTGTACACAACTTCTATACAGCTCAGGCTAGAGGCCTTATTTATGAATCGATCTTTACGAAACTTCTTGGGTACCTTTGTTATCACCGTGGGATGAGAACGAGTGTTTTTGGGCATGGTCCAAAATTCAAGATGGCCACCAGCAGCCATTTTGTACCAAAATTAGTGCAATCAGTCTTTTGTACAGAACTTCTGTATGAAAGTTCTGATTTGAATAAATTTGTGTATGAATGTTTAGTAACATGGAATACATCACATATAGTACTGGTTTTTTTCTCGTGCAGAAATTATGCAAATTAGATGAATTTTGATTTATTTAGTGCTACTTATACACTGTAAGTGCACATGTCAATACGGCTCGGTCTAGAGGCTGTATTTATCAACCGATCTTCATGAAACTTCTTGGGTACCTTTGTTATCACCTTGGGACGAGAACGAGTGTTTCTGAGTGCGGTCCAAAATTCAGGATGGCCGCCAGTGGCCATTTTGTACCGAAATTAGGTCCAATCAGTTTTTTTGTCACAACTTCTATACAGCTCGTATTTATGAACCGATCTTCACGAAACTTCTTGGGCACCTTTGTTTTCACCTTGGGAAAGGAGTGAGTGTGTTTTGGGGTGCCTTTGTTATCACTGTGCTATGAGAACAAATATTTTGGGGTTCAGTCAGACCCACTCTGGGACTTGAAGATTTCTTTTCTAGTTTAGCATCTGACTGTCACCCACCTTTACAATACTTTACCTATACATTTGTTACAGGCTACGGCCAGTATTTATGTACAGACCGTTACAATACTTTATATGTACCTTTGTTATCAGGTCATTACCTAGATGTTTGTCATTGCTGTGTCACATGCTATACATGTACATGTCTTGACAAGTTGAGCTATAGTGTCATTGACACTTTCATTTATATGTAGTTCCAGGGGAGCGATTGCAGGCTCTTTAGAGCCTCTAGTTAGCTTAACTTGACAAAGTCAAGATAAGCTATTGCCATCACATGTGTGGAAGTATGTGAGTCTGTTAGTCTGTCAGTCTGTTCACATTTTCTTTGGCACAGGCTACACCCTGTAGATCTTGACTGATTATCACGAAATGTCCTCTGCAGGTTCGAGGTCATGTTTAGATGAGACTGCCCCTTTTGGTCATGATCAGTCAGTCGTGACTGTTGCGAGAGCCAGAAACCCAGAAACCTTTTGCACAGTGTACTGATCATATTTATGAAAGGATTTCATTGTAACTTGGTAGGATGACTCTCTCTGTATAATGTCCAGATAAGAATGTCGCCTTTTGGTCATGATCGATCAACCATGATGGCTGTGAGAGCCTGAAACACCAAAAAATGTCTAGATGAGAACGTCCCCTTTGAGTTGCGAGTGGTCAGCAGTGACCACTGTAACTTGGTAGGATGACTCAGTATAATGTCTAGATGAGCGTCCCCTTTTGGTCGCGATCGGACAACCGTGATGGCTATCTGAAGCCCGAAAACCTTTAGCACAGTATACAGGTCATATTTATGAAGGGATTTTATTGTAATTTGGTAGGATGACTCTGTGTAATGTCTAGATAAGAAAGTGCTATTTTGGTTGTGATTGGTCAACTGTGATAGCCGCACATGCATGTGACCTAGATTTGTTTAGCACAGTCTGCAGTTCAGTTATGAAGCAATTTCATTGTGACTTGGAAGGATAACTTGGTATTATGTCTAGATGAGACTATCATATTTTGGTCATGCTCAGTCAGCCGTTACAGCTGCATGGCCTCTTGACCTAGATTCCTTTAGCACTGCTTACAGGTTGTATTTATGAAGGGATTTTGTTGTAACTTGGTAGGATAACTTGGTATGATATGTAGATGAGACTCTCCTATTTTGGTCCTGCTCGGTAAACCATAACCGCCTACCCATCACTTGACCTAGATTCCTTTAGCAAAGTCTTCCAGATATATTTATGAAGGGATTTAATTGTAACTTGGTAGGATGACTTGTTTTGGAATGATTTTACTGTAACTTGGTAACTTTGGTTGACATACATTAACTGTTTGGGCCACATCAACCCAGGTCTTAATTCTTTAGTACAGTCTACACTCAAATTATTCTTATTGAAAACATAGCATACAGGGAACAGAAATTAACATATTCTCAGTTATCACAATTCTTGTCTTATTTCATAATCCTTTCATAAACATTGAACATTATCCTTTTCATCAAACACTACACACCATTAAGTTTAGGTACAGTATCACTGACACTATCATTTTCGAAAGCCCTGATAGTGGCTTTTAGCACTCAAACAATTAGTGATCTACATCCTGCAACTACTCAGTTGTTTCTGGGCAAGTTTTTGATGCCTATTTATAGGCAGCCAAAACTTTCCTAGAAACAACTGTTGGGGTACTTTGAATTAAACTTTAAAGTTTACCTAAACACTGCATCTTGTGGCATCTGTTCTGTTGCAGTAAAAATTGATCAAAGTAAGAACTAGGCCTTTAACTGGTAGAGTGCTGGAAGCCCATATTTGGGCTTTATTCTAAAGTGCAGGTGCCACAACTTGATGCCTTCATATTCTGAGGATATGCTTCATATTAGCTTGGAATTCAAATTATTTAGTCTGTGAGGGTTTGCCTTGTTACAATTTATGGGAGAGTGCCAAGTGGCACTCTCCCATAAATTGTAACAAGACAAAGAGACGTGAACAAATTTGGATGACCAAAAATAATTTAGCACTCTACCAGTTAACCCTTAAAGGCCTATTTCCAACTTTTCTGACCTCAGAACAGATGCCCTTAACATGTCATAATGAGGAGGTCCTGTTGAAAACAGACAAATTAGGTAGGAAGTGATTTCTAGTCAAGTATTGGCTGCCTATTAAGGCAGCCAAGACTGGACTAGAAATCACCGCTAAGCCACTGGATGTACAGAGGCTGTGGGGTGGTGGGAATTCAGGACACTTGTCTAGGCCCTTAAGTGTTAAGACTTGAAACCTACATGCTTTTTAATGTATCATTTGATAATTAATATATTGAGGAACATTGCTTTGAACATGCACTAGAATGAAGTGGAATTGAAAAAAAGAATCAATGGTTTGTTGTTATATCATTTCAGGTGGAAAATATTATGGAGAAATTTGAAAAACAAATGGAAGATATTGATGTCAAAACAACTGTAAGATTTCTTAACCCTTTGTACAATGATAATGAAAGTAGGAACTGAAACAATTTGATCTTGTTTGACAGAGCTCATTGAGCTCAGTATTTATTTATTTATTTATTTATTTATTTGTGGTTTAAGGTCACATATTTATGCACAATGGCTAATCGTGACCGTGACAGTTTGATGGGTGGAGGAAGCCGGAGTACCCGGAGAGAAAAACCGAGCAACGATGAGCAGCTGTCAGCTCTCCAACATCGTAACTCTGAACTCTGCACCGCAGCGCAGGCAGAGTTAGATTGGTTGAAGACATGCGCACCATCGACGTGCAGTACGCCTCAGTACACAGCGTCATCGTGCCCCCATGTAGGCAATCGGGGTGAAGTGTCTTGCCCAAGGACAGGTGGGATTCGAACCGAGGACCTCTCGGCTTGCAGCCTGCACCTCTACCAACTGAGCCACCGCGCCCCCCATTGAGCTCGGTGAAACAAAGTTGATTTGATTGAAGTCCTAGTTGCATTATGGCATTTTTAGTTTAACTTAACGAAGTCAAGATAAGTTATTGCCTTCATGCATGCAGACGTCGGTGAGTCTGTTCACATTTTCTTTAGCACAGGCTACACCCTGTAGTTCTTGTCTGATCATCACAAAATTTCATATGCTGATTCGAGGTCATGTCTAGTTGAGAATGTTTCATTTTGGTCAAGATTGGTCAAATGTGATGGCTATGCGGGCCCAAAACCCCAAAACCTTTAGCACAGTCTACAGATCGTTTTTAAGAATGGGTTTCATTGTAACTTCATAGGATGACTCTGTATAAAATCATAAAATCAAGATGAGAACATCCCATTTTGGATGGGTTCTTTCAACCATGATGGCCACAGGGACACGTTACCTAGTTTCCTTTAGGACAGTCTACAGATTGCAATTATGAAGGGATTTTATTGTAAATTGGTATAATGTCTAGATGAGAACATCCTGTTTTGGCCATGGCCGGTTAACCATGAAGGCCGCACATGCACGTGACCTAAATTTGTTTAGCACAGTCTACAGTTCATATTTATGAAGTGATTTTATTGTAACTTTGTAGGATAACACAGTATGCAGGGCTGGGGTCAATTACATTCAAAGTAATTAATTACAATTATAATTACTTGGGGAAAATGCAATTACAATTACAATTACTTGTTTTTTAAAAGTAATTAATTACAATTACTTTTTGAAAAGTAATTAATTACTTCTAATTACTTTCAATTACTTTTCACAACTACATCACATGGATGGTGGATTATGACCAAATCCCCCAGCAGGTGTAATTTTCATCCATCATAACATTGAGCTTGTTCCAATCTCGCTCACATTTGTATAATTTTATTGACAAAAAAGCAAATACATTTAGGACAAAAATTATTCATCACAAAATTATGAGATGCTATTTTGTTAATTAAATGATAGAAATGTGGCTGTTATTGGAGCAAACTCTTTGAGCAAATAGCTTAAGCACCAAAATGAATCAAAGCAGAATTAAGAGATGCAATTTTGTCCATCACACATACATTTACCAGAAATAAATACTCAATGAAATATTACCTCATGACAAAATGCTGATGTCTAGATGAGACTGTCCTATTTGGTCAGCCATTACTGCCACTTGCGCATGTGACCTAGATTCCTTTAGCACTGTCCACAGGTTGTTTTTATGAAGGGATTTCATTGTAACTTGGTAGGATAACTCAGTATGGTATCTAGATGAGACTGTTTTATTTTGGTCACAATCACTCAGCCGTAACCACTGACTGCTAGAATCCTTTAGCAAAGTCTACGCCTCATATTTATGAAGGGATTTCATGGTAGGATGACTCATTTTGGAATGATTTTACTGTAACTTGGTTAACTTTGGTTGACATATGTTAACTGTGAGGGCCTCAATTCTTTACTACAGTCCACACCTCAAATTATTCTTGTTGAAAACATAGGATGTATGGTACAGAACTTAACATATTCTCAATTATCACAATTCTTGTCTTATATCATAATCCTTTCATGAACATTGAACCTTATCCTCAAGTTAAGCAACATGTCATTGACTCTCATTTTTAGCCCGACTGTTTACAGTATGTCTGTCCATCTGTTAACATTTAGAGTTTTGGTTAAAGTTTGTGGTTAAAGTTTTTTAGTCAAGGTTAAAGTTTTTTTTCTTTTAAATTAATATTAATTACTGAAATGCCTTTTAAAGGATTTAGAGTGACTCCTCCCCAACCACCCCCCCCCCCCCCCCCACCCCCATGGAGTTGCCAGTTAGGCATTTTTAGCCCCGGCTGTTGTCTGTTAGGGCTATAGTCATAACTTCTGTCCATCCATCCGCCTGCCCATTCGTTCGTCCATTTGTTAACATTTAGAGGTTTGGTTAAAGTTTGTGGTTAAAGTTTTTTAGTCAAGGTTAAAGTTTTTTTTCTTCTAAATTAATATTAATTACTATTGAATGTATCATTCTCATTATTTTTCAAGTTATTTTGGGAAATATTTAACCCTTTTTTCTATGGCAATTTAACTTACAACTTCTAGGTTAAAGTTTTTGGTTAGAGTTCTTTTGTTTACAAATTTACACCTTTAATTCTTCAAACAGTTCAGTGCAATGTCACTGTTTCACATTTGGGACTATTTCTACTGTCTACTGAACTTTTCTACAGTGATTTGCATTAATATTGGCATGATTTTAACCCCTTTTAAACATGTTTTCAGACTTGCATAGTCAATACAACTCAATGTTTGAATTTAGGAAACATTTAACCTTTTTTAGCTCACCTGGCCTAAAAGGCCATGTGAGCTTTTCTCATCACTTGGCGTCCGTCGTCTGGCGTCTGTAAACTTTTCACATTTTCATCTTCTTCTCTGTAACCGCTGAGCTGGTGTGAACGAAAGGAATGGTCTATGGGAGGTCCTCTACAAACGATCCTCATATTGTTCCCGTCAGATGAAAAACTTGGCTTCCAGAGGCATTCTTTGATTCTGGTTGGTGGATTTTCAAAAATCTTCTCTGAAACTGCCAGGCCAAATGTTTTGAAACTTCACATAAATGATGACTGGGACCCCCTCTACCAACGATCCTCATTTAATGTTGATTGGGTCACAAACATGGCCACAATTGTGGCTTATAGTTACTGTAGAAACCCTATGGGAAATCACATTTTTATCTTCTCCGGAACTACTGAGCTAAAGTGAACCAAACCTGGCAGGGATGGTCTATGGGAGGACCTCTACAAACGGTCCTCATTTTGTTCCCGTGGGTTGAAAAACATGGCCACCAGAGGCATTCTTTGATTCTGATTGGTGGATTTTCAAAAATTTTCTTCTCTGAAACTGCCAGGCCAAATGTTTTGATACTTCACATAAGTGATGACTGGGACCCTCTCTACCAATGATCCTCATTTAATGTTGATTGGGTTGTAAACATGGCCACAATTGTGGCTTATAGTTACTATAGAAACCCTATGGGAAATCACAATTTCATCTTCTCTGGAACTACTGAGCCCACGTGAACCAAACTTCACAGGAATGGTCTATGAGAGGATGGAAATATGTGGCCACCAGAGGCTATATTCTTATGCTTAACCCAATGCCTCTCCTGTCTGCACGAAGATCGGTACTGTCAGCAAAATACTTGTTTTTTGAGAATCTGGTAAGGGTTGGTTCCAGTTTTCTCCACTGAGAACTGGGGAAAAAACCCCAAAATATTGTGTATACAGTACAAGTCAAAATAAGCTGTAGCATAACTGCAATAAACTAAGTAAACTGCTGCTCCTGCCCTGACAAGATCAGAATCTGACATTTTCTGGAAAGCTATCAGAGAGCTTTCCAGAAAAATGATGTCAGCTTCTGGTCTTATCAGTGTAGGAAGAGAAAGATACATAGTTTATAGGATTATCCCACACAACTTATTTTGACTTGTACTACTGTAAACAATTGCAACTGTATATGTTGATTATTGGTTTCCAGTTACTTATCAGAAAATACTGACTGAGTGATGACAGGTGTTTGGAATGCCAGGAAAGTTTTTTGTTTATATCATGTCAGCTTAGATGACAGTAATTATATATGTCTTTTAAGATCTGATAAAATTGAAGTAAAATGTGTTTTCTGTAACCCTTTACCTATCCAAAGCTATTTTGAAAGAGAATACTGCCTGAGAAAATTGTAATTTTCGAAATATTTAACCTTCTTTTACTGATTAGCTTAACTTGACATAGTCAAGATAAGCTATTGCCATCACATGTACAGAAGTCTGTTAGTCTGTGAGTCTGTGAGTGTGTTACTCTGTGAGTCTGTTCACATTTTCCTTTAGCACGGGCTACACCCAGCAGTTCTTGTCTGATCATCACGAAATTTCATACGAAGGTTTGGGGTCATGTCTAGATGAGAATGTCCCCTTTTGGTCGCGATCGGTCATCCGGTATGGCTGCCCGAGCCCAAAACCCGAAAACCATTAGCACAGACTACAGGTCGTATTTATGAAGGGATTTCATTGTAACTTGGTAGGATGCCTCTGTATAATGCCTAGATGAGAACATCCCCTTTTGGGCTTGATCTGTCAACCGTGATGGCTGCCCAAGCCCGAAACCCAAAAACTTTTAGCACAATCTGCAGGTCATGTTTAATATGGAGGGATTTCATTGTAACTTGGTAGGATGACTCCTTATGATGTCTAGATGAGAATTTCCCCATTTGGGTGTGATCTGCCAACCGTGACGACTGCCCGAGCCCAAAACCTGAAAACCTTTAGCACAGTCTACAGGTCATATTTATTGAGGAATTTCATTGTAACTTGGTGGGTTGACTTCATATAATGTCTAGATGAGAAAGTCCCCTTTTGGTCCTGATTGGGCAACTGTGATGGCTACAGGGGTGCGAAGCCCAAAAACCTTTAGCACAGTCTACAGGTCATATTTATGAAGGGATTTCATTGTAACTTGGTAGGATGACTCCAAATAATGTCTAGATGAGAACGTCCCATTCTGATCACGATCATTCAGCCTTGATGGGTGCCCGAGCCCAAAAACCTTTAGCATAGGTAAAAGGTCATATTTATGGAAGGATTTCATTGTAACCTGTTAGGTTGACTCCATATAATGCCTAGATGATGACACCCCCTTTTGGTCGTGATTGGTCAACTGTTATGGCTACAGGTACCCGAAGCCCGAAAACCTTGAGCACAGTCTACAGGTCATATTTATAAAGGGATTTCAGTGTAACTTCGTAGGATCACTCCAGATGATGCCCAGATGAGATTGTCCCCTTTGGTTGTGACCATTCAACCATGCTGGCTGCCCGAGCCCAAAGCCCAAAAACCTTTAACACAGTCTACATATTTATGAAGGGATTTCATTGTATGTAATATAATGTCGAGATGAGAACATCCCCTTTTGGAAACGATTGGGCAACTGTGATGGCTAAGGGGCCCCGAAGCCCGAAAACCTTTAGAACAGTCTATAGGTCATAATTATGAAGGGATTTAATTGTAGCTTTGTAGGATGACTCTAAGTAATGTCTAGATGAGAACATCCCCTTTTGGTCGCGATCATTCAGCCTTTATGGTTGCCCGAGCTCAAAGACCTTTAGCATAGTCTATAAGTCGTATTTATGGGAGGATTTCATTGTAACTTGTTAGGTTGACTCCATATAATGCCTAGATGATGACATCCCCTTTTGGTCGTGATTGGTCAACTGTGATGGCTACAGGTGCCCGAAGCCCGAAAATCTTGAGCGCAGTCTACAGGTCATATTTATGAAGGGATTTTATTGTAACTTCGTAGGATCACTCCAGATGATGCCCAGATGAGACTGTCTCCTTTGGTTGTAATAATTCAGCCATTATGGCTGCCTGAGCTCGAAACCCGAATACCTTTAGCACAGTCTACAGGTCATATTTATGAAGGGATTTCATTGTAACTTGGTAGGTTTGACTTCATATAATGTCTAGATGAGAACGTCCCCTTTTGGACACGATTGGGCAACTGTGACAGCTACAGGGGCCCGAAGCCCAAAAACCTTTAGAACAGTCTACAGGTCATAATTATGAAGGGATTTCTTTGTAGCTTGGTAGGATGACTCCAAATAATGTTTAGATGAGAACGTCCCCTTTTGGTCGCGATCATTCAGCCTAGATGGCTGCCCGAGCCCAAAAACCTTTAGCATAGTCTATAGGTCGTATTTATGGAAGGATTTCATTGTAGCTTGTTAGGTTGACTGCATATAATGCCTAGATGACGACATCCCCTTTTGGTCATGATTGGTCAGCTGTAATTGCAACAGGTGCCTGAAGCCCAAAAATCTTGAGCACAGTCTACATGTCATATTTTGAAGGGATTTCATTGTAACTTCGTAGGATGCCCAAATGAGAATGTCCCCTTTTGGTTGTGATCATTCAGCCATGATGGCTGCCCGAGCCCAAAGCCCGAAAACCTTTAGCACGGTCTTCAGTTCATATTTAGGAAGGGATTTCATTGTAACTTGGTAGGTTGACTTCATATAATGTCTAGATGAGAATGTCCCCTTTGGATGCAATTGGGAAACTGATGGCTACAGGGGCCCAAAGCCCAAAAACCTTTAGCACAGTCTACAGGCCATATTTATGAAGGGATTTCAATGTAACTTGATAGGATGACTCATTTTGGAATAATTTCACTGTAACTTGGTAACTTTCATTGATATACATTAACTGTGAGCACCACATACATTAACTGTGAGGTCATATTAACCCACCCCTTAGCTCTTTAGTACAGTGTACACCTCATATTATTTTTATCAAAAACATAGCATACAGGGAACAGAAATGAACATATTCCCAATTATCACAATTCTTGTCTTATTTCATAATCCTTTCATAAACATTGAACACTATCCTTTTAATCAAACACAACACACAAGTTAAGCTACAGTGTCATTGACACTTTAATTTTTTTTTTGTTGACACAGAATTCATAAATGTGTGCATTTTCAAGAAAATCTTCTTTGAAACTACAAGGCCAAATGGTTTGAAAACTTAGTGTGACTGATGACTGTAACCCCCTCTACCAATGATCCTCATTTTAATCTTCATCGGGGTGCAATTATGGCTGCAATTCTGGCTTATAGTTGCTATAGAAACCCTATAGGAAATTACATTTTCATCATCTTCACTGAAAAGTTCTGAGCCAATGTGGACCAGACTTGGCAGGCATGGTCTATGAGAGGTTCTCTACAACTGTTACTCATTTTATTCCTGTTGGGTGAAAACACGTGGCCGCCAGCAGCATTCTTTGATTCTGATTGGTCAATTTTGAAAAACTCTTCTCCTCTGAAACCACAGGGCCAAATGTTTTGAAATTTTACATGGTTGATGACTGGGACACCCTCTACCAACGATCCTCATTTAATGTTGATCGTTTTGCAAACATGGCCACAATTGTGGTTTATAGTTACTATAGAAAAACCCTATGGGAAATCACATTTTCATCTTCTCTCTGGAACTACTGAGCCGCCATGAACCAAAACTTGGCAAGAATGGTCTATTGGAGGCCCTCTACAAATGATCCTCTTTTTAGCTTAACTTGACATAGTCAAGATAAGCCATTGCCATCATGCGTGCGGAAGTCTGTTAGTCTGTGAGTCTGAGTCTGTTAGTCTGTGAGTCTGTTCACATTTTCCTTTAGCACGGGCTACACCCCGCAGTTCTTGTCTGATCGTCACAAAATTTCATATGCAGGTTTGGGGTCATGTCAAGATGAGAACGTCCCCTTTTGGTGGTGATCGGGCAACCGGTATGGCTGCCCAAGCCCAAAACCCGAAAACCAGTAGCACAGTCTGCAGGTTGTATTTATGAAGGAATTTCATTGTAACTTGGTAGGATGCCTCTGTGGAATGCCCAGATGAGAACGTCCCCTTTTGGGCATGATCTATCAACCGTGATGGCTGCCCAAGCCCAAAACCCAAAAACTTTTAGCACAGTCTGCAGGTCATGTTTAATATGGAGGAATTTCATTGTAACTTGGTAGGATGACTCCTTATGATATCTAGATGAGAATTTCCCCATTTGTGCGTGATCTGCCAACCATGACGACTGCCCAAGCCCGAAAACATTTAGCACAGTCTACAGGTCATATTTATTGAGGAATTTCATTGTAACTTGGTGGGTAGACTTCATACAATGTCTAGATGAGAAAGTCACCTTTTGGTCCTGATTGGGCAACTGTGACAGCTACAGGGGCCCGAAGCCTGAAAACCTTTAGCACAGTCTACAGGTCATATTTATGAAGGGATTTCATTGTAACTTGGTAGGATGACTCCAAATAATGTCTAGATGAGAACGTCCCATTTTGATCGCTATCATTCAGCCTTGATGGCTGCCCGAGCCCAAAAAACTTTAGCATAGGCAAAAGGTCATATTTATGGAAGGATTTCATTGTAACCTGTTAGGTTGACTCCATATAATGCCTAGATGATGGCATCCCCTTTTGGTCGTGATTGGTCAACGGTGATGGCTACAGGCGCCCGAAGCCGGAAAACCTTGAGCACAGTCTACAGGTCATATTTATAAAGGGATTTCAGCGTAACTTCATAGGATCACTCCAGATGATTCCCAGATGAGATTGTCCCCTTTGGTTACGATCATTCAACCATGATGGCTGCCCGAGCCCAAAACCCATAAACTTTTAGCACAGTCTACAGGTCATATTTATGAAGGGATTTCATTGTAACTTGATAGGTTGACTTCATATAATGTCTAGATGAGAAAGTCCCCTTTTGGTTGTGATTGGGCAACTGTGACGGCTACAGGGGCCTGATTCCCGAAAACTTTTAGAACAGTCTACAGGTCATAATTATGAAGGGATTTCATTGTAGCTTGGTAGGATGACTCCAAATAATGTCTAGATGAGAACGTCCCCTTTTGGTCGTGATCATTCATCCTTTATGGCTGCCTGAGCACAAAAACCTTTGGCATAGTCTATAGGTCAAATTTATGGAAGGATTCCATTGTAACTTGTTAGGTTGACTCCATATAATGCCTAGATGATGACATCACCTTTTGGTCGTGATTGGTCAACTGTAATGGCTAGAGGCACCCAAACCCCGAAAATCTTGAGCACAGTCTACAGGTCATATTTATGAAGGGATTTCATTGTAACTTCGTAGGATCACTCCAGATGATGCCCAGATGAGAATGTCCCCTTTTGGTTGCTATCATTCAACCATGATGGCTGCCTGAGCCCGAAGCCCGAAAACCTTTAGCACAGTCTTCAAGCCATATTTATTAAAGGATTTCATTGCAACTTGGTAGGTTGACTTCATATAATGTCTAGATGAGAACAGCCCCTTTTGGACATGATTGGGCAAGTGTGATGGCTACAGGGGCCCGAAGTCCGAAAACCTTTAGCACAGTCTACAGGTCATATTTATAAAGGGATTTCATTGTACCTTGGTAGGATGACTCAATTAATGTCTAGATGAGAACGTCCCCTTTTGGTCGCGATCATTCAACCTTGATGGCTGGCAGAGCCCAAAAACCTTTAGCATGGTCTATAAATCATATTTATGGAAGGATTTCATTGTAACTTGTTAGGTTGATTCCATATAATGCCTAAATGATGACATCCCCTTTTTGGCATGATTGGTCAACTGTGACCACTACAGGGGCCCGAAGCCCGAAAACCTTGAGCACAGTCTGCAGGTCATATTTATGAAGGGATTTCATTGTAACTTTGTAGTAACACTCCAGATGAGAACATCCCCTTTTGGTTGTGCTCATTCAACCATGATGGCTGCCTGAGCCCAAAGCCTGAAAACCTATAGCACAGTCTACAGGTCATATTTATGAAGGGATTTCATTGTAACTTGGTAGGTTGACTTCATATAGTGTCTAGATGAAAACGTCTCCTTTTGGATGCACTTGGGCAACTGTGATGGCTACAGGGGCCTGAAGCCCGAAAACCTTAAGCATGGTCTAGAGGTCATATTTATGAAGGGATTTCAATGTAACTTGGTAGGATGACTCCAAATAATGTCGAGATAAGAACGTCCCCTTTTGGTCGTGATCATATAGCCTTGATGGCTGCCCGTGCCTAAAACTCAAAAACCTTTAGCGTAGTCTATAGGTCATATTTATAGAAGGATTTCATTGTAACTTGTTAGGTTGACTCAACCTTGTTAGGTTGACTCCATATAATGCTTAGATGATGACATCCCCTTTTGGTTGTGTTTGGTCAACAGTGATTGCTTCAGGGGCCCAAAGCCCGAAAACCTTGAGCACAGTCTACAGATCATATATGTGAAGGGGTTTCATTGTAACTTCATAGGATCACTCCAGATTATGCCCAGATGACAATGCCCACTTTTGGTCGTGATCATTCAACCATGATGGCTTCCCGAGCCAAAAACTTTAGTAAAGATTACAGGTCGTATTTGTGAAGGGATTTCATTGTAACATAGTAGAATGACTCAGTATAATGTCGAGATGAGGATGTTCCCTTTTAGTTGCAATTGGTCCATCATCATGGCTACACAGGCCTGAAGCCCCAAAACTTTCAGCACAGTCTACAGGCCATATTTATGAAGGGATTTCAATGTAACTTGATAGGATGACTCATTTTGAAATAATTTCACAATAACTTGGTAACTTTCATTACACATACATTAACTGTGAGGTCATATTAACCCACCCCTCAGCTCTTTAGTACCGTGTACACCTCATATTATTTTTATTAAAAACATAGCATACAGGGAACAGAAATTAACATATTCCCAATTATCATAATTCTTGTCTTATTTCATAATCCTTTCATAAACATTGGACATTATCCTTTTCATAAAACACAACACACAGACAAGTTAAGCTACAGTGTCATTGACACTTTCATTTTCCCCTCCAGACAAGGGAGGGATATAGCACAGAGCTCGCTCTGTCCATATATCTGTCAGTCCATCCATTCATTTGTCAGTCCATCTGTCTGTCCAAACTTTCTTTATGCCATAACTTAAACAAAAGTTAACGGATTTCTATTCTTTTCAGTACATGTCTCTAGGCCAAGTTTGATGACCACAATCATCCAACGAAAATTGTTGAAGTTATTGCCCTGCCCTGCCCTGCCCTGCCCTGCCCCCACCAATTAGGCATTTTTTTTTCTTCCTTTCCTCCAATATGCATTTTGAACTATCTACAGTCACCCAGGGGGGGGGGGGGTGGGAGGGGGGGGTCCATTTAGGCACTTTTTTTTTTCTTTAGTCAAAAATGCATTTTTACAGTTTTGCTTAAAAGTTTGTGGTTAAAAATCCAGACAGGTTGTACCTTTTATTCTTCATACACTGTGTTACAATGTCATTGTTTTTCATTTGGGGCAAGGTCTACTGATTCTGTATACAGTGGTTTCAATTAATATTTGCGTTAATTTAACCCTTTTCAAAATGGTTTTCGAATTTAGTTTCTTTAAATTTGAATGAAATTGGGCTTCTAACACATACTTTGTCACTTTTTGTTCTTGCATGATCAATAGAACTTTTAATAATTGCATTTACAGACATGATTTCTTTTACTTGTATGCAGCTTTTTTTCTCATTACCTGAGCTTCACAGTTTGAAATATAAAGAAATGCCTTCTGCAGCATACTTCTGTTGTTTTACAAAAGTAATACAGATTGGAAGGAAATGGGAGTGAGGGACTTTGATGCTGTCTCCAAAACTTAGGGGGAGATGGGTAGAATAAATCCACCCCTCCCTTCTCCCCATGTTATCCAGAAGATAAATCCAGTTCTAATCATACGATTCTCTTCAAATTTGATATTACTTTTTTTTATACGCCCATTTGTAAAAACAATCATATTATGTAAATGGTCAGTCCATCCGTCCATCCGTCTGTTTTGCTTTCAACCAAAGTTGATATGTGTATTTTCCATCTAGTAATACAGGCCAAGTTTGAAAATGGCTCAGTCTATTTTGTGTCTAAGCATTTTTACCATTGCTGGGACAGTCAGGATGCATGCATGACATCACTCTAGTTTTACTTGAACCTTCCAATGTTTTGACATCAGTGGGCGAAGGGTTAATGTGTACAAGCTACCAGGAGTCATGTGTACATTCCATTTCTAACTCAGTTTATCATTTTGTTCTCTTTGTAATGTAACACAACATAAAACTGGGAAATTTTACCCCACTCTTTTATATGATGACTGCAAATAGATCCTCAATACCACAATAGTTTGCCCATCACTTCTGGCTCATTGGAAAATGAGAATCATAACGTTTCCAAATTAATTTCATGTCTATCTCAAATGAGGTTTGTCGTGCATAGAATTTTGAAGCAACAATTTTACAAACATCATAACTCTTTCCAAATTCATATCATGTAGGGTTGCACGGTATATGGATAAACCGATACATACCGATATTCAAACCAGTATCGATTGAATACCTGTCTAATTACAAAAATATTGGTTTATTGTCATTATTTATTTACCCAGATTTCAATTTTCAAGATGTCTTGAGTTTTTATACCCCCCGCCGTGGATTGGGGGGTGGGGGCCATACTGGAATCACCTTGTCTGTCTGTACGTCTGTCCATCCATTTGTCTACCCGTAGACATAATTTTGTCCAGAGATTTCCTCAGACGTTTATGGACCATCCTGCTTGAAACGAGAACCTGTGTATCTGTGATTATAGTTCCAGTCTGATTATTTTGACCAAAATTATGTCCCATTTCGACTTAAAAAAGCAAGCCTAGAATTTTATCTGGAGATCTTCTCAGATTTTATGGGTTGATTCTTTTGAAACTCGGTATGGTTGTTTACTGCCATGGGAACTGTGCATCAATGATTATAGTTTCAATTCAACATTTTTTGCCAAGACTTATGTCCCTTTTCATCTTAGAATGTCCCAATTTTGTCCCGAGATTTTCTCAGATGTTTATGGGTCGATTCCTTTGAAACTTGGTGTAGATGTTCACTACCATGGGATCCTGTGCACCTGCAATTATAGTTTTGATTGGACTTTTTTTTGCCAGAGTTATGCCCCTTTTCATCTTAAAATGCCTGAATGCCTTTAATTTTGTTCGGAGATTTTCTCAGATGTTCATGGGTTGATTTCATTTAAACTTAGTGTGGATGATCACTACCATGGGAACTTGTGCACCTACGATTATAGTTTTGATTGGACCTTTTTCCCCAGAGTTATGCCCCTTAAAATTCTTAGAATATGGCGCCAAGGTGTATCGGCAGGCCCATCTGGGACAGTCGCACCTCTGGTTTAAACTGCAGTCCCGAATGAATGATATTATCCATTCACCTAATGAATCATCCACATCCACCTGGGTAATATATAAATTGAGCAGTTGAAAAAATACTATTTAAAAAAAAATTCAACAAAACCATATCATGTGACCCTTCTTCCAATGAGGGGTCACATGATATAGTTTTGTTGACATTTTTTGAAAAATTGGATACCGGTAAACTAATATTTATTCAGTTTCAAATACCATGCAGCCCTAATATCATGCCTATCTGAAACAAGGCTTGATGAGCACAGAATTTTGAGGTGACAATTTTATAAACAGCATAACGTTTCCAAATTCATATCATACCTATCTCAAAAGGGCTTGACAAGTGCTTTATGTCTGAGGCAGCAATTTTACAAACCTGAAATAACAACATGAATGCCTTTGTATTAAATATTGAGTCACTTTCAAAATTCTTACACAACAATTTTCATGAAGCTAATGAAGCCTGAAGTCCTTGAAAGTGATTTGCAATAAAGTTTATGTAGACCACCTGACATTGTAAAATATTACTCCAATTTATGGAGTTTTATGTGTTATATGGGTAAAATGATTTCTGTTTTGTTTATATTTTGGGTGTTGTATTCAATTTTTAAATACCCATATTTCATATAATAAACAAACTATTACAACAGTCAATCAATGTGGGTTTGTACTATTCCATCTCATTGACAAGATTAGATTGGCCAGTTCAAACACAATGCCAATGCCATCTTTTTTGATCTCATCAACTCAACAGAATACAACAACCTGTATCAACTAACTGCTGTGGTAATCTTCATTATCCAATTCTCCATATGTAAAAGAAAAGTATATTTTTCCATGATAAGAGAGTTTGGATAACTTGCTGACATTTGCTGACCTCTACCTTTAGCTTCTTCCCCACCCCCAACCTCTGAAAAAATGTTTACCCACCGCAGCCACCTTCCCCACCCACACTTTTCACATTTTGAATAAACTGTTACAAAAGAAATCTGTGTGAACAAAACATCATTTTCATCCTCGTAATGTGAAGTGCATAATTATGTAGAATATTATATACACAGAATGACACACATGTGTGAATGGGTTAATTGATATGCCACAAGTTCCAGCACAGAAGGCAAAAACAAGAGGCCACAGGTCTAGAGTTTTATCCTTTTGCGATGGCACAAGCGCCATATCAATTAACCCATTCACAGGCGCGTGTCAATCTCTATTTATTACATGCCTTGATGTCTATATAAACAATTATTAGAAGGACACTCAGCAATTCATTTGACAACTATCAACAAGTTATTTCACAATTGGGACAGTTTCAGGTGATCAATCATCTGCTGATGTTTACAAACACATTTGTGGTTTTGGGGGAATTTCCATCAGCAGATGTATGAACAGGCCAAACATGTAGTGTATGTATGTTTGTACTATCTTAGTACATGCTTCAAATCAACGGAGTCTGTGCTCCACAGACGTGCATGCAAGGCAAGTGTCTCAACGGGTCCCTATTTTACACCTAGGTATGGTGTGGATTGCGTAGTACTGGTGAGCATTCCCATTGTCCACAGCTGGCATGAGATTCAGTGTTTCAGAGTCACACCAAACTTTGCTGATCGCACACCAGCCACTACTATGGGAAGCACCTGAATCAATTGCTCAGTGGTCACCCATCCAAGGATTAACCAGACTTGATGATGCTTAGCTTCGGTGATCTAACGAGAACTGGTCTCACCTCGCCAGTGCTCCCCATGCCCCTTTTCCAGATAGACTGAGTGACAAGAGTCCATAGTTGTCTTTTGACTAGTTCACTACACTAAGATTATTTGATCAATTAAAACAGAAACATTAAAACCGTTCAACCATTTTTTGCTGGGTCTTGTGGTTTGGTTTTCCAGTTTACCACAGAAACTGGAGCCGAACTGGAAAAGCAAAAAACTGCCCAGCCCTAATTAGAAGCATCTATCTTGAGTGGTATTAAAATGTGAAACAAAACTTGATGTCCAGGAACATGCGCACCTACATTCTGTGAACCTGCAGCTTTCATTCTTACTGGTTTTGGTCACAAGTGAACTTGGTCAGAGGCAGGGCTGTAGCTTTTCTAATAGGCTTTATACCTGTCCTTGAGAGTCTCTTCATGGGTGTGCTTGATGAATGTAAGTTTCTTTGTTTCTTCAGCAAGAATGCATATTGGCAGGTGCACAAAATGCTGAAACAGTTCTTGAATGTAAAATTACCTGGTGTTAGTGTTTCGGATTACTTGAATGTTGTTTGTTAACTATTGTAGAAGTGATAAATAAGTTTTATGTGATGTGATGTACAGGAATGAACAATAAGGTAATGCCTACAGCTTCTAAATGGCAAGGCACAAACAAAGTTAATTTTCAAACTTTAAAAAACAAGGTTTTTGATATTTTCACTGTTGTTAAAAATGCCTTGTTAGACAAGAGACTCTCAAACTGTAACTGTCTTCATGAAAGATTTATTACATTTTCTTGTAGACTTTAGAAGGTGCAATGGGCACAGCAACCACATTATCCACCCCTCAAGACCAAGTAGAGGCTTTGATACAGCAGGTGGCAGAAGAGAGTGGCTTAGAAATGATCGACCAGTTACAGGATTTGAAAACACCAGCAGCTTCAGTAAAATCAGAAGAAAATGCAAAGGAAGATGATTTGTCTAGACGGTATGGAACTAGCCTTCTTTAACACTTTGTACACTGATATCAAATCAAAATGCTGAAGTTTTAAGCAGGAAATTTCCAACAATACAACTAATAATTTAACCAACTCACTGAGCTCCGTCAAACAAAACTGAATTGGTTAAGGTCTAGTTGCATTATAAGAAACATTTGTAGATTGAAATTTTGATATTTTGATCTTAGTGAAAAGAGGGTTGATGATGGTGATGGGAGGGGGGAGGAGGGGATCATTCTGCTGTCAGTATTCAGTGGTATCACAATACATTTTATTTATTGATCTCTAACACTATTGTTATTCAAAACATTGAGATGTTAGGCCACACAAAGTAGATCTTCTGTTTCTCAGGCCATTTGTGAAATTGCATGTGGGCGAGCGTTTTTTTATTTTATATTTTATTTCAGTAATTACTTCTTTGCCATCAAAAGTTCATGTCCTTGGTTCAAGTTTTAGGCCTCATAATCTACAGAATAGCATGGGTTGTGGTGTATTTCATCCCTTGAGTGTAAGAAGGCTTTGCAATGCTAAAGCATTGCAAAGCCTTCTTGCACTCAAGGGACAAATTCATCAAGTTTTTTTAATTTGGGTAAAATATCAGACATAAACCATTTAATTTTAATTTTTTTTAAGTTTAAATTGGTTATAAAAAGAGAGCATGCGGCAGCCAAAAGGACCATGCGGAAGGGCCTGTGAAACAGATTTTTAATTTTTTTAGGCCTTATCCCATTATATCTCTTTCTTAGAATTTACTAAGAATAGAGAAGAAAGGGTGTTGATGATGGTTTTAGAGAAGTTATAACCAGACCTTTTGATGGGAAAATATTCCATTGTGACAACTGACTTTTTGATCAGTTGAGTATTTTTGATTGAAAATTAGTATTGGTGATACGAGCCTTATGGCTGCTTTGAAAATCATTTTTTTATTAACTAACTGTTTGGTTGCATTATCACCAGGACCAAATGCAACTCAAATTAATTGATTAAATTAAACTTCTGAATCAAAAATGAAAAAAAGTTTAAGCTCAAGGTAGTACACTGTTTGGCATATGTTATGTTGATGCTTCATATCTCCAGCCATTTTAATCCTTCTAGTATTCTTATTGAAAGGTTTAACAGTTTCTCGCTGCTGCTTGGTTCTCTGCATACTCTGACTTTCTCCATCTATAAATCAATTTGACACAATATAAGTGGCCTCGAAAGTGTTGCTAAACCAGGGCTTAAAATTTATGTGATAATCAGAATCGATTCTCACAAATAAAATAATGAGAATCACCTTTGATTCTCACAAATTGTACATTTGATTCACATCATAGATTCTGAAATTGTCCTTCAAGGCATGGACACTTCTTATCGTTTGCTCTTCATCAAAAAGTAATGCTGTGCCATAGCAGTGGTGTCTAGTGAGGTCTTGGGTGCCTAAACAGGCAGCAAAGACTTCACGAGAAAGCACTGCCAGGGTTCTATAACTACCACCAGCAAGACCACGAAAATGCTGTATGTGGGAACAGTGTTATACATGGACAATATAAGACAAGAAACTCACCAAAAGTGGAATTAGGCCCTAAGGGTTTAAATTCTAGCAAATATATAAATATGAGATTTGATTTTAACTATGGAAAATGTACTAGTTACACTCACAAGGGTATAAGAGTATTCTAACTTATTTACAAAACTTAAAATTATTGACACTTTTATTCAAAATGTGTGGGCTGATTTGAATGAGAGTTGGAACTCAGCATGGACTTGATCAAGCCCCTGGAGTTATTTTTAGAGGCATTACGGTGCCCCAGGGTTTAACACAGGGTAATGGAAACACATTTTAAAATTCTTTTCCCAAACGCTTTCATTTTTGATGTGATTGTAATGGTGCTTTTCAAATGTGTTCATATCAACTCCTTAGGGTAGAGCTGTAGGTTAACCGAAACCGAACCGAGGTTTTTAGTTTTTTAAAAAAACCAAAACCGAAACTGTCGACATCCCATAATGTAAGGTTTTTCGTTTTTTATTAAATACTCTCTTGCCAGCTCTTGCTGCAGAAATTCACAGAATGTAGCCATCCCAGAGTAGTGAGAGTACCCAGACACTGCCAATGGCAGTGTCTGGGTACTCTCACTACTCTGGGAAGGCTACAGTCTGTGAATTTCCGACATTTCAGTTTAGTTGTGTTTGCAGCTTTCCTCAAGTTGCATGTAGGTGTCAGACCTCGAAAAATGGCCAAGCACAATAAAAGTTCTGTATATTTAGGTAATTATTATATTGGCCTTCCTGATTCTTCATGTATTATAGCTTATTTCGGGCATTCATTGAGTTTCACTCAATTTCATTACCATTCAGTTATGACTCTGGACATAAGAATGAGTTTTATTGAATTTTACTTGGCCTCATGAACAAACCGAAAACCGAACCGAACCGAGGTTTTTCTCCACCTGAAAAACCAAAACCAAAACCGAACAAGAAATTTAAAAACCTACAGCTCTACCTTAGGGGCATATCTGGGGGTGTTATGGAACCCAAAGATTTTCATACTGTGGTTAATGGAAGAGAACTTTAAAAATCTTCTACCAAACTACTGTTCCAAATTCCTTCATATCTGATATATAATGTCATTGTAAGAATGTTTTCCTATTTTGTACAAACCAACCCTTTGGGCACATATCTAGGTCTTTTTCAGAACTTCAGAATTTAACAATGTGTCTTAGGGGATAAAACCATAAAAAAAGTCTTTGCGTTCCTTATTTAGGGGTGCCATGACAGACCCTCTCCTCCATCTCCTAACATTGTCAATTCCCCCTCAATTTACTGTCAAGGGTGGTCACTATCATGGATTGTACCTATTTTTCAAAGCAAATTTCTTTTGCATGTCCTGTGCATGTATTGGTCATCAGTTAAATATGAAATTTCATTTGCCAGTTTGGGTTGAAATCTGCACATGAGCTTTCAGATTTCAACATTGCGTCTGAAAGAAGGAGTTCCTTTGGTTTAAGAACACTGGCAGTTAAGTCAATTTAGTTATAGTTGGTAGGAAGGTTTTGTTTACAAACAATTCAGTCTGTTGTCATTTCAAATGTATTTACATTCCACGATATACTTTTCTTTTCCTATCTTTTCAGTTGTTTCACTGGGTTTGTACGGGTCCTGGAAATCCTGGAAAAGTCAAGGAATATGAAAAAAGTTTTTTCCAGACCTGGAAATCCTGGAAAAAGGGGAGGGGGGGTATTTTAGGTTGGGTCTGGAAAAGTTTTGGAAAAAACAAGTTGCTGTGTTTTACTGAGTACATGAATGCGTAATTCTGCCCCCAAACTTTCACATGCATCGGATACATTATCAGTAAAAAGAATCAACTTAATTTTCAAGTGCAAAATTACTTAAGACAATTGGAATTTCATAGGCAAAATGAATAAAGGAAATTATGGAGTTAACAACTTCATGCAGACACTATGGTACATCGCACAACTGCTTTTCGTTAAGTGGGCCAAATGCATTGACAGTTGACTTGTAGATTTATGTGGACACAGGGATTCTCCTACATTACAATAGTTAAATATAGAATTCACAATCCAACAATCCCAGTAAGTAAACACAATTTCTTATTATTGTATAGCTTGCTCAAGTGTAATAAAAAAGTAAATTTATTTTATTGAGAGCATTTGTTAAGACACACGCTCTTTTTTGTGTTGGTTTTGAAAATCGTGTGCCACCTTTTCCAGTGAGAGAGGTCATGGAAATTGTGGTTTTCAGTCTGGAAAAGTCCTGTTTTTTTTTTTCCAGATTATGTGTACGAACCCTGGTTTCAAAATGTTTATCAGTTGACTGCCTTGGCTACAGGGGCTTCCTTTTGTTTTGAATGTTATACCACGATTGCACAATGTTACAATGTTAGATGATACAATACAGACTTTGGGAAACCTACACTACTGAAATTTGGGAAACATACACTACATGCAAAATCTGGTTTACACATAAGAACATCATGTATGCACACATCTGATTGGATGTTACAGTTCAGCTGTCGTGGACTGATCACTTTCCACAGGTGGGCAATATTTCCACAGATGCAATAATATTAGATTCCAAGCACTAATTATAGGAATAATCATCAAAAATTTAATTAATCAAGCACCAGGTACAACCTGGTGCTTCATCAGTTAAAAGTTTGCTGATGATTTTTATTACCTGGTACCTAGTAAATGCATGCATGGACATCACTACCCACACATGGATTACAACCAGTCTACGACAACTGTTCTGTAGATGTCTGAGTGATATTATGATGTGAATGAAATGCTTCAACACAAAAATGGCATCTAGCAAGAATGTAAACAAGATAGGTGATATTTTTCTTCACAAATATCAGCCTCATTCACTTAAATTGAATCATGGTATAAATACAGAACTTAACTTTATAAGTAGAGAATGGGGGACAGGAACCAATGACCCTTGTTGGAGTTTTTCCTGTCGTACAGAATTCCGCTCCCCAAAATTCCACCCTTGTGTTCTGTCTTTGTATTTCCATTTATGGAGAATTTTAGTACTATGATTACAAAATAGATATAGAATTTCGATTGAATTGCAGCTGGTTCATGATCCAGTCAAACTTCTGTCTGTTTTTCTTCACACAATGTTGAAGATTCTCACCTGATAAAAAAAGAAATGCGAGAACATAGAATTTCAGATGCAATTTTTTGTTTGTTTTTTTCTTGATTCTGTCTTGATTTTGCAACCCACTAGTGCTGGTGTGTCACGATATGATCACGAGAGAGATCACTTTTATGATCACAGTACTGTAGTTCACCTTCGTGTATGAATATGGAACATTGCATAGTGGGTTTGGGTATTTTATTCAGTAGCAATAATATGGAATTTATTAATTCTAACCTGCTAACTAGTTTTCTTGAATTTCTAAAAGCTTCATAGCATAGTTGTTGTAAAGCTGCCATGACTTTATTAGATAGAAAATATTCATTGACGTCAAGGAATGATTGGTAAAAGCATTGATACGATTTACATGGACATATTTGGTTGACAGATTCAAGACTAGAAGCCAATATTCAGGGTTTATTGTAAAAGCATAGTTATCATATTCTTAGCAAGTGCTACATACAGTAGAACCTGTCTTGAGAGACCGCCCTTTGGGCCACACAAAAGTGGTCTCCCAAGACAGGTGGTCTCTCATAACAGGTTTCAGGTTTTCTCAAAACAGTGAATAACCAACCACAAAATTCAGAAATGAAGAAGAAAGGATTTTTGTAATTACTTTGTAGTTGTTCTTTTTTATGAAGTTTTTGTAACAAATTGAAATGGACTGTTATAAAAATTATAAAAATAAATTAGTGTTGAAAACTTTCTTTGAAGATTTTTAACACTAATTTATTTTTATAATTTTTATAACAGTCCATTTCAATTTGTTACAAAAAGATTTTCAACACAAATTTATTTTTATTCCTATCTGTCACATTTCAGGTATGTATGAAATTGTTTATTCAGCAATAATCCTAATCTTTTCACAGGGGTCTTATAAAAACATCTCAATCTGTAATGAGTTAGCAATTGAAACCCAATTAAGAGCTTTTAATACTTTTAATTATGTTAGTATAACCACAATGGATTTTCCAATTCCAGAACAGGTAAAAAGTTTTTGTCATGGTTTCAGTCTTCAAAGGGGCGGTCTCTCAAGACAGGTCCATTATGGCATAAAAATACAAGTTGGTAACAGGTCACAGTGGTCTCTTCGAGCTCTTAAAACCGAAACTGACCCCGGTAAGAAAGCTGACCTCAAAAAAACAATCAACCGCCTTCATGGCGAGGTCAAAAAAGCCCTCCAAGCTGAAAAACAAGCCAACTGGGAAAAGGCAACAGCCTATCTAAACGGAGTCCAGGATGCCAAAAAAATTCTGGGACTCTTTCAAAACCCTTACTGGGCAAAAAGCAAAAGCTGCAAAGCCACAGGAAAACCTCTTAAGAAGGAAGACGGTTCCTTCACGCGCACCGACAAAGACAAGGCCGACCTCCTAAGAAAAACGCATCGCCCACATCTAGGTGCGGGCAATGATGACACCGCCATAAACGCCATTGATGACTTCATCAGTGCACACCCTGATATCTACCGTGACCCCAAATTCGATAACGAGCCAGAAGACGGGGATGACAATGACCTCGTCATCCCCATCACTAATGACGAAATCATCGTCATAAAAAAATGCAAAAATTCCTCCTCACCCGGCGAAGACGAAGTAAGCTACAAAATTCTAAAACAAAGCCCATACTCCCTAATCGAAAAACTAAACAAACTGTTCAACGCATGCCTCACCCATGGCTACTTTCCCAAATGTTGGAAAAAAGCCATTGGTGTCATGATACCAAAACCGGACAAGGACCCCTCCGATCCAGCCAGCTACCGCCCAATCAGCTGCATTGGTAAGACATTCGAACGAATCCTTACCAGTCGGCTCAGGGGGCACCTTGAAGACAACGATTTTTTTAATAAATGGCAAAGAGCCTATAGAAACCGCAAAGAAGGCATCGAACATGTCTACCGACTAGTCACCCAAATGAAGGCCGCTATCAACAATCAGCAAATAGGCACGGCAGTCCTGCTAGATGTCGAAAAAGCATTTGACTCCGTCTGGCACAATGGAATGCGCTACTAATTATCAAAAATGAAACTCCCCAAGAAACTGCTCAGATTACTATCCTCTTTCTTAAATGATCGCGAAATTAAAGTCAGAGTGAACAATGAAATGTCTGACAGTGTCCCCCTTGAAGCAGGCACCCCCAAGGATCCGTCCTAAGCCCCCTCCTTTACATCTTCTATGTAAATGACCTTAACTTCTCCGAGGATCGTGTTCAAGTCTCCCAATTCGCGGATGATAAGGGCCTTTGGGACTCTAACAGTACGGCCAATCTGCTCCAAAAACCCCTGCAACGCACTCTCGATGACCTAGAACAATGGTGTGCCAAATGGAGAATTAAGCTAAACGCCAATAAAACCCAACGAATCACCTTTACTCGCAAGAAAAATAAACGTGATTTTGACCTAAAACTTATGGATAACACCCTCCCGGAATGCAAAGAAGCGAAATTCCTGGGCATCACCATTGATCAAAAACTGTCCTTCAACAAACATACCGACGACATGGCGAAAAAAGCTACCAAACGAATTAACTTACTGAAAATGCTTAAGGGAACTTCATGGGGGGCCAACCAGTCCACCCTACTCAAACTATACAAATCCTTTGTGTGCCCAGTACTCGAATACGGTGCAATCATACTAACTGACCTCAACCAAACTAATATGGGTAAACTCCAGAGGGTCCAAAATCACGCGTTTAGAGTTGCCCTCCACGCCCCATGGGACACACCCATCAAAACACTCCATGACAGGGCCGATATCCCCACCATTAAAGACCGCCTAGCCACCCTGGCCGCGAAAAATCATGACCGGTTAGCCGACAGCGAACTAATCTCCGAACTTGGAACCATTTGCGAAAGCCGCCAAAAGCCCCAAAATTGCAATCAAAACTAAGACCGCTCGAAAACAGAAACAGTCAGCGTGCATAAACAACACAGGGAACAAAGGGGAAGGGTAGGTAGGCCAAGCCACTGTCAGTGAATCTACTGCAACCCCACAGTACGACATGTCCTGCTCCAGGCATGCTACAATATACGGACCCAAACTACCCTGCCCCCACAATCTCAGCAAATCTACATAGGGAAAGGGTAGGTAGGCCAAGCCACTGTCAAGCAAACCTACTGCAACCCCACAGTACGACATGTCCTGCTCCAGGCATGCTACAATGTGCGGAACCAAACTACCCTGCCCAAACTCGTGACCCTAAATAAACTCAATTTAATCTGAATATGGTCGAAACCAGCGAAGGGCATAACAGAAACACCCTCGGGTGTGGTTTAGTGTCTAAACCTGTTACCCTCCTGCTACAAACTCACTATCACCCTATGAAGGTGATCTAAAAGGCTGCTCAGCAGCTTAACGGTGATCATAATTAAAACATAAATGTGCTACTTTTAACTCTTATTCTAACGAAAACTAATTCTGCCTTCTTCTTTTAAGCAGGTACACAGAAGATGCTTTTTGACCAGCACCCCAATAACCGCTACAGACAGTCTAACCGTTATGGAAACAGTCACCCCCATGGTTCCTGAACATCCTCCGCTCCCTCCCTAAAAGTGGTCAACCACTTTAAGGGAGGCGAGCGTTGGTCCTGCGTCCCGCCTCTGCCCCTTTTTGTAAGCGCAATGTGCATCTTTTTGTCCCAACCCAATAGGATTACAATGCAGGCCTGCCCCCGAACCAGGGAAGTTCAGGTCTTCTTCTTGGTGGTCCCCGAAAGGGGTCGTTGTTGTTTCCTTCAAAGACATCCTATCAAACAGAGACAGCCTGAAGCAGATTATACTTGCCAGTGATGGCCTTCACTTAAAATCATCTCCAAAGTGGCAGACTATACTTGCCCGAAAATCAAGATCGACTGCACCCTCGGGGAGAGGTAGTACCTTTGTGAGAGGACCCAACCTCTCACACTGGTCCTCACCCGAGGGTTCAACCGACATCAGTCAAAGAGACCATCACGCCGCAACCGGTGACACCTGCCGAGTACCTGAACCTGTTCCTCCTTCAACACGAGTAGACATGTGGAAATTAGTCATTTACAGTCAATGAGGGTCGAAAGGGGCTTGTTCCCCTTACCGTCCCTGCACGCCTTCGGAGCGTTAAACCATTCCATTCGATCAGTGGTCTCTCAAGACAGGTGGTCTCTCAAGACAGGTGGTCTCCCACAGCAGGTCCATTATAGAGTAAAACTAATCGGTGCCTGGTAGATGTGGTCTCTCAAGACAGGTGGTCTCTCAAGACAGTGGTCTCTCAAGACAGGTTTTACTGTATTTGTCCAGAATAAAAAATATTCTATGATCACGTTAACTGCTGGAAACCCAGGTGTATTTTCTTCACATATGCCATGTGTCATTTTTACCTTTATCAGGTAGATTACTATATTTTACATGTGTAAGTATGCCAATAAACATTGCTTCAGCCTATAAGTAGAAAAAAGATGAAAAATAGTCTACAAGATAACTTGTAGTTGGCACCTGGGAAGAAAAATTTATCCAGATGCCAACTACAAGTTATCTCGTAGAAATATTTCAACACCT
The DNA here is from genome assembly GCA_031216915.1 of Pictodentalium vernedei. Lineage (NCBI taxonomy): Eukaryota > Metazoa > Mollusca > Scaphopoda > Dentaliida > Dentaliidae > Pictodentalium > Pictodentalium vernedei. The sequence goes on from CM062295.1 coordinate 138,773,105, forward strand.
CTTCTGTGTGTTTCATTCATACTGCTGGACTTTTCTGATGTAGTTGTACTGAATGCTTATTTACATTTCAACCAGTATGGTGATAATAAGCATTTGTGCATGCTGAAGTTCACTGTTTTCTTGGTGAGGTGTTTGACAAACTCAATGATGCCCCAAACTCCACCCTACCACTAATGCCAACTGTAGAAACATTTCACTACATAACAAGTCTACCTCTACTTACAGAAAAGCAAGACCCCACAAAGCCTTGTCAGGTGTGCACCCAGGCAAAGCACAGGTGTGAATCACACTGCATCTGCAATGTCTGCCCAGACAAACCAGCGCTTTGTTTGGATGTCTGCTTCAAACTTTACCAGACTACAGCCTTGGTAACTCCTGCATATTGGCCCCACTTAGGCTACACCTGTTCCCAACTTATAACCACAACCAAATAATCCAAGTATAGTTAAAAAACATTGTCCTTTTTTGTATTTTGTTGGAAGAATCCCCCCACACTCCCGACGACTACCTTCACCCAAGTTTGTACACTTTATACAAATCCATTCATTCATTAAGTACTCATAATTATTGTTCACTTGTTCATGTTTTGTAGTTACAAATAAAACAAAGATTTTGATTCACTTTCATCACTGGTGACCAAATGTGGTCTTCCAAATTGCAGATTCACCAGACCGCTGGTCGGGCCTAGGGAAGCAACTCTACATATTTTCCACCATATTAAAATCAGTCTGTGCACCAGCGATACATTCCCTCATTTATTTCAACCGCCAGGCAGATTATGCTCAAATAAATTTACCCTATAGTAACTACAAGTATTCTCATTGCCGCAGAATCTGGTACACTGGGAACTACGAGATAACTCGTTGTGGCAGTGAACATGTTAACATGGACCTGTTTTTAGTCGAGTTGTGACAAAGTCAAACTCGACTTATAGTTTGTTGAATGGCAGGCTGGCGGATGTTTGGGTGGGCAGGCAGGGGGGGGGGGGGGGGGGGGGGGGTGATTTTGGGCATAAACAATTGGTTTCCAGATGATAACTTGTTAATGGTTCGATCCACATTCATGAACCTTCGTAGGTAGGTTAGCATCGGTGGGAGGAAGAAGCCTATTTATTTTTGACTTGCGTGGTTATCGGTCAAGGTCACAGTGACCTTGAACATAGTAAATTGTAAACAATTGGTTTCCAGATGATAACTTGACTATGGTTTAACCCACATTCATGAAACTTCATATATAGGTTGGCCTTCATGAGATGAAGAACCCTATTTATTTTGGACTCACTAGGTCAAAGGTCAAGGTCACAGTGACCCTGAACATAGTAAATCAAAACAATTGGTTTCTAGATGATAACATGATAATGGTTTGACCCACATTCATGAAACTTCATAGGTAGGTTGGCATTAGTGAGAGGAAGAAACCTATATATTTTCGACTCGATAGGTGAAAGGTCAAGGTCACAGTGACCTTCAACATAGTAAATCGTAAACAATTGGTTTCCAGATGATAACTTGATAATGGTTTGACCCACGTTAATGAAACTTCATAGGTAGGTTGGCCTAGGTGAGTGGAAGACCCCTATTTATTTTGGACTCACTAGGTCAAAGGTCAAGATCACAGTGACCTTGAACATAACTCGTAAACAATTGGTTTCCAGATGATAATTTGACAATGGTTCCACCCACGTTCTTGAAACTTCATAGGCAGGTTGGCATTGATGCAAGAAAGTGCCCTATTTATCTTGGAATCACTAGGTCAAAAGTCAAGGTCACAGTGACCCTTCACATAGTAAATTGTAAACAATTTGTTTCTGAACGATAACTTGATAATGATTAAACCCATTTTTGTGCTGTCACAACTCGACATCGGATCGGTGATCCTATCGGCATTTTTTGACAATGTATTGGGGAGTGCATGTGAACAGTTTCTGGGAATTTGTAACAAAACAAGCATAGATTAATCCTTTACTTAATGAATCAGACACATCTGCCCGCATAATTTACAAATTAAGCTGTTGAAAAAAAAACATATTTTTCAAAAATGTTCAACAAAACCATATCATGTGACCCCTCATTGGAACGAGCTCATCAAGCGCCTTCCAATGAGGGGTCACATGACATGGTTTTGTTGAATTGTTTTTTAAAATGTCAAAAAAGAAGATTTAAAATAATATATTTTGATATTGATTGCATTGAGTAAAGGGTTACCATATCCTTACTATTAAAAGTTATCTTGTACCCAACCAGTTGAAAATCTAGTTAACCCTTATCCTGCCGATGACTACTATTGCCATGTACTTTATTAAGAGTTTAGCACATTCCGGCATTAACACTGCCATCTGATTAATTGTTGGAAAGATCTCATAGAGATCTTTCCAACAATTAATCAGATGTTATAACTGTGTTATGAATTTTATTAAACTTTCGCACATTTTATTTATTTATTTATTTATTTATTTATTTATTTATTTATTTATTTATTTATTTATTTATTGAGGTTGACAACACTTTTTACAGCCAGGGTCACCTTGTGTCAGCCAGTTTTATGGGTGGAGGAAGCCAAAGTACCTGGTGAGAACCACAGAACAGTGGCATGTGACTGTCAGACTCCCCAGTGTACTAACTCTGCACAAGTAGGGTTAGCATTGCTATAAGGCAAGTGCACTATCGATGTGCAGTATGCCTTAGTACACAGCAGCACCACGTGGGCAATCAGGATTAAGTGCCTTGCCCAAAGATATGATGCAACTGTCACTGGTCAGGATCAAACTATGGACCTTTTAGTATGAAGTTCATTACTCTAACCACTGAATGATATATGGGTCCTCCAAACATGCTGAAAGTGGGTGGAGCAGGATAAGGGCTAAGAGAGTATTGCCATTACAGGGAGAAAAATCTATCTAACAGCAGTAGACAGAAAATTTAGATGAACATTTTTATGCCCCACCAATTTGGCGAAGGGGAATTAAGTGTTTCCCTTGACCATCCGTCCATACATATGTCCGTCCTGAACATGGTTTCCCGACAATAACTTTAGTTTGACTGAACAAAATGAAACAAAATTGTATGCATTGGTTTACAACCACATAATACAGGTTAGGATTGATAGTGGGCTTGGTCTGGTATTTTTTGGCAGAGGTATGGGCCTTTTCTGACTTAGAAGACATGTTGATATTGGTTTCCGGATGGTAACTTGAGTTATAGGTATCTGATTTTAATCAAACTTAGAGTATAGCTTATTATAGACAGATGGGTTAGATTTTGAGTGTGTTGTGATAATTTTTATCTGAGTTATGGCCCCTTTTAGACTTTGTTCAACTTTAAATCTATACTAGCGGAAAAAAGAAACACAAGTTTTTTTATGTGGTAAATATTTCAAATGTGTTATGGATGATTAGTTCATTGTATGGATTTGATGTTATTTTTTCATTACTGATTAAACTTTGACATGTTTTGTTGTCTTAACACAGACGACATTTGCAAGAATAACATTCAAGCATGGGTACCCTACGCCATCTCTTGATCAAAATCAATAGTGGGTGTGCCCAGGCCATGCTTCAGTCGCTGCTCTAACTCTCCTTACCATTGACCCCAACAAGTTGTTTATGGTCCTTTGTGTGATGTTATTCGACTCCTGAAGAAGGGCTTGCACACAAATGCTCGATTGGGAACAAATCTGAACTGTAGGGATCCAATCGAGAACTGGGACATTGTTTTGGTTGAGGAATTCACAACAAACCCATCCATTGTGCGGCCTCGCATTATCCTTCTGCAATGTAAGACTACGCACATGGATAAGTGGAAGGACATGAGGTATGAGGACCTGATCCCGATATCAGCTGTATGATTTCTCTGTGGATGACCATGAGAGGTGTGTTCACGTGACAAGATATCCCCCCCCACCCCCCAACAATAACAGACCCAAATCTGTCATTTTCATTAATGCACGCATCAGAATATCACTCACCTCAATGTCGATAGCAATGTTGTTGTCCTGCTCCCACTGACCTGTAAAGCGTGAACCAAGACTTGTCAGTGAATAACACACAACTTCAGTGGGCCAAGACAAACAGATTTGGTGCAGGTCCCCAAAGCCATTGAAATCGACATTGACGTCACATGGGTGTAAGCTGCAGACCAAAGTAGGGACATCATGGCCTTAAATTGAACTTCCACTACCGATTCCTAACTGTTCTTGGACACACTTGTCGACCATGAGTGTCTACAACCTGACTCGTCGTCTCCATCATCATCTGAAATGTCGAAAAATCTGTTGAAAGCATGCAGCATCACACATGGTCATGGTTGACTGAATTTTAACCAAAGACTCTTTAGACAGTTCTCTGGGGTAGCTATGTGTCATATTTTACTACATTTGGTCTACGGATAAAAAAATTATATTATCAAAGCTGAAATTGCGTTTCTTTTTTCCGTCAGTCTAGTTAGAAGTGGTTTCCGTGCTATAACTAGAGTTCTGCTGAACCAATTTTAACTGAACTTGATCTGTGGCTTGTGTACCACAAGAGGAAGAACCTTATTTATTTTGCAGCCATGGGCCCTAAGGTCAAGGTCACTGTGACTCCATCCATACATTTGTCTCCAATGTGGTTTCTAGAAGATAAAGATAACTTTAGTTTGACTGAATGAAATGAAACATAATGTTATTTTTATACTTTTTTTTTAAATTTAAGATTAGTCTTGAACAAAGTTTATATTTGCAAAGGTTTGTCATAAAGTGGGGGCATTAGTGTCCCATTGACACATTTGGTGGCCTGCTGTATTGCTGCTATGGTTTAATGGAGATAAGATAAGATATTTATTAATTCACTATCAATAAAGATAAATGCCTAGAGACTCCTGCTTGGCAGTGGGGTGGGGGTATAGCCACCCTTGGCATTGCACTTGTTTATTTATCTTATAATTATGTAATCTGGGAAATCTATAATTATGTAATCTAGGTATTTTTATTATACCCCCATTTCAAAGAAGTGGTGGATATATTATCATTGTTCTATTCATCTGTTCATCCATCCCAAATTCTTGTGTGCTAATGTGATCATGTGCATATTTATCAATTTTCAGTCCTTGATTTTAACCAGATTATCTCCATTTGATCTTGAAAGATTTAATATGTAGGTTTCAGTAGGAGATTTTTGTGCACACAACTTCTCCTACATTTATGGACCAATTTTTAGCTTGCCTGACTTTCAGCCAGGTGAGCTGTAGTGATCACTCACTGTCCGTCATACATCATCTGGCGTCCGTCGTACATCCGTCATCCATGAACGTGGTGTTTGCATCTTCTCCAAAACCACTGAACCGATTTAAGTGAAATATGAGGTAATTGTTTGCTATGACATCGCTTTATGATTTTGTTCAGATTGAATTGCCCTGCCCCTCGTAGGACTACCCAAAAAGTGTGCTTAAATCTTAAAAACTCTTCTCATGAACCAGCTGTAGCAGAGACTTGATATTTGGTGTGCAGCTTCCTTTTGAGGTGTAGACTCAGTTTTGTTCAAGAGAAGTTTGAGGGGCTATATTTGCCGTCGTTATGGGAGGGGCAAGAATTTTCGCCCCACCCAAAATTTCTATTTTCCGAATCGAGAGGCTGATTTGAACCAAATTTGATATGAGGGCTTATTGGGTCATAAGTACTTAATTTATGCCAAATTTATGCTGTCGCCCCATGGAAACCACAGGAGCTAAAAATAGAAAAAGTTGAAAACACCCATATCTCCAAAACTACACAGCACTGAGAATTCTTATTTGGTGAGAAGCTTCTTTAGGACCAACAGAATGGAATGGTCAAAAAACAATTGCTATTTATTTTTTCATAGGGTACTTTTTCGGGACTTTGAAAAAGTGCTGGGTCAGCATTTTTTAACACTGTGGGTAATGGGAAAAACATTTAAGACGCTTATTTTCCCAAACCACTGCTCCAAAAACTCTCAAATTTCACATAACATCTTTGGAAGATTGTTTCACATGTTTATTGAAATCAAATCCCTGGGTCCATATTTGGGCTCTCTATGGGAGCCCAAATGTTTAAATTAGTGCAGTACGAGGAATATTCTTTAAAAATCTTCTTCAGATCCACCAATCAGAATCTTTTGATATTTGGTATGCAGCATCCTTGGGGGAGGGGGAGATTCAAGTTTGTTCAAGCCAAGTCCCTGGGTTCACATTTGGGCTCCCTGTGGGAGCCCGAATTATAACTTAGTTCAATATGAGGAATATTTTTCAAAACTCTTTTTCTTCACAGAATCTTTTGATATTTGGTATACAGTATTCTTAGGGAGGTGAGATGTTAGTTTGTTAAAGCCAAGTCCCTAGGTTCATATTTGGGCTTCCAGTGGGAGCCTGAATTGTACCAAAATTTATATTTTCTGAACTGAGAGGCCAATTTGAACCAAATTTGATATGAGTGCTTATTGGGTCATAAGTCCCTAATTTATGCCAAAAAACAAAAAAAAATTTCCTGTTGCCCCATGGAAACCACAGGACCTAAAACTAGAAAATATTTAAAACGCCCATATCTCCAAAACTGCATGGCACTGAGAGTTTTTATTTTGTGTGGTGCTTCCTTTGGAACAGCAGAAAGGAATGGTCCAAAAAAAAAATTGCTATCGGTTTTATCATAGGATACTTTTCCAGGACTTTGAAAAAATGCTGAGTCATCATTTTTTAACACTGTGAGTAAAGGGAAAAACATTAAAGAATCTTTTTCCCTCATACCACTGCTCCAAAGGCTTTCATATTTCATATATAACATCTTTGGAAGATTCATTCACATGTGTGTTGAAATCAAATCCCAGGGTCCATATTTGGGCTCTCTATGGGAGCTCAAACATTCAAGATTAGTGCAGTATGAGGAGTATTCTTTAAAAATCTTCTTCCGATCCACCCGTCAGAATCTTTTGATATTTGGTATGCAGCATCCTTGGGGGGTGGGGGGTGGGGGATTCATGTTTCTTCAAGCCAAGTCCCTGGGTTCATATTTGGGCTCCCTGTGGAAGCCCAAATTATAACTTAGTTCTATATGATGAATATTCCATAAAAAATCTTTTATTTCAGATCCACCGGTCAGAATCTTTGGATATTTGGTATAAGCTTTTCTTAGGAGGGGCAGATGCAGCTTGTTCAAATCAATTCCCTGGGTTGATATTTAGGCTACCATGCCAGGTGAGTGCCCTCAGGCCCCCTGGGGCCTCTTGTTATGAAACTTCCCGACATTATCATGACTATTAATAAGTGAACATTATATATAATTAAATCTGCAATCTGTGGTGATTCAAACCAAGCTATTTCCCCTTCAACTCAGAAGATTTAATATCAATTTCTAAATTAAATTATTGTCCATGCAACTCCTAAATCTAGGCAACGCTTTTGCAGAAACTTCTCAGTGGTGATCACTAACAAGCCAACATGCTTATATTCCAGAATTTTTTATCTGCATTAATTTTGACCATGTTATTTCATCTTGTTTATATAGCAGTTTTTCTCCTTTTTTTTGCAGGCTGCAAGCATTGAGAAATTGATGTTTATATTTATTTACCAAATGTATTCACCAACATCAGCTGGATATTAATACATGGTAGATGAAGATGAGAACCTTTTTGTGATAAATTTTTCTTCAAAGATTGTGATTTACTCACATTTCAACTGTTTTGGTTCAAGATATTTCACATTTTCATTGGAGATCTCTGAAATTCCCAAGTTAAGATTTCCTGAATGTTATGAAAAGAATCATAGTTCACAGTTGATATTGATGAATTGTCGGACCTGGAACAGTTTTTCTATTGTTCTCAGTGCAAACATTTTATGTTACAAGATCAAGTGCCCTAAATAATGTCTGATTTTAATGAGCAAGTTTTCTTGTCAAATTGTCATAAAATACTGTTTCCTAGTACAGACTAGTAAGAAATGTACCGACACAACTTGTCTGTGTATATTTTTTGTATTCTTAAACTTTCCCTGACATTTTTGCACTAAAATCATCTTGTCTTCTCAAAGTTAAGTATGCATACTCTTGTACTGGGTTTTCTTATTTCTATAATGAAACAAGTTATTGGAAGGGGTATATTTATATGCAAGATATTCAGGTTCATAATTTATTTAAAAAGGCACCTGAGGTATTTTACCAAGATGATACTTGAACATTTAGTCATATTTAACCTTTGGCACACTGATGTCACAATAGCAAAATTTCAAAACAGCAAATTTTCTCTCTTATTGCAACCAGAAATGAGATCTCTCAAATAAGATTGAAATGGTAAAATTCCCAGATGCATTATGGGAAAAAAAATTTGCTTCTTAAAGTTTTGACACCAGAGTTCAAGGGGTTAATGAACAACTGGGCACCAGTTTGTGATTATACATAAAAGAGATTTTGAAATCAAATTTGATTTTTCTCCACTGTTTGAATTTGAATTGATGATAAAAGCTTGCCAAATGTTCTGAACTCTTTGAATGGACACCAAAATTATTTCACTTGTCAGAATGGAAGAATAACATATTTTCACGCATGGCTTTGTCAGCTTTGAAAACTGGTTATGTTTTTTATTCACTCTGTGTTGAAATTCCAGTGAGAAGAACAGCTATTACTTAATACCCCATTGCATTGCCCAGTGTGTAAAGGCCAAAGATTGAATAATAATATTTTATTTTGCATTCACACTAAACAGTAATCATGTTGAATATTTTATAAATAATTGACTATCTTTTTAAAACTTGTCTGTTTTGGTTTAGATTTCTTGCATGAGTAAGGAATGCTTTTCTTCAACTGAACTATGGTTTCATGATGTTAAGTTATGCAATCACTTTAAAAAAATGGCTTCTGTTGGTTCATTCATTTGCAAATGAGTATGATTTTGTTTAGGTTTCTCAGTTATGTGAAGACCACATTAAGTCAGCACTATTTTCAAACAAGGCTATTCCAAATTTTTTTCGTTTTTGAATTACTGCCTCCAAAACATAGTTTATGAGCCTGTTAGAACAAGTTCATCAAGCTATGTTTTAGTCAAAAATGAAAAAAATTGAGTTGATCAGAAAAAATGTTTTTGCAATTGTCATTACAAGTCTTCTTAGATAAAGTGAGTTAACCCTACACACTGATTCTCTAAATTTCAAGCCTAAAATTTTTCCCATAATTCAAAAATAAATTTAACCAATTCAGTCCTTGAGCCCTGTCAAACAAGATTGAATTTGTTAAATTCCTAGTTGCATTATGCTAAAAATGGCTACTTAAAAGTTTAGAATTTTGACATAGGTGTGTAGGGGGTTAACCCTTCACCCAACGTAACGGCCAAAACCGGCCAGCGCAATTCTCAAAAATTGCCAATTAATTTTAAAAATATTTTCATTTTTTGTCTCAAAAACATAGGTTATGACCCCTTGTTGGAACGAGCTCGTTCCAACGAGGGGTCATAACCTATGTTTTTGAGACAAAAAATGAAAAAAATTAGTTATTCAAGAATTTTTTTTGCAAGTGTCATCTGCTTTTCATGTTAGGTAAAGGGTTAAGTTGTTTAGTGCTGGAAGGCCATCCTTGGGATTTATAAAAATTTTCTCATATTCTTATGTTATGCCTCTTATTTTATCAAAGGATAGTGAGATACTCTCCAATAAATTGTAACAAAATATTTATTGGCAAACATATTCTGACTACAGAAATTAATCTTGTACCTTGCCAATTAGTGTGATCTGTTTTAGAAGGGAACAGTCTCCCGGCTGTTGTCTATTTATTGTAACAAACTGTTCAAAACAAAGTTAGGCAGTACAATATGATAATAGAGTTGAAATATAAAATTTGTTTGCTGCTAGTTCGTTCATTCACATACCAGCACTTTCAAGAATTGAGAACCTCAGTGAATATTGGTTACAATTTATAAGCCTTCCAACTGACTTTATAAATGTGCTTAAACACTGTATGCACAAGCCAGAAAATAAGCAGACTGTCATCGGCAAAATGAGGTTCCCAGAGGATAAATTTAGTGATGCTACTCTGCATAGCAGGGTAGCATGACTAAATTTACCCTCTGTGAACCTCAATCTGAATCCGGGTCTCAAAACTAAACAAGAGGTTCCCAGAGGATAAATTGTCCCACTGTATGGGATAGCATCATCAAATTCATCCTCTGGGGACCTCATTCTGCAAATGTCAGACTTCTTATTTTCAGGCCTGTGTATACAGTGTGAGTAGTGGAAATGATGTGATTAAAAATGTAATCTGTGGACATGCTCTGTCACCCAAAATGACTGACATATCTGTCTACCAATGAATTCCACATATTTATCACACACCTATTAATGTAAAATTCAGGATTTCCACTGTTCTGCCTGTACAAAAAAAATAAAGTTGTATCACACATGTGGTGATACAAAACATGTTTGATTTCATTTCCAACATAAACAGAGAAGGAACCTGTTAAAATAAATCCTGTCAATCATTGCTCGAATGCATCGGAGTCGAGATCACTTGTAAATTCCAGGTTCCTCATTTAGATTTGTTTACCCGGGATATTTAAACAATTAGATTCGAGTCAAAAATTTACAAAATAAAAATAACATTCTGACTGCTTGTTCCTTGACAAATACTTTCCACAACTGGTCATGTAATGATGGAGTTTGCTAAACTTATTAGCTTTTTAAAAACTTTTTGTTGTGTTATTCCCTTAAGTTTAGTCAATATTTAAAGTTCGATCAACATGACCAAGACACTGATCGGTGTCCATTGGTTTTGACAAATTGAATGCTGTAAAAATTTAAAAGCAAATTAGGGTTGGTACCTCACCAACTAACTGATGCCTTGTTGGCAACGAAGGAAACACAGCAATTTTCCAGTTAAAAGTGCTTTTAGTTCAATTTTCGTATAGACTGGTTCTTACATGGAAGGTGTGTGATAAATACAGAACTGCACATACATTTGAATGCTTTAAGAATTATCGCACTCAATTGTTTTGGCTCAGGATATCACTCGAGGCTTCAGCTCTTTTGATATCCTGGGCCAAAGCAGTCTCGCGCGATAATTCTTAACCCATTCAAACGTATGTGCGGTTCTGTATATTTATAGACATTTTTGATTTTATTACATCAAATACATGTAAAGGCATTTAATCCATTACATCTTATTTGACAGGTCATTCGATGAATGTCATTTGCACACTCCTTTAAATTTGACAGTGGTGAAGTTGAGTAACAGTGTCCCAGACACTACATCCGACCCAAGGAAATATTAATTTATTGATTTACCCAAGCAGATCAATTCATTTGACCATTGTTTATGAACAACTCTTAATTTTAAGAACAAAGTGGCTCTTGTTTTTTCAGTCAGTGTCCAAAGATGAGTGATAACCACCTGCTGCTTCATCAGCAGTTAATTATATTAAGCCTTTACCTGACATGAATAGCACACGAGTGACATGACACAAGCCAATTTTCTAGAATCATTAAATATTTTCATTTAACTCATAAGCTATGTTTTGAGGCCAAAAAAATTAAAAAATAAAATTTGAGTGAGCATTTTTGGCTATCGTGTTAAGTAAAGGGTTAACCCATTACCTAACACAAAAGGAAGATGACACTTGCAAACAAAATTCTTGAATAACTAATGTTTTAAATTTTTTTTTGGCATCAAATTATCCCTTATTGGAATGAGCTCATTGGGCTCATTCCAATGAGGGGTCATAAGCAATGTTTATTAAACAAAAAATGAAAAATAATTAAGATTGAAAGGTGAATTTTAGTGAATATTGTTGGTCAGTTTTAACAGTTATGTTGGGTAAAGGGTTAAATGGTAGTTATCTGAATGAAACTCGTCATGTCACATGAGACATCCCATAAATATTACAGTGTTCAGTTGCCATGTTCATAGTGTATAATGTTTTAAAATAAAACTACAATTTGCAGGTTTAGTTTGATTTTCTTTTTCACACCTATATTCATTTATCACTCACTTTCTGGGCTGTTTAACTGCTTTTTCTTATTTAATCACGTAGATATAGTACTGTCAAAACAAAAGCTGACTAACAATGTTGACCAGATTGCGATTTACTTATGATCTGGTCAGAATTCTCTGTCCACTTTCGAGCCCACAACATTTTAGAATCTCAGTGTCAAAAAGGAAATGTGAAAACATTGCATCTCAGATGCTATTTTCTATTTATTTATTTCTTGATGTTTTGAGGTCACATATTTCTGCACAGTGGCTAATTGTGGAGATAAAGTCATGTTTAGTCAATCGTATATACCCATGTTACCCATTTTAGAGAACTTCCACCTCAAGCATTGGTGACTAGGTCCCAGTGGTAGAATATCTGTATGAGTGCAGTCCAATACCTATTGGTGCATAAAATTTTGTGAAAAGAACCTGAAGCCGAATTGGACCCGATTACATACATTACTGGGATATTGAAATACCAATGGCAGTCCACATAGAGGGCATTTCCATTTAGAAGCAGTCTTGTCTGCCATTCTTCACTCCATTGCAAGGAAACAACATTCGATTAGTTTGAAAAATCAAAATGTTATCTCATTGGTCTGAACTACATGTTTCATAAATTGGGACACATTTTTGCTCATCTCACAAAAGGATGAGTAGTTTGTCACACCAGAGTGTGAGGCACCATTTTATACCAGTGATGATGTAACTACATGGACTTGAAATTGTAAATTCTCAAACTTCATTTACAAGAGGTGGGGTGGGGGGGGGGGGGGGGCATTTGGGTAAATTTATCTTTACATAGTTAACCCCTAGCACTCTGGTAGTGCAACAGATTTTTTCCCAGTCACTCTGTTTTCCTCTTGTTTAACTATAAATTTAACAAATTATATCTTGTTTGACATAGCTCATTGAACTCTCTCAAACAAGGTATATTTAGTTAAATATCAAACTACATTATGGGAAATATTTGCTGCTGAAAACTTTGCCATTTTGACATCAGAGTGCAGAGGGTTAATCTTATCCACTCGCACATGCATATGACTAGATTTGATCACTGTTGACCCTGCCATTCAAGAGCAAAATTCATTTTTACAAATGAATAATAAGTTATAATGTCAAATTTCAAATTATGTGTGACCTCTCCCCATTCTTCAATCAGTCTATCATGATGCAGTGAAAAAACTTTGAACTTGGTGTCATAGTAATGCGATATACCAATATCAAAGTATTCTACCTGATGGACTTAGAAGTTTTTTGAAGACTATTCCTCATTTTGCAAACTTGGTCTCCAATATGAACCAAAGGGTTTGTTTTCAACAAAACTGAATCTGATCCCCCATCCTCAAAGGATGCTGAAATACTAAATGACTGGTGGTTCTGATGAAATTTTTTAAAGAATTCTCATATTGCACCAAGTTCATTTGTTTATTATATGACTATGCAGTTTAAACGCTAAGTATCACCACTTTTTGACGCTCTTTTCCTGGTCCCTGGAAAATCCACAGTGTGCAATCCGATTCTGTATCATTATAGTATGACAGACAATTTACTGGTGTGTTCGAATTAGCATAATTAGCTGTTCCGTTTGTAGAGAGTACTTTGCTCCGAGCTTTGCTCGAACAGCAATCCAGGTCAAAAAGAAAGTTGACTGTTCACTTTGTTATGTATTCATGCACATTAGGGGATTTCTCAAAAGTGCGCACCTGTTACAAAAATAAGTACGGTATAAACAAAAATAGTTCTTTTTTACTTCAATCCAAAACAGTTGGGGGAATTATTAATGCTAGAATTGACATGCAGTATTGAACTATAAGTCATATGATAAACATTTTATTCCAACAGTGACGTGATCTATGTCACATCTTGTTGAGAAGGTCAGATCACTGAATCAAACTCGTTGCCATGACCCAGATCAATCACTTCACAGTAGTGATATGTCTTTATTGGTACTTAACTCCTTGTATGCTGCTGGCAGATATTCCTGCCCAGGACATAATTTCTCATACCATTGAAATAAGTATCATTTTGGCACATTTAATCAAATTTACCCCATGCAAATTGCATAGATTGTTTCACTAATGATTTCTCAAGTTAAATTTAGATGCATTTTTCATCAAATCTAGTCATGGCTGCATAGCAGCCATGACTTGATTTGATGAAAAATTTCTTTAAAATACTCCGCAGGTTAAGAGTTAATGGCACTTTCTGCAACTAGAATCATATGGTGTTGTACAAGTTTATGTGTGAAGGCAGTCCGAGTATCCAGAGAGAACCATCAAACAGTTGTCAGACTCTCCAACGTACTAACCTGGCACAAGCAGACTTAGCAGTGATTGGAGGCAAGGACACCATTGATGTGCAGTATGCTTTTGTACACAGCATTACATGTAATCAGGATTAAGTGTCTCACACATGGACAGAACACAGATGGCCCAAGTCAGGCAGCGATCATTTTGGGTGTCTTCAGGGTCTGAATATGGGACCCTTTCCCAATGGTATTTTGGAATGATTTTTACCAATTCAAACCACAAATTTCCCAATCTCAGTAGTCCTCGTTCAAATAAAAATTTAATTCTTTTAACTCTTGAAGGCCTTATTTTGACTTTAATCACTTTTTACTGCAACAAAACATGTACCTCAACAGGCAGTTTTCAGATACATTTCAAGTTACATCCCAAGAACCTTGTCAGTGGTTTCTAGGCAAGTCTTGGCTGCCTATATATTGCCTAGATACCACTGCTAAGCCACAGAATGTAGACTGCCCAAGTGTAGTAAATACAACAATTTTTAATAGAGATGACAAAGACTGATCATTATTTCATGTGACTGTTATAAAATTTACTACATGTACTATACACGTAGTTGCTTCTGCATTAATGTTCTCAGCTCAACATGAAGGTAAAAAATTTTATTCTTTGTGTGTTTCATCTTCCAAACCAAACAAATTCCCAACTGGAACTTTCCCCAACTGCATGGACCCCAGACCATTTCCCAATGAGGTTAGAAGAACCCTTGTGACAGGACTGAACCATGAATCTTTTGGTTTAGAGTTCATAACTCTAACCAATGAGCCACTACACCCTCACTTGCACAAATATTTATTTATTTATTGGTGTTTAAGGTCACATACTTATGCACAATGGCTAATCGTGACCGTGACAGTTTTACGGGTGGAGGAAGCCGGAGTACCCGGAGAGAACCACCGAGCAACGACGAGCAGCTGTCAGCTCTCCAACATCGTAACTCTGAACTCTGCACCGCAGCACAGGCAGGGTTAGATTGGTTGAAGACATGCGCACCATCGACGTGCAGTACGCCTCAATACACAGCGTCATCGTGCCCCCGTGTAGGCAATCGGGGTGAAGTGTCTTGCCCAAGGACACAACGCGGTTGCCGCAGGTGGGATTCGAACCGAGGACCTCTCGGCTTGCAGCCTGCACCTCTACCAACTGAGCCACCGCGCCCCACTTGCACAAATTTAAAATTTGGGTTCCCCTGAGGAGCCCATATATGAACCTTGGGACTTTAGTTGAACAAATTCAAAATCTGACCCAACAGGTGAGCTAAAAATTCAAGAGAGTATTATTTCTGTTGTTCAGCATATAACTCATACAGCTGATTTACCAAGTAATCAAAACAAGCAGCTGGGATCAAATTTAGGGATATCATGTTGCTACCACACAGGGTAGTGGAGAACAAAAAAGAAGTAGAATAATGGCAAGGGTGGTTATGGCACCCTGTCCCATCATAGATGCCTATATCCCAATTCACCCACCACTCATTCTCACCAACAGAGCAGCCCTCCATTTGTGTCCATAGGACACTGATGTACCCTCTTTAGTATAAATCATTATAAAGGCAAACTTAAATAAAACAAGGAAAAGGAGCATATCCCCCAATACCACAGACAGCATATGCTGCTCATTGGAGTGGTGGCATTTCTCAAGATGGAATAAATGTCTGCCATTTTGACCAAACACACATGCAGGCTTAACTCATTTCAACTCCCCCTTCATACCCATTTAAATTGGCAATATAAAAATTATTCAGTTTTCTGTCATTCAATAGAAATTATTCCCATGGACAAGAAGTTAATGGGGAGTTTTTCTAAGTCTAACAATCTAACAAGTTCTATAACTGTGCCACATATGCTTAGACAAAACCCACAAAATGCAGATATCCTGTCCCCCATACTGGTCTATCATCATACCAAAGGACATCAAAATTTGACAACCGATGCAAAACCAACGATAGTTTGAAATCACCTAGCAAGCCCCCCCCCCCCCCCCCACCCCCCATGCTGGTCTACCACCATATCAGAGGACATCAAAATCCCCAAAACGTTGCGCATGTTCTAATGCAAAAAGATTTGTATGAAAAGTTTTCAAAGGTAGGGCAGGGTAGGGTCGATTTTTGGGGTAGGCAGCATTCAAACTCCGATTGTGGCCACATCGTATTTTTAACCAGGGTGTTGGGGACTGTGGGTGGATTTTCTTCACATAAACCACTTGGAATTCTTCAAAACTCATTTTAAAGCAAAAAAATGAAAGTGCTAGTGACCTGTAGCTTAACTTGACAAACTTGAACTTGGAAAGTTATGACTGAAATGGCAAAATTGAAGATCATTGGTTTCAATGTTATTTGGTGACACTTCAACATGACAGCATTATGTGTGCACAACGTCGGAGCAATCCATGCATTCTTAAATGTAAACTGTGGGGCTGGCTAAAGGAAAATGTTGATACAAAGGTCATTGTAAATGGCAACCTTTTTCACAGAAAAGAATGCTAATCGTTAGCTCTTATCTGGAGGTCTCGCCTAATCAGCACACCAAGTTCTAAAACAATCTTATGATAAATACACCCTGTTGGCCATGCCCAAGAAGAATGCTGATGCACAAATGCACTAAATTCAAAGGTTGTTGCCAAGAGCAATAGTCTTTGACAGAAATGAAATAAAATCAATAGCTGCCATCTAGGTCATCCTGAATAAGCTTACCAAGTTTCAAGACAACTGTGCCCTCTGAGGTGTGGTAAAGGAAAATGTTAATTCACAAATGCACAAAGTTTGAAGGTTGTTGTTGATGGTGGCAATGTTTTTCTTTTTCTTTTTTTGATGGAAATCAAAATAAAATTGCAAAGTTGAGGATCATTGGCTGCCATGAGAGAAATTTAATAACACCATGGCGTGTGTCACAGCTAACCACTACCAGTTCTGTCTAGTTCCGTCCATAGAGTATTAAGTGATCATTAAAATATAAAAAATTGAAGTCATTTCCGAAATTCATTTTAGAATAATTAATAGCTCCTAATTAGAAATTATGCTAAGGCTTCATGTGTCTTCAACTATTTAAACAATGTTTCGATATGAAGATCTGCAATGAAAGCATCAGTGACACTGTACCTTAACTTGACTGTGTTGTGTTTGTTGAAAAGGATAATGTTCAGTGTTAATGAGAGGATTATGAAATAAGACCAGAATTGTGATAATTGAGAATATGTTAAGTTCTGTACTCTACATACTATGTTTTCAACAAGAATAGTTTGAGTTGTAGACTGTACTAAAGAACTGAGGCCAGGGTAGATGTGGCCCTTACAGTTAACTGGTTGAGTGCTAGAAGCCACTATCATGGCTCTATTGAACAAGTGGCCCCAGGGGGCCTGCGCTCACCTGACATGGTAGCCTAAATATCAAACCAGAGAATTGATTTCAACAAGTTGCATCTGCTCCTCCTAAGAAAAGCTTATACCTAATATCCAAAGATTCTGAACAGTGGATCTAAAAAAAAGATTTTTAAAGAATATCCCTCATATTGAACTAAGTTATAATTCGGGCTCCCCCAGGGAGCCCATATATGAACCCAGGGACTTGGCTTTAACAAACATGAATCTCACCCCCCTAAGGATGCTACACACCACATATCAAAACATTCCGACTGCTGGATCTGAAGAAGATTCTAAGAAAATTCCTCATTTTGAACTAAGTTACAATTCGAGCTCCCACAATGAGCCCAAATATGGACCTAGGGACATGGCTTGAACAAACTTGAATCTTACCCCCTAAGGATGCTGCATAAAAAATATCAAAAGCATTCATCTGCTGGATCTGTAGAAGAATTTTAAAGAAAATTCCTCATTTTGAACTAAGTTACAATTCAAGCTCCCACAGTGAGCCCAAATATGGACCTAGGGACATGGCTTGAACAAACTTGAATCTCACCCTCCTAAGGATGCTGCGTACCAAATATCAAAACATTCCAACTGCTGGATCTGAAGAAGAAGATTTTTAAAGTAAATTCCTCATTTTGAACTAAGTTATCATTTGGGCTCCCACAGTGAGCCCAAATATGGACCTAGGGACATTGCTTGAACAAACTTGAATCTCATCCCCATAAGGATGCTGCATACCAAATATCAAAACATTCCAACTGCTGGATCTGAAGAAGATTTTTAAAGAAAATTCCTCATTTTGAACTAAGTTATAATTCGGGCGCCCACAGTGAGCCCAAATATGAACACAGGGACTTAGCTTGAACAAAACTGAATCTCACCCCCCTAAGCATGGTGCATACCCAATATCAAAAGATTCTGCCTGCTGGATCTTGAGAAGAAGATTTTCAAAGAAATTTGCCTGAAATGCACTAAGTTCAAATTTGGGCTCCTATACTGGTGAGCCCAAATATAAACCCAGGGGGCCGATTTGAACAAACTTGAATCAGATCCATCCCACAATGTTGCATACCAAATATCGAAAGATTCAGCCTGCTGGATCTGGAGAAGAAGCTTTTTAAGAAAGTTGCCTGAAATGCACTAAGTTCGAATTCAGGCTTCTATAGTGAGCCCAAATATGAATCCAGGGGGCCGATTTGAACAAACTTTAATCAGATCCAACCCACAATGTTGCATACCAAATATCAAAAGATTCTGCCTGCTAGATCTGGAGAAGATTTTTAAAGAATTTTGCCTGAAAAGCACTAAGTTCCAATTCGAGCTTCTATAGTGAGCCCAAATATGAATCCAGGGGGCCGATTTGAACAAACTTGAATCAGATCCACCCCACAATGTTGCATACCAAATATCAAAGATTCTGCCTGCTGGATCTGGAGAAGAAGAAATTTGCCTGAAATGCACGAAGTTCGAAATCAGGCTCCTATACTGAGTCCAAATATTAAACCAGGGGGCCGATTTGAACAAACTTGAATCAGATCCACCCTACAATGTTGCATACCAAATATCAAAAGATTCTGCGTGCTGGATCTGAGGAAGAAGATTTTTTAATGTTTTCCATTGCCTACAGTGTTAAAAAGTGCTGATTCAGCACTTTTTCAAAGTCCCAAAACTGTACCCTATGATAAAACCGATGGCAATTTTTGTTTACCAGTCCTTTCTGTTGGTCCTAAGGAAGCTTCACACCATATAAAAATTCTCGGTGCCATGCAGTTTTGGAGATATGGGCGTTTTAATTTTTTTCTATTTTTGCTCCTGCATTTCCCACGGGGCTGCAGGAAAAAAACTTTTGGCATAAATCAAGTACTTATAACCCAATAATACCTCATATTAAATTTGGTTCAAATCGGCCTCTGAGTTCAGAAAATAGAAATTTTGGGCGGGGCAAAAATTCTTGCCCCTCTCAGAACAAAGGTAAATATTGCCCGTCAAACTTCTCTTGAACAAACTTGAGTCTACACCTCAAATGGAAGCTGCATATCAAGTCTCTGCTATGGCTGGTTCATGAGAAGAAGATTTTTTAAAATTTTGTGCATTTTGGTCCCACCCCACTCCACAATATGAGCAGAAATCCAATTTGAAGAAAAACCCCAATGCCCCTATATAACCACTACTTGCATGAAATTTAATTAAAATGTGGCCAGTGGTTTAGGAGAAAGAGGCTCAAACACCACCTTCACGCAGGACGACGGATGAAGAGTGATAAGAAAAGCTCACCCTGACTTTCAGTCAGGTGAGCTAAAAATGCAGGAAACCACTTTAGTGGCTTTATACTGTATGCATTAGCTTGATGTTCACTCAGCAGCAGAAGAAAAATATGTTATCTAAAATTGTTTGGTTGCAGTTTATTGGAGAGCGCTATTGACACTCTGTAATAAATTGTAACCAGATAATTATGAACAAAATCTTTCTAAACTAAGGGTACTCTTGCTGGTAGCATGGTATCTATGATAAAAATTACCTTTGTTTCAAATCACCTTCAAAAAATAATTTAGAACTCAACCAGTTAACATATGTCAACCAAAGTTAGCAAGTTACAGTAAAATCATTCCAGAATGAGTCATCCTACCAAGTTGCAATGAAATGCCTTCATAAATATGACTCATAGACTTTGCTAAAGGAATCTAGGTCACGTGCCCATCCGGCAGTCTCAGTTAACTGATTGCAACCAAAATAGGAGTCTCATGCCGATTCATCCAACCAAGTCACAATGAAATTCCTTCATAAATACACCCTGTATTCAGTGCTAAAGGAATGTAGGTCACAAGCCCAAGCAGTGGTAATGGCTGACCGATCATAAACCAAAATAGGACAATCTCATCAAGACATCATACCGAATCATCCTACCATGTTACAATGAAATTGCTTCATAAACATGAACTGTGCTAAACAAATGTAGGTCATGTGGCCTTACAGTTGATCGATCATGACCAAAATAGGATGTTCTCATCCAGTCATTATACCGAGTCATCATACCAATTTACAATGAAATCCCTTCATAAATGCAATCTGTAGACGGTGTTAAAGGAATTTTGGTCAGATGCCCCTGAATCACAATTAACCGAACTCGACCATAATAGGACGTTCTCATCTGGACATTACACAGATTCATCCTCCCAAGTTACAATGACATTCCTTCATAAATATGACCTGTAGACCGTGCTAAAGGTTTTCAGGTTTCGAAGCTGCACATCATCATGGTTGACCGATCACAACCAAAATGACACGTTTTCGTCTAGACATGACCTCAAAACAGAACTACGGGGTGTAGCCTGTGTTAAAGAAAATGTGAACAGACTCACTAACTTCCACACTCATGATGGCAATGTCTTATCTTGACTTCGTCTCTATTAACCACCCTAAATTCCTTTTCAAAATTAATGGCAAATATAGTTTACCAGTATTCCACCAATTGCATATATCCGGCACATCATTCTCTTGCATAACTTTACTACACTTGATAGTCAAGCTTTATGATTTCACGATATTACATATTCAGGTGTCCAGTTGCAATAAGACAAAGCTACAAAATTTAGACATGAGGCCCCAAGGGGTCTTAATCATTCACCTGACAAAGTGGTTCAAAGAAGTATTGTGGGTCACATTGCATTAGTCATAGTTCATCAACACTACAGAGGAATGAAGTCATGAAATTATTCATAACTCTGGTGTCCATGTCCAAAAATTATTATTAAAGGACTTCCTGACTGCTTCAGATTCTATTAGCTGGAGACAAGCACTGCCAAACTTCCAAAGGTTATGTCACTGCACACTCCACACCCAACATAGAGCCCAAATATTAACCTAGGGACCCGAGTTGAACAAACTTGAATCTGAACCCCCCTAGAGATGTTGTATACCAACTATCAAAAGATTCTAATAGATGGTTCTGGAGAAGAAGATTTTTAAAGAAATTCCCTCAATTGCACCAAATATTAACCCAGGGTTAACAAACTTAAAGGGAGCCTGATCACTCAGTGGTAGACTGTTGGACTTCAATGTCCATGGGCAAGGCACTTTATCCTGGTTGCCTAGATGGGTGCACCATGACACTGTGTTTTAAGGCATACTGATGCACATGTCTTCAACCACTGTAACCCTGCTTGAGCAGAGCTTGAACAGAGAATGTTGAGGAGCTGACAGTT
Source organism: Pictodentalium vernedei (assembly GCA_031216915.1). NCBI lineage: Eukaryota > Metazoa > Mollusca > Scaphopoda > Dentaliida > Dentaliidae > Pictodentalium > Pictodentalium vernedei. The sequence continues at coordinate 138,794,913 of CM062295.1, forward strand.
GCTCATCGATGCTTGGTGGTTCTCTCTGGGTACACCGACTTTCTCCACCCATAAAACTGTCACGGTCACGATTAGCCATTGTACATAAGTATGTGACCTTAAACACCAATAAATAAATAAATCAATAAACTTAAATCTAGCCCTCCCAGACATATTGTGTACCAAATATGAAAGGATTCTGGATGATGGATCTGAAGAAGATTTTTAATGAAATTTCTTTATATTGTACCAAGTTAAAAGTCCATAGGGACCCCAAATATTAACCCAGGAACTCTATTTGAAAAAATAGAATCTAAGCAACCCGGAGATGTTGTATACCAAATATGACAAGATTCTGACTGGAGGATCTGAAGAAGATTTTTAAAGTAATTTCCTCATAATGCACTCAGCTAAAATTCAGGCTTCCACAGGGAGCTCAGATATTAACCCAGGGACCTGATTTGAACAAACTTTAATATGCCCCCCCCCCCCCTCCCCCCCCCACACACCGAGATGTTGTATAACAGATATGAAAGGATTCTGACTGGTGAAACTGAAGATTTTTAAAGAAATTCACAGGAAGCCCACATATTAACCCAGGGAATCAATTTGGACAAACTTGAATTTGACTTCCTCAGAGATGTTGTATACCAAATAAGAAATCATTCTGACTGGTGGATCTGAAGAAGAATTTGGAAGAAATTTCCTCATAATGCACTCGAAGTTAAAATTTGGGCTCCCAAAGGGAACCCAAATATTAACCCAGTAGCCTGATTTGAGCAAACTTGAGTCTGACCCACCTGGAGATGTTGCACCCCCAATAGAGAGCCCAACTATGAACCCAGAGACCCGATGTAAACAAACTTGAATCTGACCCCCCTAGAGATATTGTATACAAAATATTAAAGATTCTGATTGGTGGATCTGAAGAAGACGATTTTTAAAGAAATTTCCTCACATTGCACTAAATTAAAATTCGGGCTCCTACAGGGATCCCAATTATTAACCCAGGGACTCAATTTGAACAAACTTGAATCTGCCCTCCTAGAGATGTTATATACCAAATATCAAAAGACTCTAACTGATGGTTCTGGAGATTTTTAATTTTGGAAAACAATTTATGGCTGCTATCAGAGTCATGCCCCCTGTGGGGGTGGCAAGTTAATTTGAACAAATTTGAATTGACATATGATAAGGAACATGCACATCAAATTTGGTTCAATTCGGCCCAGTGGTTTATGAGAAGTTGATAATGTAAACGTTCAAAGTTCAAGCTGGACAGATGGACGATAGACAAAAAGGGATCACTTGAGCTCCCCGACTTTCAGTCGGATGAGCCAAAAATTATGGGCTCTGAAAATGTGCATCAAAATATGCTGTACCATCCATTTTCTTTAAACATTATGTCATGGAACACTCACCTCCTGTGGATAAAATCAACTAATACAATCACAACTGTAAGCTGCCTTTGTATAAATTACTTGCATAAGCCCAAAGGGCACTTCATACATGGAGTTTTATTCTAGCTAATGTTATGCAAATTGAAATCTATAGTACACCAGCTGGATAATGTTAAGGTTCTGACAAACTGATTTGTGATTGATTAGTGCTCTCCTTAAGTCAGTTCCCCCAAATCATCAACCGTTTCAACTGCAGACAAGAAAGATGAAATTATTTACTCTTTCATGGAGTTCATATGTAGAAAAGCTGCAGATGGAGCTTTGTGATCAGACCATGGGCACTCAGTTACTGTAGTGAGAACATCAGACATATTCGTGAAAATAAGGTAAAGTCTAAAAGTACTTTCTGCAGGTTGACAAGTATTTTCTGCAATCAGCTGTTCAAAAATGAGAGAATTTTACATACAATTGACAAACACACTTGACTAACTTTCAAATGTCGATGCGCAAATTCACTAATTTTAAAGGTCATTGCTGACGGCAACGTTTTTCAATGGAAATGGAAACAAATCGGTAACTCACATCTAGAGGTTACCCCAAACTTGCATACCAAGTTTCAAACTGATCCATTCATAAATTCACCATGCAGGGTTTGCCAAAGGAAAATGTTGATGCACAAATGCAATGAGTTCAAAGGTCATTGTTAACAGCAAAATTTGGTAACTTTTTTTCAAGAGAAATGATAGAAAATCAAAAAGCTCCCATCTAGAGGTCACTCCAATCAAGCACACCATGCTTCAAAGCGACTGAATAGTAACTGTGAACTGTGCGGTGTTCAAAAGGAAACTGTCAACAGACAAAAGAGAAAAGTTAAAGTCATTGCTAATGCCAACATTTTTTGACAGAAATGAAAGAAAATCTATAGCTCTATCTAGAAGTCACCCAAAACAACCATACCAAATTTCAAAGCAATCCATTCATAAATGCACCCTGCAGAGCGTGCCAAAGAAAAATGTTGATGCAAAAATGGCAAAGTTCAAAGATCATTGCCAACAGCAATGTTTCTCAATGGAAGTCAAAAGCTTACATCTCAAGGCTGCTCCAAACCAGCACACCAAGCATAGCATCAAAGCAATCCGATCATAAATTGTGACTGGTGCAGTGTGCCAAAGGAAATTGTCAACACACAAAAGGGCAATTGCTAATGACAACTTTTTTGACAGAAATGAAAGAAAGTACCATCTGGGGACCAACCCAAAAAACATACTAAGTTTCAAAGTGATCCATTCATGAATATACCTTGTAGGGTGTGCCAAAGAAAAATGCTGATGCACAAATGCACTATGTTTGAAGGTCGTTATTGCTAATGGCAAATTTTTTGACGAAAACTGATAGCTCCCATCTAGTGGTCACCTTGATTAAGCATACCAAGTTTCAAAGCGATTCAATGATAAATGCGACCTATGCAGTGTATCAAAGCAAATTGTCGACGCCCAAACAGATAAGTTGAATATCATTGCTAACAGCAATGTTTCTCGATGGAAATGGAATAAACTCAAAAACTCCCGTCTAGAGGTCAGCCCAAAACAAGCAATGTCAAGGAATCACATCACACCGGGTGATTGAGATATTTTCGATAAAATAAATATACACAAATATTTCCGACCGGGCTTAATACAAAAGGATGGTGGATCGCAGTTTTGGTGGGCTGGTCGGAACCCCACGAAGTTCAAGATGATGCTCGCGAGAGGCAGGATCAGACAACCTGGTAACCACAAGCGTTATTTCTGTAGGGTCTGGGACAACATACACATACACATACACAATTAACCTTTAATAGCTGCAAATATATACTTTATTGAAAATCATCGATGCCAGGGCATCAGCCAAATATCCACTGAATGCACTTATGAAGGAATTTAATCTAATAAATAAGAATTTCCAGGCAACAAACATAAGCTTGTTGCCAAGAAATTCTATAATAATTTGTACTGACAACTTAGGTCTTCCTTCAATGTATCCGCATCATACAATCTCAAAAGATATGAATTTTGAGAGTCCATAATAATGCATATTATATTACACACCACTGGGTAATCGCAGTTCATAAGCCACAATTTTTATATAACTTTATCAGTGACAACAGAAAGAACTCGCAGCCGATGAGCCAGAGTTCGTCAACTGAGAATTCTCTCACATATAATATTATGGCCACTTCAACCTTCCGTAGCCCAACCACGGAAAATCAAAAAAATAACAATACACCCGAGAATATACCAATGGCTAAGCCAAGGCGCACATAGCAAATACTATCAACTGATAAAGGAAGAATTCGCAGATGCCGAATCGAAATTCGGCAACTGAGAATGCCACCAAATATGTCATGGATCAGGTCGTGAGAAAAAAAAAAAAACGACGAGACTTACCCCTGTCTCCAACCACCCGAAATCGTGAAAAGAACTCCCCAACTATCTCTTTCCATAACTATCGAATGGTGCAAATCAGGAAACATCCCGTCATTCTCCCACAACAGAATCACAAAATTACTCGGAATTCACTTGGCCAGCCCACTCATCCGCAAATTCTTTCCCAATAAAAAGAACGTCCTACCTTCAGAAAGTCTAGTCGAGAACTGCTTAGATTGTTCACCAAAACCTTCCAAAGTCAGCTTTTCACGCTGAATGATTTCCTCATGCAACAACTGATCCTCGGCTCAATTCAAATTCACTACGAGTTTTGGAAATCATGCTGCAGCTGACAACCCTTCAAGGCAGCAAGGACCATAGTTTTTAAGGAAGTCAGTCAATTTATTTTACTTGCCAACAAAATAACGCAAAACATTAACCCCCCAATTTCCTAAAGCAGCAAATTCCCTAGTCAACAACGGCACAATACTTAGTTTCAAAATGGTCCATTCATGAATGCACCCTGCAGGGCGTGCCAGAAGAAAATACTGATGCACAAAGTTCAAAGGTCAAGGCAACAGCAACATTTTTCAACTGAAATGAAAGAAAATTTCTAGTTGACGAATCGCAACCAAAAGGGGACATCCTCATCTGGACATTATAGAGTCATCCTACCAAGTTACAAGGAAATCCCTTCATAAATATGACCTGTAGTCTGTGCTAAAGTTATTCGAGTTTTGGGCTCAGACAGCCGTCATGGTTGAATGATCGCGACCAAAATCGGACGTTCTCACCTAGGCATTATCTGGGGTCATCCTACCCAAGTTACAATGAAATCCCTTCATAAAAATGACCTGTAGACTGTGCTAAAGATTTTAGGGCTTTGGGTCCCTGTAGCCAACACAGGTGACCAATCACATCCAAAAGGGGACGTTATCATCTAGACATTATATGGAATCAACCTACCAAGTTACTATGAAGTCCCTCCATAAATACGACCTGTAGACGGTGCAAAAGGTTTTCGGGTTTTGAGGTCGTTCAGCTGTCACGGCTGAATGATCGCAACCAAAAGGGGCCGTTCTGTGCTCAAGGTTTTAGGGCTTTAGGCCCCTGTAGCCAACATAGGTGACCATTTACGACCAATGGCGGACGTTATCATCTAGATATTATCTGGAGTTATCCTACCAAGTTACCGTGAAATCCCTTCATAAATATCAGCTTCGGGCCCCTGTAGCCATCACAGTTGACAAATTGTGATCAAAAGGGGACGTTCTCATCTAGACATTATATGGAGTCCACCTACCAAGTTACAATGAAATCCCTCCATAAATACGACTTGTAGACTGTGCTAAAGGTTTTGGCTCGGGCAGTCATCATGGTTGACAGATCGCGACCAAATGGGGAAGTTATCATCTAGACATCATACAGAGTCATCCTACCAAGTTACAATGAAATCCCTCCATACTGAGTATGACCTGTAGACTGTGCTGAAAGTTTTTGGGTTCCAGGCTTCGGCAGCCGTCACGGTTGACAGATCATGACCAAAAGGAGACGTTCTCATCTAGATATTATAGAGGCATCCTACCAAGTTACAATGAAATCCCTTCATAAATATGACCTGTAGACTCTGCTAATGGTTTTTGGGGGGTTTTGGGCTAGGGCAGCCATCACGGTTGACTGATAGCGACTAAAAGGGGACGTTCTCATCTAGACATGACCTCAAACCTGCATATGAAATTTCGTGACTATTGAACAAAAACTACAGGGTGTAGCCTGTGCTAAAGGAAAATGTGAACAGGATCACAGACTAATAGACTTCCGCACGTGTGATGGCAATAGCTTATCTTGACTTTGTCAAGTTAAGCTAATAATACATGTTAAGTTTTGTAAAAAAAATATTCAGTGGTCAAGAAGTTTTTGCCCAGACAAGCAAAATGCTGATGACAGATGGACAGACAAATTATTGCTAGAAAAAGCTCTGCTGACACTGGTCAGGCAGAACTAAAAACAAAAACAATAACAAAAAAAACAGGCCCAAGGGGCCTTACTCGCTCACCTAAGAAAGTTGTTTAAAAGAAGGATTAAGGAAACATTCAGCATCAATGGCTAGTTAACACTACAGAGTCAAAAACATGAACCCAGAAACTTAATTGAACAATACTGAATAACAAATATCAACAGAATCTGAGGATGCTGTATTCCAAATATCATAAGATTCTGACTGGTGGATCTGACGAAGATTTTTAAAGAGTATTCCTCACAGTGCACTTGAAGTTAAAATTTGAGTAAATAAAGCAAGTCCGAATTTGAATCGAAGAACTTGATTTGAACAAATTTAAATTTGACACCCCCTTCCCTTTTCCCCCAAATGATGCTAATATCAAATATTAGAACATTCTGACTGGTAAATCTGAAGAAGATTTTTACAGTATATTCTTCATATTGCCCAAAGCAATCAATCTCCATAGGATCCATTGTCAATCCTTGAGCCCCTCAGGAGTGACTAAAATAATCCAAAAATCATGCGTTTCTTCTGTTAATCAGAATATAAAAAGTGAGGCTCCCCTCTGGAGCCCCTTGATACAACCTCTGTGGATTAATCTTAGTTACAAACCTCTGGAGGGTACTTAATAAACAAGAGGCCCAAAAAGGCCTAAATTAGGCTCCAATAGAGCCCAAACATTAACCCAGGGATCCGATTTGAACTAACTTTAATCTGAACCCTGTTAGAGATGTTGCATACCAAATATGAACAGATTCTGACCAGTGGATCTGAAGAAAGAGATTTTTAAAGAAATTTCCTCATATTGTACTAAGTTACAATTTGGGCTTCCATGGAGAGCCCAAATATTAACCCATGGACTCAATTTGAACAAACTTGAATCTGAATTCCCTAGAGATGCTGTATCCGAAATATCAAAAGATTCTAATTGATGGTTCTGGAGAAGATTTTTAAAGAAATTCCCTCATATTGCACGAAGTTAAAATTTGGGCTACCATAGGGAGCCCAAATATTAACCTAGGGACCCGATTTGAACTTGAATCTCACTCCCCTAGAAATGTTGTATACCAAATATGAAAGTATTCTGACTGGTGGATCTGAAGAGGATGTTTAAAGAAATTCCCTCATATTGCACAAAGTTACAGTTCAGGCTACCATAGCGAGACCAAATATTAACCTAGGGACCCGATTTGAACAAACTTGAATATGAACCCCTTAAAGATGTTGCATACCAAATATGAAAGCATTTTGACTGGTGGATCTGAAGAAAATTTTTAAAGATCATTCCCTATATTGCCCTAAGTTAAAAATTAGGTCTCCTGTTTTGAACCCAAATATGAACTAAGGGGCTCAGATTTTAACACACCTGTATCTGACCCCCCACCCCCTCCCCTATGCATGCTGTATACCAAATATCAAAAGATTCTGATCAATGGTTGTAGAGAATTTTTTTTTTAAATTTGTGCAAATATGCAGACTCCGCATTTTTTCTCCCCCCCCCCCCCCCCCCCCCCCCCCCCCCCCCCCCCCCCCCCCCCCCCCCCCGTCCTGTAGAACATCTGGCACAACTGATGGCAATTTTTTTGTACCATTCAATTCCACTGGTCTTAATGATGCTTCATACCAAATAACAGTTCTCTGTTCCGTTTGTGGTTTGGGAAATATGGGCATTTGGAAATATTTCTACTTTTTAGCTCCTGGGGTTCCCACAGAGACAAATGAATTCAGACAACAGAAATTTTGGGTGGGACCAAAAATCTTTTCCCTCTCTTAACAATGGCAAATATTGATCCACGAACTTTGTTTGAACAAACTTGATTCTACACATTAAAAGGAAGTTCCATACCAAATATCAAGTCATTGTGCACACTGATTCATGAGAAGATTTTTTAAGAATTTTCCCCCACCCCTCCCTTTGAGGCACGGCAAGCTGATTTGAAAAAAACAAAACAAACAAAATGCAATGTCAGAACAAGCAATCACCTCAAATATAAATGAAAGTGTCAACGACACTGTAGCTTAACTTGTGTGTTGTGTTTGATGAAAAGGATAATGTTCAATGTTTATGAAAGGATTATGAAATGAAAAGAATTGTGATAATTGGGAATATGTTCATTTCTGTTCCCTGTATTCTATGTTTTTGATAAAAATTATATGAGGTGTGGACTGTATTAAAGAGCTGAGGGGTGGGTTAATATGACCTCACAGTTAATGTTTGTGGCCCTCACAGTTAACGTATATCAACAAAAGTTACCAAGTTACAGTGAAATTATTCCAAAACGAGTCATCTTATCAAGTTACATTGAAATCCCTGCATAAATATGGCCTGCAGACTGTGCTAAAGGTTTTCGGGCTTCAGGCCCCTGCAGCCGTCAGTTTTCCAATTGCGTCCAAAGGGGACGTCCTCATCTAGACATTATATGAAGTCAACCTACCAAGTTACAATGAAATCCCTTCATACATATAACCTGTAGACTGTGCTAAAGGGTTTTGGGCTCGGGCAGCAATCATGGTTGAATGATCACAACCAAAAAGGTCAAGGGCATCTTCTGGAGTGATCCTACGAAGTTACTATGAAATCCCTTCATAAATATGACCTGTAGACTCTGCTCAAGGTTTTCAGGCTTCATGCCCCTGATGCCGTCACAGTTGACCAATCACGACCAAAAGGGGATGTCATCATCTAGGCATTATATGGAGTCAAACTAACAACAGGTTACAATGAAGTCCTTCAATAAATATGACCTATAGACTATGCTAAAGGTTTTGGGCTCGGGCAGTCATTAAGGCTGAATGATCGCGACCAAAAGGGTACGTTATCATCTAGACATTATTTGGAGTCATCCTACCAAGGTACAATGAAATCCCTTCATAAATATCACCTGCAGACTGTGCTAAAGGTTTTCAGGCTTCAGGCCCCTGTGGCCGTCACAATGGCCTAATGGTGTCCAAAAGGGGACATTCTCATCTCGACATTATATGAAGTCAAACCTACCAAGTTACAATGAAATCCCTTCATAAATATGACCTGTAGACTGTGCTGAAGGTATTCGGGCTTCAGGCTCGAGCAGCCATAATGGCTGAATGATCGCAACCAAAAGGGGACATTCTCATCTGGGCATCACCTGCAGTGATCCTACGAAGTTACGATGAAATCCCTTCATAAATATGACCCGTAGACTGTGCTCAAGATTTTTGGGCTTCGGACACCTGTAGCCATCACAGTTGACCAATCACGACCAAAAGGGGATGTCATCATCTAGGCATTATATGGAGTCAACCTAACAAGTTACAATAAAATCCTTCCATAAATACGACCTACAGACTATGCTAAAGGTTTTTGGGCTCGGGCAGCCATAAAGGCTGAATGATCGCGACCAAAAGGGGATGTTCTCATCTAGACATTATTTGGAGGCATCCTACCAAGCCACAATGAAATCCCTTCATAATTATGACCTGTAGATTGTTCTGAAGGTTTTCGGGCTCCTGCAGCTGTCACAGTTGCCCAATCGTGTCCAAAAGGGGACGTTCTCATCTAGACATTATATGAAGTCAAACCTACCAAGTTACAATGAAATCCCTTGATAAATATGACCTGTAGACTGTGCTAAAGGTATTCAGGCTTCGGCAGCCATAAGGGTTGAATGATCGCAACCAAAAGGGGACATTCTCATCTGGGCATCATCTGGAGTGATCCTACGAAGTTACAATGAAATCCTTTTATAAATTTATAAATATGACCTGTAGACTGTGCTCAAGGTTTTCGGGCTTCGTGCACCTGTAGCCATCACAGTTGACCAATCACGACCAAAAGGGGATGTCATCATCTAGGCATTATATGGAGTCAACCTAACAGGTTACAATGAAATCCTTCCATAAATATGACCTTTTGCCTTTGCTAAAGGTTTTTGGGCTTGGGCACCCATCAAGGCTGAATGATAGCGATCAAAATGGGACGTTCTCATCTAGACATTATTTGGAGTCATCCTACCAAGTTACAATGAAATCCCTTCATAAATATGACCTGTAGACTGTGCTAAAGGTTTTCGGGCTTCAGGCCCCTGTAGCCATCACAGTTGCCCAATCATGTCCAAAAGGGGACTTTCTCATCTAGACATTATATGAAGTCAACCCACCAAGTTACAATGAAATTCCTCAATAAATATGACCTGTAGACTGTGCTAAAGGTTTTCAGGTTTTGGGTTCGGGCAGTCATCACGGTTGGAAGATCACGCCCAAATGGGGAAATTTCATCTAGACATCATAAGGAGTCATCCTACCAAGTTACAATGAACATTATATGAAGTCAACCCACCAAGTTACAATGAATTTCCTCAATAAATATGACCTGTAGACTGTGCTAAAAGTTTTTTGGTTTCGGGCTTGGGCAGCCATCACGGTCGACAGATCATGCCCAAAAGGGGACGTTCTCATCTAGGCATTATACAGAGGCATCCTACCAAGTTACAATGAAATCCATAAATACGACCTGTAGACTGTGACTGTGCTGATGGTTTTGGGCTCGGGCAACCATACCGGTTGACCGAACGCAATTAAAAGGGGACGTTCTCGACTAGACATGACCCCAAACCTGCATGTGAAATTTTGTGACAATCAGACAAGAACTGCGGTGTGTAGCCCGTGCTAAAGGAAAATGTGAACAGACTAACAAACTTTGCATAATGGCAATATCTTATCTTGACTATGTCAAGTTAAGCTAAAAATGCCGATAGGATCACCGATCCAATGTCGAGTTGTGACAGCACAAAAGTGGGTTTAATCATTATCAACTTATCGTCCGGAAACCAGTTGTTTACAATTTACTATGTGAAGGGGTCATTGTGATATTGACCTTTAACCTAGTGATTCCAAAATAGGGCTCTTTCTTGCACCAATGCCAACCTACCTATGAAGTTTCATGAACATGGGTCAAATCATTATCAAGTTATCATCCAGAAACCAAGCGTTTTGATTTAACATGTTCAGTCACTGTGACCTTGATCTTTGACCTGGCGAGTCCAAAATAAATAGGGTTCTTCCATTCACGAAGGCCAACCTACATCTGAAGTTTCATGAACGTGGGTCAAACCATTATCAAGTTATAGTCTGGAAACCAATTGTTTACAGATTTTACTTTGTTGAAGGCCACTGTGAGCTTGACCTTTCACTTAACATGTCCAAAATAAATAGGGTTCTTCCTCTCACTGATGCCAACCTACCTATGAAGTTTCATGAACATGGGTCAAACCATTATCAAGTTATCATCCGGAAACCAAGCGTTTTGATTTACCATGTTCAGAGACACTGTGACCTTGACCTTTGACCTAGCGAGTCCAAAATAAATAGAGTTCTTCCACTCACGAAGGCCTACCTACATATGACGTTCCATGAATGTGGGTTCAACCATAGTCAAGTTATCATCCGGAAACCATCTGTTTATGATTTAGTATGTTCAAGGTCACTCTGACCTTCACCATTGACCTTGCAAGTCCAAAATAAATGGGGTTCTTCCTCTCACCAAGGCCAACCTACCTATGAAGTTTCATGAACGTGGATCGAACCGTTATCAAGTTATCATCCGGAAACCAAATGTTTACGCCTGCCTGCCCGCCATTCATCAAACTACAAGTCGAGTTTGACTTTGTCACAATTCGACTTATGAAACTGGTTCAGCAGTTTGTTGGGGCAGGTACAAACACCATGTTCACAGACGGTGGACGACAGATGCCAGACGGTGAGTGATCACTATAGCTCATCTGACTTTCAGTACTGTGAGCTAATTATGGATTATGCATCACAGACGGTGAGGTCGAGTTTTTTTGCAACAGTAAAGCTAGTCATTATGAGAAAATCAAATCCACTGATATTTTTCAAGTTATTGCGCTGAGCTGAAAACAGGCAAAAATTAACTAAGGGCCATAACTCTGCTCATTGTGGCCAAACTGCACTGATTTTTGAATTCATTCAAGACATTAAGAAAGTCTCACATGCTAACCAAATCCATTGATATTTGTTCAAGACGCCACACTAATGAAAAGGATTTACACCCACCCATTTACCCACATGCCCGCTCATGCATGCACCGACTCCATTGTCTCTCATACCACATATTCACCAAATCCATTGATATTTGTTCAAGTTATCACGCTAACAAGTTGAAAACAGTAAAAAATTAACTAATTAAGGGCCATATCTCTTGTTAGAAGGGCCAAACCACTTGGTTTTCAAACTCATTCAATACATCATTAAGCAGTTTAGCAAATCTCACCTACCAATTATTTACTCAATCCATTGATAATTGTTGAAGGTACCACTTTGTAAGCTAAAAACAGGCAAAAATGAGCTAATTAAGGGCCATAATTCCACTCAGTATGGCTGAATTAGACCAGTTTCCGAACTACTTCAAGGCATTAAGAAAGTCCAAATATTGACAAAATCTACTGATATTTGATATATGAGATACCGCATTAACAACAAAGATTACACCCACTCATCTACCCGGCACATCCACCCACACATGCACAGACTCCATCACACTACAGGTCAAGTTTTTCAAAAAAGCTTGACCAAAAATTCATTTAAAACGGAACCATCAAAGTGCTAAAATTCCCACAATTTTCAAAATGTCATTTGTTTTTTGTAACTTGTCCAAGACATTATTAATACAAAGCACGAAATCAAAATTTATTAAATCGGACGACTCAATTTATTGCTTAAACAATGAAACTTCACAGAAAAATTCAACGAAGGACAATAACACTCTCAATTTGGATAAATTTGTCCATGATAATGTTATTATAAAGTAGTCGCTCATATTTTATTGAAACCTGAGGTTTTCTGTTGACGTTATTGCATGAACAATGAAATTTAAGGCAAAATTCAACAAAGGCCATATAACTACCTTAATTTTCATTAAATGATGGTAGTTACTGAACTTTTCCAAGACATTGTTAATATGAAGCAGACAGAAGGAAGGAATGTCAACAGAGCTCTTCAATATATCCTTTTCTGTGGGGGTATCATTATTCTCTGGTTTGTGCAGTTTTTGGAAATAAGGCTCCCACAGGGCTGTGAAAATTTCTTTTTTCAGCACACATCAAGTTCATGTCCTCTGATACTACTGCATACAACGTGTGGATCAAATTAGTTAATCAATTTGGCAGAAAGAAATTTTGGGCTGAGCCAAACATTTTGCCTCTCCCAGCACTACCTCAAATATTGAGAGAGAAACTTCTTTGAACAATCTTCAATCTTGAGTAAAAAATTTCGAAGCAATGAGACTGGTGGGTTGTGATTTATGGGCTTTTCAATCTTGGTCCCAGCCCATAAGACTTTGCAATTTCTTTTGAACAATTTTAGAAGGGTAACCCCAAAGAATAATATGTGCCAAGTTTGGGGGCAGTGATTCTGATAAAGCCATGTGTAACAGATGTCAGGCAGCAAGTATTGGCAATAGTTCACCATTTTTCAGTCAGGCGAGATAAAAAGTTTATAAAGGTTTATTTTTATACCATGTCATTCTGGAAAATGAGTTTCCTTGGAATAAAAAAATAAACAAACCCTGCCAGTAATATTTTTACCATTTCCTGAAGCACTATCACACTTCTGGGTAAAAAACAAGAAGTGTGTTTTTTGTGCCTCTCTTTGTTATTCTCACAAAGGTGTACACTGTATTGAGTGTTATTTATTTATCTATTGGTGACAGTTTTACGGATGGAGAAGGCCGGAGGATCCGGAGAGAACCACCGAGCAACGACGAGGAGCTGCCAGCTCCCCAATATTGTAACTCCGCACTGCAGCACAGGCAGGGTTAGATTGGTTGAAGACATGCGTACCATCGACGTTCAGTACACTTTAGTACACAGCGTCACCGTGCCCCCATGTGGACACTCAGGGTTGAGTGCCTTGCCCAAGGACACAACGCAAGAGTCCGAATTGATCGCTCAGATGGTCACCCATCCAATGATTAACCGGGCTCGACATTGCTTAACTTTGGAGATCTGACGAGAACTGGTTACCACAACACCACAGTGCCCCCGTATTGAGTGTTCTTAACCCTCTGTAAAATACAAGAGAGAGAATTATTTGGATGCAGAATCTCGGAACGCTTGAGCAGATAGTCAAATCATGATCACTTTTTGCTTCCGTCAATTGGGGTTCAGTAATACAGGGCTGCTGGATGAAGATAAACCCTTTACCTAACATGAAAAGCAGATGACACTTGAAAAAATTCATAGGTTATGACCCCTCATTGGAACGAGCTCGTTCCAACGAGGGGTCACAACCTATGTTTTTGAGACAAAAATGAAAAAAATAATGAAAATTAACTGGCGATTTTAGAGAATAGCGCTGGCTGGTTTTGGATGTTACGTTGGATAAAGTGTTAAATTATTACAGATCCTCATCCGGAGTTCCTGTTGGCAAGAACTGATAAATTAAATGCTTTTCAAGGACGTTTCTTGACAACTTTCAGCATTTCTCAAGGGCCTTACCACCTACAATAGCCAAATTCACAGATTTTCAAGGGAAGTGGGAGGAGGTAATGACTGAAGGGTCCTAGTTAGGACTAGGCCTTCAGAAACTATGGTATATAAAACTATATAACTAAGATAACGCTCTTGTTCAGTGTTTCTATTTTCTAAATATTCCAAGATTTTTCAAGGCCTCTTGGCTCCTTTTCCAGGATTATGAGGCCATGAATGGCCCTCTGTCAAATTCAAGGCCATTGCTTGGATCCAAGGCACCACAGGAACCCTGTCATCACCAAATTATTGTTTGTTGTGTTGTTTGCTCATCCATTGTCAAATTTTTCTTCACGCAAATATTTATTCAAATCACGTTGAAAAGATTTAGATGTGGAAGGGGAGTACTGGATGTTAGGTCTAAAGTGAATGAATACAACAAAAAAAAAGAGTTCATGTATTCCATTTATTCATCAATATCTTGCACATTAAAATTTCCTATCCCTCAATAATCATTTTATGATCATTAACACTAAATACATGTTTTCAGCAACAAGATAAACAAGACATGAATTTTAAAAAGTAAATTTTTCAGAAACCAATATACAGCAATCACCTTAAACTAAATCTCAGTCCCAAGAATTAATTTTATTGATGTTGCTGGCATTTTGACAACATTCATAACCTTTTGTCCAAAATACAGGCTTTGCCTGCTGCGTAAGTGGTACAAGTGCATCAAACTAATTCACAGAAAAATATAGTTCAATTGGTACAATATAGTCAGGTATATAATTCTTGCTGGATCAAGCTTTCACAGATTGATCAACTATGGTGTACATTTGATTACACATGCTTGAAAAACTACTAAAATGTCAAATGAATTTAGAATATCACCTGCTTTATGCACAAAAGAAATTGGGCCCATTACTGTACTGACTTGTCCAATTCTTGTTTGCCTCCCTATAATTCTGAAAATTATTTTTCATATGGGCACACTAATAAATATACCCAACTGTGTTTCCATATTCATCAAAACATCACTGATGTAGATGGATTAGATGAGAGAAATTGATTAAAATAGAAAATTAAAAATGGCTGCAGAGAGTGACTAATCCTTGAAACAATGCCCTGACACAGCAATCTTGCTAAATTTCAAAGTTATGGAGTAGAAACCAAGTTCAAGTTAAGGTCACTGTTACCTTGACTTTTGGCACAATGACCTCAAAATAAAAAGGCTTCTTTCTTTCAAACCCAAACCAGATGTCAAGTTTGGTTTCAATCGACCAAGTTAAACTTTAAATCGAGAGTGGAAACCAAGAAAATTTTCAAGTTAAAGGTCACTGTAACCTTAACCTTTGATGTAATGATCCTCAAAATAAATCATGTTCTTCCTCTCATCATAACCATCCCACAAGTCAAGTGTGGTTCCAATTAGCCTAGCGGAACTTTAATTAGAGAGTGGAAAAACCACAAAAATTTGACCTTTGGCCCAATGACCCCCCCAAAAATTGGGTTCTTCCTCTTATCATGCCAAACCCACATGTCAAGTTTGGTTTTGATCACAAAACGAAACCTTAATTAAAGAGCAGAAACCTAAAGAGCTAAATAAATTTTTGTGATTAAAAATTTGTTCATATATCTTTGCCTTGTTACAATTTATGGGAGAGTGCCAAGAGGACACTTCCCCTTAACTGTAAGAAGGCAAATTCCTACAGACCAAAATAATTTCACATTGAAGACACAGTACAGCCACAGTAGACTGGTCGTAATCCATGCGTAATGTCCACGTATACATTTATCAGGTAATAAAAATCAGCAGCAGCAAAATTTTAAATAATAAAACACCAGGTTGTATCCGGTGCTTCATTAACTAAATTTTTGATGATTATTCCTATAATTAGTGTTTGCAATCTAATATTATTGCGTCCGCGGAAATACTGCCCATTCAGGGGGGGGGGGGGGGGGGGGGGGGGGAAGTGACAAGTCCACAGTGGCCGTACAGTAAAATGAAGTACATCCACATGTAACAGGATTAACTGGTAGAAAGCTAAATTATTTTTCAAAGGTGATTTGTAACACGAGTATTTTTTTCAAATATACAATGCTGCCAGCAAAGGGAGCCTTAGTTCAGCAAGATTGTGTTCATCGGTATTTACTTAGTTACTATTTATTGGAGAATGCCTGTTGGCACTCTCCAAAATATTGTAAGAAAACAAAATATATGAATATTTCTTTGACTGAAGTGGCTTTCAGCACCTTTCAGTAGTTTGGTTTTGATGCCAGGCTTCTAGCACTCTACCAGTTAATGTTTAAAAAGTACCACTTGGCATCAAAACCAAAGAGTTAAATATTTAACTCTTTCAAACCTACCACCCTGAATGATATCATCTAAATCAGACATAAGTCTGAGAGCAGACATAAGCGAGAGGGGCAAATTTATTCAAGGGCGGGTTCAGCAGTATATGAATTTATTTTACATTAGATAGTTGGTTCAGCAGTAATGTAATCCTACAGGGCTGTAGAAAAGTGATCTTCCTTACATGTATATTATGTTTATTTTTCCTAATGCTCATCTACAGCCATTTCTTTCTTGAGGCCTGTACATTTCCACCAGTTTGGGGCCTGGATATTTCAACAAATTTGGGTCGACAATTATCTGTCATTCTATAGGCTTGAAGGTAACTTCCAGACAACTGTTTGCTTTATATATAGGCAGCAAAGACAACTGCCAGGACATTCTAATTTTTTGAAGACATCTTTATGACTGTATGTTAGTACATCTGTTCTGAGTCCATGAAGTTTATCAAAGTTGGAATTGGATCTTTAAGGGACAATGCATCATTTCTTGTCTGGTTCTGTCTCAAAGCCTATAATGAACTGAAATCTCAACTTATCATGTTATTGGAATATTGTTTGCTGGCAAATTAGAATCCAAATTCATTTTTGATTCTTGAAAACAAAAAAAGCATTCTTCAATACTTTTTTTTAGGGATACCCTGATGTTTTCAAAATTTCCTTGACTACAAATATTGAAAAACACTATCAACAACCAGGATCAGATTGCCTTACAGTCTCTGTAAAGCCAGAATATGCAAAAAGAGCCATTAAGCAAATGATGGCTAGGCTTTCCAGAATCTCATTAGGCATGATACAGAACAGAATAATTAGTGCCATGGGATAGTCATTCCCCCACCACCTAAATCCAATAAGGGCAATAACTCACAAAAAAATACTTGGACAAAGATGGTTCACAATCCACAAAAAATATTTTGAATAGTTTTCTTTTAAATGTGACGAGTATCAGAAGTATCAGAACAACTGAGAATGCATTTAAAACATTTGTTTTCAAAAACATTATACGCAGATATCTAGATTTAATTATCACGGGTATCAAAATTCAAGAGTACTTGACTATTCAACTCTTTGCCTGTTGCCAATGAATTTCTGCAAACTACAAAAATACCAGCGTCTGACTAAAGGTATAATTCTGGCTCTTGTAAATAATCCTTTTATCAATTATTTCCTACTGTCAAAATCAGGTCATAGCCCACGTCACAACAGCAAGGACTTGGTTTGATAAACAATACAGGGTCGAGTTTTTTGGTACGTGTCAGGCTTGTTATTATAAAAAAAAATCAAATCCATGGACATTTGTTCAAAGTTATCACGCTAATGAGCTGAAAAGAGGCAAACATTAACTAATTAAGGGTAATAATTCCTCTCAGTGTGGCCACACCGCACCGGTTTTCAAACTCATGCAAGACATTGTTAAAAAAAGTCTCACATACTACATATTGACTGAATCCATTGATATTTGTTAAAGTTATCGTGCTAATGAGCTGAAAACAGTCAAAAGTTAACTAATTAAGGGCCATAACTCCACTCAGTATGATCAAACATTACTGGTTTTCAAACTTGTTCCAACACATTAAGGAAGTCACACATACCAAATACTGATCTAATCCATCGATATTTGAAGTTATCCCACTAATGAGAAAGGTGATGCCCACCCACACACTGACTTCATCAGACCATAATATTAAGCTATTGAGAAAGGCGATGCCCACTCGCCCACCTGCACACCAACTTCATCAAAGTACAGGTGGAGTTTTTCTTTTAAAACTTGACCAAAATGGCAACAAATATTTAGCAGGGTACGAGTTAATCATTCTTAGCAAGACATGGCTTATGGGTTATAAAGAACTTTTAGCTGATATCTGTCTGCATGATTACCAACTGAATGTCAGTCTATAGGCCACAGCCAATAAAACTGACCCACGGTCAAACACACAACATGGCTGACAGTTCCTGAAGTAAAATTATAAAATTCTTCCTCTGAACTGACCCCTTGATTCAGTTCTATTCTGATAAGATAAAAACTGAACAATTAGAACTGGTGCAATCATCATATACAGTTTCCATTGATACTGGAGTCACTTTATAACAACAGCACTAGAATTTTTTTTTCCAACAAGTCTGCTCCTCAACCAGATAAATCATTGGCATCATACATATCTTGGTCATATCTTTCTGCATGGACTATTCTTCCGCCAAACCATCTACCATTCAATGCAGATATTCCTTTTTCAACCTCTGAAAAACACAAAAAAGCAAGGGAATTTAATTTGTTCTGAAGGCAACAAGAATTCAGAAGACCCTTTTATTTGAATAAATCCAGTGGTGCCCACTTAACTCTAGATCTTTTAACTGAATAAGCCTGTTCATTGTATATAACTTACATATACCTATTTAACATACCTTCAGTACAAATTTGACCTGTTAATTGTATATAGGTTCTAGTTTAAAGTTCTGTTAACTGAATAAAAAATCTTGTTATTAATTTATGAGTTTTAATGACACTTTCGACAGCCAGGATCACTTTGTGACAGAGTTTTTTACAGGTGAAGGAAGCCGGAGTACCCACAGAGCCACGAGCAGCAGCAAACAACTGTCAGACTCACCAACGTACTAACTCCACACAAGCAGGGTTAGCTTTGGTTGAAGACAAGTGCACCATCGATCTGTAGGAGGCCATAGTACACAGCGCCATCGTGAACACACGAGGGTAATTGGGTTGAAGTGCCTTGCATAAGGACACAATGCAGTTGTTACCCGTGGCAGGGATCGAACAAAGGACCTTTCGGATTGAAGCCCAATACCACTTAGTCACCGCGTTCACTAAAAAAAATCTTGTAATCTAAGAATTACTCTGACATCCAATCCCCAGAATTCCCCCCATTTATAAACATTTTTGGCCTGAATACATCCAATACAGTCATTTAATCATTTATATCTTGTTTGAAAGTGCTCAAAGAGTTCTATCAAACAAGATATAAAAGAATAAATGTTCTGTTTATAACAAGAATAGAGGAAAATGACCTAATTCCTGTTAATTGTATACTCTGGCAAGCTGGCTATTAAATTAAAAGGGTACCACTGTACTGACAAAGAGTGACCATTTTTTCGATGAAAAGAAGATTTCTATGATCCTCTCTCAGGAGCAACAAGCTAAGTTTTTTGATGCAAATTTTTAAAAAAAAACTGAAAATGATTTTCATATTTATCATACCTACAACTGGCCCAGACCAGCTGGCTACTCTATTTGAGAGAATAATAAGCATTTTCAATAGACAGAGCATAGAAGCGAAGGCAAGAAGGAACACTGTCTTGCATGTGAGATATCTAAGCTCCACTGTAGACAAAGGCTCAAATGGAGCCTCTTGATGCTTTAACAGAACCAGGGAAGATTTCATTTTGGAATAAGCTGTAAGGACCTGGGGCTTTTGATAGAAAAATGCTTCACAATTTTGACGACTGATCAAAGCCAATATTCATACGGCCTTTGTGAGAATATGTATCAGACAACATAACTGACAAGTGTTTGAAGTTTTTTAACAAAAAGAAATGCCAGAAAATCTGCAATATTGGCAATAGAAGGATGCATGTAACTAAATGAATTATCGTGACACCAGGAATAGAAGACTCTCCATAGTTTAGAGAAGGGGGTTCTCCTTTGAGCAGAAATGTAGTCCACTGCTCTTCTGGAAAAATGTTTGCGTCTAAGGAAGGATTTGACCACGGAAAGGCATGAAGCTTGAGAACTGCCAGATTGCCCTAAAGATGGGGGGGTTTTGCCATGAAACAAGAGGTTCTCCAACAGCAGTAAATGACATGGAGTGTCTGTTAGAAGAGGCCTGAGTAGGTAGACCCATGTTTTCTGAGGAAACAGAGTGGCCACCACAATGATCCTCCATCAGAACTGTCTAGATTTTCAATAGAACCAGTTGAATTAACGGAGTTGGAGGAAAGATATAGCCCGACTATTCCATTCCAAAACATGGGCAGGGCATCCACTGAAAACGCTAACGGATCCGGGCACAAAGGAATGTCTGAAGTTGTTTGTTCTCTATTGCGGCAAACAGATCTACCACTGGCTGCCCCACATGCTGCACAGATCTAAAGAGACTCTCCAATTGAGTGTCAATCCGATGGAAAGATCTTTCCATGGCTGGAGAGAGCATCCGCCATCACATTGAGTCAAACTGGAGTAAAGCCAATTGATAGCAAAATGTCATGTTCCTGAGTGAACAGAAAAATCTGTATAGTTAGTGTGAAGATAGGACGAAAAAGCTTTTCCCTTGATTGTGGAGATAAGCCACTGCTGTTGAATTTTCTGAGAGAATCTGAATCTGGAAACCTGATAGTCAAGTTTTCCAGTGTTCTAAAACTGGGTATAATTGCTAAAATTTCCTTCTGGTGAATGCGTGATTGATAATGGCAAGAAAGGTTCTCCAGCATCAAGGAGGATCCTCAACTTGATCGCTAGTAACCGTCATGAACATGAAGGATGGAGGAGGCATCTCCAATGGGCTTCCCTGTGTTGTCCACTTGACATGTGTCTAATTGTGAATTTTCTCCTTCACTGATGGAGAAAGGCAAATCTGAAGACCTAACGTATTGACCATGGCTGACCAGTTTTCTAGAAAAGAGAACTGGAGAGTTTGCATGAAAAGGTGGCAGAGTGGAATAAGAGTTGTTGCTACTCTACACAGACTTTACACAGACCTTAGTGTTTCTAATTCCCTCGCATTCATTAAGTCTGCTGTTATAATATAGAGGGAGAATGCTCCAAATCGTCTGTAACTTTCTGCTTAATTGAAAGAAACATGGAGATTCTTCCGCCAACCGGAAGGCAATACATGCCTCATTTTCCACCTCTTGAGGCTTGCAACCGGGATAGACGAACTAGATTTGCAACCAGGGAAACTCTGTTTCCCTCTGTTTTATTTGCCTCAAAAAATTGAATTATGGCATTCCACAGATGCATCTGCGCATGTGCAGAGCTCCAGGAAGTGGCCTGCATTCCTGCATTCCTGAACTGAGTTTGGAGATCGTTTAGGTGTCTTAGGAAGTTACGTGAAACATTTGATTGTTTATGTGATGAACGACCTGAAGATCCAGAGTAATTCTTCTGTTTTCTCTTCTACCAAGACTGTGATGTATCATGTCTTTGTAGCTGAAGGTATAACAAACAATATGGTATAACAAACTATATGTGGCTTGCTTGGTGACTTCTTCAAGAACAAAGAGTACATGGTCATTACAAAGATTGCAGTCTATTAAACGGAGAAACTTGGAGAAATGATTTCAAGTCTGCATCTGAAGTTGAGGAAGATGCTAAGTCATTATCATGTGTGCCAAGCTTTTTAGGCACATAGCTAACTGTCGAGTGAATAGCAGATATTACTGAATGCAATTACACCTTAAAGGAGAGAATACCACCTCACACATGGTCTTCTGCAAATTGTTCTCTACAGTTGAAGTAATGTAGTCCTGAAAGGACAGTACTTTCAAAATTTCTCGACACTTCTATGGTTTGTCCAGTAAAGACAAATGTCAAAAGCAAGGAAACAAAATCTTCATGTTCAGAGAGGAAGACTTCTTATCCGGAGGTAAAACTGGAAATCGAATGACTGACTGTTTAAACATACAACCAACATGTCGAATGCTATTGTGGCTAATCGTGACCGTGACAGTTTTACAGGTGGAGGAAGTTGGAGTACCAGGAGAGAACCACCCGGCAACGTCGAGCAGCTGTCAGCTCTCCAACATCGTAACTCTGCCGCGGCACAGGCAGGGTTAGATTGGTTGAAGACATTCGCACCATCGACGTGCAGTATGCCTTAGTACACAGCGTCATCATGCCCCCATGTAGGCAATCAGGGTTAAGTGCCTTGCCCAAGGACACAACGTGGGAGTGCGAATCAGGTAATTTTTGTTTGATAATTAGGTGACAGCTAATGGATGGATCTAATACACCATAAATGGTTGAACCTTTTGCCAATGTTTATTATCACATTTTTTGCAAACTTAACAGGATTTATCTTGATTGCAATCAGTGCAACAAGCAAGATATGTGATTATCATAGTTTGACCTCCGAGTACGGCAAACTAAGCAAAATATTTTCATAATTCAAATTTACTGATTGTACAAAATTGGGAAACAAGAAATTCATTTTGACAAAAACACAGAATTTGGAACACTTAATTTGGAAATAATTTATTCTTGTACTCCTATAATAATAATAATAATAATAACACTTTGGCCAACCGCTGATTTGTCGCGGTTCTCGGACGAGAAGGCCATGGTTACCCCTGTACCCCCAACTGCCTCCCTATTCCCACGCTTCTCCTCTCCTCCCAACACTCGGAGACGAACTGCTTGATGACATCCCTTGTCCCATTCTTCCCAATCTCTCCGATTGGCATATTAACCCTCTCCTTTGAGTCTCCCCCTAACCACATGTCCTTCATTCTCCCATCCCACTTCCCCATTATACTCCCAGTGAATCTCATTCTTTTAGACTGATACTTTGGGCATTCTAGAAGAAAGTGTTCCAGGGTCTCCACCATGTCCAAGTTACACATCTGGCACTCCCTTTCACCGTCTTTCCCAATTTTTCCCCTCAGCTCCAGGAATCGCGACCTCAGCTTGAACAACAGTGACCCCCCAAAGGTGGCATCAAGGTACTCTTCAAAACCTGGCTTCTCTTTATCACGCAGGCCACCCAAAGACCTCTTTGATTTGACCCCCTCTCACCAATTACGGTTACAATCCTCCATGACCCATTCTCTGACGATTTTTTTACCCTGGTTTGCCCCAACGTCCAGGTCCGATATCTCCAATGAGTAGTTCTCTACTAGCTCCCTCACTTGGACCATCCACCCCATTTTGATATTTGAGTTGAAAATTCTCAGGAACATTACTTTACACCATAGGCTGTCGGGGAGATTTACCAAATAATAAAGATAACCGAGCTTCAACAGGTCTATCCTGTCCTTGATCCTCATCCACCCAAGCTCACCCCTGATTGCTTCTAGCGCTGCGGCATTACTCAACCCCATTATCCATCAGCCTGCATCGTTCTGCAGGATTTCCAAGCTCTTTACGGCCGTCTGGTTTAGGAGTACCACTTCCGTACCGTATGTTATACTTGGGAGCCCCACCATTTCCCAAATGGTTTTCCCCACGAAAATCTTATTGAAACTGTTTCTCCCTATAAGTTTCATTTGGTTAAGGATTCGCTTCCCCTTCAGAATCAATTTATTTGTGTGGTTCCGGTAGATGCCTCTTCCTGTAATGTTTATATTTACCCCCAAATACTCGCAATCACCTGTCTCTCCCACACTGAGAAGATCGCTGCTCCCTTCCGGAATGCAGAACTCACCCACTCTCCACCTTCGAGTGGGGTCCACTTTGCGGCCCACAGGTACAACTTTGCTCTTGCTTTCATTAAGTTCGAGTCTCCATTTGCTCCCACATTTCCCAACAATTCCCAGCATTTTCGTTAGCCCCTCTTCGCTTTCTGACACTAGAACCATATCGTCTGCAAAGAATAGCCCTGGGATCTTCAAGTCCCCAACTGCTACCCCCTCCTCGCTACGCAGGAGTTCATCTCCTAAACCTTTGATGTACAATGCAAACAGGATTGGGTATGTATTAATTATAAAAGTTTCGGAAAAAAACTTAGTTGCAGAACAAAAATTCATTAAGTCGAATCAATTTTGGCTTTAGCCAAGTTGCTGAATGTGGATTAAAATTTATAAACTATCTTAATGATAACTTTAGAGCATAACAAGAATTATTGCTGAAGGCAATTATACCCCCACTGCATCAAGAAAAATATTTTTTATTCTCTCTGCTTCTTCTACATTTGAGAATTGCTTCCATCATAATATGATCTTAGAAACAGAAAGAAAGGCATGGCAATAAACAAAACAGGATAAGGCTGTTATGTCTGGTTTTAAGGTGCCCAAATTAGGGCAAATTTAAAGGCCTGAGTAAGGACCAAAAAATCATGAAACACTGACAAAGTAAGGACGATAATTCTGTTGACAAATATGCAGACATATATAACATGTGCAGGAACAGCTTGTCACAAGATTCCCTCAGAACAAATTTAACTGAAATCCATCTAATTACTGCAGAGATATCGTTGTGGACAGATGGATGGATGCATGGACAGATGCATGCATGGACAGACAGATGCATGCACAGATGGTTGCATGTAATCCAGAAAACCTCCCTTTATCTTCGAGAGTGGGGGTATAATAATCATATTAAACATTGTAATACATAGTCAAGATATGCATGTTATTATTATGTCAAACTTATCTAATGGTTCACTTAACCAGTATCCTTTCAAAAGCATATCACCAGGATGAACCCTTTAAGGCCTGTGCGGAACGAAACCTACTTAACGTACCACTTAATTTGACTTAATGAGGTCATACACCAAATTTAAGCAGTGTAGGTCACAAAAGGAGGAAGCGTTACCAGAACATGTAATAATACCCAGGGATGCACAAATTGAATAACCCTGCGTTAAGTTCCTCCAAAGGTTACCCAAAATTTTACAGGATAACCTTTTCTTGCTCCTCCAAATTCATCCGATTCAAAAAGAGTTACAAACAAATTTATAATAAACCTTTTCCAAATGTCGATTGTTCCCTTTATATTTTTGGATTTTTTTTTGTTTTTGTTTAATATTTGTTGTTTGCAAGTTATACATCTGACCAGCTATATACTTGGTCAATAATGGTTGAAGGGGTAGGTGGTGGATACCTCACAATGTACTCATTGAAGATAGATTAACTGGACTGTGCTAACGGTAGATATTTTATACTTGTGTTCATTAAACGGTAGGGTGCTAGAAGCACATATTTGGTCTTTAGAGTAGGTGCTGCAACTTAAAGGCTTCATATTCTGTGGATTCATTCATCTTTGTCATAATTTATGGAAGAGTGCCTCCACTCTCTTCCATCAATTGTAATATGTTTTAAACAAGTGAGCACATGTTGATGAGCAAAAATAATTAGGCACTCAATTAGTTAAAAAAACAAGAGTCCTCACGGGGCCTGGACTGCTCGTCTTGAACAGAACACAATATAAACAGAGTCCAAGAATGAGTCTACCTTAAGCAATCCATCTCCATAGGATACACTGTCGTAAATCCTTGAGTCCCTCAGGAGTGACAAAAATAATCTGGGCATCATGGCTTTTCTTCAGTTGATCATAACGTAAAATGTAGAGCTCCCCTATGAAGCCCCTTGATACAACCTATGTGGATTAATCTTAGTACACACCTCTAGAGGGTACTGAATACAAAAGTTTCAATTCTTCAGCTACATGGACAATTTTAGCTCTCAAAGGAAGCCCAAATATAAACCCTGGCTCTCAATTTGAACAAAGTTGAATCTGACTTCCCTAGAGATGTTGTGTACCAAATATGAAAGCATTCTGACTGTTGGATCTGAAGAAGAGAAATTTTAAAGAAATTTCTCCATATTGCCCTAAGTTAAAATTTGGGCTACCATAGTGAGCCCAAATATTAACCTACGGATCCGATATGAACAAACTTGAATCTGACCCCCTTAGATATGTTGTATACCAAATATGAAAGCATTCTGACTAGTGGATTTGAAGATTTTTGAAGAAATTCCCTCCCAGAAGGTACCACAATGTAGTCCATGTCCTGTGGGTGTGTTTCATATCTTTGGAGTGGAATTTGAAGGGCAATTATTTCATCTATAAGGATTTGCCTTGTCGCAAGTTATGCAATATTATCATAAGGCTCTTTCTCATAAATTGTAACGAGGCAATGACATGAGAAGGAATTTTGATGACCATAAATAATTTAACACTCTAGCAGCAAACAAACCTTTTTCTTCAGTTGAACTTCCAACTAATACTTGGGCCTAAATGGGTTTGTACGAAACAGTATTTTACATAAGACAATGTCTACCTCATCTCAACACCAACTAAACAATGCTGCCCTGAAATATCCCAAGACTTTCAATCAGAATCTTCCAATATTTAAATACAACATCCTAGGAAGATCTGATTCAGGTTGTGAATCAAGTTCCTGGGTTCTTTTTTGGGCTCCCTATTGGAGTCCGAATTTTAATTTTGTGGAATATGAGGAAAATGCTTTAGAAATCTTCATCAGATCCACCAGGCAGAATCATTTGATAAACTGCATTCTTATAGGGTATCATGCCATTGTAAGGAAGATTCTTTAACATCTTCAGATCCACCACATAAAATCTGGTAGTTGATATACAGCTTCCTTATGGGCCCAGATTTATGTTTATCCTTTGGTTTATATTCAGACTCCTTATAGAAACCCTAATTCTAACTCAGTGCAATATGAGCACATGGCAGAATATTTTCATATTTGGTATTCAGCATACTTGTAGGTTGTGGTATGTTCATACCAAGCTCATGTGTTCATATTTCAACTTGTTGTAATGCTATATGATATTTGGTAAGAAAACAAATTTTATTTCAGTTCAATGTTCTCTTTTCATTACTGCTTACATCTGTCCAAAATTATTTTTGAAAAATATTTTCTTCTTTGTTTACATTGGAAACATCGACCCAAGAAGGACAGTTCTTGGGTAATCCTCAACTTGAGCTCTGTCCTGTGTTGGCTCAGCTTTTCAGCCTCCTCTTGTGCATGCGCTAGTAATCTAACTTAATTTGGTTTTATGTAACCAAAAGAACAAAGGCTAAAAAAAAATAATGTTTTGATTCTCAGGCCCTCCCTCGTTGGATTTGAACCTCCTCATTAGACATTTTTGTTATGTTATGTTTTTTAAAGAATTTATGAAAACTTGGAATGGTCATTTTTTCACATTTCTCAACATATAATTATTTAGCTGTGTTTGCAGTAAATTGGTTTTTCTTGTTGCATGAAATCCCTTCATAAATATGACCTGTAGACTGTGTTCAAGGTTTTCGGGCTTCGGGCACCTGTAGCCATCACAGTTGACCAATCACGACCAAAAGGGGATGTCATCATCTAGGCATTATATGGAGTCAACCTAACAATGTTACAATGAAATCCTTCTATAAATATAAACTTTTGCCTATGCTAAAGGTTTTTGGGCTCGGGCACCCATCAAGGCTGAATGATCACGGCCAAAATGGGACGTTCTCATCTTGACCTTATTTGGAGTCAACCTACCAAGTTACAATGAAATCCCTTCATAAATATGACCTGTAGACAGTGCTAAAGGTTTTGGGGCTTCGGGCACCTTTAGCCGTCAAAGTTGCCCAAACATGTCCAAAAGGGGACGTTCTCATCTAGGCATTATATGAAGTCAACCTACCAAGTTACAATGAAATCCCTTCACAAATATGACTTGTAGACTGTGCTTAAGGTTTTCGGGCTTCGGGCAGCCATCATGGTTGAATAATCGCAACCAAAGGGGACAATCTCATCTGGGCATCATCACAACCAAAGGGGACAATCTCATCTGGGCATCATCTGGAATGATCCTATGAAGTTACAATGAAATCCCTTCATAAATATGGCCTGTAGACTGTGCTCAAGGTTTTTGGGCTTCGGGCACTTGTAGCCAACACAGCTGACCAATTACGACCGAAAGGGGATGTCATCATCTAGGCATTATATGGAGTAAACCTAATAGGTTACAATGAAATCCTTCCATAAATATGACCTTTTACCTATGCTAAAGGTTTTTGGGCTCGGGCACCCATCAAGGCTGAATGATCGCGATCAAAAGGGGACGTTCTCATCTAGACATTATTTGGAGTCATCCTACCAAGTTACAATGAAATCCCCTCATAAATATGACCTGTAGACTGTGCTAAAGGTTTTCGGGCTTCGGGCACCTTTAGCTGTCACAGTTGCCCAATCATGTCCAAAAGGGGACGTTCTCACCTAGACATTATATGAAGTTAACCTACCAAGTTACAATGAAATCCCTTCATAAATATGACCTGTAGACTGTGCTAAAGGTTTTCAGGCTTCGGGCTCGGGCAGCCATCATGGGTGCATGATCGCACGTTCTCATCTAGACATTATATGAAGTTAACCTACCAAGTTACAATGAAAACCCTTCATAAATATGACCTGTAGACTGTGCTAAAGGTTTTCGGGCTTCGGGCTTGGGCAGCCATCATGGTTGAATGATCACAACCATAGGGGACAATCTCATCTGAGCATCATCTGGAGTGATCCTAAGAAGTTACAATGAAATCCCTTCATAAATATGACCTGCAGACTGTGCTCAAGGTTTTCAGGCTTCGGGCACTTGTAGCCATCACAACTGACCAATCACGACCGAAAGGGGATGTCATCATCTAGGCATTATATGGAGTCAACCTAACAGGTTACAATGAAATCCTTCCATAAATATGACCTTTTGCCTATGCTAAAGGTTTTTGGGCTCGGGCACCCATCAAGGCTGCATGATCGCGATCAAAATGGGACGTTCTCATCTAGACATTATTTGGAGTCATCCTGCCAAGTTACAATGAAATCATTTCATAAATATGACCTCTAGACTGTGCTAAAGGTTTTCGGGCTTCGGGCTCCTGTAGCCGTCACAGTTGCCCAATCACGTCCAAAGGGGGACTTTCTCATCTAGACATTGTATGAAGTCAACCCACCAAGTTACAATGAAATTCCTCAATAAATATGACCTGTAGACTGTGCTAAAGGTTTTCGGGTTTTGAGCTCGGGCAGTCGTCACGGTTGGCAGATCATGCCCAAATGGGGAAATTCGCATCTAGACATCATAAGGAGTCATCCTACCAAGATACAATGAAATCCCTCCACATTAAACATGACCTGCAGACTGTGCTAAAAGTTTTTGGGTTTCGGGCTTGGGCAGCCATCACGGTTGATAGATCATGCCCAAAAGGGGACGTTCTCGTCTAGGCACTATACAGAGGCATCCTACCAAGTTACAATGAAATCCCTTCATAAATACAACCTGTAGACTGTGCTAATGGTTTTCGGGTTTTGGGCTCGGGCAGCCATACCGGTTGCCCGATCGCGACCAAAAGGGGACGTTCTCATCTAGACATGACCCCAAACCTGCATATGAAATTTCGTGACGATCAGGCAAGAACTGCGGGGTGTAGCCCGTGCTAAAGGAAATGTGAACAGACGTCACAGACTCAAAGACTAACAGACTAACAGACTTCCACACGCGTGATGGCTATAGCTTATCTTGACTATGTCAAGTTAAGCTAAAAATTGCCCGAGAATCAATTCATTTTTTTTATTTGGCCTAAACAAGCATTATTGTGAAACTGTATCCTGTAAAGACTGATGTTGATCAAAGAACTTAAAACATTTCAACTGATAAATTGTGGTAGGGACCCTCCTTTTCTTTGCTCGTGAGAAAATAAATTTGCAACTCTGAACATTTTGATAATGGATATTCACTCACCCATCTGTTGATCAAATTCCACGAATATTTTGACTATAACTTCTGCATCATCAGCTTCACTCTGTCTCTCTTGATATATGATGACTCGTTTGACATTTCCAAATTTTCCACATTCATCAGTTACCTCAGTTTCCAATTCATCATCCAAATCTTCAGGTCCAACCATGTTCCTCAGAACCATAACATGACACTGGAATGAAAAAACTTTTTCACATTATCAGCACACAAAAAGAGCAGATTACTGACAGAATAGGGTAGGGTTGATTTCACACCCAACGGACAGTTCTCACAATTTTTTTAAGAAACAGTGCAAGAACCACTTGCAAACAGTACACCTCTAAGAGCAAGCTGGTCTGTGATGTGAAAATTTCCGAGCTCTTTTTTTCCTACTTGGGTGAAAAATCTATCTTAGTTTTAGCATCTATTTGATGACTTAAGTGTACTGTAAAACCATTTTTTCACTAACACTTAGGAAGAGACTACAGAAACAACAAAGACTGCACCAGACTTGCTGGTATATAAATTTTTAGGGTATCAAATTGGTATCAAGGTATCAAACTGAAGGTTGGGTCTGTGTCTGGATGTACAAAATAAAAAAAACATTGAAAATTTGACAAAGTAAGGGCCACAACTCAGTTGAAAAAATGTGAGCAACTCGGCTGAACATATGGCAGAAGCAGGTTACCTCAAGGATATCGAACACCAAATGTCCTTGAAATCCATCCACCCACAGCTGGGATATTGCTCTGGACTGAGAAACGTGACTAACAAAGATTACTGAAAATATGACAAAGAAAAGACCGTAACTCATGTGAAAAATTTAAATTTTAGAGTAAATTTTCTTTCTTATTATACCTATCACAATTGTTTGCAACAGGCTTGCATTACAGTGTAAGTCCCTAACTCAGAAGTGTACTCTCTATTTTGATCTTTCCCAAGCGATTTGGGAGAGAAAAGTGGTGCAAAAGCACAAAGAAACATGAGGCCCCAAGGTGCCTTAATCGCTCACCTGCCAAAGTGGTTCAAAAAAGTATTTGGGGTCACATTCAGTTAGACATGGTTCATCAACATTACAAAGGAATGAAGTCATGAGAGGCAAATTTTATGGAAAAATATTAAGGAATGCATTTGAACAAACCTGAACCAAACATGGCCCCTCGGGACTCAAATTGAACAAACTTAAATCTGATCCCCCTTGAGATGTCATATACCAAATATGAAAGAACTCTGACTGGTGGATCTGAAGAATAAAATTTTTAAAGAAATTTCCACATATTGCACTAAGTTAAAATTAAAATGACCTGCACCTACTACTTGAAAGAGGACATTTTGACCTGCACTAGAAAAAAATTTATTTCGAGTTTTGGGCTCACCTTGATGTCGATAGCAACGTTGTAGTCCAATTGACCTGTAGAGAATGAACCAAGACTTATCAGTGAATAACACACGTCTCCAGTGGGCCAAGTGAAACCGCTTTGGTGCATGTGCCCTCAGCCATTATAATTGACATTGACATCGCCTGGGTGCAAGTTAGCGATCAACATAGGGACATTGTGGCCTTAAATCAACTCCTGCAACCGATTCCTAACTGTTCTTGGACATACTCGGCGACCATGAGTGCCAACAACCTGGCTCGCTGTCTCCATCGCTGTCTGACATTGGTTACGTTGGTGTGAGAGACAATTGCCTCTATCTTGATGTGGCAATATAATGCGCGGGTGTCCATTCCTGGGACGGTCAGCTAATCTTCCTGTGACTATGAGACGCCCAACCAAGCTATCGTTGACTTACGGACCCCGAATTGCTGTGCAGATCATTTTCCCATTTCTGTTGAGGTGGTGATGTGAGAAAAACTTCAACAAGACCATATTTTCATATATTTCTATACTATTGTGTGTGTTATTTTAATTTCTTGTTAATGTCCCACATTCCCTCAAACATTATTACTACTCTTGATATCAAAAGTCTTGAATTTCTTCAAACTGAGACAGCATAATGAAATAGTTTAATCCTTTATCTAACAAATCGGTCACGTCGGGGGCCATCCACCCGCAAAAATTTACAAATTAAGCAGTTGAAAAAGATATTATTTTTCAAAAAATTTCACGGAACCATATAATGTCATCCCTCATTGGAACAGGCTTGTCAAGCTTGTTCCAATGTGGGGGTCACATGATGTGGCTTTGTTGAATGTTTTTTGAAAAATTGGAAAAAACTAGAGGTACTGTGAGCAAACTCAAAAAGTGATACCCCCGCGCCTGAAATGTGTAAGTTAGATTATCTCCCCTTGGAAATGTCAGAACGGAATTATATTGCTTCATGCATATCTTCATATGGAGTTCTTCCATTGTGTAAAGTTTCATGAAAATTCTTCAAACGGTTTAGGAGGAGTTGCACTTACAAGGATGGACAGACGGTATAAGTTAGATTATCTCCCCTTGGAAATGTCAGAACGGAATTATATTGCTTCATGCACATCTTCATATGGAGTTCTTCCATTGTGTACAGTTTCATGAAAATTCTTCAAACAGTTTAGGAGGAGTTGCGCTTACAAGGATGGACAGACGGTATAAGTTAGATCATCTCCCCTTGGAAATGTCAGAACGGAATTATATTGCTTCATGCACATCTTCAGATGGAGTTCTTCCATTGTGTAAAGTTTCATGAAAATTCTTCAAACGGTTTAGGAGGAGTTGCGCTTACAAGGATGGACAGACGGACGGACGGACTGACAGGGTGATTCCTATATACCCCCCCAAACTTTGTTTGCGGGGGGTATAATAATATGTAAGATAATAAATTTTGATATCATCTGCATTGGAGAGTTATACAGAAATGGAGACCACACAGTATTGAGTAGCAGATAGTTACAGTTACCTCAGACTCTCGCATAAGCTTACGCATAACCATGTGCCTAGCATTTGTGCCACTTATTTTCATATTTTCTTGTTGATCCAAACTTTGAATTGGCTCTTCATGCTTTTCCTTCTTGCCATGTTTCTTATCTTTTGACTCTTTCTGCTGAAAATTTTCTACTGACGGTGGTGGTGGAGGTACTGGAATCACAGCTGTTAAAATAAAAGATTTTCAAGC
Source organism: Pictodentalium vernedei (assembly GCA_031216915.1). NCBI lineage: Eukaryota > Metazoa > Mollusca > Scaphopoda > Dentaliida > Dentaliidae > Pictodentalium > Pictodentalium vernedei. The sequence goes on from CM062295.1 coordinate 138,828,022, forward strand.
TGTACCTTCAAGGAATTAACTCACATGAAAGTTAACACCACAACTGATATAGTCACTATTGTCATATGAAAAGTTTTAAAAAAGAAAATGTACCATCATGCCTATTAATGAGACATCAGACAAGAGTTTGGACATAAATTAAATCTTACACTCCATCCAATAATTTGATCATAAAGAATATCATTTTTAGTCCTGAACATTTAAAAGGATGCCTTTGTGTAGACTAAAACAAGACTAACGGTGACCACAGACAGGGTTCATACAGGCAGTGCAAGATCAAATTCAAGGACATTTGACAGTTTTTCAAGATCATACATTTTGCATTGTAAAAGAGCATGCCAGAAATTTGCATGCCTGTAATGTTGTTTCTTAACCCTTAAGGCTTCAAATTAATTGTTCAAGTGGCTACTACCTTATATGTTTCTACAGTTGTACATGTAGGTGACTTGGCAGTGGTTCAATATCATTGTTGGCTGCCTGCACAGGCAGCCAACAATGATGTAAAACCAGTGCCAGGATAAATTTAGCCTGCACTGACACATCAAGGATGATTACACTTAGGTGCACACACTTCAAGGCAATATAAAAGTGGCGGTTTTGGGCTACATAGGAAACTAACAGGAAAATTCACTGGAAATTCAAGTATTTTTCAAGGCTGATGGTCAGTTTTCAAGTACTTTTCAAGGCCAAAAAGGGATTCAAGGACTTTTCAATACAAAAGGGAAATTCAAGGACTTTCAAGGCTCTGTGCAAACCCTGACAGATGCTCCCAAACTATAGCCAAATGGCTTATAATACTGGAATGAAAAGTTTTATGTTGAAATTGGTACTCACTCTAGTCCATAAGGTTTCAAATTTAATAAAATACATCTAAACATAACAGCCAAAAGCTGTATTAACCTAATTTCCATAAGGTCAATACAGCCCCTAATATTTTTGAACTTTCTCAACAGAACCATATACCTATGGATATCACTTGGATTGCTATACAGTACAAGTCAAAATAAAGTTGTAGGATAACCGCTACACACAAATAGTCTGTGAGAATTAATTTTTCACATTCTGTGACCTTGACCTTTGTCACTTGAGCATGGTGTGTAACAGACCTTCCTTTGGTCTTTACCCTAGTGTGAAGTTTCATGGAAATCTACCCAACCATTAGAGAATTATAGCACTGGACAGATAAATATAGTGTGAAAGAATAAAGTTTTCACATTTCTGTGACATTGACCTCCTTTGTCACCTGAGCATGGTGTTGCTGTGCAATTGACCTTCCAATGGTCGAAGTTTTGTAAAAATCCACCCAAACTTTATAATTGTGGCTCCAGACAGATAAATAAAGTCATACAGATTGATGCTCAGATGGACAGACTGACGGACAACCCGGATTTAAGATGCCTCCCTAACTTAACATGCTAACTTCAATATCAACTGTAAAGTCAATTCCATCTGTCTTCACCATTAAATATTCATTTTCAGTTTTTCTGGCCTGTTGCATAACTACCGCAAAACCTAACTGCCAATTTCAACACTATCGTTAATTGAAAATACTGAAGAGATTTTGTCTCTGCTTGTCTTTAATGTGTAAATGCTTGACATCAATGCATATCTAGGGGTATAGATCAAAGACATGAATTGGAAAGTGGATATTGGATATGGGAACTGTTTCATGTCCTGAGTTAAAAATATTTCTTAAAATAGGTTATTCAACCACATATAGCTATATTTTATGTGATAAATAAAAATTTGTCACTAAATAGAATTCGAAATTGTTTAAATAGCATGTAAAAAACAAATAGAAGAGTCAAGATGTGGAGTCATATTTATGAACAGAGTTCACTAAATTCGATCTGAACCAGGGTTTGAGACTCAGATCAATTTTAGTGAATGATCCTGAGAAATTTCAGATCAAATAAAGATGAATTGATATTCCTTTTATCATATAATGTCTTGTATATAACATAATGAGTAAAACCGAGAAGATTAATTTAATTCTACTTTTGGAGCCTACTCACTATCTTACATCAGGTTGACTTCTCATGACGCATGTTAATAAGATGTGTTGAGGACAATATTACCAAAATCTATCAAATAAATTTTGATTAAATTTTTATTATTTCAATGATAAACAAGCCAACAGGGGTCTTAAGAAAATGCTGAATCAGTTTTCCGATCACTAATTCATACTGTATTCCTTGCATTTAGAAATACTGAGGAGCCTGGTGCACTGGACAGCCCCTCAGCCAGCACTAAAATGAAAGGAATATTCATCTTGCCATAATTTGGTTATATTACCTCATTCTGGTGATAAACTGAGTATTTATTCTCTTTTAACTTGACAAATCCAGGGTTCATACACTTTTCAGAGAATCAAATTCCATGACTTTTCCAAAACGTTTCAAAACAAGAGCACCGCCTAGCAGGGCAACATACTCCCGTTAAAATTGGAACATGCACAAATTTCCCTGGGGTAAAGTTTGAAATTTTTGTTGACTCAACTATGTCTGTACCCCCCCCCCCCCCCCCCTTCTCCCACTCTCCAACACTGCCTTGTCTGGGGTACAGGGTTTCAAATTGTATGCTTGTGTGCACACATTTCATATTGTTTTTGTGATATTTTAGTATGCAGAATGGAAATGTAAACAATTTTTAGATGTAGAAGATTCTCCCCACCGTTTACAATGGTAGCATCCATTCATTGCCTGGTTAACTTCATTGATAACAATTGACAATAGGTAGCGCCGAGGAAAATGACATTTTGAGGATCATAACAGGTATAAACGGCAAGGATTCTTGTTGTTTAAAAATAAAATAGAGTTATCTACTCCTGTCACATGCACAACGGCAACGGATGATCAACATGGGTCCAAAGTTTGAACAATAAAGCAAGTAAAATGTTGAAGGAGTAGGCGACACGACAGTGTAATATTTGAAGTACTAAAAGGGGGCATAACTCTGAAAATACAAAACACAGTTACCTGCCCTTGTCACATGCACAACAGCAATTAGCGATCAACATATGTGCAAAGTTTGAACAATATAGCATGTAAAATGTCGAAGGAGAAGGCGACACAATACTGTAATGTTTCAAGAACTAAAAGGGGCATAACTCTGGAAAAAGAAAATGGGAGTTACCTGCTCTTGTCACATGCACAACGGCAAATGGAGATCACCATATGTGCAAAGTTTGAGCTATCTGGCATGTAAAATATTGGGAGTAAGCAACAGAATAGTGTGATGTTTCAAGTACTAAAAGGGGGCATAACTCTGGAAATACAAAACAGAGTTACCTGCTCTTGACACATGCACAATAACAATTGGTGATCAACTTGTGTGCAAAGTTTGAACAATATAGCATGTAAAATGGTGAAGGAGTAGGCAACACAATACTGTGATGTTTCAAGTACTAAAAGGGGCATAACTCTGGAAAAACAAAATGGAGTTACCTGCTCTTGTCACATGCACAACAGCAATTACTGATCAACATGTTTGTAAAGTTTGAACAATATAGCATATAAACTCTTGGAGGAGTAGGCGACACTAAAATTGTTTACAGACAGACAGACAGGCAGAAGACACAGACAGACAGACAACGCCATAACATAATATGTCTGTCAAAAAATGACAGCATATAAAAATTACATGACCAGGTTAGTTCGCACCCAAACAGAAAAGCTTTTTGTGTTTAAGTTTTGCTCAAGTCACACATCATTTTTACACGAAATCAATCCATTTTAAACCTGGTTAAAATTCCACGACTTTTCCAAAATTTTAACCCTTCCAGCACATTTTCCCAAACTTTTCAAGGCCCTTGAATTTTTTCTCAAAATTTCATGACTTTTCCAGGATTCCATGACCTGTACGAACACTGCAAATCTTATATTGGATGTGATGAGGCCCGATAGGTCTCCAAATCTATTTTTATATGTTTTATTCAATTAGTTGGTACAGTGCTCGAAGCCCACATTTGGGCTTTGTTTTGAAGTGCAGGTACTGCACCTTTAAGGGTTCATATTCAGTGGATGTGCTTCATATCAACTTTGATTTGAAAGTATTTAGCTTGCATGAATTTGCCTTGTAATAATGTATGGGAGAGTGCCTATTGGTACTCTCTCATACATTGTAACAAGGCAAAGATATTTGAACAGATTTTAATGACCAAAATAATTTAGCACTCTACCACTTAACAGGTCACTATTTAAAAAAATCGCGACATCGACGCCATAGCTGCGAGGGGGGGGGGGGGTGCAATTTCAAAAATTTTTAAGTTCATCAAGGGCCATAACTCCCAGAAAAATATCTGGAACAACACATGCATTGAACAGTGGCTAGACATCAATAAGATACACTTACATGCCAAATATAAAGTCATTCCATCAAGTATTTCAAAAGTTATTGAGTTTTGAAACTCGTTGGTCACAGACAGACCGACCGACATTCTAAGTTCATCAAGGGCCACAACTCCAAGAACAATATTTGGAACAACACATCCATTGAACAGTGGCTAGACATCAATAAGATACACTTACATGCCAAATATAAAGTCATTCCATCAAGTATTTCAAAAGTTATTGAGTTTTGAAACTCGTTGGTCACAGACAAACTCGTTGGTCACAGACAGACCGACCGACCGACAGACAGACCGACAGACCAACATTGCCACTTATAGAGCTGCTAGTCGCAGCTAAAAAAAAGAAGAAAGAATGGTATTGGTTTGGTGATTGAAAATGATATGGCAATTAAGGTATTCTATTAAGTAATATCCTATTAAGGGGATCACACTGTTTGGAATATTGGGAGAAACTTTACAGTTGTACTTGGTATCATCATTTCCAAATATTTTGTGGGCGTGAGTTGTACAATGATTGCATCACAAGTTATCTTTGCACATATACACAATAATAATGTCTTTAACCCTTCATATATCATAATTAATTAATTTTCATTTTTTGCCTCAAAAACATAGCTTATGATCGCTCACTGGAATGACCCCATCCAGCTTGTTACAATGATAGGTCATAAGCAATATTTCTGAGGTAAGAATAGAAAAAATAAAAGTTTAGACCCTATAAAAAAAAATTAATTGATTCTCAAACATTATTAAGAAGGGAGGGAGGGAGGGAGGATTTTATTTTTATTTTTCAATCCTCACCCACTGTTTCCTATGAAAATTTAATATATGTGAGTATCGAAAATGTGAAAAACATCTTAGATGTCCTTAGCTCTATACTGCCACGCCACCAACCCAGGGTTGAAGCCTGTGGTGGAGAAGGTACAGTTCATAGCCATCTTAAAAGCTACGTTATGCCCCAGAAACGTTACAATAACTGGAGGTGAGACTGTCACAGATGGGCCTGTCCACACCACACGTTGCCATTATTCTAAGACAAAAAGGGGCATAACTCTAGCAATTAAAGTCTGATCGAAACTATAACCGCAGGTGCACAGGTTCCCATGGTAGTGAACATCCATACAAAGTTTCATATGAATCGACCCATAAACATCTTGAGAAAATCTCTGGACAAATTGCACACATTCTAGGATGAAAAGGGGCATAACTCCCCAAAAAAGGTCCAATCGAAACTATAATCACGGATGCAGCATGCACGGGTCCACAATCAACCTGTAAACATCTGAGAAAATCTCCGGACAAAATTCACGTATTCTAAGACAAAAAGGGGCATAACTCTGGCAAAAAAGGTCCGATCAAAACTATAATCACAGGTGCACAGGTTCCCATGGTAGTGAACATCCATAACAAGTTTGAAAGAAATCAACCCAAAGATATTTGAGAAAATCTCCGGACAAAATTCTATGCAATTCAGGCATTCTAAGACAAAAGGGGGCATACCTCTATCAAAATTAGTCCAAGATTATAATCACAGGTGCACAGGAACCCACAGTGGTAAATATCCATACCAAGTTTCACAGGAATCGACCCATTCATATTTGAGAAAATCCCAGAAAAAAATTTGCGCATTCTAAGACGAAAAGGGTCATAACGTAGGCAAAAAAGTCTGATCAAAACTGTAATTGCATCCCATGAGAGTAAACATCCATACCAAGTTTCAAAGGATTTGACCCACAAACATCTCAGAAAATCTCTGGACAAAATTCTAGGCCTGCTATTTGAAGCTGAAAAGGGGCATAATTATGGAAAAAATAATCAGACGGAACAATAATCGCAGGTGCAGAAGTTTCCATGGTGGTAAACATTCATACCGAGTTTCGAGCACATTGGTCCATGAACGTCTTGAGAAAATCTCAGGACAAAATTATGTCTAGGAATGGGCGAACAGACGGACAAGGTGATTCAAGTATAACAGCCCCCTCCCCACCCGTTGCGGGGGGGTACAAAAAGGAGTGTTTTCCAACTTACTACTCTGTAAGATGGTTATCTATTGCCCCTTCACCAGACTGGAGCTCATGCGTTGGGGTTCAGGAGGGGCAGAATATAACAGAGTATAACGACTATACAGATGCTAGGGTGTAGCCAGGAAACTGTATTATAAAACACTAAAACATATGTCCCCCCCCCCCTTCCTTTCTATTTAATGCACTGAAAATTATATATACATGAATAATATTGACAATCATACCAAATATCTAAGGTCTAGCTTAAAAGAGAAATAAGTTATGACTCTGACAAATAATCCCTTATAAAATACCTGAACTTGACCTTGGGGTCCAAAGGTCAAGATCATGTGACGGTCACCATGGTTTACATAGCCACAGTGCCACACGGTGGTATATCCACATGCCAAATATGTAAGATCTAGGTCAAAAGAAAAAAAAGTTATGCCCGGACAAAGTTTCCCTTAAAAAGCACATAAATCTGACCTTCAGGTCAAAGGTCAAGGTCACATGAAGGGCACTATGGTACGCGACACACTGGCTCATGGTGATACATCCACACGCCAAATATCTAAGTTCTAGGTCAAAAGACAAAAAAGTTAGGCCCCAGACAAAGTTTGTATGAGAAGAAGAAGAAGAAGAAGAATATGCACTACTGGGAAGGGGAAACATAAATAGAAAAGTTCCCCGGAAAAAGTGGGGTGGGGGGGGGGGGGGGGCTGATGAGAGGGCTGTAGCCCACATTGGCCTTCCCGTAGAGCCACCTCTGCTTATCAGTGAGACCCATCCAGGTTATTAAGATGTGGGTCGAATTCACCAATACTTTTTAAAATGTAACTTTGTTACCAGTTATAACTTTGCACCTGAAATACTAACTCTCAGGGGAATTCACTTTTGTATGGGCTGAACTCACTTTCGAGGCAAAAGTGTTGATGAACTAAGTTGGGCCGAACTAACAAATTCAGCCCAAGTTTATATAAGTCGCCTGGGCAAAACTTGTATTGCGACAAACTCACCCAATACCTTCCCTAATAGTTGATTATTGAGCAAAATGAAGTCAAAGGTTTTCCAACAAATCTTAATTTATCATCTTACAATCACCTATTAGGTTTTCTGAAAACCTATAGTATGTTTAGCAGAGTTGTGATATATATCAAGGTTGCATTAGCAGCAGTTAGAAATGCTTTAGTTCTTAGTTGATGTTTCATTTGAGCATCCATCTTTTGAAATGACTTGGGTTATTTTATTATTGATTCCTTTTCCTGTGTAAATAGATTTGCAAAAAGAAGTGCTCATTGAATGTTTTTATCAAAAAGACACACTATTATTCGAGAGACAATTTATTTAAAACACATCGTGACTTTATAGGAAAAGTTATCGCCTATATTCGTCAGTGGAATGATTTTTCTATTTTGAATCGACCGTTTTAGTTGCCTCTAATTTTGTTGGTACCTGCAGTCATGTAGTAGCTGACAAACATCTCACGTGTTTAACACTTGAGACGTTTGTCAGCTACTACATGACTACAGGTACCAACTTCAAAATGTCAATAAAAACATCGAACGCAGGTAAATTGTTTTCCAAGTGGCAATGACTGAGAATCAATTGTAATTTTTTTAGCATTACAGATAATTTTCATGAATAGCACTGCTCATTTATGTCAAGAAAAGGAAGTCACTTGAAAAAACCAACAGTGAGGAATGAGGTTTATTATTAACAAGGCTCATATTAACACCAGAAAGAATATTCAATCCCTTTCAGAACATACCTGGTGAAGACCCCAGTCCTGGAAGAGGCACTCGGTTTGGTTGCACTGGTGGCATTCCCATACCAGGAGGTGGCATAACCCCACTCTGCATTGGTCCAGACAAACCTCCAAAATTAGTAGGAGCTGCAACTGGTGTCATTGGTATGACAGGACCACCCAAAACTGGAGCAACCACTCCTGGTTGTGGAATATGCTGTGTGCCTGCAAGTGACGGATTTCCAAAAGCATCCTTGGCCGACTGAGCAGGTCCTCCAAAACCTAGATCTGTTATATCTCCATTCTGACCTAATGCTTTTGGCATGGCTAGTCCTGGGGGAGGCTGAAATTAGAAAAGAGAAACAGTTTTCTGAAATTTTTGTTTAAATTATAAAATGTAACATCCAAAACCTCTGGTCAATTAATTTTCATAAGAATTATTCAATTGAGTTTTAGTGATTTTTGTTTTTTGTCTTGAGACAGATGGTTTTAAACATTAAGATACCTGCTTAATTCATGCAAGAGCACAAAACCCCTAGAGTTTGCTATGTACAATATGGTAGTTGTTTACCAAACATTTTATTATGCAAGGGATATTTATATATTACCCCTTTAGTGGACTTGCACCCAAAACATTGATTATTGGGTCCTATTTTACCAGTAAAACAGAGCTTGTTTACCATAGTAAACAAGCACAGCCACAGTTCCCGAGTTTCCCACGGGAATATACAAGGGAAACGAGCTGCAGGGTGCTTTCAAAGGAATTCAGGCAAAAACATCTGCTGATGAATGATAGAAAAATCACAAATGGTTCCCTGGGTTGCCATTTTTCTTCCGAACTCAAAACTCAACAGCTAATACTTGCTGATCTGATGACAGATACACATTGTAAAAATAATTTACATTCATCAAGTAAAAGCCAAAATGGTCACCATTTTGCATTGAAACTTGATTCTAGATGCATCCCAAACAAGTACAAGAAATGTCTGGATGTTCAGCCAGGGGATTCAGACTGCATCGTATGCCCAAGGATTTAACAGTAAGTCTAAAATGGCCCCATGCAGGATTTTTTCAAGCTTTGGTGATTTAACTCAATAACCAACATCAGATGTAACAGCAAAATCAAAGATGTGTGGCAGTGGATGTGTTTTAACTGGTAGAAATCTAAATTATTTTTGGATGTCATTCTTTATTCACATGTCTTTGTCTTACTATAAGTTATGGGAGTGACATTCTCTTCTACTCCTGATACTAAGGCAGCCAGATGAGCATCAGGAAAATTGATGCATAAATATGATCACTGCAGAGTGTTCTGAAGAAAAATCAAAATATGACCTTCACATCTACTCACACCAAGCCACCCTGCCAAATTTAAAATAAAAACAAGAGTTTAATGATGTCCATATCTCCCGCCGACTTTTATGTTATGATAGGAACAAAATCCAATGAAAAATGGAGGTGTTAAGCGGAAAGCATTTATGATGGAAATTTTGCTATTTCCAAGGGTGTCACCACACAAAATTTGTTGCATTGAAAATTCCTGACCATATGCATCTCTACACTTGATACTGATACTTCAGACCAAGTTTCATAAAAATCCAATAAAAATTGTGGTAGGAGTTAGGCGGATATGCATTTGTGATGGAAAGTTTGCCATTATCAAGGGCCATAACCAAGCAACATTTGTCGCATCGAAAATTCCTGACATGCACATCTACACTTGATACTGATACTTCAGAGCTAGTTCTGTAAAAATTTAATAAAAAATGTTGGAAGATTTAAGCGGACAAGCCTTTGTTATGGAAATTTTGCTCTTTTCCAAGGGTCGTAACCATGAAAGATTTGTCTCATCAAAAATTACTGACCATAACCACATCTACACTTGATATTGATACTTCAGACCAAGTTTTGTAAAAACCCAAATAAAAAATGTCGGAGGAGTTAAGCGGACAAGCATTTGTGATGGAAATTTTTCTATTTCAAAGGGCCGTAACCACGCAAAATTTGTCGCGTTACAAATTCCTGACCACATGCATCTCCTACACTTGATACTGATACTTCAGACCTAGTTTCATAAAAATCAAATAAAAAGTGTGGGAGGAGTAAGTGGACATGCCTTTGTGAGGGAAATTTTGCCGTTTCCATGGGCCATAACTATGCAAAATTTGTCGCATCGAACATTTCAGACCAGGTGCACATCTACACTTGATACTGATACTTCAGACCAAGTTTCGTAAAAATCCACTGAAAACTGTAGGAAGCATTTAGAGGACAAAGTTTGCGACAGACAGATGGATGAACACCATTTCAATATTTTCCTCCCGACTTGATAACAAGTTCAATGCCAAAGGTGGCTATGCCCCCGCTCCCACTGCCAAGCATGAGTTTCTGGTAATTTATCTTTGTTGAGATTGAATTAATAAAAATAGGCCGATGAAATCGTCAGATGTGTACCCATACGTGCAATTAGTAGAAAGCTGTATGACGGAGGGCCACCACGGATGCTGACATAATGTACACCATACAAGGTATGGGTACATATAGAAATGGATTGGAGGAGTGTCTAATTCGATGGATAAAGGGTTAATATCTCCGGATCAAATTATCAGATTTACATAAAAAACTATACAGCACAGCACATCAGTAACCTGAATAAATATATAAAGTAACATGACAATCGGATTGATATTTTTTGAGTTATCTCATGCCAAAGGGATTGGAAGAATTTTCAATTTAATGTTTAAAGGCGTTAATATCTCCGGATCAAATTATCCGATTTACACCAAAAACTATACAGTTCAGCACATCAGTAACCTGAACACAATTATAAAGTAACTTGACAATCCAAGCAATATTTTTCAAGTTATCGAATGCGAAAGGGATTGGAAGAATTTTCAATTTGAAGGATAAAGGGTTAATATCTCAGGATTAAATTATCAGATTTACACCAAAAACTATACAGCTCGGCACATCAGTAACCTGAACACAAATATAAAGTAACTTGACAATCCAAGCAAAATTTTTCAAGTTATCGAATGCCAAAGGGATTGTAGGAATTTTCAATTTGAAGGATAAAGGGTTAATATCTCAGGATCAAAATAACAGATTTACACTAAAAACTATACAGCTCGGCATATCAGTAACCTGAACACAAATATAAAGTAACTTGACAATCCAAGCAATATTTTTCAAGTTATCGAATGCCAAAGGGATTGGAGGAATTTTCAATTTGAAGGATAAAGGGTTAATATCTCAGGATCAAATTATACGACTTACACCAAAAACTATACAGCTCGGCACATCAGTAACCTGAACACAAATATAAAGTAACTTGACAATCCAAGCAATATTTTTCAAGTTATCGAATGACAAAGAAATGGATACGGACGCCAGATGGACAGACGGACGGACAAAGGATGGACGAACGACGGATGGTCACCCCGGATGCCGGCATTATGTGTACCATACATAGTGTGGGTACATATAAAAATCTTATCTTATACCATTAAACCATAGCACCAATACATCAGGCCAGCAAATGTGTCCATGGGACACTAATATTATTTATTTATTTATTTATTGGTGTTTAAGGTCACATATTTATGCACAATGGCTAATCATGACCATGACAGTTTTACGGGTGGAGGAAGCCGGAGTACCCGGAGAGAACCACCGAGCAACGACGAGCAGCTGCCAGCTCCCCAACATCGTAACTCCACACTGCAGCACAGGCAGGGTTAGATTGGTTGAAGACATGCGCACCATCGACGTGCAGTACACCTTAGTACACGGCGTCATCGTGCCCCCACGTGGGCAATGGAGATGAGGTGTCTTGCCCAAGGACACAACGCGGTTGCCGCAGGTGGGATTCGAACCGAGGACCTCTCGGCTTGCAGCCTGCACCTCTACCAACTGAGCCACCGCGCTCCTCCATGGGACACTAATGCCCCCACGTTATGATAAATGATTGTAAATATATACAAAGTCCAAAAAGGGGCCATAACTCAGATAAAAATTATCACACCACACTCAAAATCAAACCTGTCTGGTATATTGTCTACAGTCAGCTATATTCCAAGTTTGATTGAAATCGGGTACCTATAACTCAAGTTACCATCCGGAAACCAATATCAATATGTCTTCTAAGACAAAAAAAAATGCCATAACTCCGCCAAAAAATATCAGACCAAGCCCACTGTGAATACCAACCTGTATTATGTGGCTATAAACCTATGTATATAATTTTGTTTGATTTTGTTCAGTCAAACTAAAGTTATTGCCTGGAAACAATCTTCAGGAGAGACAGATGTATGTATGGATGGATGGACACTTAATGTCCCTTTGCCAAACTGGCGTGAGCATGAAAAAAACTTAATTCGCAAATGCGATCTGCAGCCTGTGTCAAAGAAATCCAAGATGGCTGCTGAGGCAGCCTACCATGACCAGACAAACAAACATCCACATGTGCCATGGCAACAGCTTACCTTAACTTTGTCAGGGTATGCTAAAAATTTTCTTTTTACAGTTTTTAAAATTGTTATTTCTTTTCCCTCCAAGGTTCATATACTTGGGTTTGTTCTATGTCCTATTATCTACAGAATAACATGGTATTGGTAAATTTTATCCATCTGATTAACTTTGGGAATATATCCGGCAAGGACAGATTTTTATTAAGTCAGCAGAGTTAATAAAAAGAAAGCATGTGACTGCCAAAATGATGACATAGAAGGGTCTGAGAAACAGATTTTTATTATTTTTAGTCTCAACAGATGGGCTGATGACTTGATGTATGGGTGGACACCAAAAAAAGACAATGATATTGAATAATTTGGTCTGTGAATGAGCAAGTATGAGAGCATCTGAGAAGTAAATGCATGGAAACGAAAGTAAAAACCAAATCTTGTGGGTTTTTTCAAAATTTTCTCTTTCCTAAACTATGATTTAGAATTTTTGTTCTACATTATTTCTAATTCTGTTTCGCAATTGCATTTGAAGCTAGACAAAAATACTTTAATGACACAAAATATTTAACAAACAAGAGGCCACAGGGGGCCTGAGGGCGCTCACCTGACAAGGTAGCCTAAATGTCAACCCAGAGAATTGATTTCAACAAGTTGCATCTGCTCCTCCTGAGAAAAGCTTATACCAAATATCCAACCAGTATCTGACCAGTGGATCTAAAAAAAAAAAGAAGATTTTTAAAGAATATTCCTCACATTGAACTAAGTTATAACTCAGGCTCCCACAGGGAGCCCATATATGAACTCAGGGACTTGGCTTTAACAAACTTGAATCTCAAACCCCCCCCTAAGGATGATGCACACCAAATATCAAAACATTCCGACTGCTGGATCCGAAGAAGATTTTTAAAGAAAATTCCTCATTTTGGACTAAGTTACAATTCGAGCGCCCACAATGAGCCCAAATATGGACCTAGGGACATGGCTTGAACAAACTTGAATATTACTCCCCTAAGGATGCTGCATAAAAAATATCAAAAGCATTCATCTTCTGGATCTGAAGACGATTTTTAAAGAAAATTCCTCATTTTGAACTAAGTTGTCATTCGGGCTCCCCTAGTGAGCCCAAATATGAACCAAGAGACTTGGCTTGAACAAACTTGAATCTCAGCCCCCTAAGGTTTCTGCATGCCAAATATCAAAACATTCCGACTGCTGAATCTGAAGATTTTTAAAGATAAATCCCTCATATTGACTAAGTTATAATTCAGGCTCTCACAGGGAGCCCAAATATGGACCCAGGGACTTGGCTTTAACAAACTTGAATCCCCCCCCCCCCCCCCCCCCCCCCCAAGGATGCTACACACCACATATCAAAACATTCTGAGTGATGGATCTGAAGAAGATTTTTAAAGAAAATTCTTCATTTTGAACTAAGTTATAATTCGGGCTTCCACAGTGAGACCAAATATGAACCCAGGGACTTGGCTTGAACAAAATGAATCTCACCCCCCTAAGCATGGTGCATACCCAATATCAAAAGATTCTGCCTGCCGGATCTGGAGAAGAAGATTTTCAAAGAAATTTGACTGAAATGCACTAAGTTCAAATTTGGGCTCCTATACTGAGCCCAAATATAAACCCAGGGGGCCGATTTGAACAAACTTGAATCAGATACACCCCACAATGTTGCATACCAAATATCAAAAGATTCTGCCTGCTGGATCTTGAGAAGAAGATTTTTGAAGAAATTTGCCTGAAATGCACTAAGTTCAAATTCGGGCTTTTATAGTGAGCCCAAATATCAATCCAGGGGGCCGATTTGAACAAACTTGAATCAGATCCACCCCACAATGTTGCATACCAAATATCAAAAGATTCTGCCTGCTGGATCTGGAGAAGATTTTTAAAGAAATTTGCCTGAAATGCACTAAGTTCCAATTCGAGCTTCTATAGTGAGCCCAAATATGAATCCAGGGGGCCGATTTGAACAAACCTGAATCAGATCCACCCTACAATGTTGCATACCAAATTTCAAAAGATTCTGCCTGCTGGATCTGGAGAAGATTTTTAAGAAATTTGCCTGAAATGCACTAAGTTCGAAATCGGGCTCCTACACTGGGCCCAAATATGAACCCAGGGGGCCAATTTGAACAAGCCAAGACCAATACCGGGTCTGGACCTGCGTCGCTGCATGCAATTGAATCGGCAAACAGGAAGTGGCTGCACGGCAGATCTGAAAATTTCATACACGATACAACTGATCATTATCAGGCTCCAGAGGAAATATAAAATAAATCCCTTGCACAGAAGCCGAAAAAAGTTTAACGAAAAATTTCAATGTTCAGTGGGTACAGTAAAATTTCAAAGTATCGGCAAACAGGAAGTGGCTGCACGGCCGATCTGAAAATTGCTTACACGATACAACTCATCATTATGAAGCAGCAGACCAAATATAAAATCATTCCCTTTCATAGAAGCCAAGAAAAGCTTAACGGAAAAAGTGTTTCGGACGGACTGACAGACGTGACAGACAGACGGAGTCAAGCGGTTACTAGACCTGCTCTGCCGCTGGCGACGCAGGTAACAAACTTGAATCAGATCCATCCTACAATGTTGCATACCAAATATCAAAAGATTCTGCCTGCTGGATCTGGAGAAGATTTTTTAATGTTCTTCCCATTGCCTACAGTGTTAAAAAGTGCTGACTCAGCACTTTTTCAAAGTCCCGAAACTGTACCCTATGATAAAACCGATGGGAATTTTTTTTTTACCAATCCTTTCTGTTGTTCCTAAGGAAGCTTCACACCAAATAAAAATTCTCGGTGCCGTGCAGTTTTGGAGATATGGGCATTTTAATTTTTTTCTACTTTTAGCTCCTGCGGTTCCCACGGGGATGCAGGAAATTTTTTTTTTCATAGATCAAGTACTTATAACTCAATAAAACCTCATATTAAATTTGGTTCAAATCGGCCTCTGGGTTCAGAAAATAGAAATTTTGGGCGAGGCAAAAGTTCTTGCCCCTCTCAGAACAAAGGTAAATATTGCCCATCAAACTTCTCTTGAACAAATTTGAGTCTACACCTCAAATCGAAGCTGCATACTAAATATCAAGTTTCTGCTATGGCTAGTTCATGAGAAGATTTTTTAAAATTTTGTGCATTTTGCCCCCACCCCACTCCACAATATGAGCAGAAATCCAATTTGAAGAAAAACCCAAATGCCCCTATATAACCACTACTTACATGAAATTTAATTAAAATGTGGCCAGTGGTTTAGGAGAAAGAGGATCAAACACCACCTTCATGCAGGATGACGGATGGACGGACGACGGACGAAGAGTGATAAGAAAAGCTCACCCTGACTTTCAGTCAGGTGAGCTTAAAACCTGGACAGTTGTGAGAACAAGGTTTTTTATTTTTATTATTTTTTTTATTATTAAGGTTTAAAAACACTTTAACAGCCAAGGTCATATCGTGTCTGTGACAGTTTTACGGGTGGAGGAAGCCGGAGTACCCAGAGAGAATCACCGAGCAACAACGAGCAGCTGTCAGCTCCCCAACATCATAACTCGGCAGTGCAGAACAGGCAGGGTTAGATTGATTGAAGACATGGACAATCTGGGCGAAGTGCCTTGTCCAAGGCAGGCCTCGAAATAACAAGATTTTGATAAACCTTCCAGCAGGTTGCCTCATTTGACAATGGTTAAACTGTTGATCTGTTACCTAGATATTTTCATAAACCTATTGGTTAACCATTGCATTAAAAGTAGGAATACTCACAAAGCTTCTGACATACCCAACTACAGTTCCTCCCAAATTAGTTTGGCGTTTGGACACAAGGGACCCAAGGCAGATGCAGTACAAAACAGGAACTTCAGAAACCCAAACACATTTGTCTCGAACTGGGGGTGGGAATTGGGCAATTGTGTGGGGATGGGGTCAAATACTGTTGATGGATGTCTGTATTACGAATACCTTGAACTTTAGGGCATGGGAGTTGCATTGGCAGTCTCTGATTAACATTGGAAAAGAAACAATTGTAAATCGTATCTACCTTCTCCTACATTTCGGAATCCGGAGAACGTAATCCAAGTTCCAAACTAACACTTTATTTGTGCCATAATGTTCGAAATCATTTCGAAAAACCCATGTTCACAACCATGCTGACTGTTTATTCAAATGGAATAAGCATGTAAATAAGAAGTCCGCATTGGTGAATAAAAGACGTTTCCATAAAGTGTTCGAAAGTTTTTCTCGTGGATTAGGAGGGTAAAAAGGGGCGGAATGCAAATAATTAACAACAGCTCATTTGATTTTCAATACGTCTCCTTTTTATTGATTTTATCGAAGACTTATTTTCAGCTTTGCGCAGTGCGAGAGTTAACACCTCACATGCGGTATATGTATTAACAAAGCAGTTAGCTCCCTTTAGCTGTAACAGACAATCATCTTTCTCAGAATCGAAACAAATTAATTGTTTCGAGAGCCAGAGGGCGCCGCGAGTTGGTACTGCAGATCTTCAGTACCACTAATACTATAGATTTATACCCACCACAAGTACAGTAATGATTGAAACATGCTGTATGATAACCACAGGAGCATTTTGTTCTCGTTTTGTTCACTGCAGTGCTTCTTTTAAATCAGCGAGAGGAAAAAACGTTGAAAACTTTTCTCATCCTTTAACAACTAACTTCGTCGGCCATCGACGCGATTTTTGGTTAACTGATCTAGTGTTGAAAACAAATCTGCATAACCAACAGGCGAACGGTACAAGCGTTCGGCTCTTATTTCGAGGCCTGCAAGGACACAATGCAGGAGTCCGAATCGATTGCTCAGACGGTCACCCATCCAAGGACTAACCATGCTCAATGTTGCTTAACTTCGGTGATTGGATGAGAACCGGTTACAGACATGCCACCGTTAATCTTTGGTGAGCCACCTTTGTAAAGGTCAACATAATCAACTTACCATTTCTGCAGGTTCTGACTGCTGCTGTGCATCCATTGCAGTTACCTTTGCAGTTACCACAGCAGCAGCAACAGCTGCAGCAGTTGGCATACTGCTTGGACCAGAAGGAGCCTGCAAAGCATCTGGAGGTGTAATTGCCTAATGAAGAGAAAAAAAAAACATTTCATTTTTTCAACATAACACATTTGCTCCGCTGCTGTAAAAACAACTAGAAAAGACATTAAACAAAAAAGCATTCAAACTAGAGGCTCTACAGAGCCTGTAATGGCTCACCTGGAACTACATATAACTAGAATGATGTCACGCATGCAGTCCGACTGTCCCAGCAATGGCAATGCTTAGACACAAAATGTTTGGTTCACGTCAGCTCAGAAGTTCCAGAGAAGAAACTGAAAATGTGGTTTCCCATAGGTTTTCTATAGTAACTATAAGCCACAATTACGGCCGTATTTACAACCCAATCAACATTAAATGAGGATTGTTGGTAGAGGGGGTCCCAGTCATCAAGAATGCAAAGTTTCAAAACATTTGGCCCTGAAGTTTCAGAGGAGAAGACTTTTGAAAATACACCAACTTGAATCAAAGAATGCCTCTGGAAACCATGTTTTTCATCCGACGGGAACAAAATGAGGATCGTTTGTAGAGGACCTTCCACAGACCATTCCTGCAAGTTTGGTTCACATCGGCTCAGTGGTTAGAGGAGAAGATGAAAATGTGAAAAGTTTATGTAAGCCGGACGACGACAGATGCCAAGTGATGAGAAAAGCTTACATGGCCTTTTAGACCAGCTCACCTAAAAAGGCAAATCTCAACCTCAATCTCAATATTACTACAATTTAAGTTAATCTGTTTGTTGTTTCTGCTTGTCATGACATGCCCTATCTCCTCTGCCTCTACTAGCCTGAACGAGTTCAAACTCGGCAGGTGCATGTAGTTCTGATTTAACTAAAAGACATGTTTGGTGGCAATATTTTCGTTTTTCATACAGTCTTTTCAAAGTCCCAAATGGCCGAATTCTTTCTATTTATGGTTTGATCTTTATTCCGCTAATCCATCATGATTACATCCTTGCTGTCATCCTAAAGCTATAACCTTCCCAACAGGTGCCACCTTTTTGAATTTCCTTGGTGGAGATCAAGCAAGGTGCTTCCACCGCTTGCTTTGCAATTTTGTCTCTGGATCAAGGTACCATAATGGACATATGTCTCAATGAACAATTTATTTCCCCCTTACTGAAGACTCAACCATATGCATCCTGTATGCCATATTTTCTCCATTATGGTCCTCCGACTTTTTTAAAATGACCCCATTATGAAAAAACAAGAATGTTACTTAGGTAACACATGCCCCCCCCCCCCCCCACCCCTTGTGACCTTCACCTTGCAGATGTGGCAGAAACTATTATATGCGACACACCTTCTGACTGTCCTTAACAATTGTAAAAGGTTTAACAATTGTACCATGATTCGTTTCTGAGTTATGGCTGACACGAATATTGACAGATGTTCAGTGTAACCTTGAAATGTGACCTTGACCCTGAAGGTACGAACTCGGCTATGGTGTGTGACACATCCTCCCATGGTCCTTTATAATTGTGTGAAGTTTGATGACTGTGGCCCTAACAGTTTTCGAGTTATTGGCTTGGACACACACACACGAACACACAGATCACGGATGGACACACGCACACTTCAATCACTATATGCCACCTGACTTAAGTCGGGGGGCATAAAAATCAAACTAATACATGCAATACAAGTGAATGGAAGTGTCAATAGCTATGCTTTGTGTTCCCTTTGGGGTTGGGGCGTTCAAATTTGCCGCCCCAACCCCAAAGGGAACACAAATATCAACCCATCTAAGGATACAATATACCAAATATCAAAAAATTCTGATTGTATCTCAAGAAGCAGATTTATAAAGATCATTCCTCATATTGATCTAAATTAACATTCAGGCTCCAATAGGGAGCAAAAATATTAACCCAAAGGCTTGATTTGAATAAACTTATATCTTACCTCCCTAAGGATGCTGAAAACCAAATATCAGATTTTGAGTGGAAGATCTAAAGAACATTATTAAAGAAATTTCCTCATAAAGCATAAATACCTACATGGAATGGACAACAGACCTACAACTCAAAAGTCCTTTATGACTAGCAAAAAATGGAATAAAAAAATAGTAAAATTTTTTTAAGAATTTTGCATCACACTAGTGTTGAAAGAAAGCAGAAGAAAGGGGGATAAAAAAGAGGCTCTAAAGAGCTTATAATCACTCACCTGGAAGAACTACATGTCCCTCAGTTATTCTAATCAAAATCAAAGAATGCAGCTGGCTGCCATGCTCATTCATCTGAGTGACACAGAATGATGATTGTTTTTAGAGGACTTTCCATACATTATTTGTATCAAGTTTGGTTCACACTGGCCAAGTTGTTTCAGATCAGAAGATGAAAATGTGATTTCCCATTGAGTTTCCTTGGTAACTATGAGCCGCAATTGTGGCCATGTTTGCAAACCGATCAACATGAAATGAGAATTGTTGGTAGAGGGTGTCCCAGTCATAGATCATGTAGAGTTTCAAAACATTTGGCCTTGTAGTTTCAGAGAAGATTTTTGGAAATCGACCAATCAGAATCAAAGAATGCCTCTGGTGGCCATGTTTTTCATTCAACAGGAACAAAACAAGGGTTGTTTGTAAAGGACCTCCCATAGACCATTCCTGCAAAGTTTGCTTCACATTGGCTCAGCAGTTCCAGAGCAGAAGATGAAAATGTGAAATGTTTACGGGCGACAACAGGTGCCAAGTGATGGCAATAGTTCACATGGCCCTTTGGGCCAGGTGAGCTAAAAAGGCTGAAACCCCTGCTTATCCTGAGCTCATCCTGAGTTTTACTATATTAAGCTGGACATAAGAGATATGATCTCACAAGAAAAATTGTGAAAGTGAGGTGGGTTAACAGATCTCTGCTGGGCATTCAACTATTATCTCAAATCTGCCAAAAGATATTGAGACAGGTTTTTTGTTACCCCCGTTAAAGATTTCATTGAACAATTTAAACAAGCTTATGTTTGCAATAGGTTTTTAGGTTTTTTGCACTATATTGGCTGTGCATTCTTTTATTTTCACTCAAGACACCATTTGTCAAAGCTTATTTGCTTGACATGTACGTTCCATCAAAAATAGCTGCTGAGCACCCAACCTCACAGATAAACCAGTGCAATCTAAAAGAGCTAAAAAAAATAATCTATTTTTAAAACACATATGTTTGTGGATAGATCAGCAGATATTTAAAAACAAATACAACTGTTCATATCACTGATATCTTCTGCAGTTTGATATACAGTTTTTTTGAGAATCAGTTTAGTACTTCAAAAAATCACATAATATTTTAATAAATAAAATAGCTGGCTGGTTGATGAGTGAGGCAAATTTTCTAATAACTTGGGGGAATAAGATTGTGTTGCAGCATATACTTTTTCATCAGTTCATATTTTTGATATAGATTTGTTTTCACAATACAATTTGTTCTGCATTACACAATGCCAAGTATTTAATTTATTTATTTACCGGTGTTTAACCCCAGCACTCTGGTAGTGTAACAGAATTTTCACCCATCACTCAGTTTTTCTCTCATTTAACTATGAATTTAACTATGAGCTCTGTCAAACAAGGTATATTTGGTTAAATATCAAACTGCATTATGGGAAATATTTGCTGTTGAAAACATTCCCATTTTGACATCACAGTGCAGAGGGTTGAGGTCACATATTACTGCACAATGGCTAATTGATGACCACAAAATGGAGATAAAGTCAAATTTAGTCAGTTGTTTATTCCCATGTTGCCCATTTTAGTGGACTTCCACCCAAGCTTTGATCACTGGGTTCTATTTTACCAGTAAAACCAAGCTTGTTTACCGCAGTAAACAAGCACTGCATCATTTCCCGGGGTTCCCACAGGGGTGCTGATTAAGTACATAAAAACTAGAGGTGTGACTGTCACAGATGGGCCTGTCCATACCCCCCACTGCCATTATTCTAAGACAAAAAGAGCCATAACACTAGCAAAAAAAGTCTGATTGAAACTATAATCGCAGCGCACAAGTTCCCCATGGTAGTGAATATCCATACCAAGTTTCAAAAGAATCAACTAGTAAACATCAGAGAAAATCTGCAGACAAAATTCATGCATTCTATGATGAAAAAGGGGCATATCTGTGGCCAAAAAGGTCAGATCAAAACTATAATCACAGGTGCACAGTTTCCCATGGTATTGAACATCCATACTAAGTTTAAAAGGAATCGACCCATGAACTTCTGAGCAAATCTCCGGACAAAATTTGCATATTCCAAGATGAAAAGGGACATAACTCTGGCAAAAAAAGATCCGATCAAAACTATAATCGCAGGTGCAAACATTCCCATGGTTGTAAACATCCATGCTGTGTTTCAAAGGAATAGACCCCTAAACAGCTGAGAAATCTCCAGACAAAATGTGCACATTCTAAGATGAAAAGGGGCATAACTTTTGCAAAAAAGGTCCAATCAAAAGTATAATCGCAGGTGCACAGATTTCCATGGCAGTAAACATTCACACCAAGTTTCAAAGAAATCAACCCCAAAAAATATCTGAGAAAATCTGTGGACAAAATTCTAATTAATTCAGACATTCTGGATCCCATGAATCCCATGGTAGTCAATATCCATACAAAGTTTTTGAAGGAATTGGCCCTTAAACATCTCAGACAATCTCCCGTGAATATTCGCACATTCTAACTCTGGCAAAAAAGGTGCGATCAAAACTATAATCACAGGTGGACAGGTTCCCATGGGAGTAAACAACCATACCAAGTTTCAAAGTAATCGACCCATAAACATCTGAGAAAATCTCCAGACAAAATTCTAGGTCTGCTATTTCAAGTTGAAAAGGGGCATAATTCTGGAAAACAATCCTACCGGAACTATAATCGCAGGTGCTCAAGTTCCCATGGTAGTGAATATTTATACCATGTTTCAAGCAGATACTTTATTCATGATTGAATTTTGGACGGATGGACAGATGGATGGACAGATTGACGGATGGACAGTCAGACCTTGTACTGTGGGTAGACATCAACAAGAAATTCATGTAGAAACCCATATTAAATCAAAGTTCAAGAGAGATAACCTGGTTAAAATTGTCGCAGATCAAAAATTTTGGAATATGCGCATGTTCACTTAGTAGTGATGTTTGAAAGGTTTCTTCAAAATCGGTTCTTTGATGTAGGAGTTGCGCACTCAAGAATTTGTTTGGACAGAAAGACGTACGTACGGACGTATGTACGTACGTACAGGGCGATTCCTATATAGCCCCCACTTCTTCGAAGTGGGGGTATAATTATGTCTACAGATGGATGAACGGAGGAGGGACAGATGGATGGATGGACGGATGGATGGACAGATGGATGGATGGACTGACAGACCGACAAATGGATGAATAGATGGAGGGATGGATAAGGTGATTCCAGTATTACCCCCCCCCCCCCCCCCAACTCATTGCAGGGGCGCGGAGGGTATAATTAAATTTCATATTCTCATTGACTGCAGCATTGCAGTTGAATTTCTTTGAGCAAAACTGCAATACTTGTTAACAGAATACATTGAATCCTGGCTAAGGAGACCAGTTTTCTTATAAGATAGATGTATCACACTGATTGATAAGTTTTATATCAAACTAGAGGTGTGACAGTCCCAGTTGGGCCTGCCTATACCCCCACCACCATGATTATTCAAAGATAAAAAGGGGCATAACTCTAGCAAAAAAAGTCTGATCGAAACTATCATTGCAGGTAAACAGGTACCCATGGTTGTGAACATCCATACCAAGTTTAAAAAAAATCAACCCATCACCTTCTCAGAAAATCTCTGGACAAAATTCAGGCATTCTAAGACAAAAAGGGGTATAACTCTGGCAAAAAAGTCTGATCGAAACTATAATTGCAGATACACAGATTCTCATGGTAGTGAACATCCATACCAAGTTTCAAAGGAATCGAAGCCTAAACTTCTGAGAAAAATCTCAGAACAAAATTCTTGGCCTAGCAGGCATTCCAAGATGAAAAGGAGCATCACTCTGGCAAAAAGTCTGATAAAAACGACAATCGCAGATGCACAGGTTCTCATAGTAGTGAACATCAATACCAAGTTTCAAAGGAATCGAACCATAAACGTCTGACAAAATCTCCAGACAAAATTCAGACAGTCTATAAGAAGAAAAGGTCTATAACTCTGGCAAGAAAAGGCTTCATCAAAACTAATCGCAGGTGCACAGGTTCCCATGGTGATGAACATTCATATCATTTTGAGTAAACTGGTCCATAAACATCAGCAGGTGGGTAGATATGTGGCTATCAATTATGTGGCTCTAAGTAGTTATGTGGCTTATATTTTTAAGTGGCTTCTCAAAATTATGTGGCTGCTTTTTCTTCCAAATGGCTAATTATGTGTCGAATGTCCACAACTTGCTGCGGGGGGTGGAATAATGAGTGAAGAAATATGTCACTGACGATAACAAGTTTTAGTTTTAACCCTTGAGGACTAATTTTGGCTTTGATGACTTTTTACAGCAATTATTATTATTTATTTATTAGGGTTTAATGACACATTAACAATCAAGGTCATATCATGTCGGTGAGTTTTACAGGTGGAGGAAGATGGAGTACCCGGAAAAAAACACCGAGAAACGACGAGCAGCTGCCAGCTTCCCAACACCGTAACTCCACACTGCAGCACAGGCAGGATTAGGTTGGTTGAAGACATGCGCACCATCGACGTGTTGTACGACTTAGTACACAGCATCATCATGCCCCCATGTGGACAATCAGGGTGAAAAGCCTTGCCCAACAATACAATGCGGGAGTCCAAATCTTTTACAGCAATAGTAATAGTAGTCTTTTGGCAAACTTGTAAGATATATTCTAAGTAACTTGACAGTTGTTTCTTGGCATGTCTGCATAATCCATTATAGCAAGTTTTACACAGCTCACACAGCTCTCTTAAATATCAATTATTGTGATGAATGATGTCCAACTGAGAATGCTCTGAGCCACAAACCTCAGACCATGTTACCGTGAATCCATCACAATAACATATATGTTCCAACAAGAGCAATGCGAAGTGTGGCATATTCCCCAGACAGTGTCATAATGGCATGGCAGCCATACTGAATTGGCCAAGTGGACCAAAATCGAAAGGAAGCATTGTAATCATCCACAAGTAATCCCTAAATCTAGTCATCCACAAGTACCCACTAAAATTATGATCTGATCAAATAAGCAGTTTTCAAATCCAACATGCAGTGAATGCAATACAGAGGTCAAGAAAAGTTTTTGAAGTCAAAAGATTGAAAAAGGCCCATAACCTAGGGAGAAATTATTGGACGGAACCAATTCCTTGAGCATATCCGTTTTCCCATGGGTCTATCTGCATAACAAAGGAGATACGACCAGGACTTTGAAATTACAAACCAAAACATTTGTACAGACAGACAGATGGATAGACAAAGGTCTACACCCGATACTCACGAATCCTCCTTCTGAGGTCAGGGGTATAATAAGACTCTACCCAAAATCCAAATCCCACACAGTGAAATGAACAAGGCAACTTCAATGTACAATGCAACTTTAATGACTAAAGAAACAGAATTTACTTCAACCAGTAAATTTGAATCTTTGTGAAAATGGTGAAAGAACTAAATTATATGGAAAAAGAATTTATGGAGACTTATTTTCAGGACTAAAATATCTTTAAAGAATACAGAAATATATTTTCATAAACTGCATTTAAAGACTTTCAAACAGGATTCAGATACAATTTTTCAAGAACCTGGAAATAACTTCTGTGCATAGTATTAAATGTGTTCTATAAAGGAATCAGCAATGGACATTTTTGACTATTTTTTGTGTAAAAATGCATGTATGAACTTCAGAAATGCATTAGGTTAAAAAATGTGATTTCTTGCAATTCTGAAAAGGCACTCATTGATCCTTGGGTGACTTCAGTGACCTTGACCCATATTTTGAACCTCCATTTAGTTTCGATTTATTTGCTGTTGGTCCCAAGTCATATAACACACCATGCTTCAGATATGGTCATGACCCACTTTCAAAATTTTTAACCACGCCCACTATTTTTAGCATAAAAATGCATGTATGAATTTTGGGAATACATTGGGGGTTAAAAAATGTGTGATTTCCAGCAATTCTGAAAAAATGCACATAATGACCCCCGTGGGTGACCTTGACCCATATTTTGAACCTCTACTGAGTTGATTCATTTGCTGTCGCTCTCAGGACCATATGTCATACCATGCTTGAGAAAAGAGCATGATCCACTTTCAAAATTCTTGGCCACGCCAACTTTTTTAGCACAAAAATGTATGTCTGAATTTTGAGAATGCATAAGAAGGTAAAAAAAAAATGTGATTTCCAGCAATTCTAAAAATATGCACACATTGACCCCTGGGTGATTTCAGTGACCTTGCCCCATATTTTGAACCTCCATTTAGTTTCAATTCATTTGCTGTTGGTCCCAGGTCAATACGTCACACAATGATTGAGATATGAGCATGATCCTCTTTCAAAATGTTGAGCCATGCCTACTTTTTTCAAAATAAAAATGCATGTGTGAACTTTGGGAATTCATTAGGGGGTCAAAACGTGATTTCCAACAATTCTGAAAAGTGCATTAATTGACCCCAGGGGTGACCTCAGTAACCTTGCCCCATATTTTGAACCTCCATTGAGATTCAATTCATTTGCTGTTGCTCCCAGGACCATATGTCATACCAAGCTTTAGAAATGAGCATGACCTTTCAAAATTTTTGGCCACGCCAACTTTTTTAGCATAAAAATGCATGTACGAACTTTGGGAATGCATTAGGGGGTAAAAAAAAATGTGATTTCCAGCAATTCTAAATGAAAGTGTCAATGACACTGTAGCTCAACTTGCCAAACTTGAACTTGGTAAGTTATAAATGAAATGGCAAAATTGAAGATCATTGGTACCAATGTTATTTGATGAAATTTCAACATAACGGCATTGTGTGTGCACAACATCACGGTAATCCATGCATTTTTAAATGTAATCTGTAAGACTGGCTAAAGGAAGAATGTTGATACACAAATGCAGTATGTTCAGAGGTTATTGTAAATGGCAACTTTTTTCACAGAAATGAATGCTAATCAACAGCTCTTATCCAGAGTTTTGACTAATGAGCACACTAAGTTCAAAAACAATCCTATGATAAATGTGGCCTGTAGGCCATGTCAAAGAATGTTGATGCACAAATGCAATAAATTCAAAGATTGTTGCTAACAGCAACAGTTTTTGATGGAAATGAAAAGAAAATCAATAGCTCCTATCTTTGTCACCCTGCATAAGCATACAAAGTTTCAAAACAACCTGATAATGAATGTGCCCTCTGATGCATGCCAAAGGAAGATGTTTATGCACAAATGCTCTAAGTAGAAGGTCATTGCTTTGTGGCAATGGGATTTCTTCTTTTTTTTTTTTTTTTGGGGGGGGGGGGGTGGGGTGGGGTGGGGGGGCGGGGGGTAATGGAAAGTCATAAATATACCCTACAGAGAGTGCAAAAGGGATAAGTTGATGCACAAATGCAATAAGTTCAAAGGCTGGTGATAACGACAATAACTTTTTATGGAAATTAAAAAATAGGTCACATCTATGTGCCCTGAAGGGTGTGTTAAAGGGAAATATTGAGGTTTGACTAAACTAAGTTCAAAGGTCAGCGGCAACATTTTTTGACAGAAATGGAAGAAAATCGACAGCTCCCATATAGATGTGTCCCCACACAAGGACACCAAGTTTGCAAGTGATCCAATCTTAAATGTGCCCTGCAGGGTGTGTCAAATGGAAATATTGATGCTCAACTGCACTAAGTTTTTACTTAGTTCATCGAAGGTCATTGCCCATGGCAACATTTTTTGACGGAAATCAAAGAAAATCAATAGCTCCCATCTAGAGGTAACCCCAAACAAGCATACAAAGTTTCAAACCGATCTGATCATAAATGTGTCCTGTAGGGCATGCCAAAGGAATATATTGATGCCTGACAAAACTTAGTTCAAAGATCGTTGCCAGTGGCAACATTTTTTGACAGACAAAATTGAAAGAAAATCGATAGCTCTAATTTAGAGGTCACCCCAAACAAGCATGCCAGGTTTCAAAGCAATCCGAACATAAATGTGCCCTGTAGGGTGTGCCAAAGGGAAGTATTGAGGTCTGACTAAACTAAGTTCTTAGAATGTTGGCCGCGGCGACATTTTTCGACGGAAATGGAAAAAAATCGATAGCTCCCATCTAGAGGTCATCCCAAACAAGCATGCCAGGTTTCAAAGCAATCCGATCATAAAAGTGCCCTGTAGGGTGTGCCAAAGGGAAATATTGAGGTCTTCTGACTAAACTAAGTTCCAAGAACGTTGGCCGCGGCAACATTTTTTGACGGAAATGAAAAGAAATCGATAGCTCCCATCTAGAGGTCACCCCAAACAAGCATACCAGGTTTCAAAGCAATCCAATCATCAATGTGCCCTGTAGGGTGGGCCAAAGGGAATATATTTATTTATTTATTGATGTTTAAGGTCACATACTTATGCACAATGGCTAATCGTGACCGTGACAGTTTTTCTGGGTGGAGGAAGCCGGAGTACCCGGAGAGAACCACCGAGCAACGATGAGCAGCTGTCAGCTCTCCAACATTGTAACTTTGAACTCTGCACCGCAGCACAGGCAGGTTTAGATTGGTTGAAGACATGCACACCATCGACGTGCAGTACGCCTCAGTACACAGCGTCATCGTGCCCCCATGTAGGCAATCGGGGTGAAGTGTCTTGCCCAAGGACACAACGCGGTTACCGCAGGTGGGATTCGAACCAAGGACCTCTCGGCTTGCAGCCTGCACCTCTACCAACTGAGCCAGTGCAAAAGGGAAATATTGTGGTCCGACTAAACTAAGTTCTAAGTACGTTGGTTGCAGCAACATTTTTTGACGGAAATGGAAAAAAATCGATAGCTCCCATCTAGAGGTCATCCCAAACAAGCATACCAGGAATCGATGCAATCCAACCATAAATGTGCCCTGTAAGGTGTGCCAAAGGGAAATATTGTGGTCTGACTAAACTAAGTTCTAAGAACGTTGGCCACAGCAACATTTTTTGACGGAAATTGAAGGAAATCGATAGCTCCCATCTAGAGGTCACCCTAAAAAAGCATGCCAGGTTTCAAAGCAATCCGATCATAAATGTGCCCTGCAGGGTGGGCCAAAGGGAAATATTGAGGTCTGACTAAACTAAGTTCTAAATACATTGGCCGTGGCAACATTTTTTGATGGAAATGGAAGAAAATCGATAGCACCCATCTAGAGGTCACCCCAAATAAGCATGCCAGGTTTCAAAGCAATCCGATCATAAATGTGCCCTGTAGGGTGTGCCAAAGGGAAATATTGTGGTCCGACTAAACTAAGTTCTAAGAACGTTGGCCACAGCAACATTTTTTGACGGAAATTGAAGAAAATCGATAGCTCCCATCTAGAGGTCACCCTAAACAAGCATGCCAGGTTTCAAAGCAATCCGATCATAAATGTGCCCTGCAGGGTGTGCCAAAGGGAAATATTGTGGTCCGACTAAACTCAGTAAGAACGTTGGCCGTGGCAACATTTTTTGATGGAAATGGAAGAAAATTGATAGCTCCCATCTAGAGGTCACCCCAAACAAGCATACCAAGTTTCAAAGCGATCTGATCATAAATGCGACCTGTGAGATGTGCCAAAGGAAATTGTGGACGTACGTACTAACGTACTAACATACTAATGTATGTACGTACGTACACCGACGGACGAGAAGTGATGGCAATAGCTCAGCATGACTTTGTCAAGTTGAGCTAAAAATGTGATTTCCAGCAATTCTAAATGAAAGTGTCAATGACACTGTAGCTTAACTTGTCTGTGTGTTGTGTTTTATGAAAAGGATAATGTTCAATGTTTATGAAAGGATTATGAAATAAGACAAGAATTATGATAATTGGGAATATGTTCATTTCTGTTCCCTGTATGCTTTGTTTTTGGTAAAAATAATATGAGGTGTACACTGTACTAAAGAGCTGAGGGGTGGGTTAATATGACCTCACAGTTAATGTATGTGGCCCTCACAGTTAACGTATATCAACGAAAGTTACCAAGTTACAATGAAGTTATTCCAAAACGAGTCATCCTATCAAGTTACATTGAAATCCCTTCATAAATATGGCCTGTAGACTGTGCTAAAGGTTTTCGGGCTTCGGGCCCCTGTAGCCGTCAGTTTTCCAATTGCGTCCAAAGGGGACGTTCTCATCTAGACATTATATGAAGTCAACCTACCAAGTTACAATGAAATCCTTTCATAAATATGACCTGTAGACTGTGCTAAGGTATTTGGGCTCGGGCAGCCATAATGGTTGAATGATCGCAACCAAAAAAGGACATTCTCATCTGGGCATCATCTGGAGTGATCCTACAAAGTTACAATGAAATCCTGTCATATGACCTGTAGACTGTGCTCAAGATTTTCGGGCTCCGGGCACCTGTAGCCATTACAGTTGACCAATCACGACCAAAAGGGGATGTCATCATCTAGGCATTATATGGAGTCAACCAAACAAGTTACAATGAAATCCTTCCATAAATACAACCTATAGTCTATGCTAAAGGTTTTTAGGCTCAGGCAGCCATCAAGGCTGAATGATCGCGACCAAAGGGGACGTTCTCATCTAGACATTATTTGGAGTCATCCTACCAAGCTACAATGAAACCCCTTCATAATTATGACCTGTAGACTGTTCTAAAGGTTTTTGGGCATCGGACCCCTGTAGCGGTCGCAGATGCCCAATCGTGTCCAAAAGGGGACGTTCTCATCTAGACATTATATGAAGTCAAACCTACCAAGTTACAATGAAATCCTTTTGGGCTCGGGCAGTCGTCATGGTTGACAGATCACGCCCAAATGGGGAAATTCTCATCTTGACATAATAAGGAGTCATCCTACCAAGTTACAATGAAATCCCTCCATATTAAACATGACCTGCAGACTATGCTAAAAGTTTTTGGGTTTCGGGCTTGGGCAGCTATCACGGTTGACAGATCATGACCAAAAGGGGATGTTCTCATCTAGGCATTATACAGAGGCATCCTACCAAGTTACAATGAAATTCCTTCATAAATACGACCTGTAGACTGTGCTAATGGTTTTCGGGTTTTGGGCTCGGGCAGCCATACCTGTTGACCGATCGCGACCAAAAGGGGACGTTCTCATCTAGACATGACTCCAAACCTGCATATGACATTTCATGACGATCAGACAAGAACTGCAGGGTGTAGCCCATGCTAAAGGATTATGTGAACAGACTCAGACTTCTGCATGCCCGATGGCAATAGCTTATCTTGACTTTGTCAAGTTAAGCTAAAAATGCGATCATTGACCCCTGGGTTACCTCAGTGACCTTGAGCCATTTGTTGAATCTCCATTGAGTTTCGACTCATTTGCTGTTGGTCCTAGGTCCATACGTCATACCATGCTTGAGAAATAAGTGTGACCCACTTTCAAAATGTTTGGTCACGCCCACTTTTTTTGTGTGTGTAAAAATGCATGTATGAACTTTGGGATAGCATTAGGTCAAACTAGAGTGCACTGTCACAGTGCCGAAGCTGCGACGATTCGAGCAATGCCAATGATGTTTTAAAACTCGTTGGTGACAAACAAACTTGTTGGTGACAAATCCATAAATGTGACAGAAATTATCCGAATGACATGCACTATTGAGAGGGTGTAGACATCATGAAGATACACTTGCATACCAAGTATGGGTGTCATTCCATCAAGTATTTTAGGAGTTATGGTGTTTTTGAAACTCATTGGTGACAGTACGACAGACAGACCGACATTGCCACATATAGATCTGCTTGTCGCAGCTAAAAATGTGATTTCCAGTAATTCTAATAATGCATTCCAATGACCCCTTGGTGACCTCAGTGACTTTGACCCATATTTTGAACATCCATCCAGTGTCGACTCATTTGGTGTTGATCCCAGGTCCATAGGTCAAACCATGCTTGAGATATGAGCGTGACCCACTTTCAAAACACCCCTACGGACACCTCTAATGCCCAAGGAATCTGAAAAACATAGGATGCTGAGAAGTTGTGACTGTCTATCACTATGCTAAAAATCAACGAGATACAACAATTCATTTTTGAAGTTATCATGCAGACAAGCAAGTGCTTAGAAGACAGAAGAAGAGGAAAGAAAAGAAACCATACAAAAACAATAGTCTCTGTTTCACGCAGACTAATAACAAATTTAGTATTTATTTTGGATTTTCCTAAAGGGAAAATCTATTTGTTATTGCATTGATTATTTTTTTTTTTTTTTTTTTTTTATTCTTCCACATTTTTATTTTCACTATTTCTCGAAAACGCTCTGAACGATGTTTTTTAAAGTTTCTGTACTCATAAAGGGTCATAAGTTGTAACTAATCGTCATATTCCCATTTTTCTGAAAATGACCTGAAATTTTCGCAGACATGTCAGCAATACACCCCTCTATCAGCATATTGTACAAAAATGTATGTAATTAACACCTTTCTGCCAAAACATTTTTTGAAACGAAAACAAAATTCAAAATTTGACCATTTTTTAACTCAATCTCAGGACAGGGTTATGCTGAACCATCCAAAATGGCTTAGAAATGAAGACTGTATCACCGAATTGTAAAAACCATCGAACAAATTTTGATTTGAATTTCCGACAATCCAAAATGGCCCGCCGAAAAATCGTATTTTTATTTTCGGCTTTTTTTATGCGTTTCAGGCCATTTGAAGACGAAAAAAAAAAAAATTTTTGGCACCAGAAAAATTTTCGGTTTGGACTTAGAAATTTTCGACCAAAAGTCGGAAATTTTTGTTTCGACCGGGCTACTTTGCCGTCACAGTACTCAACAACGGGGATGATTTGAAAGCTTCTGAGGCTAGAAATGTTGAATTCACAGTGTACATGAACAGTTATCGTCTTTTGGAATTGGAGTTGTTCTTCGTTTGGCTTCTGCTAGCATTCAAACATGGCTTCGGGACACTGACCAAAAATTGAAAAAAAATTTCTTGTGTTTTTTTTTACTTTATTATGTCTAGATTCATTAGTTGTCATAAATAAAAACTATCAATGACGGCTATGAGTCCTAATAAATAAAACCATCAGTATTTGGGGCAAAATGTTTCTTGTTGGGCAAGAACGCCCCAAAAACGCCCAAAGCTTCATAGGCCAATATCTCATGAAGGAAAAAAGCTATCGACTTAATTTCTTGACAGACTTATCAGAATTACTCTTGTCTAAAACAAACATAATCGGTATTTTTTTTCCATTTTTTATGTTTTATGCCAAAATTTTTCACAAAACGGAAAGTTATCTCGAAAATCGGCCATTTTGGATTGAAATATTGAGATTTAAATATAATGAGCCCTCTAAGAGGGATCCAAATTGAAGGCTTTAATACTGCTTTATAAGAAAAATCGAAAGAATTTCGTTTCGATTTTTCGTTAATCCAAAATGGTGGCCAAGAAATCGAAAAAAATTTTTCGTTTTTTTATACATTTTGTTCAATTTTGAGACGAATTTTTTTTTTTTTCACTGAAAATTTTCGGTCCGCTTCGGACAAATTTTTAACCAAAAGTCTGCAAAAGTCGGAAATTTTTGTTACGACCGGGCTACTTTGCCGTCACAGTACTCAACAACGGGGAAGATTTGAAAGCTTCTGAGGTTAGAAATGTTGAACTTACAGTGTACATGAACAGTTATCGTCTTTTGGAATTGGAGTTGTTCTTCGTTTGGCTTCTGCTAGCAGTCAAACATGGCTTCGGGACACTGTGACCAAAAATTGAAAAAATTTTTCTTGTATTCTTTTTTACTTTATTATGTCTATATTCATTAGTTCTGATAAATAAAACTATCCGCATATTGCGGAAAATGTTTTTCCAGCCAAAACCGCCCAAATATGCAGGAGCTGATATCTTTGAACTGGAAGGGGCGACTGACTTGAACTTTTCACAGGAATGACTGTAATACACTTCTCTATTAATCAAGGGCACAAATTGGTAGTTGGTTAACACCTTTCTGCCAAAACATTTCATGCAAACCGAAAAAAATTCTAATTTTTATTTGGTATCGAGCTCCGTTAGGACTTGCTGAGTAGAACAGTGAGTAAAACCACTAAGGAAAATCCTGTGTATTGTTCCAAAGGTACAATCACTTCCTCTAGTTATTTACTGGTGTTTAAGGTCACATACTTATGCACAATGGCTAATCATGATTCGTGAGTTTTATGGGTGGAGGAAGCCGGAGTAACCGGAGAGAAGCTGTGCATCGACAAGCAACTATCAGCTCCTCAACATTCTTGGTTCAAGCTTCATGATTTGAACTGAGATGGAATAACCTTGACTCTTTTATAAGTGGGTTGCGAGTATACATTCGTAGAATGATCACTGGCCTCGAAAAATAGTATTTTATAGTGTGTGCACTTTGAATCTCCTCCCACTTTTATC
Organism: Pictodentalium vernedei; assembly: GCA_031216915.1. NCBI lineage: Eukaryota > Metazoa > Mollusca > Scaphopoda > Dentaliida > Dentaliidae > Pictodentalium > Pictodentalium vernedei. Next base: position 138,862,172 of record CM062295.1, read on the forward strand.
ATCTTTTGAAATATTTCACTTGGTGACCTCAGATGGTAACATATGCCATTGGAACCATAAACATCGAAAAAGCTGAGCAAGCTCTTGTCCAATCAGAAAGCAAGGATTTTAGTCTTATTGGAACATGAAAATAAGGACGTTTTAAATACCACAATGAAAGTTTTGTACAGCTGAGGAATTTTAATCTGTGTGCGCTGTGGCTCACTGGTAAGCAAGTTATATTTCAGAACAGAAATTTATAGGTCAGATCGTGACAAATGACATCCTCCACCCCAGGCACTGTTGACCGGGAACTATTTTACCAGTAAAACAGAGCTTGTTCAACCCAGTAAACAAGCAGTGCTTCACTTCCCAGGTTCCCACAGGAACAAAAGTAATTCACCAGATTATTTTATTAGCCAGTATTTCATTCACTGAATTATAGATGGAAAATCAAGTCACTTTTACTGGGATATACTCTTTTTTATTAAAAGAACCTGTATATTTTGGGTTGTGATACTTTATGCATAGTTATTGTTAAACAGTCAAAAATAACTTTATGCATATTTCTCCAAAATCCTGAAACAATTGTGACAAAATGCTAATTTGCTCATAATAATTATCAAAACTTTTAGCAAAGAGAAATTCACCATTTGTAATTTCAAGGAATTGGAATCAGAATAAACATGTAATGGATATCAATAATAACAATCAAAATATTAGAAATTACTTACCCGACCCACTCTGAGAAACTGACCACCAAGATCAAACAAATTCATGGAAGAAACAGCATCAATTGCTGCCTGAATGGAGTCATATTCAATAAAACCATAGCCACTGGAATAGAAGAGATCAAAAAAATATTTGGAAAACTAATGCTTTCAGGTAAAAACAGTGAAGTATATTATAAGTTATCTCTGCCAACATGTGTGGTATATGGAGATTTAATACCTGGATGTCGGTTTATAAACACAGAGCTGCATGCAAAGTGTTTAAATGAGACATCCAGGTATTAAATCTACATATACCATACATATTGGTGAAGATAACGTTTTTGTCCCGTTTGAAACACAATACAACTTAGTGGAAATAAATTTGTGGATACATTTCTCAGCTCCACAATTATTTGTACCAAATTCGTGATAATTTTGTTTTTATAATCGCAGGAGACAACAGATAGAGTTACATCCCTTGGGTTGTTAAGGAAACGAGTAAACAGTATTTTGTTGACATATTGTCCCTTGAGTTCCAATGTGTTGTATGTGCCTACTGGCACATAGAACACATTGGTACTCAGGAGACAAATTATTTGCTCTTATTTTATTTTTATGATTGTATTGTCGGAAATCTGATGATATATGTGACTATTTTCAGGTTTTTTGGTTCATGTTTTATAATGAGGCAAGCAGAAGCTAAAAACTATCATTGAATCCATATACCCACAATGTTTCGCTTGCGCTTATTACCCTGGATGTTGCATGCTCTCATATACCTTGAATGTTGGGTACACCCTTTGCCATGGCTATTTGTCCAAGGCATTCCGACCAATCAAAAGACACAATTTATCGGGATATAGGGACAATCATCATTACTTTTCAAACAGGACACTTTGCTAAATGCCAAAGTCTTTTTCTCTGAAGTGGAAAGCAAAAATGGAAACTGCAAATACTACCACTCATCAGCAATCAACACTGTAACTGGTGAAAGAAAGAGGATTCTGCATGTATGTATTCCCATTATTTCATGGGCAGTGATGTATTTTCTCCATTTTATTAATTTGGGAGATTCATCGGACATTTATAAATCACTTTTTCCCCCTTTTTTAAAATTTTGCAGAAGTAATAAAAAGAGAGCATGCAACAGCCCAAATGACCATGTGCTATGGCCTGAGAAACAGTATTTTTTGTTTGCCTCAGCAGACAATTAAATGCTAAAAAAAAGGTTTAAAAAAACTACATGAATTCAAAGGAGGGAGGGCATGAGTTGGCTCAGTTGCAAACTCTAAATTCTCTACCCTGACTCTAGCCATTATCCCTTCTCAACTCCAACATGTCTTAAGGATAATCATAATTTTGCCCACCACCCCCCCCCCGCCCCTCCTCTAGTTTAACCCTCAAGGGGCTGAGCAAGTGTCCTGAATTCCAACATGCCCACAGCCTCAATATATCCAGTGGCTTAGCAGAGGTTTCTAGTCAAGTCTTGGCTGCCTTAACAAACAGCCAGCCAAGACTTGACTAGAAACCACTACCTACCTAATTTGTCTGGTGTCAAAATACCAAATTTTTATAGTCGTAATTTTGTTTCCCCCATCATGCAACTACATATTTAACCCATTCAATCTTGTTTGAAAGAATTCAATGAGCCCTGTCATACAAGTTTAAATCCTGTGGCTTAAAATTTTGGCATGTTTTTACCTATTAAAAATCTAGCCAAAGACATGTCAACAACTATATACCATTCAGAATTAAATATCTACAAGGGAGATAAAGTTCACAGTCAACCAATGAAATGTGACAGTAAACTACTGATAAGAGAAATAGTTAAATAGAATCATGGCCATCCACTGCAAAGAGCCCCATTTATTTTCTCAAAAACTCATGAAAACCAAAATATGTACAAATACTCCACTTTGAGTAAATAAAAAATAATACAGCCTTATTAATGGATAAAAGTTAAAAAATTTATAGTAATTTATATATTTTTTATACTTACCAATGACCCAGACATAGCTGGTGCTAACTCTTAAAATATAGGGCCAAACACAAATTTTGCCCCCCAAATCCCCAAATTTGCATCTAAAACCAAAGAAAACATGTCCTGAATGGCCCTCCACACTTCACCTCTACTGCGCATGCGCAGTGTCAAGGACGTTCCGAAATTGGCGCCTTTAATCATTCTCATAACCAGTGCCTGGTAAGCGCTATGTACTCAGCGGGGAGGTAAGAGTTCCCAACTCCTGGGAGGGCCATCCCCGTCTGGGACATTGGTAAGTATAAAAAATATATAAATTACTATAAATTTTTTAACATTTTTATACTGTACCAATGACCCAGACATAGCTGAATAGTAAAAAGGCTGGAGGGCCAAAGACATAGAGCAAGATGGAATACGCTCAATTATATAAAATAGAGTCATCCCCTATAGGGAAAAAGAAGTATTAGGCCTTACATGTATCTTTCTTATTTATGATAAATTAGAAAGATACAACACCTTCCAAAATTGAGCATCATACATCCATGTACTCTATTAATATCTAGTATAATCCTTATACTAATAATTTTTAAAGTAAGCCAATAAATAAAGTGAGTCTAGAGAATAGAGACTCTTTATACTCCTTAAAAGTGTCTGAGGAATGTATAATAATGTCCGTTGACACGTGCTATATTCAAAAGCTATACTTTAAAAACTAAGACCTGAATGAATTTTTAAAACATAAACTTCTCACTAAACAACCATCCCAATAACAACTCAGAATTACTAACTCCGGAGGAGGTATCCCCTTGTTTTCATAGTAAAACAGGTGACCCAAGGGAACACCCCACCCCCCCCCCCCACCCCTTTTTCTTGCCCTGGGTCAAATAGCCCAGAGCGAAGAGGGCAGCAGAACGGAGTCACTGCCGAAACAGACAGCCTACCTAGCTATAGTAGCAACTGTTAAATGAATGACATTCTGAGCAGTAGATAATAGACCTAACAATAGAGGCCTCCAGAAATGGACTCGATATTTCTGAGATAAAAATTCATGAATGTGGATGGCTGAGCACAATGAGCAGCCTTCAAAAATCTATAATAGCGACACTATTAATGTAAGCCCAAGATGTAGAAGAACTCTTACTTCATGAGCCGAAATCTCAAACACAACTGCTGAGTCAATGATATACCATAAGCAGTATCGATAGTTAATTGAATCCATTAGCAATAGAATGGAGCGTAACGTCCTTCTATTAGGCATCAAAGACAGAAGAAGCTTACGCCCGTAGTAATAAACAGATATCTGTTTATAAATACATAAACTCTAACCGGACAGAGTAAAGGCCTATGCCCGTACGAAGACGGAAGGACCTTAATAACAATAGGTTCCGGATATTAATTAGGAGCCTGACTCTTATGCCAAAATCCAACATTAATAGTAAAGGAAATAGTGTTTCCGATACTACGAAAGTGAGAATCGTCCACCGATAGTGCAAGAAACTCACTGACTCTTCAGTAAAAGAGAAGCCAACAGAATTACTGTCTAAAAGGTCAGAATTTGAAAACTACTGTTTCCAGAGGCTCAAATGATTACTTAGCTAAATAAGAACCGAAGTTAAATTCCGTATAGGAATTTAATCTAATGATTCTAAGTCTATTTATCGAAAAGTTACTAACTGACTTAGATAAAGAGACATAAGACTCAATTGTAAACTATCATAGAGAGCATAGGTATGAGGTAACATAAACCTATAACCTTAATAATAACAGGCTGCAGTAGATCTTGTCAAACAAGTATACTAAAAAGTTGCAATGACTAGTATGGAGGGATCCACAATATCAACATAGTGATCCCTACACCAACGACGGAAGAGCCTCCACTTTAGCCGCATAGTATAGTGAAGAGGAGGTTCTCCTATAGTAAGAAATCACGTTGAAAGCTCGTCCAGTACAATGCTTACAATGCAATAAGGACCACACAACGGAATACGTGAAGGTTGAGACCTTGCGGGTTGTGATAAAGATGACACGATTTTACCCAGCGAAAAAAGATCCTCTGATGGAGGAAGATTTCGCGTTAAGTCCCACAGTAGACATCAGAGTAAATTTACCCACGGTCTCTGTGAAGACAGAGATGCTATCAACAGAAATGTATTGTGGTTGTTTATCTTAGCAATACTAGCTGAAACAACAGCGCAGGTGGATACGCATATCCTATCATTCCGTCCTATTAGATCAATAGAGCGTTAACAACATAAGCTCAGAGATCCGGACAAGCAAACACATACGTCTGCAATTGATTAGCAAGTTGTGTCGTAAATAAATTATCATTGGGCGCTCCCATTGATAGCAAATCTGATTGAATACTTGTTTGTTGAGAGTCCATTCTGACGGCAACAAGCGACCCATAAGTGAACGGGAGTCCGGTAATACAATCAGACGACCCGGAATATGACGGACCGAAGCAGAACTTGGTGTACTATAACAAACAGAAGGATTCTTTCCATTAAATTGAATAACGGAAACGAATGGGTGCCTCCCTGGTTCCGGAGATACGCCACTACTGTCGAATTAACGGACAGGATTTGGACATGCATTTCTGAATAATGTTCATCCAATGACATAAAGCAAGCCTAAAAAAAAAAACATTATACCGTGGAAGATAAGTGCTTGCTTAGAGACTGCGGAACCCAAAGACCCTGGCACTTCGAATCCGTTGGGATCAATATTATATCCCAACCTGTTTGACTGGCAACCATCATAATTATAAAACTCGGATCCGGCAACTGCAGTGGCACTCTCTGAGTCAACCACCGAATGTTTGCTCCAGTCTGAATCTCTTGCTACACTAGATAGACAAGAGAACGTGTAAATCGAGCAATTCATGGATTGCTGAAAAGTTGCCGTCGAAGAGAAGCTTCTCCGAGAACGAAGCGACTCTGAGAGAGTTCTTCACCTTACTATCCACGCGCGTGGATGTAGCTAGGGCTGCGTCACGTCTAACCAACTCCAAGCAGCCACTGAAGGGCGGAGTTATACGTGAACAAACTACTGCCCTCAAAAGAAATCACATTGAGGATCATATCCCGGAATTCTTTCTCTTGAAGACGTAATGATAACGCCTCAGTAAGGTGGATTACGTATGATAAAGCGTCAAAGTTAAGTCTATTAGACATCATTGTCGTTTCCAACATTGTGGTTGGAAAAGACATAGACGGCGAAAAAGATTATTTCCAGTCTTTAACCACGCCGTCTAGACGCATATGAACTCTGGGTATGCCCTGTTCTGCCAAAATAAATAATTCGTATAAATGATAAAAGGCAGAAATGAGCATTGCGGACAAGAAACTAAACTATCATGCTTGGTAGCAGGCTTGTATGCATATATAGCGTCGAAAAATAAAACACATGTTGTAATGACATTATTGGACTGCGTCGGTAAGTCAGGGACAATGTCCCTGAACCGATCCAAAATTCCGTGTCCAATGACGCTATAAGTCTCTTATCCAACATCGCAGCAATGTAGTCCGAAATAACAATCACTGGAAGATAATGCCGGAAGATATGTATGGCAGCTTCCGATGCTACGAAAGGGAAAACTCGAAATCTTTCGAATCCCTTTCGCCATCCTGTCGGACCCTATAAAGCGTTCGATCGTCCGTACCTGATGCAACCGTGGACCGCACCGACCCAGCGCCGTCGGATAATTCCTGATTCGACCAAGAAACTGTCGATTGCTGGGATGCTGCGAAAAAACTGTGCTAACTCGGATAGCACGTCCGTCACCGAGGCCTGTGGAGAAGCGGTCCTACGATGCATTGCCGCTGGAAGCTCCGTGATCGTTACCCCGTGCATACTACAAATATGCGAGCGAACGGAGTGTATAGGCCTCGTGTCCCTTGGCTATCGGATGGCGTGACCTGTTCGCCGTGGAATCACTGAATGACGAAACTGATCGGATACTCGAGGTCACGTAGCCAATGTGCGGTCGAGTGCACTGCTGTGAGGATGAGGAGGCATTATTGACAGTCCCTCGGACTGTCAATATAACGGAGTGTCCCGAGCGACGGACATATGCTCCGAATGTAAAATATCTGAACCACAACATTCGGTCCCCTATGTTGTTGGACGAGAGAGGGACCTCTCTCGCTCACAGCCCGGACGGACCTGGACAAGCCAGGAACCAGACTAACAGGCTTCCTCCGATCTGTCCTCAATCCGCCGTCACTGGGTGAGTACTAAAGTAATTATAGTGCTCGCATCACCCAAATCTCCTTCCTAGACCGCAACGGACGAACCCGGCAGCCGAACCATTCAATGAATGTACGCTACACCGGGTGAGCTAGCGAATGTCACTCCGTCGATCCTACAAGAGACCTCTTAGGCGATAGACATATTCCATGAGCACTTATTGCCGCTAGCTCTTCATTAACTATGACAACAGAGGCACACTTTTGAAAGACATCTCCGTAACTTTGCGAACAAGAAACCAGAAATACTTGGTAATAGCAAGCATATAATAATAAATATATAGCGTCGTTCAATAATTCGAAAGTTTGTGTGACATTATTGGACTTTGTCGGAACTGAGGGACGATGTCCCTGAACCGAACCAAAAATTTCTAAGTCCACCGACGCTATCAGTTTCTTATCCGGCATCGCAGCATTCTGGTCCGACGAAAGAACCTGTAGAAGATCAAGTCAGATGACATACACAACAGCATATGTTGTTCCGAAAGGAAAAGCTCGAAATCCTCCGAATTCCTTTCGGTATCCCGTTGGACCGGATGAAATTTTCGGACGTCCGTACCTGCTTCCGCGGAGCGTCCCGACCCAGCATCGTCAGATAAAACATTATGCAATAGATTCAGTTGTTGCTGGGATGCTGCGATAAGCTGTGCTATTTAGGATAGCACGTCCGTCCCCGAGGCCTGTGCAGTAGCAGTCTTACGATGCATTGCCGCCGGAAGCTCCGTGTACGTTGACTCCCGCACACTTTCCTATGCTAACGTCCGGAGTCTGCAGGCCTCGTGTCCCTGGCTACCGGATGGTGTGACCTGGTCGCCGATGATTCTCTGACTGGCGATGCTGACTGGATATCCGAGGTCACGTAGCCAAGAGCGGTCGTGTGCGCTACCATGAGAATGAGGAAGCCTTATTGACAGTCTCTCCGGACTGACTATATGTCGGAGCGTCCCGAGCGGCGGACGTATGCTCCGAATGCGAAACATTTTGTACCAAAAACATCTGGGGCCAGATGTTGTTGTACGAGAGAGGGGCCTCTCTCGCTCGCTGTCCGGATGGACCAGAACGAGCTATGAACCGGACTAAAAGGCTTCCTCCGTTCTCCCTCTAATCCGCCATCACTGGGTGTGCATCTGGTTGATTTATAGTGCTCGCATCACCCCAAAACTCCTTCTAGACCGCAACGGACGAACCCGGCTGCCGAACCATTCGATGAATGGACGCTACACCGGGCGAGCTAGCGGACGTCAAAGGCCGTCGAACCTACTAGGGTCCTCTTAGGCAATTGGCGTATTTACATGAGCACTTTTCCGCTAGCCCTTCATTAATTGTGACGACGGAGGCACACTGTTGGAAGACATCACAGATACATCACCCTAATCTTGATCGTCTGAAACAGAAATTGATAAAGTAGAGTGACCCTGCGGGGAAAGGACCAGAATGTCCAATTCTCCATTAACATACCGTGACACACGGTTCCCCTGTTGTCATTGAAATCATCAGATACAGAACAGGAGTTAATGCGAGTACACTGACTACATATAGAATGATTATAAAAGTCAGAAGAAGACTTCCTCTTTTTCCAATTGATCAAAATCCTTTCAATGTGAAAAGAAAACAAAGTCCTGGTACTCGCACCAACCCCTGACAATCAAAATACATAATAATAATATGATCCATTAACATAGAAAAAATAATTAAAATCAAAATATTTTGAAAAAATATTTTTTCAGAACAGCCCAAGTTTCTGAAAAGTAACGTTGAGCCCCAATGGATCCCAAGCCTAAGTGTGGACAAAAAATTTAAAAATATTTTAAACAATTTATGCAACACTTACGAACAATAATAATGTATCTATTTATGATTAAATTAACATCAAGATATTATTTTCAAGAAATCCCCCCCACACACAGAGGGCTGTTGTAAATGTAAACAATTAGTGTAAAAACACTAAAATAAGACTCCAGGCACCCAGGCCCGAAATCAGTTACCAAAAATACACTATCTGATGCAAAACAGAGACTTCCAGGGAAGAAACTGCAGAACATCAGATGGTAGATGCAGAACACAACGCCTAACCACCCATAGGTGAAGACGTAAACATGGGGAAAAGAACAGAATTCATTCTGTTATTCAGCTAAAACTCCCAATAAATTTTAGTAATAATAATTACAGAAACTATGCCAAAAGCATGGGAGAATAGCAAGAGGGGACTTAAAGGAAAGGGAGAGAGGAGAACACTGAAAAATCAGTGTAACTAAATAACAAGAATGACAACAAAATGGCTGCTGCCTCGAAAATAGGTAACTTAACATAATTTCATTAAAAAATTTTAAGTTACAGCCCTGATAATATTCTGTCACACATTATTCCTCTCCTCCTTCTATATCCTCCTTAGAATCACCATTTCACTAATATTTATATGTCTGGCATCATTTAAACTGAGATTTACAAGCACAAAGATCAGTCAGATGTTAACTGATGAAGGGCCAAACTGAGAATGATTAAAGGCGCCAATTTCGGAACGTCCTTGACACTGCGCATGCGCAGTAGAGGTGAAGTGTGGAGGGCCATTCAGGACATGTTTTCTTTGGTTTTAGATGCAAATTTTGGGGATTGGGGGGCAAAATTTGTGTTTGGCCCTATATTTTAAGAGTTAGCACCAGCTATGTCTGGGTCATTGGTACAGTATAAAAATATGGGCTTTGCAAACTCCCAATGTTTCTCTACCCTGACTCTAGCCATTACCCCTTCTCAACTCCAACATGACTCAAGGATAATCATACTTCTGCCCCCACCTCTAGTTTAACCTTTAAGAGGCTCGGCAAGTTTCTCAAAAACTCAAGAAAACCAAAATATGTACAAATGCTCCACTCTGAGTCAATAAAAAATAATACAGTCTAATGAATGGATAAACATAGGCTTTCTGGGAATGGTAAATTTTTCTATACAATTTTTGAAGAAATTTGTACTTCTTCCTAATTTATTTTTTGGTGTTTAAGACACATACTTTTGCACAATAGCTAATCATGACAGTGACAGTTTTACAGGTGGAGGAAGTCAGAGTACCCAGAGAGAACCACTGAACATCGACGAGTAACTGTCAGTGCCTCAACATTCTAACTCTGTTCAAGTGCTGCTCAAGCAGGGTTACCAGGGTTGCAGATATGTGCACTGTCGACGTGCAGTACACCTTAGTACACAGCTTCATCATGCCCCAATGTAAGCAAACGGGATAAAGTGCCTTTCCCAAGGACAAAACGTGGGTCGTCTCGGATGGGGATCGAACTCGGGACCTCTAGCAAAGAAGTCCAACAGTCTACCACTGAGCCCAGTGCTCCCTGTTCCTAATTTAAATACCGTTTTTTTTTTTTTTTTAGCTGTTTAACATTATTTTTGGTGGTCTGAATTTGTTATTCAATATTTGTTCTATTACAAATTATTGGAGAGTGAATGCAGGCACTCTCCAGTAATTTGTAATAGAACAAATTTATATAAACAAAATATTATTTATTTTATTAAGGTTTAACAACACATTAACAGCCAAGGTCATATCATGTCGGTGACAGTTTTATGGGTGGAGGAAGCTGGAGTACCCGGAGAGAACCACCGAGCAATGACAAGCAGCTGCCAGCTCCGCAACATCGTAACTTCACACTGCAGCACAGGCAGGGTTAGATTGGTTGAAGACATGCGTACAATCGACATGCAGTACAACTTAGTACACGGCGTCATCGGGAATATTTCTACATATATTGGAATTGGGTCAGTGCCGTTGGTAAAATAACCTTACCAGACCTTACAGAACCAAAAATGGGAATCCTATAGGCATTAGGAAATAGTGAAAAGTGTATACTTCTTCTATACAGGCACATTCAGTATGAATAATTTGATTTTATCAACTGAAATCATGACCTGATTATTCCTTTATCAGCAAAATGACTATTTTTTCTTGTAAATTGACATAAATTTAACAATCAAAGGCCCCAATTCCAATTTGGCCTAGTTTATTGTCTTAGAACAAATGCCCCAGTGTACAGACATCAGCAGTTTTAAATCTGTGAGTCAAGGTATCATAGCCAAGATTTCTATCAAAGTCTTGGATGTCTACATATGCAGCAAAGACTTGACTAGACACAACTGCAATAGTCCAGACCTTTTCTGTGACTGCAGTGAGACACTTCAAATTTCTCCAAAACTTCATCCGTTTATCACCTATTTCAGGCTGGATACCAATTTGGAATTTAAATATTAGACAAGAGCAACGCACAGCGTGGCATATGCCCCTGACGGCATCATAAAAGGGTAAGTCTCTTGGGGCATAACTAAAACTAAGGAAGCATCCTCTAGACACCAATAATGCATCACAAAAAAAAACAACTTGATTTGAATCAGCATTCATTAGTTACTGGATAGACACCAAATTCAATATGGCCACCATTGCGGCCATATTGAATTGGTTAGCTGATCCAAAATCAAAAGGAAGATTTCTCTCGACAACAATAATACATGACCAAAAATTGAAAGTCTATATTCATTAGTTATTGGATGGAAACCAAATTCAAGATGGCCACCATGGAAGCCATAATAAACTGGCCACTGGTGGCCATCTTGGTTCTTGCTGACTGGTCCAAAATCTAAATACCAACAATGCATAATTAAATGAAAGTGTCAATGACACTGTAGCTCAACTTGTTTAAGACATGTACATGTATAGTATGTGACACAGCAATGACAAACATTTAGGTAATGACCTGATAAGAAAGATACATGTAAAGTATTGTAACGGTCTGTACATAAATGCTGACCGTAGCCTGTAACAAATATATTGGTAAAGTATTGTAAAAGTGAGGACAGTTAGATGTTAAACTAGAAAAGAAATCTTTGAGTCCCAGAGTGGGTATGACTGAACCCAAAAATATTTGTTCTCATAGCACAGTGATAACAAAGGCACCCAAAAACACCCGTTCCTGTCACAAGGTGATAACAAAGGTACCCAAAGAAGTTTCGTGAAGATCAGTTCATAAATACAGACTCCAGCCCGAGCTGTATTGACTTACTGTGTATAAGGAGCACTGAACAAATCAAAGCTCATCTAATTTGCATAATTTTGCATTAGAAAAAAACCTCTATTATAGGTGATGTATTCCATGTTACTAAACATTCCTACAAAGATTTATTCAAATCAGAACTTGGACCGCACCCCAAAACACTTGTTTTCGTCCCACGGTGATAACAAAGGTACCCTAAGAAGTTTTGTGAAGATTGGTTCATAAATACAGCCTCTAGTCTGAGCCGTATAGAAGTTGTGTACAAAAAACTGATTGGACCTAATTTCGGTACAAAATGGCCACTGGCAGCCATCTCGAATTTTGGACTGCACCCAGAAACACTCGCTCTCGTCCCAAGGTGGTAACAAAGGTACCCAAGAAGTTTTGTGAAGATCGGTTCATAAATACAGCCTCTAACCCGAGCCGTATTGACCCATGCACTTACTGTGTATGAGTAGCAATGAAAAAAACAAAGTTCATCTAATTTGCATAATTTCTGCTCGAGAAAAAAACCTGTATTATATGTGATGTATTCCAACTTACTAAACATTCATACCTAAATTTATTCAAATCAGAACTTTCATACAGAGTTCTGTACAAAAAAATGATTGCACTAATTTTGGTACAAAATGGCTGCTGGCGGCCATCTTGAATTTTGGACTGAACCCCAAAACACTCGTTCTCGTCAAAGGGTGAAAACAAAGGTACCCAAGAAGTTTTGTAAAGATCGGTTCGTAAATACAGCCTCCAGCCTGAGCCGTATAGAAGTTGTGTACAAAAACGTGATTGGACATAATTTCTGTACAAAATGGCCACTGGCAGTCATCTTGAATTTTGGACCACACCCAGAAACACTTGTTCTCGTTCCAAGGTTATAACAAAGGTACCCAAGAAGTTTCGTGAAGATCGGTTCATAAATACAGACTCTAGCCCGAGCCGTATTGACATGTGCACTTACTGTGTATAAGTAGCACCGAATAAATCAAAGTTCATCTAATTTGCATAATTTTTGCAAGAGAAAAAAACCTGTATTATATGTTATGTATTCCATGTTACTAAACATTCATATAAAAGTTTATTCAAGTCAGAAACAAGAGGCCCCAGGGGGCCTGAGGGCACTCACCTGACATGGTAGTCTAAATATCAAACCAGGGACTTGACTTGAATAAGCTGCATACGCCCCTCCTAAGAAAAGCACATACCAACTAGATGAAGCAATTGTGCCCACACAATACACAGGATTTTCCTTCTATTTTTATTTTCAGTTCCTGCACTTTTACTTCCCGAAATTGAGATAAACGCATAAAAAACAGATTTTTTTCCCAAACAAAATACTTTCAGCCTAAATTTTTTTCTTCTTCTTAAAACGTATAAAAAACGATAAAACTAATTTCAGGATTTTGGTCCAAAATTTTGTAAGTCCCACTCGGACCCCAAATTTTCGGTGTAAAAAAAAAAAATTTTTTTTGTCTTAAAATTGACAGAAACGCATAAAAAACAAAAAAAACAAAAAAATTATGGATTTTGGTCCAAAAATTTTCGAAGTCCCACCCGGACCTCAAATATTCAGGGTAAAATTTTTGTTTTTTTTTTGTCTTAAAACTGACCGAAATGCATAAAAAACAAAAACAAAAATTCCCAGATTTTGGTCCAAAATTTTCGAAGTCCAACCCGAACCCCAAATTTTCAGGGTAAAAAAAAAAATTTTTTTTTTGTCTTAAAATTGAGAGAAATGCATAAAAAACACCCAAAAAAATTTCAGGATTTTGGTCCAAAATTTTTTAAGTCCCACCCGGACCCCAAATTTTCGGTGTAAAAAAAAAATATTTTTTTTTGTCTTAAAATTTACCAAAACGCATAAAAAACAAAAATAAAAATTTCCGGATTTTGGTCCAAAATTTTCGAAGTCCCACCCGGACCCCAAATTTTCAGGGTAAAAAAAAAAAATTTTTTTTTTGTCTTAAAATTGAGAGAAATGCATAAAAAACACCCCAAAAAATTTCAGGATTTTGCAGCCCGGACCCCAAATTTTCAGGGAAAAAAAATAAAATTTTTTTTTGTCTTAAAATTGACCAAAACGCAGAAAAAACAAAAAAATTTTTTTTCAGATTTTGGTCCAAAATTTTCGAAGTCCCACCCAGACCCCAAATTTTCAGGGCCAAAAAAATTTTTTTTTTTGTCTTAAAATTGACAGAAACGCATAAAAAACAAAAAACAAAAATTTCCGGATTTTGGTCCAAAATTTTCAAAGTCCCACCCCGACCCCAAATTTTCAGGGGAAAAAAAAAAAAAATTTTTTTTGTCTTAAAATTGACAGAAAGGCATAATGAAAGTGTCAATGACACTGTAGCTCAACTTGACAAACTTGAACTTGGTAAGTTATAAATGAAATGGCAAAAGTGAAGATTATTGGTACCAATGTCATTTTTTTTGCCAGTGGCAACATTTTTTGACAGAAACCGAAGAAAATCGATAGCTCCCATCTAGAGGTAAAGCAATCCGATCATAAATGTGCCCTGTAGGGTGTACAAAAGGGAAATATTGTGGTCTGACCAGACTAAATTCTAAGAACGTTGGCCGTGGCAACATTTTTTGACGGAAATGGAAGAAAATCGATAGCTCCCATCTAGAGGTCACCGAAAATAAACATACCAGGTTTCAAAGCAATCTAGTCATAAATGTGCCCTGTAGGGTGAGCCAAAAGGAAATATTGAGTCTTCTGACTAAACTAAGTTCTAAGAACATTGGCCGTGGCCACATTTTTTTATGAAAATTGAAGAAAATCAATAGCTCCCATCTAGAGGTCTCCCCAAACAAGCATACCAGGTTTCAAAGCAATCTGATCATAAATGGGCCCTGTAGGGTGTGCCAAAGGGAAATATTGAGGTCTGACTAAACTAAGTTCTACGAACGTTGGCCGTGGCAACATTTTTTGCCGGAAATTGAAGAAAATCGATAGCTCCCATCTAGAGGTCACCCTAAATAAGCATACCAGGTTTCAAAGCAATCAAATCATAAATGTGCCCTGTAGGGTGTGCCAAAGGGAAATATTGTGGTTTGACTAAACTAAGTTCTAAGAAGGTTGGCCGCAGCAACATTTTTTTGATGGAAATTGAAGGAAATCGATAGCTCCCATCTAGAGGTCACCCCAAACAAGCATGCCAGGTTTCAAAGCAATCCAATCATAAATGTACCCTGTAGGGTGTGCCAAAGGGAAATATTGAGTCTTCTGACTAAACTAAGTTCTAAGAACATTGGCCGCGGCAACATTTTTTGACAGAAATTGAAGAAAATCGATAGCTCCCATCTAGAGGTCTTCCCAAACAAGCATACCAGGTTTCAAAGCAATCTGATCATAAATGGGCCCTGTAGGGTGTGCCAAAGGGAAATATTGTGGTTTGACTAAACTGAGTTCTAAGAATGTTGGCCGCGGCAACATTTTTGACGGAAATTGAAGAAAATCGATAGCTCCCATCTAGAGGTCACCCCAAAGAAGCATACCAAGTTTCAAAGTAATCTGATCATAAATGCGACCTGTGAGGTGTGCCAAAGGAAATTGAGGACGTACGTACTAACGTACGTACGTACGTACATACGCCGACGGACGAGAAGTGATGGCAATAGCTCAGCTTGACTTTGTCAAGTTGAGCTAAAAAACAAAAAAAATTTTTTTCGGATTTTGGTCCAAAATTTCTAAGTCCGCAACGGGACCCCAAATTTTCAGCCTAAATATGAACCTAGGGACTTGGCTTCAACAAACTTGAATCTCACCCCCCTAAGGATGCTGCATACCAAATATCAAAATTTTTTATTCTTATTGCTATATCTGAAGAAGAAGATTTTTAAAAAATACTCCTCATACTGCACCAATTTAAACATTTGGGCTCCCATAGAGAGCCCAAATATTGACCCAGGCAATTGATTTCAATAAACATGTGAAACAATCTTTCAAAGATGTTATATGTGAAATTTGAAAGCTTTTGGAGCAGTGGTTTGGGAGAAAAGTAGTCTTATGTTTTTCCCATTACCCACAGTGTTAAAAAATGCTGACTCAGCACTTTTTCAAAGTCCCCAAAAAGTACCCTATGATAAAACTGATGGCAATTTTTTTTGACGCAATTTTTTTTGACGCAATTTTGGTTCCCACGGGGCTATGGGAAAACAAATTTCTGCATAAATTAGGTACTTATGACCCAATAAGCACTCACATAAAATTTGGTTCAAATCAGCCTCGCGGTTTGGAAAATAGAAATTTGGGGCGGGGCCAAAATTTTTGCCCCTCCTTTAACATCGTCAAATATAGCCCCTCCAACTTCTCTTGAACAAACTTGAGTCTACACCTCAAAAGGAAGCTGCATACCAAATATCAAGTCTCTGCTATTGCTGGTTCTTGAGAAGAAGATTTTTTAAGAATTGGAGCATTTTTGCCCCATCCCTCTACTCAATATGAGCCGAAACCTAATTTGACAAAAAATCAAAATGCCCTTATATAACCCCTAATCACATGAAATTTCATTAATATGCGGCCAGTGGTTTGGGAGAAAAAGGCCCAAACACCACCTTCACGCCGGACGCCGGATGAAAAGTGATCAGAATAGCTCACCTTGACTTTCAGTCAGGTGAGCTAAAATTGATTGCACTAATTAAAGTACAAAATGGCTGCTGGTGGCCATCTTGAATTTCGGACCGCACCCAAAACCACTCGTTCTCGTCCGACGGTGATAACAAAGGGTACCCAAGATGTTTCGTAAAGATTGGTTCATAAATACGGCCTTTAGACCGAGCCGTAATGGCATTTGCAGTTACAGTGCTGAAAGTAACATTAAATAGATCAAAGTTAGTCTAATTGGCATAATTTATGCACGAGAAAAAAACCCGTATTATATGTGATGTATCCCATGGTACTGAACATTCACACAAAAAATTATTCAAATTGGCGCTTTCATATGGAAGGTCTGCGCAAAAATCTGATTGCACCTAATTTTGTACAAAATGGCTGCCAGTGGCCATCTTGAATTTCAGACCGGACCCCAAAACACTGGTTCTGGCCCCACGGTGATAACAAAGGTACCCAAGAAGTTTCGTACATAAATACGGCCTCTTGCCAGAGCCGTGTGTATGGCACGACAGACGGACAGACGGACGACGGGCTATGGCAATACCTCTAATTTGGCTTCGCCAAAGTTGAGCTAAAAATAATGAAAGTGACAATGACACTGTAGCTCAATCTGTGTAAGACATGTACAGTATGTGACACAGCAATGACACACATCTAGGTAATGACCTGATAACAAAGGTAAATGTAAAGTATTGTAACGGTCTGTACCTAAACACTGACCGAAGCCTGTAACAAATGTACAGGTAAAGTATTGTAAAGGTGGGTGACAGTTAGATGCATCTAGACAGAGCCTTGTTGAAATGTGCACTTACTGTGTACAAGTAGCACTGAATAAATCAAAGTTTGTCTAATAGGCCACCAGAGGCCATCTTGAATTTCAGACTGCACCCCAAAACACTTGTTCTCATCCCAAGGTTATAACAAAAGTACCCAAGAAGTTTTTTGAAGATCGGTTCATAAATACAGCCTGTATCCCGAGCCGTATTGACATGTAACCTAATTGTGTATAAGTAGCACTGAATAAATCATAAAAAAAAGTTAATGGATGCACAGATGCCAGGCGGATAAACAGGCACAGTGAAAACAATGCCCAGAGAGATTCTCTGGGGCATAAAAATGGAAAATTGCATGCCCATGCCTCACTGGAAATGGGCTCATATTTAGCACCTGTCAACACTTGTATCCATTGGATATGAACCCTTGAACATCTTTAATATGTTCCATACAGTAATTTTCACATTATACATTCATATGCCCATTTGAAAGAAAGTGTCAATGACACTGTAGCTTAACTTGTGTGTTGTGTTTGATGAAAAGGATAATGTTCAATGTTTATGAAAGGATTATGAAACAACAGGCCCCAAGAAGCCTTAATCGCTCATTGGCCAAAATGGTACAAAGAAGTATTTGGGGTTACATTCAGTTAGACATGGTTCATCAACACTTCAAAGGAATGAAGTCATGAGAGACAAATTTTATGGAACTAGGGACAGGGCTTGAACAAACTTGAATCTTACTCTCCTAAGGATGCTGCATACCAAATATCAAAAGCATTCATCTGCTGGATCTGAAGAAGATTTTTAAAGAAAATTCCTCATTTTGAACTAAGTTATCATTCGAGCTCCCACAGTGAGACCAAATATGAACCCAGGGACTTGGCTTGAACAAATCTGAATCACACCCCCCAAAGGATGCTGCATGCCAAATATGAAAACATTCCGACAGCTGAATCTGAAGAAGATTATTTTCAAAGAAAAATTCCTCATATTGACTAAGTTATAATCCAGGCTCCCTGTTCCGGGCTCCCATAGGGAGCCCAAATATGGACCCAGGGACTTGGCTTTAACAAACTTGAATCTGACCCCCCTAAGGAAGCTACACACCACATATCAAAACATTCCGACTGCTGGATGTGAAGAAGAAGATTTTTTAAGAAAATTCCTCATTTCGAACTAAGTTACAATTCAAGCTCCCACATTGAGCCCAAATATGGACATAGGGACATGGCTTGAACAAACTTGAATCTCACCCCTAAGGATGCTGCATACCAAATATCAAAACATTCCGACTGCTGGATCTAAAGAAGATGATTTTTAAAGAAAATTCCTTATTTTGAACTAAGTTATCATTTGGGCTCCCACAGTGAGGCCAAATATGGACCAATGGACATGGCTTGAACAAACTGGAATCTCCCCCCCCCCCCCCCTCCCCAAAGGATGCTGCATACCAAATATCAAAACATTCCAACTGATGGATCTGAAGATTTTTAATGAAAATTCCTCATTTTCAACTAAGTTATAATTCGGGCTGCAACAGTGAGCCCAAATATGAAACCAGGGACTTGGCTTGAACAAACTTGAATCTCACCCCCAAAGCATGCTACATACCCAATATCAAAAGATTCTGCCTGCTGGATCTTGAGAAGAAGATTTTCAAAGAAATTTGCCTGAAATGCAGTAAGTTCAAATTTGGGCTCCTATACTGAGCCCAAATATGAACCCAGGGGGCTGATTTGAACAAACTTGAATCAGATCCACCCCACAATGTTGCATACCAAATATCAAAAGATTCTGCCTGCTGGATCTGGAGAAGAAGATTTTTTAAGAAATTTGCCTGAAATGCACGGAGTTCGAATTTGGGCTTCTACACTGAGCCCAAATATGAATTCAGGGGGCCGATTTGAACACACTTGAATCAGATCCACCCCACAATGTTGCATACCAAAAATCAAAAGATTCTGTCTGCTGGATCTGGAGAAGATGATTTTTCAAGGAATTTGCCTGAAATGCACTAAGTTGAAATTCGGGCTCCTATACTGAGCCCAAATATGAACCCAGGGGGCCGATTTGTAAAAACTTGAATCAGATCCACCCCACTATGTTGCATACCAAATATTAAAAGATTCTGCCTGCTGGATCTGGAGAAGAAGATATTTCAAGAAATTTGCCTGAAATGCACCAAGTTCAAATTCGGGCTTCTATAGTGAGCCCAAATATGAATCCAGGGAGTCAATTTGAACAAACTTAATTCTGACCCCCCTAGAGATGA
The DNA here is from genome assembly GCA_031216915.1 of Pictodentalium vernedei. Taxonomy (NCBI): domain Eukaryota; kingdom Metazoa; phylum Mollusca; class Scaphopoda; order Dentaliida; family Dentaliidae; genus Pictodentalium; species Pictodentalium vernedei. The sequence continues at coordinate 138,881,803 of CM062295.1, forward strand.
TGTATACCAAATAGGAACGAATTCTGCCAGGTGGATCTGAAGTAGTAGATTTTTTGGAATTTTGAAAAGAAATTCATGGGTGCTATCAGAGTTATGCCCCTTGTGGTGCCCCCTGTAGGTACGGCAAGTTTATTTGTACAAGTTTGAATTGACATATGATAGGGAACATGCACACCAAATTTAGTTCAATTTGATCCAGTAGTTTGGGAGGTGGAGTCGATAATGTAAAGTTCACGACGGACGACGACGGACGGCAAGTGATAAGTTAAGCTCCCTTCGGTGAGCTAAAAAAACAAGAATTGTGATAATTGGGAATATGTTCATTTCTGTTCCCTGTATGCTATGTTTTTGATAAAAATAATATGAGGTGTACACTGTACTAAAGAGCTGAGGGGTGGGTTAATGTGACCTCACAGTTAATGTATGTGGCCCTCACAGTTAATATAAATCAATGAAAGTTACCAAGTTACAGTGAAATTATTCCAAAATGAGTCATCCTATCAAGTTACATTGAAATCCCTTCATAAATATGGCCTGTAAACTGTGCTAAAGGTTTTCGGGGTTCTGTAGCCATCAGTTTCCCAATTGCGTCCAAAGGGGACGTTCTCATCTAGACATTATATGAAGTCAACCTACCAGGTTACAATGAAATCCCTTCATAAATATGACCTGTAGACTGTGCTAAAGGTTTTTGGGCTTTGGGCTTGGGCAGCCATCATGGTTGAATGATCACAACCAAAAGGGGACATTCTCATCTGGAGTGATCCTACGAAGTTACAATGAAATCCATTCATAAATATGACCTGCAGACTGTGTTCAAGGTTTTCGGGCTTCGGGCCCCTGAAGCCGTCATAGTTGACCAATCACTACCAAAAGGGGATGTCATCATCTAGGCATTCTATGGAGTCAAACTAACAGGTTACAATGAAATCTTTCCATAAATATGACCTATAGACTATGCTAAAGGTTTTGGGCCCGGGCAGCTATCAATGCTGAATGGTCGCGACCAAAAGGGGATGTTCTCATCTAGACATTATTTGGAGTCATCCTACCAAGGTACAATGAAATCCCCTCATATCACCTGTAGACTGTGATCAAGGTTTTCGGGCTTCAGGCCCCTGTAGCCATCACAGTTGCCTAATGGTGTCCAAAAGAGGCTGTTCTCACCTAGACATTATATGAAGTCAACCTACCAAGTTACAATGAAACCCCTTCATAAATATGAACTGAAGACTGGGCTAAAGGTTTTCGGGCTTTGGGCTCGGGTAGCCATCATGGTTGAATGATCGCAACTAAAAGGGGACATTCTCATCTGGGCATCATCTGGAGTGGTCCTATGAAGTTACAATGAAATCCCTTCATATAATGACCTGTAGACTGTGCTCCAAGATTTTGGGGCTTCGGGCACCTGTAGCCATCACAGTTGACCAATCACGACCAAAAGGGGATGTCATCATCTAGGCATTATATGGAATCAACCTAACAAGTTACAATGAAATCGTTCCATAAATACGAGCTTTCGACTATGCTAAAGGTTTTTGGGCTCGGGCAGCCATCAAGGCTGAATGATCGTGACCAAAAGAGGACATTCTCATCTAGACATTATTTGGAGTCATCCTACCAAGGTACAATGAAATCCCTTCATAATTATGACCTGTAGACTGTTCTAAAGGTTTTCGGGCTTCGGACTTGGGCAGCCATCATGGTTGAATGATCGCAACCAAAAGGGGACATTCTCATCTGGGCATCATCTGGAGTGATCCTACAAAGTTACAATGAAATCCCTCCATAAATATGACCTGTAGACTGTGCTCAAGATTTTCGGGCTTTAGGCACCTGTAGCCATCACAGTTGACCAATCTCGACCAAAAGGGTATGTCATCATCCAGGCATTATATGGAGTCAACCTAACAAGTTACAATGAAATCCTTCCATAAATACGACCTATAGACTATGCTAAAGGTCTTTGGGCTTGGGAGCCATAAAGGCTGAATGATCACAATGAATGATCTGTAGCTGTCACAGTTGCACAATCGTGTCCAAAAGGCGATGTTCTCATCTAGACATTATATGAAGTCAAACCTACCAAGTTACAATGAAATCCCTTCATAAATACGACCTGTAGGCTGTGCTAAAGGTATTCGGGCTTCAGGCTTGGGCAGCCATCATGGTTGAATGATCGCAACCAAAAGGGGACATTCTCATCTGGGCATCATCTGGAGTGATCCTACAAAGTTACAATGAAATCCCTTCATAAATATGACCTGTAGACTGTGCTCAAGATTTTCGGGCTTTAGGTACCTGTAGCCATCACAGTTGACCAATCACGACCAAAAGGGGATGTCATCATCCAGGCATTATATGGAGTCAACCTAACAAGTTACAATGAAATCCTTCCATAAATACGACCTATAGACTATGCTAAAGGTCTTTGGGCTTGGGAGCCATAAAGGCTGAATGATCACAATGAATGATCTAGACATTATTTGGAGTCATCTTACCAAGCTACAATGAAATCCCTTCATAATTATGACCTGTAGACTGTTCTAAAAGTTTTCGGGCCCCTGTGAGCCGTCACAGTTGCCCAATCGTGTCCAAAAGGGAATGTTCTCATTTAGACATTATATGAAGTCAACCTTCCAAGTTACAATGAAATCCCTTCATAAATATGACCTGCAGACTGTGCTAAAGGTTTTTGGGCTTTCGGCTCGGGCAGCCATCATGGTTGAATGATCGCAACCAAAAGGGGACATTCTCAACTGGGCATCATCTGGAGTGATCCTATGAAGTTACAATGAAATCCCGTCATATGACCTGTAGACTGTGCTCCAGGTTTTCGAGTTTCGGCCACCTGTAGCCATCACAGATGACCAATCACGACCAAAAGGGGATGTCATCATCTAGGCATTATATGCAGTCAACCTAACAGGTTACAATGAAATCCTTCCGTAAATATGACCTTTTGCCTATGCTAAAGGTTTTTGGGCTCGGGCACCCATCAAGGCTGAATGATTGCAATCAAAATGGGACGTTCTCATCTAGACATTATTTGGAGTCATCCTACCAAGTTACAATGAAATCCCTTCATAGATATGACCTGTAGACTGTGCTAAAGGTTTTGGGGTTTTGGGCTTTGGGACCCTGTAGCTGTCACAGTTGCCCAATCACGTCCAAAAGGGGATTTTCTCACCTGGACATTATATGAAGTCAACCCACCAAGTTACAATGAAATTCCTCAATAAATATGACCTGTAGACTGTGCTAAAGGTTTTTGGGTTTTGGGCTCGGGCTGTCGTTACGGTTGGCAGATCACGCCCAAATGGGGAAATTCTCATCTAGACATCATAAGGAGTCATCCTACCAAGTTACAATGAAATCCCTCCATATTAAACATGACCTGCAGACTGTGCTAAAAGCTTTTAGGTTTTGGGCTTGGGCAGCCATCACGATTGACAGATCATGCCCAAAAGGGGACGTTCTCATCTAGGCAATATAGAGAGGCATCCTAGCAAGTTACAATGAAATCCCTTTATAAATATGCCCTGCAGACTGTGCTAATGGTTTTGGGGTTTTGGGCTCGGGCAGCCATACCGGTTGACCGATCGTGACCAAAAGGGGACGTTCTCATCTAGACATGTCCCCCAACCTGCATATGAAATTTTGTGACGCTCAGACAAGAACTGCAGGGTGCAGCCCGTGCTAAAGGAAAATGTGAACAGACTCACAGACTAACAGACTTCTGCACACGTGATGGCAATAGCTTATCTTGACTTTGTCAAGTTAAGCTAAAAATAGTTGTATTATGTAATCAGTTTGTCTGTCCATCTCTCTCCATCCTTTAACATTTTTGGTTTCCAACAGATAACTCCAGTCTGGAGTATTTGATCTCCACCAATGTTGGTATGTGTATTACCCAGGTAGTGATACAGGCCAAGTTCGAATAGGGGTTCCATCCAATTATTCTTACGTGAATTATGGACCTTTTGCGACTTTTTGGTTTCCGACTGAGAACTTCAGTTTGGATCATTTGATCTCAACCAAAGTTGATACAAATCAAAATGGTTAATGGACATTTGTGTTGTGGATTGCGACACACTTCACCAGAGCGTAAAGATTTTGTCAATAGAAAATATGAAATGCAGACCACATTAAAAATGCAAAGGCAAATAACATCTCAGACTCAATGTTCCCATATATTTTTCGGCAGGTGAAATTATTCTAGTGTTGCAGGGAGGTTAGATCAGAGAATTTCAACTGGTTTTTGTGCCTCCGTTTTCACTTCACCCACCCCTCATGATCAAATTCAAATTCTCTGTCCATTTTTGTGATCACAGTACTGTACAGCTAATATACCGGTAAGTAATGAAAATTTATACATAACATTATAACAAAAGTGATTCTTACAAATGCTTCCCAACTTTTGTAGGATCAGGTGCTAAATGACACTGTAAAATCTGACCAAATGCTTCAAACACACTGAAAAAGATGAACAGGAAAGAGAGATTACTGATAATATCAAAACATGATTTATTATTTCACTGCTTCATAAGGTGATTAATGAGTGTAATATTTTCTTAAGAAACTGAGCAAAATTTATTTAACATCACACTGATTTCTAACTTTTCCATGTCAGTCTTTTCTGTTGCAATTTTCTTTTTCCTAACAGAAAATTAACAAAGTAACCTACATAAGATAGAGAACTTTCCATTTGGTGATTCCAGACTACTTCAATGCAACTGGGTATCATTTTATTGATAAAAAATTTAAGGTCAATTATAAGAGTAACTTATAAAAAAGAAAAACAATTGCATAAACTACTTATTGAAAGTCCTTTCTGTTCAGGTTGAGTGGCTGTAGCGTTCTTAAAGTGAATATCCAACGTATTTCCCAGAGTATTTCATGGTTATGGCGCTGTTCTGTCACATTAAGTCCCTCTGGGTTTGAGTATAATAACTGTATAAGGTAGTAGGATAGATCGGATATTGTGGGATGAGTTTGTTTAAAATTTATGTTGATAGGTGTGTCCCATTTTGTACTTATGTTTACCGGGTATTCTCATATTCGGGTGAGGAAATGGCGTTTCGTTTCCCCGACATACTGTTTACCACAATTTTGGCAATGTAATAGGTAAACAAAATAGATCTCTGGCAGAAGCCATTTTTTCCCTATGCCTGTAAGGTCCGTTTTGACCTGGTCAAGGGTGATCTGGAGGATCTGCCCACTGGCTTGTATTAGCAGGTCCTGTAATCAGTTTTTGGTGAGGTCACTCTGTGGGCTTCGTTGGTCGTAGCCCATTCGCCGAGAGACTATTGGCCATACATTTTTCAGGAATAGGCTCTGGAGTTCCAATTTCAATTGCTTGATGAAAAAGTTGTGTATAATTATATTCCTCATGGATTGGGGTAAACGTTGCTATATTGGAATCTTGGCATTGTCATTGAGGGCGCCGTTCCTCTGTATCTGATGCTAATATTATTGTTGAAGCGTTAGCGCTGGAACTCGGGCTAATGTCGTTGATCGAGCTTGCGGCCGGTAGGTTTGCCATAAATTTTGAACAAGTCTATGTGTAAAATAATATTTCTGTACCAACTCAGAGGGTTTGAGTGGACTTGTAGGGTTATCCTGTATACTGTCTAGCCTAACCGGTTTCGTGTTTTTGTGCACTTCGTCACAGGCAAAGGGACTACTTGTGGCTGAGCCTTATATATCTCAAATTTTGGTGGGTGCGTTTTGGCGGGTGCATTTTGGTGAGTGCATTTTGGCGAGTGCATTTTGAGGGATGCGATAAGGCTGGTAAAATGCATTTTTGATAGGTGCAGGATATTGTGATGTCACTCTATTGTTGCAGGGATGCCGAGGACCCAGCTTGGGATGAGTGGTCTCAAAATGATAATATCAGGATATAACCCATAGTAATGTTATAGGAAACTGATTCTAGCCTAACATCTGGGTTTTTTTTCTGTTGTATACTAGAGCAACATGATTGAGATAAGATAAAGCACAAGTAGTGTGCCAAGGTGGCTGATCAATAGTAGAGTTTGGTTTGAGGAGACAAGAAGGTTAATAGCGAAGAAGTAATGGAGGGTTAGTCTTACCTGAAGTGACAAACTTCTGTAATCAATAATAAAAAAGAATAATGTGAAATTGTTTTGTCTTATTTACACGTTTTGGATAGAGTTGTATTGCAAGAATGAGGTGCTATTGCAGATAGTATTGGTACAGAGCCAATGCAGCATATTTCAGGACTTTGGCAGTGTTGTATAAGCTGATGACATCTGTATCAGGGGTTGTGGTGATCAGTTAACTCCTGTGTGGTGATGCTTAAAACGTCTGTTGGTGGTCGCTGGGTGGTGTTAATCTGTTTTTCTTCAGAAATTTCAGGTGACATCTTCTATTTAGGTGATTGTTATAACTTATAATAGTTCTTTTTTCCAAAACAATGGGTGCAGGTAATGAATCCTGTCTTGTTGTGATGCACCTGAATGTGTCTTTCTAGGCCTTGCGTCGCTATATTGGGATGTTATGTGTCGGACAATCTTGACCTTCAGAGAACAGGCAGGTGGCGTTTTGAACAGACAGTGAGAAACAGGTAAACAATTGCATAAACTACTTATTAAAAGTACTTTCTGTTCAGGCCAAGTGGTTGAAGCATTCTTAAAGTTTCAAACATATATTATACCAGCCTAATCACATCTGTCAAAATGCATCTGCCAAAACTCAAGTGTCCCCACGAACTCTCGGAGTTGGTACAGAAATATTATAAGAAAAAAAAGTTATTACTGCATGTGAGCATCACCTGAGATAAATAAAAAAAACCCAAATATCGCAAAGCAAACCATGTAATTGTTACAACAATGAATATACATATGTTACACTACAAACATGAGAGCATTGGCCATGTAAGTTTCACAATCAACCTCCCTACTTTTCACTTAGGGACAAGTTAACAAAATAAGCAGGATTTTAATATCAAGAACAGACATGTTAACTCTCCCGGAATGTTTGGACAATCCCATAAATTCAGTGTAGAGCCTGGCCTCTGGGAAGAGAATCAGTTTTTGGACCAAAATCCCAGAAATAAACATTTTCCGTTCCGAGACGTTCAGTCTCAAATCATTGGCCTTCGAAGCTCTGATCATAACTGAAACAAAAATGAGTGTTTTATTATACATATTTCACTTATATCCACATGTTTGTTTCTGTTTTATTCATTTCAATTCAGCTGCGTTATCAATTTAATAGTGCCGAAGCGAAAATGGGTGAATTAAGCACGCGAAAGGGTGAATTAAGCACATCACCTATTGACATCCACCTTCACTAAAATAATAATAACTAGAAAGTGTTTTAGCACACTAAAACATATGTCTCCCCTTCCTTTCTATTTTATGCACTACAAATGATATATACATAAAAATATTGACAATCATACCAGATATGTAAGGTCTAGCTCTAAAGAGAAATAAGTTATGATGACTCTGGCAAATAATACTCTATAAAATATCTGAACTTGACCTTGGGGTCCAAAGGTCAAGATCATGTGAAGGTCACCATGGTTTACGTGGCCACAGTGCCACATGTTGATACTCTCGGGCTGCACGTATTTTTACTTTATGATATTTATAAAAAAAGGGGTACTACAAGTAAATACTGTGAACCACATACATGGAACTTTAAGCGGATAGCCAAAGTTCATTAGTTGCACCTTCGACTTTTCAAAATACCTGGGCAAGGGTAAAATAAATGCAGTCACTTTAAGTGCAATGACAAATTTTGTTACAGACGAACATGCATCCCACAATATGACATATATGAAGCTTTTATTAAAATATCAAATTGCTGGGATTAAAAGTTGCTGAGAAAAATGTGCAAAATGTTGTTATGGACAGACTGTCAGACACACACACAGACAAAGGTAAACAAGTATGTCCCAACTTCCCCTTTGGGGAGCGGGGTTATAAATATCTATGATCTAGCTCAACATCCACATGTCAAAAAAAAAACAAATTCTGGTCTGGACAAGTACTCCCTATTTAAAGTACATAAATTTGACCTTGAGGACAAGGTCACATGAAGGTCATGAGGACATGTGTTCTCATTGTGATATATCCACATGTCAATCATCTGAGTCCTAGGTCAAAAAACAAAAAAGTTCTGATCTGGACAATTATTCCCTATTTGAAGTACATAAATTTGACCTTGAGGTCAGAGGACAAGGTCATATGCAGTTCATCAAGGTAGCAGACATGCGGTTTCATGGTGACACATCCACATGTCAAAAAAAAAAAATCTGGTCTGGACAATTACTCCCTATTTAAAGTACATAAATTTGACCTTGAGGTCAAGGTCACATGAAGGTCATGATGACATTTGGTCTCATTGTGATACATCCACATGTCAATCATCTAAGTCCTAGGTCAAAAAACAAAAAAGTTCTGATCTGGACAATTATTCCCTATTTGAAGTACATAAATTTGACCTTGAGGTCAGAGGTCAAGGTCACATGCAGTTCATCAAGGTAGCGGACATGCGGTTTCATGGTGACACATCCACATGTCCAAAAAAAAAAAATCTGGTCTGGACAATTACTCCTTATTTAAAGTACATAAATTTTACCTTGAGGTCAAGGTCACATGAAGGTCATGATTACATATGACATGCGGTCTAATTGCGAAACATCCACATGTCAATCATCTAAGTCCTAGGTCAAAAAACAAAAAAGTTCTGGTCTGGATAATTATTCCCTATTTGAAGTACATAAATTTGACCTTAAGATCAGAGGTCAAGGTCACATGAAGGTTATCGAGGTAGACAACATGCGGTCTCATGGTGACACATCCACATGTCAAATAACCAAGTCCTAGGTCAAAAAACAAAAAAAATCTGGTCTGGACAATTACTCCCTATTTGAAGTACATAAATTTGAGCTTGAGGTCAAGGTCACATGAAGGTCACAATGGTATGCGACACACCGGCTCATGGTGATACATCCACGTGCCAAATATCTAAGGCCTGGCTCAAAAGACAAACGAGTCTTGGTCCGGACAAAGTTTCCTTGAAAAAAGCACAAATCTGATCTTCAGAACACAGGTCAAGGTCACATGAAGGTCACTATGGTACACTGCACACCGGTTCATGGTGATACATCCACATGCCAAGTATCTAAGGTGTAGGTCAAAAGACAAAAAAGTCATGGCCCAGACAAAGTTTGTGTGATGTTTCCCTTAAAAAAAAACACATAAATCTGACCTTCAGGTCAAAGGTCAAGGTCACATGAAGGTCACTATGGTACACTGCACACCGGCTCATGGTGATACATCCACATGCCAAGTATCTAAGGTGTAGGTCAAAAGACAAAAAAGTTATGGCCCGGACAAAGTTTGTATGAGAAGGAGAAGAAGGAGGAGAAAAAGGAGAAGAATATGCACTAAAACAATATATCTCCCTTCTGGAAAGGGGAGACATAATTCCTGATGAATAATATGTATAAGAGGCCGCACTGGGCCTTAAGCGCTCACCTTGAACAGAACCTAATAAAAACAGAGTCCAAGAATGATTCAACATTACGCAATCAATCTCAATAGGATCCATTGCCAATCCTTCAGCCCCTCAGGAGTGACTAAAATAATCCAAGCATCATGCCTTTTGATCAGTTAATCATAACGTAAAAAGTGGAGCTCCTCTATGGAGCCACTTGATACAACCTATATAGATTAATCTTTGTTACACACCTCTAGAGGGTACTTATTAAACAAGTTTCTAATTCTTCAGCTACATGGACAATTCAAGTAGTAGTAACTTGAATTTCTCCCCATTAGAGATGCTTTATACCAAATATGAAAGCATTCTGACTGGTGGATCTGAATAAAACAAATTTTAAAGAAATTTTCTCATATTGCTCAAAGTTAATATTTGGGTTCCCATAGGGAGCCCAAATATTAATCCAGGCACTCGATTTGAACAAACTTAATATCTGACCCCACAAGAGATGTTGTATATCAAATATGAAAGCATTCCAAGTGGTGGATCTGAAGATTTTTAAAGAAATTTCCTCATATATTGCAGTAAGTTAAAATTTGGGCTACCATAGAGAGTCCAAATACTAACCCAGGCACTCGATTTGAACAAACTTGAATCTCATCCCACTAGAAGATGTTGTATACCAAATATGAAAGCATTCTGACTGGTGGATCTGATGAAGATTTTTAAAATTTCCTCATATTGCATTAAGTTAAAATTCTGGCTACCATACATAGGTAGCCCAAATATTAACCCAGCGACCCGATTTGAACAAACTAGAATCTGACTCCGCTAGAGATGCTGTAAACCAAATATGAAAGGATTCCGACGGGTGAATCTGAAAAAGATTTCTGAAGAAATTCCCTCATATTGCACAAAGTTAAAATTTGGATTCTCATGGGAGCCCAAATATTAACCCAGGCACTTGATTTGAACAAATCTGAATTTGACCCCCTCCGCCCCCTAGAGATGTTGTATATCAAAGATGAAAGTATTCTGACTAGCGGATCTGAAGAAAATTTGTAAAGACATTTCCTCATATTGCATTACTCTATATGTCCCGTGTATAAGTCACACTTTTTTACCTGAAAAGTTATGTCAAAATCAGGGGTGCGTCTTATACATGGGTATGACTTGTTTCAGAGAATTTTCAGGGCACTGACTTCTTCGGACAAACGTTGTTCCTACCGTTTGTCAATTGTAGAACAGACAGTACAATCGTGTGGTTTTGACTGAGTGCAGATTCACCAAAATTATTTTCTTTTCATTTTATTTTCAGTTTAAATTCTTCAGAAAATAAATTGTCAATAAAATATAAGTGTTTTCTGTTACTTTTATCCATAAATAATAAGAAGTATTCTATTTAGTGATTGTTGTTCTATCGACCTATGTGTTTACATCAGTGTATGTACTACCGGAAATCAACAGGTTTGTGGGGCCAATATGGATGAAACCATAAAAAATACAAAATCATCAAAATAACAATGAAAAAATAAATAATAACACATTAAATATATACCAACAATACCTGGAGAGGAGTATTTATTTATTCCATGAACTCCAAATCACTGATGTGTAATGTCCGGTTATAAATTACGCACACATGCACCAGGTAAAGTTAGTTTCAATAGCACCAACAATGCTTATGTAGGACAACAATTTGAAAACAATTTGCGCTGTAACCTGTGCATTTGTTGTATTTATATTGGTTTTCCCAGAACGTAAGAACGTTCTGGAAAAACCAACATAATCACAACTGCGCAGGTTACGGCGCAAATGGTGCTCTGATTCTGAAACTATGAAGTTTCAGACACAAACAAGTGTTGGATTTTCTTGACAGGGATGAAGATATTGGGGGGATGAAGATATTGGGGCGATAAACAAACAACGAAAAACAAATAAATGCGAGTATTTTTTAAATCTTTAATAATAATTTTTCTTTATTCTTTTATCTTATTCACCACGTGGTAACTCGTGAAAACTTACCTATTTCCGTTGCATCCCAAACTGCCCCAAACTGGCAAAATGTAACTTGCAACTAATTCTTTTTTGACTGCATATATTTGAAAATGGGGGTGCGACTTATACATGGGCTTTAGGCAAATGGGAGGAATTCCAAGTGTGAGTTGTGGGTGTGACTTATACACAGGGGCAGCTTATTCACGGACATATACAGAAAGAATTAAAATTTGGGCTATCATAGAGAGACCAAATATTAACCTAAAGACCCAATTTGAACATCTTGAATCTTCCACCCCCATCCCCCCACCCCTGAGAACAAAGTTAAAATTTGGGCTTTATATGAATATTAGCCTAGGGACTTGGTTTGAACCATCTTGAATCTGACCCTCCAAACAATGATGTCAATCTTTAAAAGATTCTGACAGGTAGTTCTGAAGAAGATCATTTTTAAAAATTATTCCCCATATTGCTCTAAGTTAAAAATCCAGGCTCCTGTATTGTGCCAAAATATGAACCAAGGGGCCTCATTTTAACAAAAATGTATATGACCCCTTATGGATGCTGTATACCAAATATCAAAAGATTTTGACCATTGGTTCAAGAGAAATTTTTTTTTTAATTTTTGCAAATATGCTGACTCTGCATTTTTTCGATGAACCCTCAACCCCCCTCCCCCTCAAAACACCCTGACATCAGCAATTTATTTTTACCATTCAATTCTACTGGTCCTAAGGATGCTTCAAACCAAACAACAGTTCTCTGTTCCGTGTGCTTTGGGAAATATGGGCTTTGAAAATATTTCTATTTTTAGCTGGGGTTTGCACAGGGATACAGGAAAATTTATTTTTGAATGAGTGGACTACTTATATTGTAGTCAAATATTGCTCCACAAACTTTGTTTGAACTAACTTGATTCTACACCTCAAAGAGAAGTTCCATACCAAATGTCCAGTCACTGTACCCACTGGTTCATGAGAAGATTTTAAAAATATACTACTCAAAGTTTGCTAAGCACCAAATATCTGACACATCATTGTGAAATTTGCTTGTGACATATTTGCGATATTTTTGGTGGATATGATGGAGGAATGTATTGAGATGGTCCCCAGTGTTTACAGTGGCTGTCTGGACATGCAGACTTTTCGTGACAGTCATGGAAAGCATGTACCCCTTGATTTTCTGTTTACTCTCTACATGTACATGACATGTAGGGTATTTAATCTTCATTTCAACACAAACCCTTGTGATTTAATGATCAAATACGTCAAATGCAATTTTAAGAAGATATTTGTCTGAAGCAGAAATGTGGTGGGCTGGCACCATATAGTGATCAATAGAGCCTGGGCAAAATTTCAGAAGTACGGCACACCAGTAAGACATGGTGGTGGCGGAGACAGGGCAACATCTGCAGCTGAAAACCATTTTTTGATCATTCAGGCCTGTAGGAACCACTTTGTGATAGCAACCCAGCTTCGCAGTGACCTTCAGTATGGACTGGCCAGCAAGATCCCCTGACCTCAATCCAATCAAACATGTTTGGAATGAGTTGCAGCTTGCAATTTCAGCCCGTCCAGTCCAGCCAAGAATTGACCAGGAGCTTGGTGCCATGCTAGTCCAAGAATGGTACAACATCCCACAAAGGTCTACAAGGAACCTGATTGGGAGCTTGAGAAGCAGAAGACGTTGTCAAGCTGTAATTATCTGTAATGGGTCTCATACTCGATACTGAGCACATACCAGTTCGCTCCGTCAACTTTTTGGCAAATGGAAAAATTTCCTCTTTTGTCAATAATATCCATTTTCCATGGTTATTGTATTCAAAAGCTAAACAAGAGGCCTCAGGGGGCCTGAGGGCGCTCACCTGACATGGTAGTCTAAATATCAAACCAGGGACTTGAATCGAATAAGCTCCTCCTGAGAATAGCATATACTAACTAGATGAAGCGATTGTGTCCACACAATACACAGGATTTTCCTTCTATTTTCAGTTCCTGCACTTTTACGACCCAAAATTGAGATAAACACATAACAAGAGGCCCCAGGGGGCCTGAGGGCGCTCACCTGACATGGTAGCCTAAATATCAACCCAGAGAATTGATTTCAACAAGTTGCATCTGCTCCTCCTAAGAAAAGCTTATACCAAATATCCAAAGATTCTGACCAGTGCATCTAAAAAAAAAGAAGATTTTCAAAGAATATTCCTCATATTGAACTAAGTTATAATTCGGGCTCCCACAGGGAGCCCATATATGAACCCAGGGACTTGGCTTTAACAAACTTGAATCTCACCCCCCCAAAGGATGATGCACACCAAATATCAAAACATTCCGACTGCTGGATCTGAAGAAGAAGATTTTTAAAGAAAATTCCTCATTTTGAACTAAGTTACAATTCGAACTCCCACAATGAGCCCAAATATGGACCTAGGGACATGGCTTGAACAACCTTGAATCTTATCCCCCTAAGGATGCTGCATAAAAACTATCAATAGCATTCATCTGCTGGATCTGAAGAAGATTTTTAAAGAAAATTCCTCATTTTGAACTAAGTTGTCATTCGGGCTCCCATAGTGAGCCCAAATATGAACCAAGAGACTTGGCTTGAACAAACTTGAATCTCGGCTCCCCAAGGTTGCTGCATGCCAAATATCAAAACATTCCGACTCCTGAATCTGAAGAAGATTTTTAAAGAAAAAAACAGGGAGCCCAAATATGGACCCAGGCACTTGGCTTTAACAAACTTGAATCTCTCTCTCCCCCCCCAACCCCCCAAGGATGCTACACACCACATATCAAAACATTCCGCCTGCTGGATCTGAAGAAGAAGATTTTTAAAGAAAATTCCTCATTTCGAACTAAGTTACAATTCAAGCTCACATAGTGAGCCCAAATATGGACCTAGGATGGCCAAACTTTTTTTTACCAATCCTTTCTGTTGGTTCTAAGGAAGATTCACACCAAATAAAAATTCTCAGTGCCGTGCAGTTTTGGAGATATGGGCATTTTAATTTTTTTCTATTTTTAGCTCCTGCGGTTCCCACAGAGAGCCCAAATATGGACCCAGGGAAACTGATTTCAATAAACATGTGAAATAACCTTCTAAAGATGTTATATGTGAAATTTGAAAGCTTTTGGAGCAGTGGTTTGGGAGAAAAGTAGTCTTAAATGTTTTTCCCTTTACCCACAGTGTTAAATAAAAATGCTGACTCAGCACTTTTTCAAAGTTCCCCAAAAATACCCCATGATAAAACCGATGGCAATTTTATTTTTACCATTCAATTCTGTTGATCGTAAGGAAGCCTCACACCAAATAAGAATTCTCAGTGCCATGTAGTTTTGGAGATATGGGTGTTTAATTTTTTCTATTTTTAGCTTCTGCGGTTCCCATGGGGCGACAGGAAAATTTTTTTTGGTATAAATTAACTACTTATGTCCCAATAAAACCTCATGTCAAATTTGGTTCAAATCAGCCTCTCGATTTGGAAAATAGAAATTTTGGGCAGGGCAAAAATTCTTGCCCCTCCCATAACGATGGCAAATGCAGCCCCTTTAACTTCTCTTGAACAAATCTGAGTCTACACCTCAAAAGGAAGCTGCACACCTAATATCAAGTCTCTGCTACTTCTGGTTCATGAGAAGAAGATTTTTTAAGATTTAGGCTCACTTTTTGGGCTTGGCCCTACCAAGGGGCCGGTCAACTTGATTTGAACAAACTTGAATTGACATGTGACAGGGAACATGCACACCAGATTTGGTTCAATTTGGCTGAGTAGTTTGTGAGAAGAAGTCGATAATGTAAAGTTAACGCTGGACGCCGGATGGACAGATGAGATGGAAAGTGATTAGTAAAGCTCCCCTTGAGCTTCACTCAGGTGAGCTAAAAATAATGTCAAACACAAATAAAATCTTAATTTCTGTACTTAAATCATTAAAGATATCATTAAATAAAAAATATATACACTTTTCATTACAATATTTCAACTAAAACATAAAACAGGTAGTTGGATATGCTTGGGGCTTAGCAAACTTTGAGTAGTATATTTTGGAGCAATTTCCCTCGCCCCCTCCCTATGGAGCTGGGCATGTTGAGTTGAACAAAAATGCAATGCCCCTTCTGGACCATCAATCACACAACTTTCACTTGAATTGGCCCAGTGGTTTTGGAGAAGTCCAAAACATAGTGTCGACGGTTGACAGACAGACAGATGACAGACATCTGGAAGGACAGCTATTAGATAAGCTCAGCTTGACTTTGACAAGATGAGCTAAAAAAGAATAAAAAAGAATATTGAAGAATAAAAATTTCTTTATTGAGTTCAAATATCCACTCATTTTTTTTATTCATTTATCCAAACATCGACGATCTGTGATCCACTTCGGCAAAAGAATATAACACAGTTTAAAAATGGGTACAATTTGCTCACAGAAATTCACCTTACTTTCATGATATACCCAGAAGTTACGTCTGAAAATCGATAAATAACAGACATATTTTCAAATAGTCAAGAAGACCGAGTCAGGTGAGGCATCTATTCCCAGAAAGTTCTAACTGGTATCTGCACAGGTTACAACACAATTATAACTGACGATGAGAAATAATCTCTCCCCCAAAGGCCAAAACCTTCCCCTCACAGAAATCAGTGAATGTGAAGAAAGAGCACAACTAAACATGAGGCCCCAAGGGGCCTTAATTGCTCACCTGACAACTATTTTGGGTCAAATTCAGTTAGTTGTGGTTCATCAACACTGCAGTGGAATGAAGTCATGAAATTATTCATAACTCTAGTGTCCATGTCAGATTATTCTTCCGGACTGCTTCCAATTATATCAGCTGAAGACAAACACTGCCAAACTTCCAGGGGTTGTTATTTACTGACCTCCCTAAGGATGTTATACACAAAATATCAAAAGATTCTAATTGATGGTTCTGGAGAAGTTTTTTTAAAATTTTGTTAAACAAATTCATGGGTGCTTTCAGAGTTATTCCCCTTGTGGTACCCCCTGTGGGTGCGGCAACTTTATTTGAACAAACTTAATATATGCACAACAAATTTGGTTTGATTCGGCTTAGTGGTTTATGAGGAGCTGTTGATAATGTAAAGTTCACTCCAGATGGACGGACCGATGGACAGAAAGTGATTACTTAAACTCCCTGACTTTCAGTCAGGTGAGCTAAAGGGAAAGTTGGATTAAATTGCATACAACATGAAACACAGAATTACACTTTATTTCCCATCCCAGAAGGGAATTATATGTTAGTGCATTTTTGTCAAGATGAAATCATAAGTGGATGGTGGTGGTGATAATGGAAGGAGGGGGTGGGGAGGGGGGGGGCATTTGAGGGATGGGGTGCTAGCAGGACAGGGGCAGTTGCTCGAAGAAAAGAGGGAGGTATGAGGATATTCAAAACAATGACTTCTAAACATGGCATAAGGGGCATAAGCAAATTTTTAGCCTATGAACCACTATTTTTTATTATTTATTGGTGTTTAAGGTCACATACTTATGCACAATGGCTTATCATGACCGTGACAGTTTTGCGGGTGGAGGAAGCTGGAGTACTCAGAGAGAACCACTGAGCAACGTCGAGCAGCTGCCAGCTCACCAACATCGTAACTCTGCACTGCAGCACAGGCAGAGTTAGATTGGTTGAAGACATGCGCACCATCGATGTGCAGAACGCTTTAGTACACTGCGACATTGTGCCTCCATGTGGACAATCAGAGTTAAGTGCCTTGCCCAAGGACACAACGCAGGAATCCGAATCAATCACTCAGACGGTCATCCATTCAAGGACTAACCAGGCTCGACTTTGCTTAACTTCGGTGATCTGACAAGAACTTATGAACCACTGGGTACAACCTGGCAACAGTGGTGGTCCAAGAGCTGACATTTTTTAGTTCTTCCCGAGTATAATGTTTGCGCTCGTACTTTTCCTGAATTCATCTTACAATTTCTCTGAAAATCACTGGGGGCACAGGGGAGAGGGGAGTTATGATTTTTATCCATGACATATGGGGTCGATTTAATTTTTCAAAATTTAATAGCAGTTTTCTAACCTGGATAGCATTTCCTATTATTAACCTGATTTTTCATTTGAAATTGATTAGCTGTAGCTGAAAATTGATTCAAGTTGATTCTATGTGAACCTAGGAAAATCGAGCCCTGCATGACATGAAGGGCATCAGCAATTTTTTAGCTTATGAACACCTGGGTGCAACCTGGTACCAGTGATGGTCCAAGAGGTGAAATTTTTAGTTCTTCCTGTGCATATTGTCTGCAAGCATACTTTCATTCATACAATTTCCCTGACAATCACCGTCAACTTCCCTGGAAAATGTTTTCTGAGTTTAACATGTCAGATCAAGAAAAAAACAAGATATTACCTCTGTATGTCAGTCTCTGTCAAATCTTGATGAATTGATGCAATATAAATTCTGTTGTATGATTTTGCTTCATGTGCAAGTTGTTCAATGATTGGCTGGGCTTGTGGCATATTGCTTGGTCGACCAACCTGGAAACAGAATATAAAATACCTTGAATATCAGCAAATATGCCATTGTAAAAAAAATCAAATATTTTCAATGTTTATTGTGCCATACTACATTAAATTTAGTTATTATGTCTACCAATGTCGAAATCACATAAAAAGTGATATATATACTATTAAAAAAAAGTTGGTGAATGATTTCAGCGATAGCTGGTTGTATGACAAGCAAACATTCCACAGACTGACCTGTAGACGACATGGACGGTCAGTCAGAGAATTTTCCACATTCAGGCCAAGACCTCAATACCTTGTAAATCCTCCTCGGTTTGCGAGACAAGCATGGATCTGACGTGGCATACTCTTCACCAAATGTCCAATTATCAGCTTGACAGATCTTATTCCATTCTTCCTGCAGTGCAGCAGTGAGTTCCTGGACTTTGGTAAGGGGATGTTGGTATTGTCATAAGTGACTGCGAAGCATATCCCAGACATGCTCGATTTGTGAAAGGTCTGGACTTAGTGCTGGCCAAGAGTGTAGTGATGTTCTGCTCCTGGAGGAACTCTGTAGCGACACGGACCCTGTGTGCTCTTGCATTGTCATCTTGGAAATGGCACCACATGAGCTTCTAACAAGTTGTCACAGTAGCAATGCCCTGTGACACAGCCTCGGATGACCTGTAATGCTGTTCTGCTTGTAATGGATATGCCTCCCCACACCATAACTGATCCTCCACCAAAACAATTGTGCTGCCGGATGGTTATATCATGGTATCATTCATTCCACTGCCACAACACTCTGTTTCACCTGTCATGGAAGACGAGAGTGAACCTTGATTCATCGGAAAACATGATGTTGCTACACTGATGACTGTCCCAATGCTATCGTGCATCACACCACTTATGCCTTGCTGTGATGTGGTGTTCAGTCAAACGTAGAATTATTTGAGGTCGTCGAGCATACAAATTCTAGCTGTGTAGGCGATTTGGATAGTCTGACCACTGACTAGCCTATCTGTCGCTCGGTGCAGCTGCTGTCCAATTTCTGAGGCACTTTGATGGTGGTTACATAATGCTGTGGTTCGGATGAAACGATCCTGGTTAGCAGTTGTCGGCCTAGGACGACCTGACCGACGTCTGTCATCAACATTGTCTGTTTGACGGTAGCGTGACCACAACCTGCTAATCACCAATTCAGTAACACTGAGAATTTGAGCCACTGTAGTCTGTCTGCTGCCAGCTTCCAACATGCCAACGGAACAGAAACGTTCATCACGTGTCAGTCATCACAAACCTCAAAAGTTAAGATTTCGAACAGAAACTATTGATGAACAAGTTTATACCCAGAAAAGAACGTTGAGACCTCCGAAAAAGCCCATTCAGTACAAATGAAAATTTCAAAACGTACCCCAGACATTAACGCGGCGCTCGTGCGAAAAAATCTACACGAATGGCCAGGGACATTCATGATCCACACTAAACTTGTAACATATTGATGTGTCCAATCACAAGTATCCAATACCATTTTCCGAAAATCTCAACATCAGTTTGGATATCCCCTACTTTTTTTGAATAGCATACAAAAAGTGTACCAGTGTAAATACAAACAAATAAAAATTCTGTGCAATGCTTTCAGCCTGGTGGTATATTATATACAGTCTGTTTCAAGTTATTCTAAACAAATGAATCACTGCTTGTATGAACCTATGCAACTTTGCCAATGATGGGTTTATAAAAAGTTAACCTGGTAAAAGTCTCCACTTCTTTTAACCCTTTATCCAACACATTCAGAAGACGACACTTGCAAAAAAAATATGGAAGAAGTAAAAAGTTTCAGTTTTTGTCTAAAAACCTAGCTTAGGCCAAAGAAAACTAGAGGTGTGACTGTCCAAGACGGGCCTGTCCTTATCCCCCATCCCCTTCCCATCCCTGATTATTGTAAGACAAAAAAAAGTCTGACTGTACCAGATGGGCTTGTACATATCCCCCACCCCACCCTTTGATTATTCTAAGACGAAAAGGGGTACAACTCTGGAAAAAAAGGTCCGATCGAAACTATAATCGCAGATAAACAGGTTCCCATGGTAGTGAACATCCATACCAAGTTTCAAAGGAATCGGCACATAAACAGCTGAGAAAATATCTGGACAAAATTCAGGCATTCTAAGACGAAATGAGGCTTAACACTGGCAAAAAAATCTATTCAAAACTATAATCGCAGGTACACAGGTTCCCATGGTAGTGAGCATCCATACCAAGTTGCAAAGAAATTGACACATAAACATCTGTGAAAATCTCCGTACAAAATTCAGGCATTCAAGATGAAAAGGGGCATAATTCTAGGAAAACAAGAACAACGCAAAGGTGGCATATGCCCTGATGGTGCCCGTATCATATGTGATGTATTCCATGTTACTAAACATTCATACAAAAATTTATTCAAATCAGAACCTTCATATAAAAGTTCTGCACAAAAAACTGATTGCAACTAATTTTGGTATGAAATGGCCGCCGGTCGCCATCTTGAATTTCGGACCGCACCCCAAAACACTCGTTCTCTTCCCAAAGTGATAACAAAGGTACCCAAGAAGTTTCGTGGAGAACTGTTCTTAAATACAGCCTCTAGCCCAAGATGTATTGACATGTGCACTTGCTGTGTATAACCAGCACTAAATAAATCAAAGTTCATCTAAATTGCATAATTTCTGCACGAGAAAAAAACCTGTACTACATGTGATGTATTTCATGTTACTAATCATTCATTCCAAAATTTATTCAAATCAGAACCTTCATATAGAAGTTCTGCACAAAAAATTGATTGTACCTAATTTCGGTACAAAATGGGTGCTGTCAGCCATCCTGATTTTCAGACATGAATATAAAATAACATGAAACATAAAGAGAATGATACAATCAATAGTAATTAATATTAATTAAAGAGAAAAAAATCTTCAACCTTCAGAAAAAAACTTTACCCACAAACTTTAACCAAAACTCTAAATGTTAACAGACAAACAGACAGACAGACACAGACGAAAGTCATGACTGTAGCCCTCACTGTAAACAGTCAGCCCTCACTGTAAACAGTCAGGCTAAAAATTGAAACTGATTTGAGTGAGTATTCATTAGTTATTTGACAGAAAACAAATTCAAGATGGCAGCCATATTGAATTGGAAGGCTGGACCAAAATCGAAAGGAAGCTTCCTCTGAACACCAATAATGCATAACCAACAACTGAAATTGATTGAAGCCATAATGAATTGGCCACTGGAGGCCATCTTGGTTCAGCTGACTGATCCAAAATCGAAAGGAAGCTTCCTCTAAACACCAACAATGCATAATTAAAAAATAAAAATGATTCGAGTCAGCATTCATAAGTTATTGGACGGAAACCAAATTCAATATGGCAGCCATTTTGAATTGGCAGGCTGGACCAAAATCGTGCGGAAGCTTCCTCTAGACCCCAATAAAGCATAACCAACAACTGAAATTGATTTAAGTCAATATTCATTAGTTACTGGACAGAAACCAAACGTTAATGAAAGTGTCAATGACACTGTAGCTCAACTTGTCAAGACAAAGACGTGTACATGTATAGTATGTGACACAGCAATGACAAACATCTAGGTAATGACCTGATAACAAAGGTACACATAAAGTATTGTAACAGTCTGTACATAAATACTGACCGTTGCCTGTAACAAATGTATAGGTAAAGTATTGTAAAGGTGGGTGACAGTCAGATGCTAAACTAGAAAAAAATCTTTAGTCCCAGAGTGGGTCTGACTGAACCTCAAAATATTTGTTCTCATAGTACAGTGATAACAAAGGCACCCCAAAACACACTCATTCCTGTCCCAAGGTGAAAACAAAGGTACCCAAGAAGTTTTGTGAAGATCAGTTCACAAATATGAGCTGTGTAGAAGTTGTGACAAAAAACTGATAGGACCTAATTTTGGTACAAAATGGCCACTGGCAGCCATCTTGAATTTTGGACCGCACCCAGAAACACTCGTTCTCATCCCAAGGTGATAACAAAGGTACCCAAGAAGTTTTGTGAAGATCGGTTCATAAATACAGCCTCTAGCCTGAGCCGTATTGACATGTGCACTTACAGTGTATAAGTAGCACTGAATAAATCAAAGTTCATCTAATTTGCATAATTTCTGCACGAGAAAAAAAACCCGTACTATATGTGATGTATTCCATGTTACTAAACATTGATGCAAAAATTTATTCAAATTAGAACTTTCATACAGAAGTTTTGTACAAAAGACTGATTGCACTAATTTTGGTACAAAATGGCTGCTGGTGGCCATCTTGAATTTCGGACCACACCCAAAAACACTCGTTCTCGTCTCACGGTGATAACAAAGGTACCCAAGGAGTCTCGTAAAGATCGGTTCATAAATACGGCCTCTAGCCCGAGCCGTATTGGCATTTGCACTTACAGTGCTGAAAGTAACACCAAAAAACATCAAAGTTAGTCTAATTTGCATAATTTCTGCATGGGAAAAAAACCCGTACTATATGTGATGTATTCCATGTTACTAAACATTCATACAAAAATTTATTCAAATCAGAACTTTCATACAGAAGTTCTGTACAAAAGACTGATTGCACTAATTTTGGTACAAAATGGCTGCTGGTGGCCATCTTGAATTTTGGACCACACCCAAAAACACTCGCTCTCATCCCACTGTGATAACAAAGGTACCCAAGAAGTTTCGTAAAGATTGGTTCATAAATATGGCCTCTAGTCTGAGCTGTATAGAAGTTGTGTACAAAAACTGATTAGACCTAATTTCAGTACAAAATGGCCACTGGCAGCCATCTTGAATTTTAGACCGCACCCAGAAACACTCGTTCTCATCCCAAGGTGATAACAAAGGTACCCAAGACATTTCGTGAAGATCAGTTCATAAATACAGCCTCTAGTCTGAGCCGTATTGACATGTGTACTTACTGTGTGTAAGTCGCACTGAAAAAATCAAAGTTCATCTAATTTGCATAATTTCTGCACAAGAAAAAAACCCGTATTATATGTGATGTATCCCATGGTACTAAACATTCACACAAAAAATTATTCAAATCAGCGCTTTCATATGGAAGTTCTGTGCAAAAATCTGATTGCACCTAATTTTGTACAAAATGGCTGCCATCGGCCATCTTGAATTTCGGACCGGACCCCAAAACACTCGTTCTCGTCCCAAGGTGATACCAAAGGTACCCAAGAAGTTTCATAAAGATCGGTTCATAAATACAGCCTCTAGCCCGAGCCGTATTGGCATTTGCACTTACAGTGCTGAAAGTAACACCAAAAAACATCAAAATTAGTTTAATTTGCACAATTTACGCATGAGAAAAAAACCCATATTATATGTGATGTATCCCATGGTACTAAACATTCACACACAAAATTATTCAAATCAGAGCTTTCATATGGAAGTTCTGTACAAAAAACAGATTTCTGCATCATCGGTACAAAATGGCGGCTGGCAGCCATCTTGAATTTCGGACCGCACCCAAAAACACTCGTTCTCGTCCCACGGTCATAACAAAGGTACCCAAGAAGTTTCGTAAAGATCGGTTCATAAATACGGCCTCTAGCCCGAGCCGTATCCAATTGTTGATGTACGGACAGATGGACAACGGATGACGGGCCATGACAAAAGCTCAAATTTGGCTTCGCCAAAGTTGAGCTAAAAATGTAATAAAAAATGTAAGAGGAGCTAAGTGGACAAGCCTTTGTGATGGAAATTGTGCTGTTTCCAAGGGATGTTACCATGCAAAATTTGTCATATCAAAAATTTCTGACCACATGCACATCTACCTTGATACTGATACTTCAGACCAAGTTTCGTAAAAATCCAATAAAAAATGTAGAAGTTGAGCGGGCAAGCCTTTGTGATGGAAATGAAAAAATTTATGGCAATTTATATATTTTTTATACTTACCAATGACCCAGACTTAGCTGGTGCTAACTCTAAATTATTCAGGGCCAAAAACAAATTTTGCCCCCCGCCCCCCCCAAATTTGCATCCAAATCAAAAAATTCAATGTCCTATATGGTCCTCCATACTTTTGTCCACTGTGCATGCGCAGTGTCAAGGAAGCCCTGAAATTGGCGCCAAATCCTCATTCTTACAACCAGTGCCTGGTAAATGTTATATGATCAGCGGGGAGGTATGAGTTCCCAACTCATGGGAGGGTCATCCCCATCTGTGTCATTGGTAAGTATAAAAAATATATAAATTACTATAAATTTTTTCATATTTTTATACTGTTCCAATGATCCAGACTCAGATGAATAGAAAAAAGGCTGGAGGGCTTAGGACATAAAGGAAAATCCAATAGGCTCAATTACATATATATAGAATTATCCCCTCAAGGAGAAAAGGAGAAACAGGATTTACATATATCTTTCTTGTTTATACAAAATAAGAAAGACATATTACCAATCTGTAATTGAGCACAATAACATCAATGATCTCTATCAACATCCAGTATAACCCATTATACTAATTTCTTAAAGGAAAGCCAATAAATAAAGATGGTCCAGAGAATGAGACTCTTTATACTCATTTAAAAGTGTCCGAGGATTGTATATTAATGCTCGTATGACACGTGACACATACAAATGCTTCACACTGAGCTACACTTCAAAAATATTACATAAATGAGATAGACATTAGCTTTACACTTTAAAACCATCCCAGCACCGACTCGGAATTACTGACTCCAGAGGAGGTATTCCCTTGCTTTTCACTACAAAGCAGGTGATATAAGGGAACACCATCCCACGCCCCCCTTCCCCTTGCTCTGGGTCAATCACCACAGAACGAAGAGGGCAGCAGGTCAGAGTCACTGCTGGAACAGAAAGCCTGCATAACTATAGTTGCAACTATTTAGTGGATGACATTCTGAGCAACAGATAACAGACCCAAACATCTAAGGTCACCAGAAATGGACTCAATATTTCTAAGATAAAACTTTGTGAACACAGAAGGCTGAGAGCAGTATGCAACCTTCATCAGATCAGTAATAGCAATATTATTAGCATAAGCCCAAGAGGTAGACAGTGCTCTAACTTCATGTGCTGAAATCTTAAGCACAGACTGCTGAGTAAAGGATAATCTTTCATAAGCAGTATGAATAGTCAACTCAATCCACCTAGAAATAGAATGGACCGTGATGTCCCTTCTATTTGGAAGCGGAGACAGAAAGAAACGTTTTCGTCCCTGTCTAATAAACTCAGATCTACATTTGTAAATACGCATAGCTCTAACTGGACGCAGCAAAGGCCTATGACCATCTGAGGATGGAAGAGCCTTAATAACAATAGGCTCAGGGTACTTATTAGGAGCCTGATTCTTAGCCCAAAATCCCACATTAGTAGTCAAAGTAACAGCATTACCAACACTACGATAGTGAGAATCATCAACAGATAGTGCATGAAGCTCACTAACTCTTCCAGCAGAAGAGAAGGCTAAGAGAAAAGCTGTCTTATAAGATAAGTATTTGAAGTCTACCGTGTCAAAGGGCTGAAATGGCACTTCTTTTAGCTTCAGAAGAACCCAAGCTAAATTCCACTTAGGAATTAACCTAAGGGTTCTAGGTCTATTCATCGAAAAGTTTTTAACTAACTTTGATAAAGAGACATTAGATCCAATTTCTAAGCTATCATGATGAGCATAAGTATCCGATAGCATAGACCTATAACCCTTAATAGTTATTAGCTGCAGTTTGATCTCATCAAACAAGTAGACCAAAAAATTAGCAATGTCTGGAATGGAGGGATCATAGAAATCAATTGAATGATCCCTACACCAACGAGAGAAAACCTTCCACTTAGCAGCATAATTTAGCAGAGAGGAGGTCCTCCTACAGTTAGAAATTGCGCCCACTGCTCGTCCTGTAAATTGCTTGCTGTGCAAAAAGGACCGCACAACGGAAATAAGACGTGAAGGTTGAGACCTTGCGGGTTGTGATGCAGTGTGCACGATTTCCCCTGCGAAAGAAGGTCCCCCCATGGAGGAAGCTTCTGAGGAATGTCCCATAACAGACACCTGAGTAGATTTATCCATGGTCTCTGGGGCGACAGAGATGCTACCAACAGAATCTTGCAGTGAGATTGCTTGATTTTTAGCTATATCTGTTGAATCAACAGAGCTGGAGGATACGCATATCCTATCATTCCGTCCCAAGATATCGAGACATCTACTGCGAACGTTCGAGGATCTTAGCATGGCGACAAATACGTTGATTGTTGAGATGCGTCGCAAACAAGTCTATCATTGGACGATCCCATTGGTAGCAGATCTGATTGAATACTCGCTTGTTGAGAGTCCATTCTGACGGCAACATACAACCTTTCAGGGAAAGGGAGTCCGCTAGAACATTCAGACGACCTGGAATATGACGGACCGACAGAAGAACCTGATGCTCTAGGACAAACAGGATTCTTTCCGTTAAGTTGAATAACGGAATGGAATGAGTGCCTCCCTGGTTCCGAATGTACGCTACCACTGTTGAATTGTCGGACAGTATTTGAACATGTGAATTCTGAATTATGTTCATCCAATGACTTAGCGCAAGCCAAAGTGACATCCTCTCCTTGATGTTCATGTGCTTGTTCAGAAATTGCAGATCCCAAAGACCCTGGCACCTCGAATCTGTTGGGCTCAATGTCGTGCCCCAACCTGTTTGACTCGCATCCATCATAACCGTAAAAACCAGATCCGGCAGTGGAACTCCCTGAGTTAAACACTGAATATCTGCACAAGTCTGAATCTCTTGTTTTACTTGGTTCGACAAGACGATGTTCGTTTCGAGCGAATGAATCTTCACACTCCAATTCTGAGTGAAAAATATTTGGAGTGGACGAGGGTGTAGGCACCCCATTGGAATAAGGTCCATGGCGGCTCCGCACAAACCTATCAGTCGCATAAATTCTCTCGCTGTTACTACATCTGAGTGTAGACAAAAGCGAGCATAACAACTGACTAATTTCGCTCTGGGTAACGGCAGACAAACCAGATTGTTGTGCATCTCGAAGCTCATTCCCAAGTGAATGAACGACTTGGATGGAACTAGATCTGACTTCTTTTCGTTTACTATGAAACTGACATGTCGGAGCAATTGAAGCAGACTCTGAACATCATTCTGAAGAGTTAATCTGTCGCCGTATCTCTGAATAATGTCGTCCAAGTAGGCCGACGTTACCGCAGTCGAATGAGTTCGGAAATGAGTCATTACCGAGTTCATTATTCGAGTGAAGGCCCAGGGCGCTAGATTCAGTCCGAAGCACATAGCTCGGAACTGATAAATGACTCCTAGGAAGCGAAGGTACTTTCGGAACGTCAGATGTACCATGACGTGAAAGTACGCATCCTTGAGATCTAAGCTTGCAGCATAATCGTTTTCTCGAATGCTCGCTTTCACCGATCGAATGGTCTCCATATAAAATTTCAGAGCCATGATCAGCTTGTTTATCCAGCTTAGATCTATAACTGGACGGAATGAGCCATGTGGTTTTGGTACCAGGAACAGGTGACTGTAAAAACCGGGAGATTCCTGGTTTTCTGCAACCTCTATTGCATTCTTCTCCAGAAGAGATTGCACCTCTGATAGAAGCGAATCTCTCTTCTGAAGGGTTGACAGAAGCTGAGTCCATCGTGGACTTCGTGTTAACAGAAGTTTTTCTCTGAAGGACAGTTTTAGACCTTCCGAAATAACTTCCTGAACCCATCGGTCATCTGTAATTGACAACCAAGACAGCCTTCCGCCCACTGGAGCGCAATAGAGGTTCTGACCTTCACCTCCTGGACCTGGGAGGCTTGCGGGAGGAGAAACTATGTCCTCCCCAACCTGCACCTCAACCTAGGGGCGTCTGACCAGTTGTCTCGGCCAGCATTACGTCCTCTACCTGAGTCGCTACTCTGACGATCACTGGAGAAGAACTGGAGGCTTTTTAGATCCTCTATAGGAGCTTCCCTTGGACGTACTCGCCCCAGAAGTTCCTGACTTACACCTCTCTGCTGAGTCCTGTTTTTCAGAAACGGACTTAAAGAGCAGAGAGTCTGAAGCTTTCTTAGTAATCTGATCGTAGATTAATGAAAGCTTACCATCAAGGAGAAGTTCTCCTGAAACCGGAGCAACTCAAAGTGAGTTTTTCACCTTAGAATTCACTCTAGTGGATGAAGCCAGGGCAGCATCATGTCTAACTCAAAATTTGCCACTGAAAGGGCGGAGTTATACAAGGAAAATGTGATTTCCCTAGAAAGAACTCTCAAGGAAGTTTGAACATCCTAGAATTCTTTACCATCGAGACATTGTGCTAACGCTCTGGTAAGGCAATCTGCGTATGATAAGGCATCTAAACTGGTTCTGTTAGACAAGATTGTCGTCTCCAACGTACTGGAGAGAATCGACATAGACACCGGCAAAGATAACTCCAAGTCTTCTGCCTGGTCCTATACACGCAGAGGAACTCTCGGAACACCCTTTCCTGCCGTTTCAAATTTATTTCTACTGTTAATGAACGGCAGATGTAGAACATTTTTCGATAAGAAATTGGACCTGCCAGTCTTAGAGGCTAGCCTAAAAATAGCGTCATTCAGCAATTCAAACGTCCATGAGACATTGCTGGATTGGACCGGAAACTCAGGAACGACGTCCTTAGTCCAGCTGAAAAAGTCTGTGTCCAGTGACGCTATCAGTCTCTTTTCTGGTATCGCAGCTCTCTGGTCCGATGGAACAACGTCTAGAAGGTTTTGCCGGATAAAATCTACAGCCACCTTATGTTGTTCCTGAAGGGAAAAATCCAGCTCCGCGGATTCCCTTTCACCATCCGACTGGACCAGATGCGAATCTCGGTCGTGCCTATCTGACACTGCAGGGGAACATACCGACCCAGCTTCCTCAGACAGTTCCTGATCTGAAAGAGTTTCCAAAGGTTACTGGGATGCTGCGATGAGTTCCGCTATCTGCGATAGCAAGTCCATCACGGAGGCCTGTGGAGCTGCGGTCTTCCGTTGTTTAGCCGCTGGAAGCTCCTGGGACGGTTCCTCTTGCATAATTCTTTTATGCATACTTCCCGACTGGTAAGGCCTCGTGTCCTTGGCTACCGTATGGAGTAACCTGGTCGACCTGGAATCCTTTGTTGGCGAAGCAGGTTGGATATCCGAGGTCACGTAGCCAAGGTGCGGTCATGTGTGCTGGCATGTGGAAGAGGAAGCCAATAGATTTTACGATGCCAGCTGCCTATGCGACGGAGCGTCCCAAGTAGGAGAAATGGACGTAAGCTCCAACTGACGAACGTTATGTACAACATCTGGCCCCAGATGTTGTTGTAAGAGAGAGGGGCCTCTCTCGCTCGTGGTCCAGGTAGACCTGAATGAGCTAGCTACCAGACTAACTGGCTTCCTCTGATCCATCCTCCAATCCGTTGTTGCTGGGTGTGCGTGATCCGAGATTATAGTGCTCGCAACACCCTTTCTCCTTTGCTGGACTGCAATGGATGTACACAGCGTCACATCACCCACGTCAAAAGTGATAGATCTGCCAGGTGAGCTAGCTTGCGACAAGGTCGTCAATCCTACTAAGGATCTAGGCACTTGTCTGATTTCCTTGAGCCCTTTTGCCGCTAGCTCATCATTGGTTTGCGACGACGGCTGCACACATCTGGAAGACATCACGGAAACATCACCCTGTTCTTGTTCCTCTGAAAAAGCAGGCCTCGAAATAAGATTTTGATAAACCTAACAGCAGGTTGCCTCATTTGACAATGGTTAACCTGTTGATCGGTTACCTAGATTTTTTTCATAAACCTATTGGTTAACCATTGCATTAAAAGTATTAAAAGTTAAAAACTTACAAAGCTTCTGACATACCCAACTACAGTTCCTCCCAAATTAGTTTGGCATTTAGACACAAGGGACCCAAGGCAGGTGAAGTACAAAACAGGTACATACACACGTCCACCCCCCCCCCCCCCCCCATACACATTGCACATTCACGTGTGCACACATTAACATTTGTTGTTCTTTGCTTTATATGATTTTTGTGTCTAATGAAAATTAAACAATTTTAATTGTTTATTTTGCTGCGTGGCTTATTATTTCGGAAACCCAAACACATTTGTCTCGAACTGGGAGTGGGAAATGGGCAATTGTGTGGGGATGGCGTCAAATACCGTCGATGGACGTCTGTATTACGAATACATTGAACTTTAGGGCATGGGAGTTGCATTGGCAGTCTCTGATTAACATTGGAAAAGAAATAACTGTAAATCGTATCTACCTTCCCCTACATTTCGGAATCCAGAGAATGTAATCCAAAATTCCAAACTAAAACTTTATTTGTGCCACAATGTTCGAAATCATTTGGAAAAACCCATGTTCACAACCATGCAGGCTGTTTATTCAAATGGAATAAGCACGTAAACAAGAAGTCAACATTGGTGAATAAAAGACGTTTTCATAATGTGTTCAACATTTTTTATCATGGATTGGTGGGGTAAAAAGGGGCGGAATGCAAATAATTAACAACAGTTCATTTGATTTTCAATATGTCTCCTTTTTATTGAATTGAAGACTTATTTGCAGCTTCGCGCAGTGCAAGAGTTAAAACCTCACCTGCGGTAAATCTATGTATTAACAAAGCAGTTAGCTCCCTTTAGCTGTAACAGACAATCGACTTTCTCAGAATCGAAACAAATTAATTGTTTCGAGAGCCAGAGGGCGCCGCGAGTTGGTACTGCAGATCTTCAGTGCTGCTAATACTATAGATTTATACCCCACAAGTACAGTAATGATTGAAACACGCTGTGTGATAACGACGAGCATTTTGTTCTCGTTTCGTGCACCGCAGTGATTCTTTTAAATCAGAGGGAGGAAAAACATAGAAAACTTTTCTCATCCTGTAACAACTAACTTCGTCGGCCATCGGCGCGATTTTTGGTTAACCGATCGAGCGTTCGCCTGAAAACAAATCTGCGTAACCGATAGGCGAACAGTACGAGCGTTCGCCTCTTATTTCGAGGCCTGAAAAAGAGACTGAAAAACTAGAGTGACCCTGTGGTGAGAGGACTGGCATAGAACTCTCACCACTAACAGTATACCGTGACACACTAAACAAGAATTAGTGCGAGTACAGTGACTACAGCAAATACAATGAGCATGAGAATCAGAGGAAGACTTCCTCGATTTACAATTTGAACAATATAGGACATTGAATTTTTTGATTTGGATGCAAATTTTGAGGATTGGGGGGGCAAAATTTGTATTTGGCCCTGAATAATTTAGAGTTAGCACCATTTAAGTCTGGGTCATTGGTACAGTATAAAAATATTATGCTATTTCCAGGGGCCATAACCATGCAAAATTCGTCACATCAAAAATTCCTGACAACATGCACATCTACACTTGATACTGATACTTCAGACCTAGTTTCATAAAAATCCACTGAAAATTGTAGGAGGAGTTACACGGACAGTTTGTGATGGATGGATGGACGAAAACCATTTCAATATCCCCTTCCAGACTTCGTCGACAGGGGATAAAAATACTGAAATTTATATGGGAATTTTTGTGAATAGTGCTGGCCAAATATCACTTGTGTTGGATGAAAGATTTACAGGATGTCCACAATATAAACTTCAACATATTGCATATGTATTAATTACCTTGATATTTCTTCCCCCAATCATGACACCATTCATCTGCTCCAATGCAAGCTGAGCTGCTTCTGGAACTTCATACTCAATGAAAGCAAATCCTTTGTGTTTGTTGGTAACTGGATCCCATGACAAATTCACACTTTTTATTGGTCCAAAGGGTAAGAATGCTTGCTTAATGGTGTCTTCTTTGATTTCAAAATTAATGCTTCCAACATATATTCTTGAAAGAGAAAAAGAAAGTTGCTACTATGTGTAATTCAATCCTCTACCTAGCGGGGCAACATACACCTGTGGTGATCCCTATGTGTGCAAAGTTTAAACAAAATAGCATGTAAAATGTTGAAGGAGTAGGCGCCACAATACTGTAATGTTTTAAGAACTAAAAGGGGCATAACTCTGTAAATACAAACCAGAGTTACCTGCTCGTCACATGAACAATGGCAATTGGTGATCGACATGTGTGCAAAGTTTGAGCTATCTAGTGTGTAATATATTGGAGTAAGCAACAGAACAGTGTGATGTTTCAAGTACAAAAAGGGGGCATAACTCTGGAAATACAAAACAGAGTTACCTGCTCTTGACACATGCACAACGACAATTGGTGGTCAACATGTGTGCAAAGTTTGAACAATATAGCATGTAAAATGTTGATGGAGTAGGCGACACAATACTGTAATGTTTTATGTACTAAAAGAGGGCATAACTCTGGAAATACACAATGGAGTTACCTGCACTTGTCACATGCACAAAGGCAATTCTTGATCAATGTGTGTGCAAAGTTTGAACAATGTAGCATGTCAACTTTGGGAGGAGTAGGCGACACAAAAATTGTTTACGGACAGACGGACGGAGGGACGGATGGATGGACAGACAGACGGACAACGCCATAACATAATACTCCCATTTTTTTCAAAACGGGTGTATAAAAAGCAGACAAAACTTGCGAACAAAATTATTGAATAACAAATTTTTTTCTTTTCTTGCATCAAAAAACATAGCTTATGACCCATCAATGGACCGAACTCAACAAGCTTATTCTAATGAGGGGTCATAAGCCAAGTTTTAGTAAAAAAATAATGAAAATTTAATGGCATTTTTTTGTGAATAGTGCTGGCTGATTTTGGCGTTATGATGGGTAAATCGTTAAAAAAAAAAAAGTGATAAAGCCAAGTAAGAAAATACATTTGGTTCACAACCAATTATTTTTCGAACCAATGAGGGAGTTTGCGTGTGAACTGGTAGATTTCTGAAAGCCCATATTTGAGCTCCATCCTTAAGTGCAGGTTCCAAAACCTGCGGGTTTCATATTCTGTGGATGTGGTTTACATTTTCTTTGGAGTGAATCTATTTCATCTGTAAGGATTTTTGCCATGATATAGCCATACCAAGAACAACTTGGCTTGGCACTTGAACATTTAAGAAATATGAAAAACAGTTCAGTTATATTTTATTCAACATTTTTCAAAAAAAAAAATAAAAACCATCCACTTAATATCAGTTATTATCTACAAAAACAAAATATAATGAACAGAAACTGTATGTACTTTAATTATGCTTTGTTGCAAATACATGCAATTTCAAAGAGAGATTGCCTGAGAACCAAACATTTTTTTCTTTGGCCTAATGTGTAATTATTTATTGGTGTTTAAGGTAACATATTTCTGCACAATGGCTAATCATGACCGCAAGTTTTACAGGTGGAGGAAGCCGGAGTACCCGGAGAGAACCACAGAGCAACAGCGAGCAACTGTCAGCTCCCCAACATATGAACTCCACACATGCAGGGTTTAGCATTGGTTTAGGACAAGTGCACCATCGGCGTGCAGTACACCTTAGTACACAATGCCAACATGCCTCCCCGTGGGCAATAGGGGTGAAAAGTCTTGCCCAAGGACACAATGCAGTTGCTGCAGGTGGGATTCAAACAGAGTACCTCTTGGCTTGCAGCTTGTACCTCTATTTACTGACCCACCACACCCCCTTAGGGTAGGTTATGGTTTTTATTTTTAGTCAATCACCAATTTTTTAAAGTTGTGTTTAAATTTGTACTGAAAAATGCAGAGAATAAAGCTTGATCAACAGCTACTCTTTAGAACTGAATAACTGAGCACTTGTTTTGGTATAACCTCATTCTGTTACTTAGTATTAAAGAATACTGTTTAAACAATAAATAAATGGTGTTCCAGGTTTGTGAATCAGAGTTTCAGAAACTATTACAGAGTAAACTGAATTGGTGGTTGCATACACTTGAACAACCCAATTGGAATAAACAGAACTACAAATGTGAGAAAGATGTCTTATATGCAAAATGATTTATTTTTCACCAGCACCAGAAAGTGGGTCCAGCCAACTTTTTTGGCACAAGGCATACATGTTTGCGGGAACCATCTCACTCCAATATTCTGATTATACTCTTATTTATACTATTCAAACAAGAGGCCCCAGGGGGCCTGAGGGCACTCACCTGACATGGTAGCCTAAATATCAACCCAGAGAATTGATTTCCACAAGTTGCATCTGCTCCTCCTAAGAAAAGCTGAAACCAAATATCCAAATATTCTGACCAGTGGATCTAAAAAAAGATTTTTAAAGAATATTCCTCATACTGAACTAAGTCATAATTCGGGCTCCCACAGGGAGCCCATATATGAACCCAGGGACTTGGCTTTAACAAACCTGAATCTCACACCCCTAAGGATTCTGCACACCAAATATCAAAACATTCCGACTGCTGGATCTGAAGAAGAAGATTTTTAAAGAAAATTCCTCATTTTGAACCAAGTTACAATTCGAGCTCCCACAATCAGCCCAAATATGGACCTAGGGACATGGCTTGAACAAACTTGAATCTTACCCCCCTAAGGATGCTGCATAAAAAATATCAAAAGCATTCATCTGCTGGATCTAAAGATTTTTAAAGAAAATTCCTCATTTTGAACTAAGTTGTCATTCAGGCTCTCATAGTGAGCCCAAATATGAACCACTTGGCTTGAACAAACTTGAATCTCAGCCCCCAAGGTTGCTCCATGCCAAATATCAAAACATTCCAACTGCTGAATCTGAAGAAGAAGATTTTTAAAGAAAAATTCCTCATATTGACTAAGTTATAATTTGGACTCCCACAGGGAGCCCACATATGGACCCATGGACTTGGCTTTAACACACTTGAATCCCCCCCCCCCCCCCCCCCCCCCCCAAGGATGCTACTCACCACATATCAAACCATTCGGACTGCTGGATCTGAAGAAGAAGATTTTTTAAGAAATTTGCCTGAAAAGCACTAAGTTCAAATTTGGGCTCCTATACTGAGCCCAAATATAAACCCAGGGAGCCGATTTGAACAAACTTGAATCAGATCCACCCCACAATGTTGCATACCCAATATCAAAAGATTCTGCCTGCTGGGTCTTGAGAAGAAGATTTTCAAAGAAATTTGCCTGAAATGCACTAAGTTCAAATTTGGGCTCCTATACTGAGCCCAAATATAAACCCAAGGGGCCGATTTGAACAAACTTGAATCAGATCCACCCCACAATGTTGCATACCAAATATCAAAAGATTCTGCCTGCTGGATCTGGAGAAGAAGATTTTCAAAGTACCTGAAATGCAGTAAGTTCAAATTTGGGCTCCTATACTGAGCCCAAATATAAACCCAGGGAGCCGATTTGAACAAACTTGAATCAGATCCACCCCACAATGTTGCATACCCAATATCAAAAGATTCTGCCTGCTGGGTCTTGAGAAGAAGATTTTCAAAGAAATTTGCCTGAAATGCACTAAGTTCAAATTTGGGCTCCTATACTGAGCCCAAATATAAACCCAAGGGGCCGATTTGAACAAACTTGAATCAGATCCACCCCACAATGTTGCATACCAAATATCAAAAGATTCTGCCTGCTGGATCTGGAGAAGAAGATTTTCAAAGTACCTGAAATGCAGTAAGTTCAAATTTGGGCTCCTATACTGAGCCCAAATATAAACCCAGGGGGCCAATTTGAACAAACTTGAATCAGATCCACCCCACAATGTTGCATACCAAATATCAAAAGATTCTGCCTGCTGGATCTGGAGAAGAAGATTTTTTAAGAAATTTGCCTGAAATGCACTAAGTTCGAAATCGGGCTCCTATACTGAGCCCAAATATGAACCCAGGGAGCCGATTTGAACAAACTTGAATCAGATCCACCCTCCAATGTTGCATACCAAATATCAAAAGATTCTGCCTGCTGGATCTGGAGAAGAAGATTTTTTAATGTTTTTCCCATTGCCTACAGTGTTAAAAAGTGCTGACTCAGCACTTTTTCAAAGTCCCGAAACTGTACCCTATGATAAAACCGATGGCAATTTTTTTTTACCAGTTCTTTCTGTTGGTCCTAAGGAAGCTTCACACCAAATAAAAATTCTCGGTGCCGTGCAGTTTTGGAGATATGGGCGTTTTAATTTTTTTCTATTTTTAGCTCCTGCGGTTCCCATGGGGCTACGGGAAAAAAAAAATCAACATAAATTAGGTACTTATGACCCAATAAGCCCTCACATAAAATTTGGTTCAAATCAGCCTCTCGGTTTGGAAAATAGAAATTTCGGGCGGGGCCAAAAATTTTGCCCCTCCCATAACGACGCCAAGTATAGCCCCACAAACTTCTCTTGAACAAATCTGAGTCTACACCTCAAAAGGAAGCTGCACACCAAATATCAGGTCTCTGCTACTGCTGGTTCATGAGAAGAAGATTTTTTAAGATTTCAGCTCATTTTTTGGGTGTGGCCCTACCCACGGGCGGGGCAACTTGATTTGAACAAAATCAAATTGCGATGTCATAACAAACTATTATCTCAAATATCAATTAAATTGGTTCAGCGGTTTGGGAGGAGAAGACGCAAACACCATGTTCACGGACGACGGACGACGGACGACGGACGGTGAGTGATCACTATAGCTCTCCTGACTGAAAGTCAGGTGAGCTAAAAAAGGAGGGATATCCAAACTGATGTTGATATTTTCGGAAAAAGTTATTGGACACATGTGATTAGACACATCAATATGTTACGAAGTTTAGTGTGGATCATGTATGTCAGCGGCCCACAGAAAACTTCGTGCAGGTTTTTCACACGAGTGCTGCATTAATGTCTGTGGGATACAGCTGGTGCAACCTCAATATTATTGAGGGCCAAACACAAATTCTGAACCCCCCAATCCCCAAAATTTGCATACAATATCGAAAATTAAAAGTGCAATCTGGCTCTCCATGCTTTTAGTACTTGCGCATGCGCAGTGCTCAGGAAGAGACCGGAATTGGTGACATCATTCTTTCTAGTTGTGCCTACTCAAGTGATAACTCAGCAGGGAGGTATGAGTGCCCACCCCATCTGGGCCATTGGTAAGTATTAAAAATATACAAATTACTATAAATTTATCATATTTTTATACTAAAACCCAAAGGCCCAGATTTAGCTGAATTTATTGTTATTTATTGGTGTTTTAAGGTCACATACTTATGCACAAAGGCTAATCATGACTGTGACAGTTTTACGGGTGGAGAAATCCGGAGCACCCGGAGAGAATCACAGAGCAACGACGAGCAGCAGCCAGCTCCCAAACATTGTTAACTCCACACAGCAGAACAGGCAGGGTTAAGACTGGGTGAAGATGTGCACCATCGACGTGCAGAACGCCTTAGTACATGGTGTCATCATGTCCCCATGTGGACCATCAGGGTTAAGTGCCTTGCCCAAGGAGACAATGTGGGAGTCCCAGTCGATCGCTCAGATGGTCACCCATCTGAGGACTAACCGGGCTTGATGTTGCTTAACTTCGGTGATCTGACGAGAACCGGTTACCGCAATGCCACAGCGCCCCCGAACTTAGCTGAATCGTAAAAAGGTGGAAAGCTTAAGATTTAAAGGAATAGCAGACTAAAATACAGCTCCTAAGCCTGCATTAGAACTTCCAAGGTGAAAAGGAGATTAAAATTATAAGGAATTACCTATATCTCTCTCTATACAACAATAGAGAAGACATACCACCGAAATAAGGACCAATATCCAAGTACTGCCCTATTACTGATTATGCTAATTGGGTCTAACGAGCCCCCAATTTTAAGACAAGTCCGGAATAAGACACTTAAAATTAGGAAAGGCATGTCCGAGAGTGAGAGACTATCACCCACAAACACACACCATATATTATGTAACAAGCTGTACATAAGATCACAATCATCTACTGACGATAACAGTGTCACGCATAGTTACACACTTATTAAGACCAGAAGAGGTAAAGAGAAAATCCCCCTCCCCCTTTTTTTTTGAAGGAATAATCTTCAAAACAAAGAGGGAAGTGGTCTGGAATCAGAGAAAAGGCCGTACCAAATAATAATTATATATATGCCTAAAAGGCACCCGGCTATTAATTATTATTAATTTATTGGTGCTTAATGCCATAACAACAGCTAAGGCTATATCTTGGCGATCCCGTTTATTAAAATCGCAAACTTCTAAACGTATGCCGCATCCAGAATATGTAGATAGGTTGAAAACTGGTGATATCAATATGTACAACCTTAAACTTGTCCAACTGAATCCCAATGGAAAGTTATCTGATAGAACTTAAACACTTCTGAGCCAACCAACAGGCGACCAAGTTCAGGTGTACAATTAATTTCAATAATAAACATCCAAATTGTAACCGTTCAAATATATGAGAATAGGAATATGCCATGTGTACCATTTCCGGTTGAAGACTGGATTCAAACATGAAACGTGATATGATTAAATAAACAGCTGCGCCACGAGCGCATGATACGCCCGTTATTAATTACAAGAGGGAACCACACAATATGAGTATACATGTGTACTTGTCAGGTTACATATACTTGCCACCAAAAAATCATGAAAATTGCTCAAAGTCCAACATGTGGAAAATTGCCTATATTTTGATGAATAAAGTCCCATAACTCTAGAATGACAAATTGGACAGCGACACAAATTGAAAGGGAGATTCCTTCTATCAACATATACTTGCAACCAAAAAATCATGAAAATTGCTCTAAGCATTTTCAAGTTATTGTTCGACATGTGAAAAATAAAGTCCCATAACTCTGGAATGACTAATCGAACGGTGTCACCAACCGAAAGGGAGCTTCCTTCCATCAACATAAACCACCTACCAAAAAATCGTGAAAATCTCTCGAAGCGTTCTCGAGTTATCGTACGATGTGTAAAAAATCAACAATTTTCTAAGTAATAAAGTCCCATAACTCTGGAATGACTAATCGAACAGCGACACTAAACGAAAGGGAGCTTCCCTCCATCAACATAAACCACCTACCAAAAAATCGTGAAAATCTCTCGAAGCGTTCTCGAGTTATGGTATGACGTGTAAAAAATCTACAATTTTCTAAGTAATAAAGTCCCATAACTCTGGAATGACTAATCGAATGGTGACACTAAACGAAAGGGAGCTTCCCTCCATCGATATACACCACCTACCCCAAAATCACGAAAATCTCTCAAAGCGTTCTCAAGTTATCGTACGACGTGTAAAAAATCAACAATTTTCTAAGTAATAAAGTCCCATAACTCTGGAATGACTAATCGAACGGCGACGCTAAACGAAAGGGAGCTTCCCTCCTTCGATATACACCACCTACTCAAAAATCATGAAAATCTCTCAAAGCGTTCTTGAGTTATCATACGACATGTGACCAGACGGACAGATGGACAGCTGTATACCATAATACGACCGTTTTTTTTCAAAACGGACGTATAAAAACCTGTCACTGACTGTCCCCAAATAATTCATTGTTCCCTAGGTCCATTAAAACCAATGACTGTTCGGAGAAAGACAATATCACTCCAAATAATGAAGCCAAAAATAAAGAACGTATGCATAGACGGCCTGTTGGACACTCAATAACTGATCCAACAAGCCCCAAAATTCTCATAAGCTCTACACTAATGCACAGCCCGAATTTAAGAGAATCTATTCCGTAATACGTTTGCCTAATAAAATTGAAATTTTATAGTAAATTTCCTTTCTTATTATACATACCACAATTGTTTACTACAGGCTTGCACTACAGTGGAAGTCCCTAACTCGGATAATATACTCTCTATTTTTGTCTTTCCGAAGCAATTTGGGAAAGAAAAATGGTGCAAAAGCACCAAGAAAAAATAAGACAAAACTGGGTCGAGTGCAACTGGGACGCTCTCTTCCAAGTACAACTCCACGACTTCCGTTTCCAGTGCGCATATGCATCGCTAATGACTCATTCTTTTGAATCCGTCAACGTTAGAGTTATGTGATCAGCGGGGAGGAAGGATTCTTACCCGTATAAGAAGACGAAGGGGGGCCTCCGTGTAAACAATTGTGGTAGGTATAATAAGAAAGGAAATTTACTATAAAATTTAAATTTCTTATCAACCTACCCACAATTGTTTACTGCAGGCTGAATAGACAATAGGCTGGAGGAAATCGCATAACCAACCCTACACATAACCCAAATGCACTGGAACCGTGAACAAACGGAAGAGGTCCCGAGGCTTATCAACCATAGCATCACAAACATTATTAAAAGACCATGAAAGATGAGGTTATGGTTCTGTGCGACACACAGACAAAAAGGACAGTAACAGCATGGAGCTGGAACTGACCCTGTAAAAAGCTGAATGGATGGAATAGACAACAGCCTGAGCCAAAGAAAGAATGCCCCTTGGACAAAGGTCCTCTGTCGGCTCTTGCAACTGTCGCAGATAAATGGAGAAGGTAGCATAGCTCCAGTAGGCTGCCAGTATAACATCCGAAAAACATGACAGAGTTAGTAAAAGCTAGAAGTAGAAGACAATGCACTCACCTCGTGGCAGAAAAAAACAATTGGTAATACAATCACCAGTAGCTAGACGAGTGGAAGCTGCACGAATAGCAAGACAAATCCATCGAGAAATGGATGCAGGAGAGATCTGGCATGTGAGAAAATGCATATCCATTCAGGATAAAGGCGCGAAGGCCCCCCCCACCCCCAAGCAGAGCAGCGCCCAAGAAAGTGTCCATCTTGGAGTAAACTGCAAAGTCCCAGGCCTTTTTAAGGAAAAGTGTTGAACAAGCTTGGAGAGGCAAGGATGAGTGTCGAAACAATGTGGTACCACATATGAAAAAGGTCGAAGCATGGACTTGTACCCATTGCTGGAGACCCCCAGAAACAAACATATACCAGAAACTCCGCAAGCGGTGTGATCGAAGGAGTGACAGAAGCAACAGAGTGATCGCACACCATCGACAGAACCTTCCACATAGCCACAGAGGCTAAACCAGTGGTGTGAGTGCCTCCTTGAAGAAGAAAAGCTACTCCACTGCTTGTCCCGAAAAACCACTACGGAGGAGAGAGGACCCGATAAATGACATGTGCGAAAGCACAATGAAGTCGGGTCAACTTGAAACCTCCTCGAGGGACTTTGGCAAAGAAAGTCGCGACGTAGAGGGAGACATGCCGGAACCGCCGCTAACAGAGAGCGCAGCAGATTGATCCACACCCACCAAGGCGACAGGGGTGTGATCGAAAGGATGACTGCAGGTTCATATCTGGGCGAGAACTCGAGACGGAATCCGAACCGGCAGGAAGGCGTAGCCGACAAGACCGTCCCAGAGCATCTGGACATGGGGACATGAAATGAAAGTGTCCACCTGATGGTTCCAATGAGTCGCAAAGAGATCGATGGAACACCGCCATGTGGAGCATCCACTCGGTGGAAAAGAGCCTGCCCCGTCGGAACAGGGAGTCAGCTAGGACGTTCAGACGACCGAAAATGTGACGAACAACCAGTGTTGACATCTTGAGCGAGCAGTAGAAGATCCCGAGCCAATTCGTACATTGGAACCGTGCCGCCCTGGTTCCGAATGTAAGCAACCACTGTCGAACAACAGAAGGACCCGACGATTCGACAGGTGAGGGATCCACTGCCTGAAACTCAGAAGAAGAGCAAGAAGCTCTTTCGGGTTGATGTGTAGAGATGCCCGATCCTGGTCCCACATCCCATGAAGGGAAAGACCTAGAGGATCGAACGTCGCACCCCATCCGAGATCGCCGACATCTGTTGTCAGAACGTGATCGGACGTGGGGAAGTCCAACGGGACACCCTGCGTGATCCACTGAACATTCGTCCAGTGGAGGAGGTGAGGATAAGAGATTCTGGTAACTGAAGCACCAGATCCAGAGAATCGACATTTGGCCTCCAACGACTGAGCAGAAAGTGTTGGAGAGGTCTGACATGCAGCCGACCTAGAGGAATGAGATCTGTCACCGAACCGCAGAGACCAAGCAGCCGGAGAATACCCCGTGCTGCCGCAGATGTGGACTGGGAACAGAGTCAGAGCAAAAGCTGAGAGAATCACAGCCCTGGCCTGGGGAACCGCCACCGTATTTAACTGAGAGCGGAAGGCCATCCCCAGATGACAAAACAAGAAGGGACCAAATCCGACTTCTCCTCATTGACTCTGAATCCTAGCGACGTGAGCAAGCTCAACAGAGTGTCGACATCCAACTCCAGTAAGGCAGCATTGGAATGCCTCTGGAGGATATCGTCTAGATATGCCGAAGTAGTCACACTGGACTGTGTGCGATGGAAAGCTATCACATGCGACATCAGTCGGGTGAAGGCCCAAGGAGCCAGGTTGAGGCCAAAAGGCATGGCCTTCAACTGGTAAACTAACCCCAGAGAAGCGAACCTGAGATACTTCGCGACACCCGATGAATCGGAACGTGAAAGTAAGTATCTCACAGGTCGATGCTGGAAGCGAGAACTCCCTGGTGAACGGAATGGCGGACCGACCTGAAAGTCTCCATGCTGAACGTGGGAGCAATGATAGACTGATTCAGGATACTCAGATCGACAACCGGTCGGAGTCGGCCGCCCTTCTTCGGCACCAACAACAGGTGGGAATAAAACCCCACTACTGACTGAATGTTCTTGACGACCTCGATCGCCCCCTTGGCCAGGAGATTGTCTATCTCCGTGGACAAAAGCTCCCGACGTAAAACGTCTGAAGGAACTGTGGTTGGAAGAGGCACTCTGGACAGAGTGGGGTGCCTTCGGAAGGATATTCGCAGCCCGGACCGAACAACATCTAATACCCAAAAATCGGATGTGATGGTGACCCAATGGTCTGCGAACTCTGCTATCCTTCCTCCAACCTGAACGAATCGAGGTGAGGACCTTCAGTTCAAGCCACGAAGAGACCCGCGAGAGGAGAAACCACCTCCTCTACTGAATGAAGAATCCTGAGACTTCCCTATAGCCTGCCGACGCTTACCCTTACCCCATGAGTAAGAAGTATACGCGGTGGCAGAAGGATCAGCCCTTTGCTTCGCAGAGGAAGCAGAAGGGTACTTGTTAGGCTTTGAACGGACCCTGCCTCCCCTAGAAGGCTGATCAAGCTGACAAAGCAGCAGCTGATCTTTGGAATGACGTAGGATGTCATCCCAGACCGTCGACATGGAACCTATGGAACAGTATCGGACCTGCCAAAGAAGCAGACCGAAGAGCAGCGCACCGCCCCCAGGAAGGGATCGGCCTGTGTCCAGCAGAGTCCCTTTGAACTAGTTCCAAAATAGCCGTGTCACAGACATGCGTGTGAGAAATATGCATGAGCGCCTTGGACAGCACATGCAATGGAGTCTGTACATCGTCAATCCTATCTGGAGGCAAATACGACATGATCGGAGAGAGAAAGCATACCCAGCATTTCTCTCGATAAGCCCAACATGGACTCCAGAGTCGTCATAGGAATGACGGCCGACTTGGGCTTGGAAAGCCCGAGGGAATTGGAGTCCTGATCCAAAACCGTCAAAGTCTGGCAGACTGACGGATTGGTGAAATCGTAGAAACGATAACGCACCAGAGGCAAAAAGGTGTCAACCGTGGTGAAGAACCGAGCCTTCATAGCCTTGGAACTCAGCATAGAGTCTAATGCTGAAAATGCTTCAACCACCTGTGCTGACTGGCACGGTCGAAGATGCCCAGAAACAGGTTGCTCCACAGGCTGTAGGCACGTGACCGATGATCGCAGCCTGGCTGACACTGTGGGCTGGTTTGATGGTTTGAGATCCGGAAGGAACCCAAACACAAAGTCAAGAGCAGCCCCCAAGTCAGAAAACTGCTGGCTCTCGACATCAAGGATGTCTGACTCCTCCCCTGACTCCTAGCCCATCGTGGGCAAACCAGCCAACGCCTCCCATGGTGTAGGCA
Source organism: Pictodentalium vernedei (assembly GCA_031216915.1). Taxonomy (NCBI): domain Eukaryota; kingdom Metazoa; phylum Mollusca; class Scaphopoda; order Dentaliida; family Dentaliidae; genus Pictodentalium; species Pictodentalium vernedei. The sequence continues at coordinate 138,925,683 of CM062295.1, forward strand.
CCAGGGGGATCAGAAAGCAGCCTGTTTCCAATCCCGGGAGGTGGCGCCATAGGGGGCGACTGGAAACCACTCGCTGCCTCACTGGAAGCAACAGGAAGGCTCTTGGACAGAACCTGAGTGAGTAAGGAGAGGGCCTCCCTAAGCTCACTGCCCGTACCAGCCGGTTCGACATGGGAACGAACCAGCAAAGTGGCTTCACACCTGACCCTCTTAACCAGCGAAGGGTCACGGTCCTCCAATACACCCAAAGCGGGGCGACGGGTGGCAGCCGAAACATCTGAAGGCAGATATGTATAGGCATATATGACACACCCCGAGGATCAACATAGCGGGAACTCAGGAGAGTTTCCGCAGGGAACTCAGGAGAGTTTCCGCAGACCTCTGCGGGGCAGAAGGTCCAAGCTGCACAGAAGGCGTTGGTCCCACAAAACTGGCCGTGTGACCAGAATGAGTGGACGGAAGACGCCAATGACAAAACTGTGGTACTCAAGAGCGCAGAGACCACAGTAGAGGGTCCGGCCGGCAGCCACTTCCAACTTCGCCGAGTTGAAGTCTGGGAAGGCTGAGGCCAATACCCCCACGTCTACACTCCCAGACACTGCTGCAGACCACTCCAGGTATGAAACTACTGTGCTCAACGGCTGAGAGGACACAGTAGGGGGTTCAGTCGACAGCCACTTCCGACTTCGCTGAATTGAGTTGAAGTCGCGGAAGGCTGAGGCCGATACCCCACAACCACACTACAGACATCCCTGCAGACCCTTGCAGGGATAAGCCGAGGCCGGCTAAAAACAGTGCCCAATGACGTTGTAGACGAAACAGCAGTAGCAGCAGATACGTCGGGAGCTGTTGGAACTGGCGGAAAAGCGGAAAGAGCTACCTAGCTTGGCCTCCAAAGGAGAAGTCACAACCCTAGTGACAGCATCAGATGTCGACTGGAGAGGGTGCATAGTCCCGGAACCAGGCATCTCTTCACCAGAAATCCAACAGCTCCCGCAGTATCCACCACAGTAAAAAACAAAACTGCACATTCCCCACGGAAGGGGAATAACTCTCACCAGACATGGTCGAGTCGAGAAGCCCCGAAACGACAGCGCTCCCCTCTCCCCACTGGTGCAGGAGGAGCTGCACATCCCCCACGGAGGGGGAGCAATTCTCACCCGACGTGGTCGAGTCGGGCGGTCCCCGAAACTACAGCGTTCCCCACCCCCCGTGGGAGCGGGAGGAGCTGCACATCCCCCACAGAGGGGGGAAAACTCACACCACTGTGGTCGAGTCGGGGCACCACTGAAACGACAGCACCCGCCCCCCCCCCCCCCCCCCCCCCTGCAGGTGCGGGAGGAGCTGCACATCCGCCACGGAGAGGGTATAACTCACACCAGACGTGGTCAAGTTGGGAGGCTCCCGAAATGACAGCGTTCCACACCACCCGCAGGTGCGGAAGAAACGACCACGAGAACGCACCAAGGCGAGGGCAAAGAAATTGCCCTAAAGGAACCGAACTGGAAATAACAGAGGTGATAGCAGTAGAAGAAAAAGGTGAACTCAACTGAAACAGAAAGTAGAGGAACACCCTCAACTACGAGAGAAGGTGGCAGAAAAAAAACGGTGGGTACACAACAGAACCCAGATGGCTGACAGGGACCAAAAAAACAGAAATTCAGCCCTCAACAGAGTGAAGAAATCCTGTCCAGACAGTCCCTGATTGACACCTAACTCCAATAACGATTAAATTTATCAACCGAAAAATTCATTGTCGAACCGCGTTGACACGATGTCGAAAACAAAACATTCGCGAAAACGGAATAGTAAATAATATACAATGAGAATGTGGTAGAAAATATTAACGAGAATATATAAAACACTGTCCTGTTATTATACGATCTTCAGATCCATAATTCCAGTCACAGGAAAACCATTATCGACGAGTTGAATTATGACTGTTTCATAATGCATATGGCGGAGACACATCCTTCACGTGTCTCGGATAAAAAAAAGAATGAGTCATTAGTGACGCATATGCGCACTGGCAACGGAAGTCGTGGAGTTGTACTTGGAAGAGAGAGTCCCGTACTGGGTCTGCGCCAGTTGCACTTGACCCAGTTTTGGCTTATTTTTTCTTCGTGCTTCTGCACCACTTTTCTTTCCCAAATTGCTTGGGAAAGACAAAAATAGAGAGTATATTATCCGAGTTAGGGACTTCCACTGTAGCGCAAGCCTGAAGTAAACAATTGTGGGTTGGTTGATAAGAAATATACACATTATGCACGCAAACAGAATCCCACCTGTACCCTCATCTGAATACAGTCTGTATCAAACATGTGACCGAGTGATACAATGAAAGTGTCAATGACACTGTAGCATAACTTGTGTGTTGTGTTTGATGAATAGGATAATATTCAATGTTTATGAAAGGATTATGAAATAAGACAAGAATTGTGATAATTGGGAATATGTTCACTTCTGTTTCCTGTATGCTATGTTTTTGATAAAAAATAATATGAGGTGTACACTGTACTAAAGAGCTGAGGGATGGGTTAATATGACCTCACAGTTAATGTATGTGGCCTTCACAGTTAACGTATATCAACGAAAGTTACCAAGTTACAGTGAAATTATTCCAAAACGAGTCATCCTATCAAGTTACATTGAAATCCCTTCATAAATATGGCCTGTAGACTTACAATGAAATCCTTCCATAAATACGACCTGTAGACTTTGCTGACGGTTTTTGGGCCCGGGCAGCCATCAAGGCTTACTGATTGCGACCAAAAGGGGATGTTCTCATCTAGACATTATTTGGAGTCATCCTACCAAGCTACAATGAAATCCCTTCATAATTATGACCTGTAGACTGTTCTAAAGGTTTTCCGGCTTCGGGCCCGTGTTGCTGTCACAGTTGCCCAATTGTGTCCAAAAGGGGATGTTCTCATCTAGACATTATATAAAGTCAAGCCTACCAAGTTACAATGAAATCCCTTCATAAATATGACCTGTAGACTGTGCTATTCTAAATGTTTTCGGGCTTCGGGCTCGGGCAGCCATCATGGTTGAATGATTGCAACCAAAGGGGACAATCTCATCTGGGTATCATCTGGAGTGATCCTACGAAGTTACACTGAAATCCCTTTATAAATATGACCTGTAGACTGTGCTCAAGGTTTTTGGGCTTCGGGCACCTGTAGCCATCACAGTTGACCAATCACGACCAAAAGGGGATGTCATCATCTAGGCATTATATGGAGTCAACCTAATAGGTTACAATGAAATCCTTCCATAAATATGACCTTTTACCTGTACTAAAGGTTTTTGGGCTCGGGCACCCATCAAGGCTGAATGATCACGATCAAAATGGGACGTTCTCATCGAGACATTATTTGGAGTCATCCTACCAAGTTGCAATGAAATCGCTTCATAAATATGACCTGTAGACTGTGCTAAAGGTTTTCGGGCTTCGGGCACCTTTAGCAGTGTAAGTTGCCCAATCATGTCCAAAAGGGGACGTTCTCATCTAGACATTATATGAAGTCAACCTACCAAGTTACAATGAAATCCCTTCATAAATATGACCTGTAGACTGTGCTTAAGGTTTTTGGGCTTCGGGCTTGGGCAGCCATCATGGTTGAATGATCGCAACCAAAGGGGACAATCTCATCTGGGCATCATCTGGAGTGATCCTACGAAGTTACAATGAAATCCCTTCATAAATATGACCTGTAGACTGTGCTCAAGGTTTTTGGGCTTCGGGCACTTGTAGCCATCACAGCTGACCAATCACCACCAAAAGGGGATGTCATCATCTAGGCATTATATGGAGTCAACCTAATAGGTTACAATGAAATCCTTCCATAAATATGACCTTTTACCTATACTAAAGGTTTTTGGGCTCGGGCACCCATTAAGGCTGAATGATCGTGATCAAAATGGGATGTTCTCATCTAGACATTATTTGGAGTCATCCTACCAAGTTACAATGAAATCCCCTCATAAATGTGACCTGTAGACTGTGCTAAAGGTTTTCGGGCTTCGGGCACCTTTAGCCGTCACAGTAGCCCAAACATGTCCAAAAGGGGATGTTCTCATCTAGACATTATATGAAGTTAACCTACCAAGTTACAATGAAATCCCTTCATAAATATGACATGTAGACTGTGCTAAAGGTTTTCGGGCTTCGGGCTCGGGCAGCCATCATGGTTGAATGATCGCAACCAAAAAGGACAATCTCATCTGGGCATCATCTGGAGTGATCCTGCGAAGTTACAATGAAATCCCTTCATAAATAGGACCTGTAGACTGTGCTCAAGGTTTTCGGGCTTCGGGCACCTGTAGCCATCACAGTTGACCAATCACGACCAAAAGGGGATGTCATCATCTAGGCATTATATGGAGTCAACCTAACAGGTTACAATGAAATCCTTCTATAAATATAACCTTTTGCCTATGCTAAAGGTTTTTGGGCTCGGGCACCCATAAAGGCTGAATGATCATGGCCAAAATGGGACGTTCTCATCTAGACATTATTTGGAGTCATCCTACCAAGTTACAATGAAATCCCTTCATAAATATGACCTGTACACTGTTCTAAAGGTTTTCGGGCTTCGGGCACCTTTAGCCGTCAAAGTTGCCCAATCATGTCCAAAAGGGAACGTTCTCATCTAGACATTATATGAAGTCAACCTACCAAGTTACAATGAAATCCCTTCATAAATATGACCCGTAGACTGTGCTAAAGCTTTTCAGGCTTCAGGCTCGGGCAGCCATCATGGCTGAATGATCGCAACCATAGGGGACAATCTCATCTGGGCATCATCTGGAGTGATCCTAAGAAGTTACAATGAAATCCATTCATAAATATGACCTGTAGACTGTGCTCAAGGTTTTCCGGCTTCTGGAACTAGTAGCCATCACAACTGACCAATCACGACCAAAAGGGGATGTCATCATCTAGGCATTACATGGAGTCAACCTAACAGGTTACAATGAAATCCTTCCATAAATATGACCTTTTGCCTATGCTAAAGGTTTTTGGGCTCGGGTACCCATCAAGGCTGCATGATCGCGATCAAAACGGGACGTTCTCATCTACACATTATTTGGAGTCATCCTACCAAGTTACAATGAAATCCCTTCATAAATATGACCTCTAGACTGTGCTAAAGGTTTTCCGGCTTTGGGCCCCTGTAGCCGTCACAGTTGCCCAATCATGCCCAAAAGATCACTTTCTCATCTAGACATTGTATGATGTCAACCCACCAAGTTACAATGAAATTCCTCAATAAATATGACCTGTAGACTGTGCTAAAGGTTTTCGGGTTTTGGGCTCGGGCAGTCGTCACGGTTGGCAGATCATGCCCAAATGGAGAAATTCTCATCTAGACATCATAAGGAGTCATCCTACCAAGTTACAATGAAATCCCTCCACATTAAACATGACCTGCAGACTGTGCTAAAAGTTTTTGGGTTTCGGGCTTGGGCAGCCATCACGGTTGATAGATCATGCCCAAAAGGGGACGTTCTCATCTAGGCATTATACAGAGGCATCCTACCAAGTTACAATGAAATCTCTTCATAAATACGACCTGTAGACTGTGCTAATGGTTTTCGGGTTTTGGGCTCGGGCAGCCATACCAGTTGCCCTATCGCGACCAAAAGGGGGCATTCCAGGCCTGGCATTCTGAAAAATGCAGGAGGGCAAAAAATCGCTCTCCTCAATCAGCTTAGGAGAGCAATTAGCTTTACACAGCATTTTAAGTATCCAGTTGAACGAACTCATTGAAACTGAAACCAACAGACTACATCAGTGATTTTATTAACTTTACTAAGGTAAAGCGAAATCTCTTAGACATCTAGATGTCTCACTCAACAACAGAACACACACTTGACAAGACCTGTGTGTGTACCCAGGCCTGTTGTCCAAGAAAGTCATATGCCTACAACTACCACCTTCAACCCCCCAAGGGGGGGTTGAAGGTGGTAGTGGTAGGTGTATGACTTTCTTGGACTACAGGTCTGCTTGAATCAACAGTCACATCCTGGTGCAAGTGACAGGATAGTAGTAATGGTAGTATATTATAGTGTCAATATTCCTTGAATAATTACCCCTCAAACTGTGATGTCAGTTGTTGAACTTGAAACTGACACAAAAAAAAATATTGCTGTGACCCATTTTGCTTCAAATGATTGCAACTGTGTTTGGGTATGGTTGCAGCCATTACCTTTTACCACTAAACCACTTTCAAAATGAAATTACGTGATGTTATGTGACTTCGAAGTTAAATTACATTTTTGCTTTACAACAAAAATTTAATGTGAGCATAATACATGTAATCTCAATCATCCCAAACCAAAATATTTAGGAGGGCAATTTTTCGCTCTCCTTAATTCTTTCAGGAGGGCAGTAAGGAGAGCTAAAAAATTGCTCTCCTGAAATTGCCAAGCCTGGCATTCTCATCTAGACATGACCCCAAACCTGCATATGAAATTTCGTGATGATCAGACAAGAACTGCGGGGTGTAGCCCGTGCTAAAGGAAAATGTGAACAGACGTCACAGACTCACAGACTACCAGACTCACAGACTTCCACACGCGTGATGGCAATAGCTTATCTTGACTATGTCAAGTTAAGCTAAAAACCTGGATGAACTTCTTGCACCTCGTACCATTAGGGCAGGAAAAATATTCCTGAAAAGGAATGAACTATAGGCATTCGAAAGAACGCTCATTTATCACACTAGGTTAATATGTCGTCACCAATATTGCTAAAAGCCTCAGACAACTAACACAAAAACAATACCGCTAAGGAGAGAACCAACTTGTCTCATGTAACGGTACCTTGTCCGATAGGACAATGATCTCAGACAATTAAATTGCCTGATAACTGCGGCTGTAACTCACAAAAAGAGACTTGCAACGCAAGCCGCTAATGATAGAGATAAAACACCGCTCATACTTCCAGCTAGGCTGCTATGGAGTCAACAATAAGACTAAAGTCAATGACACTTAAGAAAACAACAGAGAAGGAAAAGAGCACTCTTTCCTTTAGTGGTTCTATTCCCAAAGGACAATGGCCTCAGCCTAGCTAATGAAGCTTAAAAGACTTCATCTCCGTGAAGACAGATATCTCAGAGAAATTTTTGCAACTTTAGAAAGCTCACGAGACGGAGACTTACATTAGTCACTCAAGTTCAGGGAAAAATGGCCGCACTTGATTCTTATAAGGTGTCAACAAAAGGACTAAAAGCCCCAGATGCCTAAGAATATAACACCGAGAAGGAAACAACATACTCTTTACTTTTAACGGCAAAAGAGACAGCAGTCTCATATTAGCTGGGTAGCAAATAAGTCTTCATCATGTGAAGAAAGATATCTCGATGAAACTGTGACTTTGAAAGCTCACTAAATGGAGACTTACAACACTAGTCGCTCAAGGTAAGGAACAAGGACTGCTCTAACGACAGTAATTCCAAAGAGACAGTTGCCTCACCTTAGCTAACACAGTTATTAGCCTTCATCTCCATGAAGACAAACATCTGTGTCACCTGCGGCCTTGGAAAGCTCACTAAACGGAGACTTACAACGTTAGCCACAATGAATAAGAAAAAAACCGCTGTAAAATGTGAGGCCACTGTGACATTAGTCGCTAATGATGAACACAGACTGCTCTTAATTCACATAAGCCAAACTGAGGCGACAACAATAGGACTAATTGCCTGTCATGCCTAGGAATACTACACCGAGAAGGAAAACATAATCTTTCCTTCTAACGGCCTTATTCCAAAAGGCTAGCGGTCTCAGCGTAGCTAACACAGCCTAGAAGTCATATATCGGTGAAGACAGATATCTGTGTGTCACTCTGTGGCCTTGGACAGCTCACTAAACGGAGACTTATGACGTTAATGTCTAATGTATAAGAAAAGACTGCTTTAACTCTACATAAGACCACTACTCTCCAACTCGCGATCTGGCCCCAGATCTTGTCAAGTATCCCGTTGAGAAACTTGTAGGCTAATCCCCTTTGCATGCGCTTCCCTGCTAGCTGCAGTGTGAAAGGAACAACCCGACGCATTACAGTTTCTCGCAACGGACACAGTCGACCCCGACCCACATACAGGTTGAAGAGGGTTCTTCAACTCGCGATCTAAACTCAGATCTCGCCGAGCATCCCGTAGAGAAACTTTAAGGCTTCTTCTCCTTTTGCCATCGTCGCTGGGTGAGCTTTATATTATGAGGTGCTCGCTCTACCCACGTTATACCACTCAGCCGCAACAGCCCTACCTGGCATTTCAGATCCTGAAATAGGGACCACCACTGCACCGGCCGAGCTAGCTGCATGCAGAGGATTAAGCTTCTAATGACCTTAAACCTGTGCAAATATCATGAGCACCTAGCAGTTAGCTGTTTACTCATCAGAGCAGGGCTCATCAGAGTGCTATGATGGCAGCATGTAATGGACAGGTATCAAAGGATCATCCCATGTTCTTGTTCCGCGGAAAAAGAGAAAGAAAGACTGGTATTAGCCAGCGGTGAAAGCTCCCCTCAGAACTTCACTGCCCACCACACAGGTTGACACCCATTTACAACGTTCGCATCCCATAGTACAAGTATTGAAGGAGTGCCGCGACTATCGGCAAACAACAAGCCTTTAATTCCGAGGCTTCCTAGACTTATTCTAAGTACCAATTATTATAATGGCAACAATAATAATGAAGCCTAAAACATAAGTCTGCTGCACTCCCAATAATAAACCTCGCAAGGATACATGACATAGGCAATAACAAACATTTTTGAATAAAATTTGTAAAAAAAAATTTTTTTTTATATTTTTGAATGAAGCCTAAGTGCCCAAGGGAACCTCATGAGCATCCCGATAGAGCCTAAGTGTGGACAAGCACTAACTAATTAAAGTTAAACTCCCGGAATAAGATATAATATGTATCCTAATGGAAATGAAAGTGTCAATGACACTGTAGCTCAACTTGACAAACTTAAACTTGTTAAGTTATAAATGAAATGGCAAAATTGAAGATCATTGGTACCACTGTTATTTGATGAAATTTCAACATAACCACATTGGGTGTGCACAACGTCAGAGTAATCCACACATTTTCAAATGTAAACTGGAAGACTGGCTAAAGGAAGAAAGTTGATACACAAATGAAGTATGTTCAGAGGTTATTTTAAATGGCAACTTTTTTCACAGAAATGAATGCTAATCAATAGCTCTTATCTAAAGGTCTTGACTCATGAGCACACCAAGTTAAAAAAAAACAATCCTATGATAAATGTGGCCTGTAGGCCATGTCAAAGAACGCTGATGCACAAATGCAATAAATTCAAAGATTGTTCGTAACAGTAAGTTTTTTATGGAAATGAAAAGAAAATCAATAGCTCCTATCTTTGTCACCCTGCATAAGCTTACAAAGTTTCAAAACAACCTGATAATGAAAGTGCCCTCCAAAGGAAGATGTTAACGCACAAATGCACTAAGTAGAAGGTCATTGCCTGTGGCAATGGTTTTGGTTTTTTTTTTTTATGGAAATTCATAAATATACCCTGCAGAAAGTGCAAAAGGGATAGTTGATGCACAAATAAGTTCAAAGGCTGGTGATAATGACAATAATTTTTTATGGAAATGACAAAAGAGCAATAGCTCACATATAGAGGTCACCCCGAACACACATACCAAGTTTCAAAGTGATCCGATCATAAATGTGCCCTAAAGGGTGTGTTAAAGGGAAATATTGAGGTCTGTCTATAAAGTTCAAAGTTCAGCGGCAACATTTTTTGACAGAAATGGAAGAAAATCGACAGCTCCCATATAGATGTCACCCCAAACAAGCACACTGAGTTTGCAAGCGATCCAATCATAAATGTTCCCTGCAGGGTGTGTCAAAGGGAAATAATGATGCTTAATTGCACTAAGTTTTTACTAAGTTCAACGAAGGTCATTGCCAGTGGCAACATTTTTTGACGAAAATCGATAGCTCCCATCTAGAGGTAACCCCAAACAAGAATACAAAGTTCCAAACCAATCTGATCATAAATGTGCCCTTTATGGCATGCCAAAGGAACATATTGATGCCTGACTAAACTAAGTTCAAAGATGGTTGACAGCGGCAACATATTTTGACTGATGGAAATGGACAAAAATCGATAGCTCCCATCTCGAGGTCACCCCAAACAAGCATGCCAGGTTTCAAAGCAATCCAATCAGAAATGTGCCCTGTAGGGTGGGCCAAAGGAAAATATTGAGGTCTGACTAAACTAAGTTCTAAGAACATTGGTCGCAGCAACATTTTTTGAAGGAAATGGAAAAAAATCAATAGCTCCCATCTAAAGGTCACCCCAAACAAGCATACCAGGTTTAAAAGCAATCCAATCATAAATGTGCCCTGTAGGGTGTGCCAAAGAGAAATATTGTGGTCTGACTAAACTAAGTTCTAAGAACGTTGGCCGTGGCAACATTTTTTGACGGAAATTGAAGAAAATCGATAGCTCCCATCTAGGGGTCACCCTAAACAAGCATACCAGGTTTCAAAGCAATCCAATCATAAATGTGCCCTGTAGGGTGTGCCAAATGGAAATATTGTGGTCTGACTAAACTAAGTTCTAAGAACATTGGCCGCGGCAACATTTTTTGATGGAAATGGAAGAAAATCGATAGCTCCCATCTAGAAGTCACCCTAAACAAGCATGCCAGGTTTCAAAGCAATCCAATCATACATGTGCCCTGTAGGGTGTGCCAAAGGGAAATATTGAGGTCTTCTGACAAAACTAAGTTCTAAGAACGTTGGCCGCGACAACATTTTTTGATGGAAATTGAAGAAAATCGATACCTCTCATCTAGAGGTCACCCCAAACAAGCATACCAACTTTCAAAGCGATCCAATCATAAATGTGCCCTGTAGGGTGTGCCAAAGGGAAATATTGAGGTTTGACTCAACTAAGTTCTAAGAACGTTGGCCGCGGGAACATTTTTTGACGGAAATTGAAGAAAATCGATAACTCTCATCTAGAGGTCACCCCAAACAAGCATACCAACTTTCAAAGTGATCCAATCATAAATGTGCCCTGTAGGGTGTGCCACAGGGAAATATTGAGGTTTGACTAAACTAAGTTCTAAGAATGTTGGCCGCAGCAACATTTTTTGACGGAAATTGAAGAAAATCGATAGCTCCCATCTAGAGGTCACCCCAAACAAGCATACCAAGTTTCAAAGCGATCTGATCATAAATGCGACCTGTGAGGTGTGCCAAAGGAAATTGTGGACGTATGTACTAACGTACTAACATACTAACGTACGTACGTACATACGCCGACGGACGAGAAGTGATGGCAATAGCTCAGCTTGACGTTGTCAAGTTGAGCTAAAAACAATAATTGTTTTTAACTAAACACTGAATTAATACGAATCCAAAATGTTATTGAACAGGCGTCAACAGACGTCAAGAGGAAAAACCGTAAACTATCCAACAACAGGCACAACAAAGGCCCAGAGCCAGTAACCGATCAACAACCACCTAATGCAAAGCTAGATCTTTATATGAAGAAAAAAACAATGCATCTGGTAGAAGATGCAAGAATACAAAACGTCCTGAACAGTAATGGACAGGATGTAAACATAGGGGATAAGCAAAATACCTATTCCGTTTTACAAGTTAAAACTCCCAAGAATTTAATAAAAAATTCTTCAATAAAAATGCCGAAAGAGCTTGAGAGTATAACAGGAGGGTTCAGGAGAGGGAAAGGAAGTAATACTAACAAAAACTAGAAAACCTGTGAGCACTGATCACTAAATGATACCATCCACTCCCACCAAGAAACATTTTACAACAGTAAAAGTGTGTTTAATGTAGAGAGCGCAAACATTGACACCCCCTCCCCCCCCCCCCTCCCGAAGCATGAATTGACAAAGCCCATTCTTCAATATGTGAAACTTTAAAAATTAAAATATCTGAAAACAAAATAGAAGGTACACATCTTCACTGTATGTAAAAGAATGTTTGAAGGTTTCATTGGAAACCATTCACTAGTTTAAAAGAGGTCACGGATAGCAAATGGCAAATGTTAACATCCCCCCCCCCCCCCCCCCCCGCCTCCCCCCCCCCCCCCACCCACCCAAACTTGAATTGACAAAGCCCATTTGTAAATATGGGAAACCCTAAAAATGAAAATATCTGAAAACAAAACTGGAGGTGCACATCTTCAATATATGTAAAAGAACATCTGAAAGTTTCAATGAAATCTGTTCAATGGTTTAAGAGGAGTTGCGGATAGCAGATCTGTACAGAATGTCAATTGAATTTGACAAAGTTCATTTTTCAATATGAGAAACTGTAAAATAAAAAATATCTGAAAACAAGAGGCCCCACGGGGCCTGAGGGCGCTCACCTGATACTGGCCGAGTCATATCACCAAAATAGCAAGGGATTCTGCCTTGTGGTTATTATCAGTTTTTCAACATAAAAGTGTTTTCTCTACTTAGTAACCCAGAGTGTTCATATGTTAGATCCCCATATTGGGTACTCAATAATTTATCTATTTATTTATTGGAATTTAAGGTCACTTTCTAAGGCTACATCATTACAGAGGCATAATTATAATATCAGGTTTGGTCAATCGTTTATGCCTATTACTGCCCACTTTACAGGGCTTTCAACGCAGGAATTGGTTACTGGGCCCAATTTTATCAATAAACCAGAACTTGAACAAATTTCAATTTGCCGCTTCTAAGAAAACTAAAAATCAAATATCAAAAGATTCTGAGAGGAGTATCAGAAAAAAAAGATTTTTTAAGAATATTTCTCATACTGAATTAAGTTATACATGGGCTCCCATAGGGAGCCCAAAAATAAAAGCTTCTGAAGCAGTGTTTTGGGAGAAGAAGATTCTTCAACGTTATTCCCATTAGCTACACTGTTAAAAAATGATGACTCGGCACTTTTAGTCCTAGAAAAGAACCTTATGATAAAATTTTTACCATTTTTTTCTTCCGGTCCTAAGGAAGCTTCACACCATATAAAAATTCTCAGTGCCATGTAGTTCTGGAGATATGGGCATTTAAAAAGAAAAAAATTTTTTAGCTCCTGCAGTTCCCGTGGGGGACAGGAAAACAATTTTCGGCATAAATTAGGTACTTATGACCCAATAAGCCCTCATATCAAATTTGGTTCAAATCGACTTTTTGGTTTGGAAAATAAAAATTTTGGTATAATTTGGGCTCCCACAGTGAGCCCAAATATGAACCCAGGTACTTGGCTTTACCAAACTTCACTCTCAGCCCCTAAGAATGCTGTACATCAAATATCAAAACATTTTGACTGGTGGATCTGAAAAAAAAATTTTTTTTAAAGAATATTCCTCATATTGAACTAAGTTATAATTTGGGCTCCCACAGGGAGACCAAATATGAGCCGAAGGACTTGACTTGAACAAACTTGAATCTCACCTCCCTAAGCATACTGTATACCAAATATCAAAAGATTCTGACCGGTGGATGCGAAGAAGAAGATTTTAAAAGAATATACCTCGTATTGCACTAAGTTACAATTTGGGTTCCCAAAGGGAGTCCAAATATGAACTCAGGGACTTGGCTTGAACAAACATCAATCTCACCCCCCTAAGGATGATGCATAGCAAATATCAAAAGATTCTGATTTGTGGATCCGAAGAAGAAGATTTTTTAAAATATATCCCTCATATTGCACTAATTTGAACATTTGGGTTCCCATAGGGAACCCAAATATGGACCGAGGAATTTGATTTCTACAAATATGTGAATCAATGTTCCAAAGATGTTATATGTAAAATATGAAAGCTTTTAGAGCAGTGGTTTGGAAGAAAACAATTCTTTATTTTTTTCCCATTGCCTACTGTGTTAAAAAATACTGACTCAGCACTTTTTCAGAGTCCCGAAAAAGTACCCTATGATAAAACCGATAGCAATTTTTTTTTACCAATCCTTTCTGTTGGTCCCAAGAAAGCTTCACACCAAATAAAAATTCTCACTGCCGTGCAGTTTTTGAGATATAGGCGTTTTAATTTTTTTCTATTTTTAGCTCCTGTTGTTCCCACGGGGCTACAGGAAAAAAAATTTCTGCATAAATTAGGTACTTATGACCCAATAAGCCCTCACATAAAATTTGGTTCAAATTGGCCTCTCGGTTTAAAAAATAGAAATTTGGGGTGGGGCCAAAATTTTTGCTCCTCCCATAACATCGCCAAGTATAGACCTACAAACTTCTCTTGAACAAACTTGAGTCTACACCTCAAAAGGAAGCTGCATACCAAATATCAAGTCTCTGCTATTGCTGGTTCTTGAGAAGAAGATTTTTTAAGAATTGGAGCATTTTTGCCCCACCCCTCTGCTCAATATGAGCCGAAACCTAATTTGCCCAAAAATCAAAATGCCGCTATATAACCCCTACTCACATGAAATTTCATTAACATGCGGCCAGTGGTTTGGAAGAAAAAGACCCAAACACCACCTTCACGCCGGACGCCGGACGACGGACGCCGGACGACGGACGACGGACGAAAAGTGATCAGAAAAGCTCACCCTGACTTTCAGTCAGGTGAGCTAACAAAATAGGAGGTGTACATCTTCAATGTACGTAAAAGAATGTCTGAGAGTTTCAATGAAAGCCGTTCACTGGTTTGAGAGCTGTTGCAGATAGATATTTAGCTCCCCTCCCCCCCCCCCCCCCTCCCAAGTGTAACACCCCTATAGCATAACGGACGGACAGATGTATGTCGGAATATGAAAATATCTGAAAGAAAAATAGGAGGTGCATATCTTCAGAGTATGTAAAAGAAGGTCTGAGAGTTCCAATGGAGTTTGTTCAATGGTTTAAGAGGAGTAGCGGATAGCAGATCTATACCCCTCCCTACCAAAACCTGAATTGACAAAGACCATTTTTGAATATGGGGAACTGTAAATATGAAAATATATGAAAAGAAAATAGGAGGTGCACATCTGCAATGTATGCAAAAGAACGTCAGAAAGTTTCAATGAAATCTGTTCAATGGTTTAAGAGGAGTTGCGGATAGCAGATCTGTACAGAATGTCAACTCAACTAAATTTGACGAAGTTCATTTTTCAATATGGGAAACTGTGAAAAAGAAAATATCTGAAAAGAAAATAGGAGGTGCACATCTTCAATTTCAATGTATGGAAAAGAACGTCTGAGAGTTTCAATGAAATCCGTTCACTGGTGTAGGAGAAGTTGCGGATAGCAGATGTGTGCCCCCCCCACCCCACCCCACCCCCCCTAAAGCGTAACGGACCGACGGATGGATGTACGGATGGACAGACGGATGTACGGACAGACCACGTGAACACTATATACCTCCCACTTTTCAAGTGGGTGGTATAACAACAGTGGAGTCATAATATAATGACAACATTCAGAAGCATATCCCAAAATTGGGAAACATGCATAATTTTACATAAAAATTATAAAATTACAGCCCTGAACATCCGAAACCACCATTATTCACTTCCAGCATCCTGTTCACTGCTGGATTCCATGAAAACCATCATTGATTTGTGTCTGGCATCTTCAAAAATGAGAATTTAAAGTAAAGATGTCAGTTCAGTTGTGTTTGACTTTGGGCTAAACAGAAGAATGATGTTTGCGCCAATTCCGGTCTCTTCCTGGGTACTGAGCATGCACAAGTACTAAAAGTACAGAGGCCCAGATAGGACTTTTAATTTTTGGTATTGCATGCAAATTTTGGGGATTAATAATATTGAGGTTGCACCAGCAAAGTCTGGGCCATTGGGTTTTAGTATAAAAAATATTTTCATTTGTACCGAACTGGTTTTTTCGGAGGTCTCATCATTCTTTTCTTAGTATAAACTCATTCATCAATAGTTTCTGGTCAAAACGTAACTTTTGAGGTATGCGAAGACTGACACGTGACAAACGTTTAGGTGCTGTTGGAAGATGGCAACAGACAGACTGCAGTGGCTCAAATTCTCAACGTTACTCAATCCGTGATTAGCAGGTTGTGGTCGCGCTACCTTCAGACAGGCAACGTTGATCACAAATGTTGGTAAGGCCTTCCATGGGTGACAACTGCTAACAAGGAGAGTTTCATCCGAACCACAGCATTACATAACTGCCATCAAAGTGCCTCAGAAATTGGACAGCTGCTGAACCTAGTGACAGATGTGCGAGTCAGTGGTCAGACTGTTCGAAATCACCTAGACAGCTGGAATTTGTATGCTCAACAACCTCAAATAATTCCTCATTTGACTGAACTTCACATCGCAGCAAGGCATAATTGGTGTGGAGCATGACAGCACTGGGACAAAGGTCGATGGAGCAACGTCAAGTTTTCCGATGAATCGAGGCTCACTCTCAACTTCCACGACAGGCGAAACAGAGTGTGGTGGCAGCGGAATGAACGATACCATGACGTAACCGTTAGGCAGCACAATCGTTTTGGTGGTGGATCGGTTATGGTGTGGGGAGGCATAAACATGACAAGTAGAACAGCATTACATGTCATCCGAGGGGCGTGTCACAGGGCAATACTACCATGACAACATGTTAGCAGCTCATGTGGTGCCATTTGTGCCGATGTCACAGCTGTTGGTTTATTTTTCAAGATGACAATGCAGAGAGTTCCTCTTGGAGCAAAACATCATTAGCCTGCCTTGGCCAGCACTAAGTCCAGACTTTCACCAATCGAGCATGTCTGGGATATGCTTAGCAGGCGCATACAACAATGCCAACAGCCCCCTACCAATGTCCAGGAATTTGCCGCTGCACTGCAGGAAGAATGGAATAACATCAGTCAAGCTGATATTGGACGTTTGGTGAGGAGTATGCCACGTCGGATCCACACTTGTCTCGAGAACCGAGAGGATTTACAAGGTATTGTCTTGGACTGAATGTGGTAATTTCTCTGACTGACCGTCCATGACTTCTACAGCTCAGTGCATGGAATGTGTGCTTGTCAGACACCCAACTATCACTGAAATCATTCACCAGATGTCACAGTGTAATGCTCAACTGTCATATTGATGAAAATATAAATATATTTCTTCAGATATCTCTCTTTTATCAAATATCCCATAATTTTTATGAATAGTATGTTACGGTACAAGAGAAATGGCAATTTTTTGTGCAAAATCTTCACTTTTTTTTTTGGAGGGGGGGGGGTGTGGTGGGGGGGGGGGGGGGGCATGTATGGGATTCCGATACAACTGATGTAATTCTTATGTATTATTTTTAAGATGAGCTTGATGTCACACAGGTATGCGAGACATGCTGTACAAAATATTTACTTTTTATCACAGTCCCATCTGCAGCTTGGAAGTCCCATGCCTGTCATTTTCAAAATTGAAGGAGGATCATATCCACACTCCTATATTTGGTCCAGGAGGGCCATTGTGCTATGTTGCACATTATTACTCAGTGTCCACACATTACAACCATGTTTTCTTTCTGATGAAATAATAGTATGACCCCCATTCTTGTAACCCATTCAATATATGGTGAGAAAGGCGATTATGTTCTAAAAAGAAAACTGGTAATCAGAGGTTATCTTGTATGCCCAAGGATGAGATTTTTCAGCAAATTTGATGATTTCAGCGAATTCATGCCCTTGGTTCTGAAATTTTATTTCTATAAATTTGCATGAAAATGGTGTTAAAAGACCATTTTCATGCAGATTTATAGAAATTAAATATCTCTCAATCAAAAGGTTCACTCTGTGTTCTTAGATTTTTTGAAGAAACCTGATTTTCACAAATTTATCTTAAAAATATGGAAATTTTCACAAATTTCAGTGAATTTTGTTGCTTGCCATTCTCATCCTTGAATTGTCCGAGGAGTGAAGTCGTCTGATTTTTAGCTCACCAACGAAGTTTTGTGAGCTTATGTCATGACCCAAGGTGCGTCGACAGCAACATTTGTGTTCAAGTTATTGTAAAAGTCCACTTTGACTTTCTGCCCGGTTCCTGTGCACCTCATAATGTTTCTATGGCTTACAATTACCCACAGACCCTTACCCAATGATATTTTTTTGATTTTTACTGTTTTTGCAATGTTAGACATTTTTGTCAGTGTGGACCTGTTTTGCTATATTTGAGTGGAGGCTACCACCGGTATGCTGTAGCTGTTATAGGCTAGTCAGTATTTATGTACAGACCGTTACAATTCAAGGTTTATTTACCTCCTTGAAACACATTCACTCTTTTCTGGGACAAGTACACTTGGAAACAAATTGGGTGTGCCATATAATGTCAACAATACAGTTGTTTTTGATTGCGCACTTTACACCTCACATGAGAATTAATGTGTTGTTTTCACCCAAAAGTGTTGTTTTCCAGAAAATGAGACCTCTAAATAATGATTCGCAGTATAGACAAACAACAGTTGTTTTGAAAGAATGTTCGAACGCAAGATCATATTGTATTTTACCAGCTCAGACTGTCACATATATTCACTGTAAGCAATAACATGTTGAGTTTGAATTATTCTATCACTCGACATTTTTTCATCTTGATTTTATTTTTATTTTCTTGCAATCTCCTAATTTCAAGGTAGTTCGAATTTTCACAGGGCAACTTCAGTCGATTTTTATTGAAGGCAGTTTTCATGCACCTAGCAACTGCATTTCACAGCTGCTGTTCCTCAATCAGTTTTAGTTTGAATAAAAATTCCAAGAACAGAAATATGTACTTTTATCATAAGCATGTCATTTAAAAGTCTATTTCTAAGCTTGGTTCTTTTTTCGTTCATGAACTGTCTTAAGGTTGAGAAACCTTGTTACCCAATTCCCTGTGCCTATGTTATAGCTAAGCAAATGTCTTGTTTTGTACTTTTTTATTGGAATTTTGCTTTGTCTCATCCAAGTCAAAATTCTGAACTGCCAGCTGCTCAGAAAACTTTTGTGATCAAGTTTCTATTTCCCCCATAGCATAACTATCCACTTCATTCCACCTTGTATAGTCAATCAGGGATGCCAATAAATAAATGGCTGTGTTAGACTTAAGGCTCTGAAATCTGTATGGACACATTGTCTGATTTCCAGGATGAGTGTATATCTCATTAAGTTTTTCAGTGCCATGTTTCACGAGTTTCGCCTGTAATAGCCAAACTAGAAGGGAAGCTTGGTTGCTGTCATTGTGATGTTAATGCAACTATCAACTACTGCACTCAAAACTTTAAGCTTTTGGTATATCATTATCTCTCTGAAATCTTTTCTTCACACACAACCAAAGCATCAAACATGTCACTGCTGTCATTCTCCATTGGATAAGTAACATGTGCGTTTTTTTTTCTAAAACTTCTTTATACAAAGCAAATACTGCCTGCAAACTCATACTGAATTTATTTATTTATTGATGTTTAAGGTCACATATTTAAGCACAATGGCTAATCATGACCGTGACAGTTTTACGGGTGGAGGAAGCCGGAGTACCCGGAGAGAACCACCGAGTAATGACGAGCAGCTGCCAGCTCCCCAACATCGTAACTCCGCACTGCAGCACAGGCAGGGTTAGATTGGTTGAAGACATGCGTACCATCGACGTGCAGTACGCCTTAGTACACGGCGTCATCGTGCCCCCATGCGGGCAATGGGGATGAAGTGTCTTGCCCAAGGACACAACGCGGTTGCCGCAGGTGGGATTCGAACCGAGGACCTCTCGGCTTGCAGCCTGCACCTCTACCTACTGAGCCACCGTGCTCCCGAACTCATACTGAAGCATTTTTTTATATGCTAGCTATCTTTGCTGTCATTGAAGGTGTTAACAGAAATGTGGACCGTTTTGCATTTTCAGGCTATAAAAAATTGTTTTTCCATCTCAAAATTCAACATAACGAAAAAAAATCCCCCCAAAATGTCTGAATTTTGGTCCAAAATTTCAGAGTCCAAACCTGACCCCCAATTTTTTTTTTTCATCTCAAAACTGAACAAAACGCATAAAAACACATTTTTTTTCTCCAAATTTTCCAAGTCTGAACCGGACCCAAAATTTTGACGCTAAAATTTTTTTTTTTTTCGTCTCAAAACTGAACAAAAAACGCCTAAATTTTTTTTTCAAAAAATTCTGAATTTTGGTCCAAAATTTCGGAGTTGGAACCGGACCAAAAATTTTCAGGCTAAAAACTTTCGTCTCAAAATTGAACAAAATGCATAAAAAATCAAAAACAAACTTTTTTTCTCAAATTTTGGTCCAAAATTTCTAAGTCAGCACCAGACTCAAAATTTTCAACCCAGGGACCCAATTTGAACAAACTTGAATCTGACCCCTCCTAGAGCTGATGCAAACCAAATGTTAAAGGATTCTGACTGGTGGATCTGAAGAAAAAGATTTTTAAAGAAATTTTCTCATATTGCACTAAGTTAAAATTCAGACTCCCATAGGGAACCCAAATATTAACCGAGAAACTTGATTTGAACAAATTTGAATCTGTCCTCCCCCCCCCCCCCCCCCCCCCCCCCCGACCCAGAGATGATGTATACCAAATATGAGAGGATTCTGACTCCTGAATCAGAAGAAGAAGATTTTTAAAGAATATTCCACGCATTGCATAAAGTTAAAATTTGGGCTCCCATAGGGAACCCAAATATAAACCCAGTGACTTGATTTAAACAAACTTGAATCTGACCCCCTATAGATGTTGTATACCAAACATTAAAAGATTCTGAGTGGCTGATCTGAAGAAGATGATTTTTAAAGAAATTTCCTCAAATTACACTAAGTTAAACTTTGGGCTCCAATAGAGAGCCCAAATACTAACTCAGGGATACGATTTGAACAAACTTGAATCTTACCCTCCTACAGATGTTGTATACCAAATTTGAAAGCATTCTGACTGGTGGATATGAAGATTTTTAAAGAAATTTCCTCATATTTCAGTAAGTGAAAATTTGGGCTCCTACAGGGAGCCCAATTATTAACTCAGGGACTGGATTTGAACAAACTTCAATCTGACTCCCCCCTACAGATGTCGTATACCAAACATAAAAGGATTCTGACTGGTGGATCAGAAGAAGATTTTTAAAGAAATTTCCTCAAATTGCACCTAGTTAAAACTTTGGGCTCCAATAGAGAACCCAAATCTGAACCCAGGGACTCAATTTGAACAAACTTGAATCTGACCCCCCCCCCCCCCCCCCCCCCCCCCCCCCACCTCTCCCCATTGAGATGTTGTATAACAAAGATGAAAAGAGTCTCACTGGCGGATCTGAAGATTTTTTTGAATTTTTGAAAAAATTTATGGGTGCTATCAGAGTTATGCCCCTTCTGGTGCCCCCTGTGGGTGCGGCAAGTTTATTTGTACAAATGTAAATTGACATATGATAAGGAACATGCACACAAGACATGTGCACCATTGACGTGCAGTACGCCTCAGTACACAGCGTCATCGTGCCCCCATGTAGGCAATCGGGGTGAAGTGTCTTGCCCAAGGACACAACGCGGTTGCCGCAGGTGGGAATCGAACCGAGGACCTCTCGGCTGGCAGCCTGCACCTCTACCAACTGAGCCACCGCGCCCCCTTAATATGCACTGGGTGAGAATGAAATAATTGTAGGATGATAATAAGCACCATATGGAAGCAATACAAAGGCCATTAGATGAAAAGGGTGTCAGCAGCTGACCTAAACAAAAACAAGAGGCCCCACGGGGCCTGAAGCACTCATCTTGAATAGAACATAATATAAACAGAGTCCAAGAATGAGTCTAAACTAAGCAAACCATCTCCATAGGCTACACTGTCAATCCTTGAGTCCCTCAGGAGTGACAAAAATAATCTGGACATCATGCCTTTTCTTCAATTGATCATAATGTAAAATGTAGCGCTACACACCTCTGGAGGTTCCCGAATACAAAATTTTTTATTCTCCCCCCCCCCCCCCCCCCCCCCCCCCCCCCCCGAGATGTATACCAAATATGAATGCATTCTGAATGGTGGATCTGAAGATTTTTGAGGAAATTCAGGTTTCAGGTTTCAGGTTTCCATATGGAGCCCAAATATTAACCCAGGCACTCGAATTTAACAAACTGGAATCTGACCCCCTAGAGATGTTGTATACCAAATTTGAAAGCATTCTGACTAGTGGAGCTGAAGAAGATTTTCAAAGAAATTTCCTCATATCACACTAAGTAACAAGAGATTCACTCGGAACGAGTATGCCCCCCTACGTGGCAATGACCTTGATCTTTGTTTCGTTTCTGAGTTATGGCTGAGACACGAATATTGATGATTTTCAGTGTGACCTTGAAATGTGACCTTTACCTTGACCTTACGGACCTGGCTGTGGTGTGTGACACATCCACCCATTGTCCTTTATAATTGAGCGAAGTTAGATGATTGTAGCCCTAACAGTTTTGGAGTTATGCTTGAAACACGATTTGTGACCCTGAACATATGAAGGTCAATTGTGACCTTCACCTTGCAGATGCGGCGGAAACTATTATACGCGACACACCTTCTGACTCTCCTTAACATTTGTAAAAAGTTTAACAATTGTACTATGATTCGTTTCTGAGTTATGGCCGAGACACGAATATTGATGGATTTTAGTGTGACCTTGAAATGTGACATTGACCTTGAAGGTACGAACCCGGCTATGGGGTGTGACACATCCTCCCAGGGTCCTTTATAATAGTGTGAAGTTTGATGACTGTGGCCCTAACAGTTTTCGAGTTATTGGCAGGGACACACACACGGACGGACACATGCACACTTCAATCACTATATGCCACCCGACTTAAGTCGGGGGGTATAAAATTTGGGCCACCATAGCGAGCCCAATATATACCTAGGGGTCTGATTTGAACAAACTTGAATCTGCCCCCCCCCCCCCCCCCCCTCCCTCTAGAGATGTTGCATTCCAAATATGAAAGCATTCCGACTAGTGGATCTGAAGATTTTTTTTAAATTATCACCCATATTAACCTAGGGACTTGGTTTGAACAATCTTGAATCTGACCCTCATAACAATGATGTATATACCCCCCCCTATGATTGCCGTATACCGAATATCAAAAGATTCTGATGATTGGTTCTGGAGAAAAGATTTTTTTATATTTTTGCAAATATGCTGACTCAGCATTTTTGCAATGCCCATTATGGAACACCCTAACATAATCGGTGGCAATTTTTTTTTACCATTCAATTCTACTGGTCCTAAGGATACTTCATAACAAATAACAGCTCTCTGTTCCGTGAGGTTTGGGAAATATGGGTGTTTGAAAATATTTCTATTTTTAGCTCCCAGGGTTCCCATGGGGATGTGGGAATTTTTTTTTTTTGCATGGGTCAAGTTCTTATGACCCAATAATACCACATACCAAATTTAGTTCAAACCGGACCATCGGTTCAGAAAATAGAAATTTTGGGAGGGGCCAAAAATCTTACCCCTCCCATTACAAAGTCAAATATTGCTTCACGAACTTTGTTTGAACTAACTTGATTCTACACGGCAAAAGGAAGCTGCTGAGCAAATATCAAGTCATTGTACACACTGGTTCATGAGAAGAAGATTTTAAAAATATTTTGGAGTTTTTTCCCCCACTCCCTCCCTATGGGGCTGGGCATGTTGAGCTGAACAAAATGCAATTCCCCTTTGGGACCATCACTCACACAAACTTTCACTTGAATTGGCCCAGTGGCTTTGGAGGAGAAGACCAAAACATAGTACGACGGACAACGGACGGAGAGCGATGAGATTAATTAGCTCAGCTTGACTTTGTCAAGATGAGCTAAAAACTTGAACACACTGAAAATGTCTAAGTGTGAGGTAAACAGGAAACTTAACATTGAAAATGGGATGAAAAATTTGAAGAAATTCACTGGACAAGGGTGAAATGATGCTAGAATGATAATGAGGAACATGTATGATGGAATATAAGCACCATGGGAAGAGAAGGAAAACAGCAGCTGACCTAAACACAAACTTAAACATGAAATTCTGAGGTAAACAGAAAAGTAAACGTAACTAAAAATGGTAAGAAAAAGGTCTGAAACACACTGGACGAGGGTTGAATAATGGTAGAATGATAATAAGCACAACAAAGAAGCAATATAAAGGCCATGGGATGAAAAGGGTGTCGACAGCTGACCTAAACAGAAATTGTAACACACTGAAACTGTGAAAGTGTGAGGTATAAAGAAGAGTTAACGTTCAAAATTTGATGAAAAATTTAAAGAAAGGGTTAAATCATGGAACAATGATACTGAGGAAAATGTATGATGAATATAAGTGCCATGGGGAAAGAAGGAGCACAGCAGCTGAACTAAACACTAAGTTAAACATGAAATTCTGAGCTGACTGTGGGTTTTGGGCTTGGGCAGCCATCACGGTTGTCATTCTCATTTAGGCATTATACAGAGGCATCCTACCAAGTTACAATGAAATCCCTTCATAAATACGACCTGTAGACTGTGCTAATGGTTTTCGGGTTTTGGGCTCGAGCAGCCATACTGGTTGACCGATCGCGACCATAAGGGGACGTTCTCATCTAGACATGAACCCCAAACCTGCATATGAAATTTTGTGACGATTGGACAAGAACTGCGGGGTGTAGCCTGTGCTAAAGGAAAATGTGAACAGACTAAAAGACTTCTGCACGCCACTTGGCAATAGCTTATCTTGACTTTGTCGACGCTGAAATTTGCCAGTCGACACCTTCATTACGGAGATCATTGTCAGGTTTAAGCGTCAGACATACTACACTCTGATTGGCCACAACTGACAGTAAAGTCAGCAGAACCCTATTTTTCGGAAAACTGAGGCAAAATATGTTGTTCATTTTAACCCAACTCACAAAAAATAAATAGAAACGTCCCAACTGGAAAGGTCTCGTATCCTTGGATAGCAGATGGAGTGACCTGATCGATGTGTATTCCTTGGTCGGCGAAGCAAGAGCAGCAGGGACATTCAATCCTGCATTTAAATAATATGCGAACGTCCCCTGGAAATCCGTGGTCACATAGCCAATGTGCGGTCGTGTGTTGACGAGGACAAGGAAGCCAATATAACAACCGCGTCGGACTGTCATGCGACGGAGCGTCCCGAACAGGAGGAGTGGACTAAGCTCCGAATAAGCGAACAACATACAACAACATCGAAGCGCAGATGTTGATGCAAGAGAGAGGGGGCCTCTCTCGCTCACGGTCTGAAGGACCTGGACGAGCTAGCTATCGGACTGACAGGCTTCCTCCGTACTATCCTCGGATCCGTCGTTGCTGGGTGTGCACATCTGACGTTTTATAGTGCTCACATCACCCAATCTGCTTCCCTGAACCACTATGGACTAACCCGGGTGCTGAGCCATTCTTTCCTGGTGAATGGTCGCGACACCGGGCGGACTAGCGGGCGACAATGCCTTCGATAGAACTAGCTAACTCCCAGCAATTGTTGTAATACCTTGAGCACTTCCCGCTAGCCCTAATATTGCAACGACGGAGACACAGTTATTGAAAACATCACGGAAACATCACTCTGAGTTCTGAAAAAGAAGCTGATAATATATAGTGACCCTACGGAGAGAGAGGACCGTAATGGACCTCTCACCGCAACAAAATACCGTGACACACGTCTCCAACGTTGTCATATCAATCAACACACACAGAGCAAGAATTACAGAGACTACACTGACTATAAGAAACACAATGAAATTGTGAATTAGAGGAAGATATCCTCGCATTACGATTGAAGAATATTTTTTCAACCAGAAAAAATATACACCGTCATATTACTCGCACTAACTCTTGAAATAAATATACATAATATATTATAATTCATTATAACATTTCAAAAGAAAATAATTTTCAAAAAAAAATTTTTGAAAAAATTTTCAGAACAGCCAAAGTTCCCAATGGGAACCCTGAGCCCAAAAAAGCCTAAGTGTGGACAGAAATTTTAATCATTTTGAAAAATTAATGTAACACTTAATGTAACACTTACGCTCAATATTAATGTATCTTGCTATGAACTAAATTAAGCAGAAGACAAGTAATAACTGTCAGAAGTAACAGCTGTCAACATGAGCAAAAGTGTCAACAACCCGGGAACATGACTCCACGGGAACATGACTCCACGCACTAAAACAAACTTGGCCCGAAATCAGTTATCAATTTGAACACTATCTGATGCAAAACAGAGGCTTCCAGAGAAGAAACTGTAGAACATCAGATGGTAGATGCAGACCAAAACGCCTAAACACCCCTAGGGTGAGGACGTAAACATGGGGGAAAAAACAGAAAATAATTCTGTTTCCAAGCCAAAACTCCCAAGAAATTTTAGTAATAAACATTACAAAAAATAAGCCAAAAGCATTGGAGAATAGCAAGGGGGGAATAAAGGAAAGGTAGAGAGGAAACACTGATTAAACAATGCAAAATTCATAGCAAGAATGACCACAATAAGGTCATGCCACGAAAATAGGTAACTTGTAATAATTTCGTAAAATAATTATAAGTTACAGCTCTGAACATTTGTTTCCACTGTTTTTTCCTCTCCACCTTCTATTTCCACCATTTCTCTCATAATTATGCGTCTGGCATCCTTAAAACTGAGATTTACAAGCACAAATAACAGTGAAGCGTATCTGTATTGAGGGCCAAACCAAGAATGACTTTTGGCGGCAGTTTCGAGACCTCCTTGGCACTGCGCATGCGCAGTGGAGTAAAAGTATGGAGGACCATATAGGACATGTAATTTTCGGTTTTAGATGCAAATTTTGGGGATTGGGGGGTAAAATTTGCGTTTGGCCCTGGATATTTTAGAGTTAGCACCAGCTAAGTCTGGGTCATTGGTACAGTATAAAAATATAGCTAACTGTTTCAGCACTAACAGCAGCATTATAAAGGCCATATGGAAATAGGGTGAGTAAGTGACCTAAACAGAAACTTTAACATTACTGGACACGTTCGCCGACGCCGACCGATCAAGCCATGCTATAAGCTCACACAACTAAAGTTGGTGAGCTACAAATTAGAGCTCCTATAGGGGGTCCAAATATTAACACAGGGACTTGATTTGATCAAATATGAATCTGACTTACCCAAGAGATGTTGTATACCAAATATGAAAAGATTCTGACAGGTGGATCTGAAGAAGATTTTTAAAGAAATTTCCTCACATTGCACCAAGTTAAACTTTGGGCTCCAATAGAGAGTCCAAATATTAACCCAGTGGGACCAGATTAGAACAAATTAACCCAGGACACAATTTGAACAAACTTGAATATGATACCCCATATACATATTGTATACCAAATATCAAAAAATTCTAACTAATGTTCTGGAGAAGATTTTTAAAAGAAATTCCTTCATATTACACAAGGTTAAAACACAGGCTCCCTATTTATTAACCCCAGACCATGATTTGAACAAACGTGAATTTGCCTCCTCCCCCACTCCCCTACAGATGTTCTCTACCAAATAGGAAAGCATTCTGACTGGTGGATCTGAAGAAGAAATTTCATCAAGTTGTACTAAGTTACAATTCAGGCTCCCGTAGAGTCCAAATACCAACCCAGGAACCCAATTTGAACAGACTTGAATCTAACCCAGCTAGAGATGTTGTATACCAAATATGAAAGGAATCAGACTGGTGGATCTGAAGAAGATTGTTAAGAAATTTCCTCAAATTGCACCAAGTTAAACTTTGGGCTTGTAAAGTTAGCCTAAATAATAACCCAGGGACTTGATTTGAACAAACAAGCTTGAATCTTATCCCCCTAGAGATCTTGAATACCAAATATGAAAGCATTCTGGCTGGTGGATTTGAAGAAGATTTTTAAAGAAATTTCCTCATATTTCACCAAGTTAAAATTTGGGCTTGTAAAGTTAGCCAAATTAATAACCCTGGGACTCAATTTGAACAAACGTGAATCTGCCCCCTCCCCCCCCCCCCCCCCCCCCCCCCCCACCCCTAGAGATGTTATATACCAAATATCAATAATTTTAACTGATGGTTCTGGAGAAGAAGATTTTTTTAATTTTGGAAAACAATTTATGGGTGCTATCAGAGTAATGCCCCTTGTGGTGCCCCCTGTGGGTGTGGCAACTTCATTTGAACCAACCTGAATTGACATTTGGTTCAATGTAGCCCTATGGTTTATGAGAAGTCGATAATGTAAAGTTCACGCCGGATGGACGACAGACAAAAAGTGATCATTTAAGCACCCCCTGACTTTCAGTCAGGTGAGCTAAAAATGGTTGCCATGCAGCCATCTTCAATTTTTTTCAATATCATTTCACATGCATCATATTTTCATAATGTCTGATTGTTATAAATCTGAAACACCAACATTCAACCATCTCGGAGATAAGGGGGTAACAGGACTGAGACTGAAAGATTGAGGATGGATGGATAGATGAATGGATAGATAAACGAATGGATGGATCGACAGATGGATGGGGATGGATGGATGGGGAGACAGATGCATGGACAGACAGAGACGAACAGACCGACGGAGTGCAATCCATAAGCCCCCTCATGGTAACTGGATGGTGGAGGGAGGAGGGGTGGGGGGGTGGGGTGGGGGGGGGGGTGGAGCTAATAAATACATTACCAATATACATTTCAGATTTTCTGAAAAATTTTAGTGGTAATACTCATTTATTTATTGGAGGATAACCACATTCGTACACTCAAACTTGGTTGAAATTCCAGTACTTTTCCAGTATATTTCCAGTGTCCATTGAGAATTTTCCAGTACCATATTCAAAGTTCCTGAAAAACCCTACTTTTGGCAGCAAGGGTCACCTCGTATCGGAATTAGTAGTCATAAATATGCAGTGTGGCAAATATCGCAATACAATGTTCCATTCAAGATTTTTTTCTAGAGCAAACGAGCACTGTGTTGGTGTCTTCTGTTGTTGTCCCACTGGGTGACCATAAATCTAACATAATGGGTTTATGCAAATAATTGGTCATTTGAGAAAGATATGTAAGGCCTTACCTGCACATTAAAGCTAGTGCCTGCTGTCTTTAATGTAACATTATGGATTAATGCAAATAACTGCTCATTTAAGAAAGATCTGTAAAATCTTACCTGCACATGAGAGCTAGTGCCTGTTGTCTTTGAACTGTGGTCTGAAAATTTTGCATTTGCTGTAAGAGAAAGAATTTTTTAATTAACGGAGAGGTAAATAACATGCAAACGTTTAGGATTACGAAGAGTTTACGCCAATTGCAAAATATGTGAACATAGTACCAGCCACGAAAAAACAACACGACTTAAACGCCACCGATATCTCCCGCTAAGAAGTGGTTAACTAAAAAGGGGACAAATTTGAAAAAAGAGCAGGAAAAGGCCTATAACTCTAGAAAACAACAAGGGGGTGTCCATCCCAATTAGATCACCATTGCAAGGCATGTAATAAACCTAGGCTTATTACAAATCTGCAAAAATGACTGGTCAAGGGTCAATATTGACTTATTTTGATGACTTTAACATATATATGAAAGCCACAGGATACTGGTGGTAGCCTCCACTCAAGTACCTGTATAGCAAAGCAGGTCATAATTTTTCGAAAAGTCCACACTCACAAAAAAGTCTAACATGGCATTGAAAAAACTAAAACTGCAAAAAAATGTCCAGTCAAGGGATTATTGTCATCTTATATTGATGCATGTAACACATGTATGAAATATAAAAGCTATAACATACCGGTGGTAGCCTCTACTCGTGTACATGTATAGCAAAACAGGTCAGACATTTTCGAAGTCCACACTTACAAAAAAAAGTTTAATATGGCATTAAAAAACTACAAAGTCTGCAAAAAATGTCTAGTCAAGGGTTAATGTTGTCTTACATTGAAGCATTTAACACATATATGAAATATAAAATCCACAGTATACCGGTGGTGGCCTCCACTCATGTACATGTATTGCAAAACAGGAAAGAATTTTTCGAAGTAACAAAAAAGTCTAACATGGCATTAAACAAGAGGGAGTGTCCATCCAACATTAACTCAACAACGCATGGCATGCAATTAACCTAGGCTTATTACAAATCTGCAAAAAAATCTCTGGCCATGTGCATGCACAGCAAAACAGGTCTAATATAAGCCAGAAAATAAGCAGACTGACATCTGTAAAATGAGGTCCCCAAAGGGTGAATTTAGAGATGCTACCCTCCATTGCAGGGCAGAATCACTAAATTTCCCTCTGTGAACCTCAATCTGAATCAGGGTCTCAAAACTAAACAGAGAGAGGTACCCAGAGGATAAATTGGCCCACTGTATGGGATAGCATCATCAAATTCACCCTCTGGGGACCTCATTCTTCAAATGTTAGACTGCTTATTTTCAGGCCTGGGCTTATATTTATGCACGTAATGCACGTATGAAATATAAAAGCTAAGCATACTGGTGGTAGCCTCCACTCGTGTACATGTATAGCAAAACAGGTTAGAATTTTTCAAAGTCCACACTGACAAAACAAGAGGCCCCATGGAATCTGAGGTCGCTCACCTGACATGGTAGTCTAAATATCAAACCAGGGACTTGACTTGAATAAGCTGCATACACCCTCCTAAGAAAAGCATATACCAACTTGATGAAGCGATTGTGCCCACACACTACACAGGATTTTCCTTCCATTTTCAGTTCCTGCACTTTTACATTCCAAAACTGAGATAAACGCATAAAAAACAGATTTTTTTTTATTTTTGTTCGGAAATTTTCTTAGTCCGACCCGACCCCCAAATTTCCAGTGTAAAAAAAAAAAAATTTTTTCTTAAAATTGACCAAACTGCATAAAAAAAAACAAAAAAAATTCCGGATTTTGGTCCAAAATTTCTAAGTCCGGAACGGGACCCCCAAATTTTCACCCTAAATATGAACCCAGGGACTTGGCTTGAACAAACTTGAATCTCACCCCCCCCCCCCCCCCCACCCCGCCCCCCTGAAGGATGCTGCATACCAAATATCAGAAGGTTCTTATTGGTAGATCTGAAGAAGATTTTTCAAGAATATTCCTCATACTGCACTAATTTAAACATTTGGGCTCCCACAGAGAGCCCAAATATGGACCCAGGAAATTAATTTCAATAAACATGTGAAACAATCTTCCAAAGATGTTATATGTGAAACTTGAAAGCTTTTGGAGCAGTGGTTTGGGAGAAAAGTAGTGTTAAATGTTTTCCCCATTACCCACAGTGTTAAAAAATGCTGACTCAGCACTTTTTCAAAGTCCCCAAAAAGTGCCCCATGATAAAACCGATAGCAATTTTTTTTTACCATTCCATTCTGTTGGTCCTAAGGAAGCTTCACACTAAATAAAAATTCTCAGTGCCGTGCAGTTTTTATGATATGAGCATTTTAAATTTGTTCTATTTTTAGCTCCTGCGGTTCCCACGGGGCGACAGGAAAAATGTTTTGGGCATAAATCAACTACTTATGACCCAATAAAATCTCACATCAAATTTGGTTCAAATCAGCCTCTCGGTTTGGAAAATAGAAAATTTGGGCATGGCAAAAATTCTTGCCCCTCCCATAACGATGGCAAATATAGCCCCTAGAACTTCTCTTGAACAAATTTGAGTCCACACCTAAAAAGGAAGCTGCACACCGAATATCAAGTCTCTGCTACTGCTTGTTCATGATAAGACGATTTTCAAAGATTTTGGTGCCCCTTAGTGGCATGGCATCACCAAGGAGGAGGGGCATCTTCATTTGAACAAATCTGAATTGGCATTAGGTAATAAACATTTACCCAACATTTGAATAAAATTGGGCTAGTGGTTTTGGAGGAGAAGTCGATAATGTAAAGGTAATGCCGGACGATAAAGGACGGAATGTGATCAGTCAAGCTCCCACTGAGCTTTGCTCAGGTGAGTTAAAAAAGTCTAACCTTGCATTAAAAAAAGTTAAAAAAGTGTCCATTCAGGGGTTAATGTCGTCTTATATTGATGCAATTAACACACATAACACACTATTAATTGAAAATAGAATATGTTTTCATTTTTGGAATTCACTTTAAAAAATTTCTACAGCCCAGTATAAGTATTTCCAATAGTTCCTTGAATCCAGCACCCTATGTAACAACATGTAACTAACTTTCCCAAAGCATTTTTATAGCCTTAGTCACTGTATATTTTCATGTCCATGTGATATGGCAGTTACATTTTTTTAATAACCAGAAGGTGTGACTAACCCTGTGCACTGCACAGGGTTAGTCACACTTTCTGGTTATAAAAAAAAATTTCATTTCTAACTGAATAACTAACCCTCTGCACTGTACAGCCTTAGTTTAAATGTCATCTATATCAACTCTTTATCCAATGTAATGGTCAAAACCAGCCAGTACTATTCAAACTCAGCTTAAGAACCCTCGATGGATTTGTTTTTAGTGAATTCCATAAATGAAAACAAATTCTATTTTCAATTAATAGCTTGTTACATATGAAATATAAAAGCCACAGCATACCGGTGGAATCCTCCCCTCATGTACATATATAGTAAAACAGGTCTTTTATAAAAAAAAAAGTCAAACTTTGCATTAAAAAACTCAAAATCTGCAAAAAATGTCTGGTCAAGGGTTAATGTCGTCTTATAATGATGCAAGTAACACATGTGGGAAATATAAAAGCTACATCATACCAGTGGTAGTCTCCACTCATGCATATATATATTGAGTCAAAAAAAGAAAATATAACAGAAACAAATGTGAAAAAATAGCATAAAGGACGAAATATAAAAGTTCTAATGTTGCATGTTAGTGGACAAGAAGTCGTGCAAAGAGTTTAATGACAGGTTGTTGTTGTTGTCCACCTAACCATACACAATTTTGCTGTGGATTTCAAAATGGCACGTGCTATCCGAGAATGTCAAATTGAATGGGTGACCGATGATTTTCTTTGTGTTATGTTGTGCTAGAGAACCTGGGTTATTGAGAGATCACGCTAGTCTTCCGACATATTAAAAACTGCCAAGGTTAACCGAAAATCAGAGGTTGCATGCCATTGGTGTGCATGAGGTGGGATACCTCCAGATGAGCTTGCTGCCGATTTAGGAGTCACTGTGGCCACTATTTACCGTTTCATTGGAAGGTATAAAACCACTGGATCTACTGCCGACTGACCGTGTTCAGGTCGACCAAGAGTTATGACCCCTGCACAAGGCCGACACATCAGGACATCTCACTTGCGGGATCTCTTCCTTCCAGCGATGAAGACAGCCGCAATTACTCCTGGTAGAACTAACAACAGAATCAGTGCACAAACTGTCCACAACAGACTCAGTGAACACGGCATCCGAAGTAGCCATCCATACCACGGATTATTCCTTACCCAACATCATCGTACTGTCAGGATGGAATGGGTACGTCAGCGTGTTCGCTAGACTCAGCAGAGTTGGAGCAGTTCTTTTTAGTGATGAATCGCGATTTCATCTACAGCACACTGATGGTAGGGCAAGAGTGTATCGCCAACGAGGAGAACAGTTTTCTGATGCTTGCGTGTGGGAATACTACTGTTTCGGTGGGGATTGTGAAATGGTTTGGGCAGGAATTTCCATGCACCATTGAACACAGTTAATCTTCATTGATGGTAATCTGAATGGACAGTGATATAGGGACAAAATTCTTAATGTTGTTGTTGTCCCATTGTCCAATGCTAACGTCAAATTGCAGTTATTCCAGCAAGACAATGGCATTATGCCCGACGTCACGTGGTGCGTATCTGTCATGACTTTCTTGAGGAGAAGAGCATTGAACTTCTTCCCTGGCCTCCACTTTCACCATATTTGTCGCCAATCGAGCATCTTCAGGATCAAGTGGACCGTCGGGTACGACTTCATGATCTTCAGACGTTAGCTGATTTATGTAATGTTCTAAGGTAGGAGTGGAATGTAATACCACAAGGTGACATCCTGAGACTTATCAGGTCCATGCACCGTCAATGTCTTGCCATCCAGGAGACAAACGGTGGACATACACGCTAATAACTGCGTGACATTTTCATTTCACCCCATGTCTGAATTGGGACATCCTGACGTGACACTGGCAACAGTAAGAACAAGGAATTATGCAAATTCATACAGCGAGACTCGAAATATGAATTTGCAATAATTTGTTTGGGATTAAAGTCGATAATACTAAAAAAAATTGCTCCTAAAAGTTTATTGTACTTTTTTTTTGAATCGGTATATATGTACATACTCACTGATCTGACAAGTTCCTGATTTACATATTAACATATTTAAATTAATTAGAGCATGCCACCAGTGTGGTTATTCCTCCCCCTCAGCCCCCCCCCCCCTCAGCCCCCCCCCCCCCCCCCCCCCAAGAAACAAGTGCACCGCCAGCAGTGGATCAATATACGGCCGCCTATGAAGAAATTATGATTGTGAAGAAATTTTAAGTTGGACAAAAGGTCAATAATTCCTTCAAAAATAATTGTACATTCCTGGCTTACAACCCATTAAACTTGAATATACTGTTTTCAAGTTATTGGGTGAAGAATCAGGGAGCGTGGTGGCTCAGTAGGTAGAGGTGCAGGCTGCAAGCCGAGAGGTTCTCGGTTCGAATCCCACCTGCGGCAACCGCGTTGTGTCCTTGGGAAAGACACTTCATCACCATTGCCCGCGTGGGGGCACGATGACGCCGTGTACTAAGGCGTACTGCACGTCGATGGTACGCATGTCTTCAACCGATCTAACCCTGCCTGTTCTGCAGTGCGGAGTTACGATGTTGGGGAGCTGGCAGCTGCTCGTCGTTGCTCGGTGGTTCTCTCCAGGTACTCCGGCTTCCTCCACCCGTAAAACTGTCACGGTCATGATTAGCCATTGTGCATAAATATGTGACCTTAAACATCAATAAATAAATAAATAAATAAATATATTGGGTGAAGAATCAAAAGTCACCAAAACTCCCAGATGGTTGCCATGGCGACCATATTGGACATGCCAGAATGCTGGTTATTGAAAAGAACCATCCTCTAGTCATGACTTATCAACCATAAAAAACAGTATCTGTTGGATGTATTGTTTTCAAGTTATAGCATGGACAAATAAAAGTTTATGGACGGATGGACAGACAGATGGACATGGACAGATGTACAGACACTGATGCTGGTTATTGAAAGGAACCATCCTCTAGTCATGACTAATTAACCATAAAAAAACAGCATCTGTTTAATGTATTGTTTTCAAGTTATCGCGTGGGCAAACAAAAGTTAACAGATGGACAGACAGAGACAGACAGACAGAGACAGACAGACAGACAGACAGATGGATGGACATTGATGCTGGTTATCGAAAGGAACCATCCTCTAATCATGACTAATCAACCATAAAAAAACAGTATCTGTTGGATTATCAAATGGACAATCACAAGTCCCTGAAAATCCAAGATGGCTGCGATGGCAGCCATATTGGACATGCCAGAATGCTGGATATTGAAAGGAACCATCCTCTAGTCATGATTAATCAACCATAAAAAAGTAGGATCTGTTGGATTCATAGTTTTCAAGTTATTGCATGGACAAGCAAAAGTCCCCGAAAATCCAAGATGGCTGCTGTGATGGCCATACTGGATATGCCAGGATGCTAGTTATCGAAAGGAACCATCCTCTAGTCATGACTAATCAACCATAAAAAAACAGTATCTGTTGGATGTTTTGTTTTCAAGTTATCACGTGAAAAACAAAAGCTAACGGGTGCACGGATAGACAGACAGACATTGCCATACCATAATACGGCCCGCTCATATGAGCAGCCGTATAAAAATGCCAGATACATCAATAAGAGCAGAAAACAGGACAATTTTCAACTTAATGGTCACTGGGACCTTGATATTCAGTACAACTACCCCAAAATAAGTAGGGTTCTCTCATTATACCCAACCGACGGGTCACGCTTGGTTCCAATCAGCCCTGTGGAACTTTAATTGAAGAGCTGGAACATGGAAAAATTTAAAGTTGAAGGACACTGTGACCTTGACCTTCAGAACCTAAAAAAAAATTGGGTTCTTCCTCTCATCATTCTCAACCCACATGTTAAGTTTGGTTTCGAGTGGCAAAGAGGAATTTTAATTGGACTGCAGAAACCAACTCCTGTCAACTTTTCAAATTCAAGGTCACTGTGACCTTGCACCTAGGCATAATGACTCCAAAATAATTAGGGTTCTTTCTCTCATCATACCCATCCCACATGTCAAGTTTGGTTTCGATCGGCTGAGCAGAAGTTTAATTTTAGAGAGTGAAAGCCAACGCCATCTACAAGCTGATGGACAGCCGGATGGATGCCCAGACTGGGGCTAAAATATTGGAGGAATTAAAATGCATGGACAACCACTAAAAATTCTTTTTCAAGGTGATTTCTGGATGGTAGCAAACCTAACCCTTTCAACTTAATGACCCTAACCCTTCCCCTCACCCTAACCTTAATACTTTGCAGGAAAATTGTGGAAATATTAATAAACAGCTGCGCCATGAGCTCATGAGACACCCGTTATTAACCCTTTACCCAACGCAGACGATATCAAAATTTATTATTTGAATATCATTTTTTTTAATTTTTCAAAAAATTTCAACAAAACCATATCATGTGACCCCTCGTTGAAACGAGCTCGTTCCAACGAGGGGTCACATGATATGGTTTTGTTGAAATTTTTAGAAAAATAATATTTTTTCAACTGCTAAATTTGCATATTACGCGGGCGGATATGGCCAATTCGTTGGGTAGAGGGTTAATTACAAGAGGGAAGCACACAATATGAGTATACATGTGTACTTGTCAGGTTTTATATTCTTGTACATTTGATGAATAAAGTCTCATAACTCTGGAATGACAAATTGGGCAGCAACACAAATCGAAAGGGAGATTCCATCAACATATACTTGCAACCCAAAAATCATGAAAATTGCTCTAAGCATTTTCAAGTTATTGTTCGACATGTGGAAGATTGCTTATATTTTGACGAATAAAGTCCCATAACTCTTGAATGACATATCGGACGGTGACACAAATTGAAAGGGAGATTTCTTCCATCAACATATACTTGCCACCAAAAAATCATGAAAATTACTCAAAGCATTTTCGAGTTACTCAACGACGTGTAGATGGACGGACAGCGGTATACCATAATACGACGTATATAAGGGCGTATAAAAATACAGAAATACCATTATTTATTCATTTATTTGTTGGTGTTTAAGGTCATATACTTATGCACAATGGCTGATCGTGACTGTGATCATTTTACGGGTGGAGGAAGCCAGAGTGCACGGAGAGAACGACTGAGTATCGACAAGCAACTATCAGCTCCTCAACATTCTGACTCTGTTCAAGCTCCACTCAAGCAAGGTTACAGCAGTTGAAGACATATGCACCATCGACGTGCTGTATGCCTTAGTACACAGCGTCATTGTGCCTCCCATGTTGGCAAACAGGATAGAGTGCCTTGCCTATAGAGTGCCTTGCCTAAGGACACACCGTGAGTCATCCCGGATGGTGATCGAACTTGGGACCTGTAGCACAGAAGTCCAACAGTCTACTATTGAGCCACCGCACTCCCCAAAATACCATTGTTTGCTGTAATTTTATTTATTTAAACACTTGAGTGCAACAGTACTATTTGATATCTCAAACATATGGCGATTACGTTTGACTGCGATGGTTGAATTAGATCATTATTTGTTACTGTAATCGTCTTTCAAATTCATATTTATACAAAATGTTATCAATTACAGAAAATTTGAAGCATTTGAATTGTTAAATTTAATTTGGATACCGTTATTAATCAGGTTAGCAATGGGTCGATCATTGGTGAGGTTATGTACAATGAAGAAACCTAAAGATAATAGCTTAAATGTTGATCTATGAATAAATATACGGTTATTTATAGAGATCAATATTTGACACAAGTGCCAATCAGTGACATTGATTGAGGGGTACTTCAGCATTTCTATAAAAAATCTGAACAGGACAGTCGATTTTTCTGGAAACCTGGATGTATTTCATTTTGCCTTTCACACTGTAGATTTTAACCCTGCAATGGACTAAATTTATCAATCTCATTCCAAAGAGGAGTCATGATGGAAAAAAAACCCGAACATATTTAGTGGTCTGGAAAAATTTTAATGGCAATTTCCAAGTGACGGAGATTTAGTCAACTGCTGGGATCCACACAGTAAACATCAGACAACAGTTGAATTATAGGCATTGGTAACCAGAACCATATTTTACCAGTGAATTATAAAATTAGTCCACCCAAAAAGAAAGACAAAAGACAACCACAGGCATTGCAAACAACTTTAATGAATTCAAAACTACAGTCAGACTGTAGATTATAATTATAGGCAGGGCTAAGTAGGAAGAAAATTGTTTGGGCATTTTGTCATGGCATGGGACATTTCAGCCTACCATACCAAAAATATAACATCAAAATGTCCAATCCCACAAAGAAATGCCTCAGAACAAAAACACCCCATTCACTTTTCAGATGCTGATACAAGTTTACCACTTTTGATTTTGCAAGTAGACTCAGCTAACTTTTTATAAGGCTATCCGAGTTCAGAATCTATCAGTAAGGCTATCAGAGTTCAGTATATATCAGTATGATCAAAACACACCGGTTTTCAATTTCGTTCAAGACATTGTTAAGAAAGTCTCATATACCAAATTTGGACCAATTCTCTGTTAATATTTGTTGAAGTTATCATGCTAACTAGGTGAAAATGGGCAAAAATGAACAAATTAAGGGCCATAACTCAACTCGGTATGATCGAACTGCAACAGTTTACAAACTCATTCAAGACATTGTAGACAAAGTCATACATACCAAATTTTGACCAAATCCATGGAGATCTGTTCAAGTTATCAGCTAACGAGGTGAAAATGGACAAAAAAATAACTAAGGGCCATAACTCTGCTTGGTGTAATTGAACTGTACCAGTTTTTGAATGCGTACAAGATATTGTTGATAAAGTCACACATACCAAATTTTGA
Source organism: Pictodentalium vernedei (assembly GCA_031216915.1). Lineage (NCBI taxonomy): Eukaryota > Metazoa > Mollusca > Scaphopoda > Dentaliida > Dentaliidae > Pictodentalium > Pictodentalium vernedei. The sequence continues at coordinate 138,964,619 of CM062295.1, forward strand.
CCGAGTCCATTGATATTTGTTAAGTTATTGAACTAACGAGAAAGCTGATGGCCACCTACCCACAATCAGCCCGCCGGCCCATTTACCTGACCACCACCTCCCCCCTCCCCCAACTTCATCAAATTAAAGGTAGAGTTTTTTTTATAACAAGAGGGCCCATGGGGCCTGAGGCGTTCACGTGACAATAGTTGTTTAAAGAAGGATTTAATAAGCATCTATAGCTAGTTATCACTGCAGAGGAATGAAATTATTTAATTATTTATAACTATGTTGTCCATGCCAGATAATTTTTTCTAGTGCTGGGATGCTACTACAGAAATAATGCCCCAGTATTTCCAGTAATGCAAAACTTGGGACTCCAAATATCAACCTAGGAACTTAACTTGAACAAACTTGAGTATAAGCCCTTCCCTTCCTCCACCAGGATGCTGTATACCAAATTTGAAAGCAGCGTGATTTGGGGATCAGAAGGAGAAGATTTTTAAAGAAATTTCCTCATACTGCACTAAGTTGAAATTTGTACTACCATAGGGCGCCCAAATATCAACCCAGGGACCCAATTTGAACAAACTTGAATCTCTACGAAATGCAAGATCTCTAACAGCACCCACAATTTTTCAACTTCTGCCTTTTTTGTACAATATGCTATGTTAAAATATTGCATAGATACCTGCTGCTGATGTGCAATAGTTTGCCGAACCAAAACACTCTTAATACTTTGTTCCATGGCATACTTCTTGGCTCTTTGTATCAAATCTTGCTGTGATGTAGTCAACTTTGGAAGTGAGAATGGTTTTTTGTCTCTTTTTGCTCCAGGGCCTTCAAGTAATGCACCAGTCTGTTCTGGCTGAGAAAGAATATTTGCTTTCAAAGCCTCCTCTGTAAAACAAAATTTCTCAATAAGAGCTTGAACAAAATTTATGGTTCCATGTCTGCTGAGATAAAGAAATGGTCTATTTCTCAATAACATTAAGAAAAAGTAGAAACATTCGGTCAATACCGAGGGGTAAGTAAACACATGGTGATTTGGTATTCAGGCAATGCACAGAGAGGACTCCAGCCACACCCTTTCCAGTTCAGTAAAATGCCTTTCTTCAGTTCTTGAACCACCAGATTAACCAGTGTCCATAAACTGCAGATTTGTTTGTTGGTTCTGAAACTTTCACAAGGTTAGTAAATAATGTATTGTTTGTTTATTGGGGTTTAATGGCACTTTCAGCAGCCAGGGTCATGTCGTGTCAGACACTTTTATGGGTAGAGGAAGCCAGAATACCAAGAGAACCACAGAGCTGTGGCAAACAGCTGTCAGATCCTGAAACATTCTAACACGAGCAAAATTAGCTGCAGTTGAAGGCAAGTGCACCATTGATGTGTGGTACGCCTTAGTAAACACCACCACAATGTTCCTATGTGGGCAATCGGGATTAAGTGTCAAGGACACAATGCAGTTACTCCAGAACAAATGACCGGTTTAAAGTTCAATTTTCTGATCAGACCAAAAGTCTGGTGGATCGGTGATGCTTCTGTACTCAGGGGTACTGCACGTCAATGGTGCACTTGCCTTCAACAGCTACTAACCCTATTGCTGCTCACCACTGCACTCTATTTATTTATTGGTGTTTAAGGTCACATACTTATGTCCTTTGACTAATCGTGCCCTTGACATTTTTATGGGTGGAGCAGGCCGAAGTACCCGGAGAGAACTACCGAGCAGTGACGAGCAACTGTGAGCCAAACATTCCAACTCTGTTCAAGCTCCGCTCAAGCAGGGTTACAGCGGTTAAGACATGTGCACCATCAAAGGGAAGTATGCCTTAGTACACGGAGTCATCATGCCCCCATGTAGGCAACCGGGGTAAAGTGCCTTGCTCAAGGGCAAAATGCCGGTCATCCCAGACAGGAATCGAACTTGGGACCTCCAGCATAAAAGTCTAAGTCTACCACTGAGCCACTGTGCTCCCCCATTGCACTCTGCCTAAAAAAACATGTTGGACATGTTACCCTGGCTGTTGAAAGTGTCATTAAACCCCAATAAAACAATAGTATTAATTGCTCTTCTTGCAGAAATAATGGTATGAGTTAACCCTCTCTCCACTGCATACGATATCAAAATTTGTTCTTTTCATATATTTTTCTGTAATTTTCAACAAATCAAAATCATTGGACCCTTCACTGGAAAGAGCTCAATAAGATTCTTCTAATGTGGGGGTTACATGATATGGTTTTGCTGGAATTTTTTTTAAAATATTTTTTCACCTGTTTATAAATTATGCAGCGGATGTGATCGATTCATTACGCAAGGGTTAGCATTCCAGGTAGTTGAGTAACAAAATCACCCGGGTGTTTTGTAGAACACTATTCTCTTAATCTACAGGACTTCATATAACCAAATTTAGGGAAATTAAAACCAATATCATCTCATTAAATAATTCCAAAATTATATTTTCTTCAAAAACTTAACAAATGATCCACCTTTGTAAAGTCAGTTCAAACCAACGTATTTATTACCAGTTGGGTTGGAAATAGTTAATTTAATTGCTGTGAAGTGAATATTCTGATGGAACAAAAGAGCCCAACGAACATATTTCCATATTTCTAAACTTAAAAAAAAAGAGCATTGGTGAAGGCCAAACATGAATAGTGTGAATAGTATTGGTGGACATGGTCATTCCCAAGATTGGAAATAAGGTCCCCAGGGGTGAATTTAGTGGTGCTACCCTGCACCACAGGGTAGCATTACTAAATTTACCCTCTGAATCCCAATCTGAATCTAGGTCTCCATTCCCCTAACCGCATATTCCATAATTGATATAAATTGCTACAATAAGTTTGACATCGAAAACAGGGAAAATAAAACTCTTATGCTACCAATGCAAAGCATTCGATGGTAATAATCACAGGTTAACCAAACAGGAGCAGGAAACGCATTGTAAAATTCTACACAAATGTCGGTCAGAGATCAGTCAATGACACTCTCAGAGTTGTTCATAAAGACCTTGTGTGGGCTGTGTGACAATGCATGAGAGTGACGACAAACTTCAAGTCAATCAGTGACTGACATCACAACTGAATGCTTTTTGATTCCTTGTGATCGCTTCTGAGTAAACTGTTGCAACATATAATGGTTGTTGACACCCCCAGACATGCAATCGTTGAACTGGATCATCCATGCACCATGCACTGGTATTATCGGTTAGTACTGTAATCTGTATGAATGATTTTTCACCCGAATTTCTCAGTCGTCCATATTCTTCCGCAATTACCGGCTCTCGGAATGTGAAAATCAACATCAATGTTGCTGTGAAAAACCTCAAAATATCCCTCAGAAGCCCCATTTCCCCCAAATTATTGGCCCCAACATTTTTACCCTAGTGGAAACCCTGCCTCTTGGGGTCTCATTCTGCAAATGACAGATTACTTATTTTCATTCTTTGTCATTCCAATAGGTAAAGTGTTCATAAAATATATTGGAAAAGTTCCCGAAATGTTGGGGGGTCACACATATCGACCTTCACTAAAAAAATTCGATTACCAACTATTAAAGAACTCCTAATTCTATGTCATAACATGCCAAATGTTTACTTTTTGTGAATTTCCTAATGCACATATAACACTCTCTCCCTCCCTATGAAAATGATTTAATCATTTTATAATGACAAAAAACTTTTATTTGGAGAAAGAAATTTCTTGAAATAATTAATAACAGAATATTTGAACAGCAAGACAAAACATTTGTTTTTGATTTAGAAAATGCCAAATTATCCAACACTTTCAATTTCCAATGAGAATTTGTGACAAAGTAATGAGAAAACTATAGACCAATGTCATAATTACCTCAGCAGACATTAAACTTTTAAGAAGATTCTGAAAGAAAAGTGATGACTTTATGAAAATAAACAATCCCCGCTGTTGTGCTAGTGACTAATTCCCATTTTTATTTTTAAAACTGCAACCAGGTTGGATATAATTTGAGACAGTGAGATACTTGGTAGAAATTACTTTTGCTGTCAAGTAATATTCTTAATTCAACTAAGAAAAATCCAGCAAGAGGATCACAGATCCAGAAGTCAAGTTTTGACATTAAATTCTGAAGAAATAAGCTATTTATAGTAACAGTGACCTTGACCTTGGAGTCCCAAACTCCAAAATCAATAGGTGTCTTTCCTTCCTATGAGGTAATCTCTGGTATAAGTTTGGTAAAGGTGCGTCAAATAGAACTAAAGTTATTACCCGGAAACTAATTTGTCACAAAATATTCTATTGATAGTAACAGTGACCTTGACCTTAGGGCCCCAGACTCCGAAAATGATAGGTGTCTTCCCTTCCTATAGGGTAACCTGTGGTATAAGTTTGGTGAAGATACACGGAATAGAACTAAAGTTATTGCCCGGAAACCAATTTGTCACAAAATATTCTATTTATAGTAACAGTGACCTTGACCTTGGAGTCCCAGACTCCAAAATCAAAAGGTGTCTTCCCTTCCTATAGGGTAACCTCTGGTATAAGGTTGGTAAAGGTATGTCAAATAGAAGTAAAGTTATTGCTCGGAAACCAATTTGTCATAAAATATTCTATTTATAGTAACAGTGACCTTGACCTTGGAGACCCAGACTCCGAAATCAATAGGTGTCTTCCCTTCCTATAGGGTAACCTCTGGTATAAGTTTGGTAAAGGTACGTCAAATAGAACTAAAGTTATTGCCCGGAAACCAATTTGTCACAAAATATTCTATTTATAGTAACAGTGACCTTGTCCTTGGGGCGCGAGACTCTGAAATCGATAGGTGTCTTCCTTTCCTATAGGGTAACCTCTGGTATAATTTTGGTAAAGGTGCATCAAATAGAACTAAAGTTAATGCCCGGAAACCAATTGTTTACGCCCGCCGCCCACCACCCGCCACTTCATCAAACTATAAGTCGAGTTTGACTTCGTCAAAACTCGACTAAAAATACTGCAAATAAATGGTTGAACATCAGCGAGCAATGAATTTCCTGGCAAAAACTAGCATTTTCTCAAACACTTTAATTACTTTTTTCAAGGTACCCGAAACCAATACTTGGAAGTTACACTCAGTCTAAAATATGGGGAACTTTTAGGGAAATGAGTTTTTATCATACTTGTACTAGCATACGAAGTATGAATTTGTACACTTTGCACATTTCAGTTCTAAAACTCTCTATGAAAAACCTGAATGAAGTAGAGATTTTAAGAATTCAATCTTTCACCCTAGAAAACAGTGTAAGTAAATAAATGTAATGACCACCAACAAATTTTTCATTTTTTTCCCTCGAAATGTATTGTACCAAACTGAAAGCATTGGGGAATAAGGAGGGAGGTTATATTCCATCCACTCACCTACATCCATCCTTGCTTGATACAGTCGATTCAATGTCAAGAAAGCTGCATTTTGATTATCACTATTTATCATAATTTTATATCCCCACAATCTGCATTAAAGCATACCTAAACATGAAGTCTTACAACTAGAAAAAAGTAAGTTTAAGCTGAAAATCCCAAATTGCTAACATATACTCAAAAAAATCAGGGTCACCAACAAACTAACCCCACCCCACACAAGCATGGTTAGCATTGGTTGAAGACAAGATTACCATCGAGGTGCAGTACACCTTAGTACACAATGCCACCGTGCCCCCACGTGGGCAATGGGGAGTGAAGTGTCTTGCCTAAGGACACAACGTGTTTGCCGCAGGTGGGATTCAAACCAAGGACCTCTCAGCTAACACTGTGTCATTGGTCTTCAGCAGTTTGTGATGTTTAATAATGTCACTCATTTCCCAGGCTTGTGGGAGTTAAAATTCATTGCAAAACGGCCTCTATGGCAAATGTCTGTAATGAAAAAAAATAATGGAATGCATCAAAAGGTTGTAAATAGTTTTAATAAACTGTAAATATGTGATGGTTTTCAAGTTTTTTCTACCAATAGACTGCAGCTGTGCTATCCATCAAGTAAGTCACTGTCTAAGAGCCATCTGTGTAAACAGTAAAATTGTAATTTAGACAAAAATAATTTCCAATGTGCCTTTTTGTACTACTAGCTGATCCTTTACCCAATATAGCATTCTATTTTTTACTCAGTAAGGCCTAAAAAAATTAAAAATCTGTTTTTCAGACCCTCCCGCATGGTCCTTTTGGCTGCCGCATGCTCACTTTTTATAACCAATGCAAACTTTAAAACAATAAAATAAAAAGAAAATTAAATGGCTTATGTTTGATATTTTACCCAAGTTAAAATTTTTTTTTATAAATTTGTCCCTTCAGTGCAATGAGGCTTTGCAATGCCTTAGCATTGCAAAGCCTTATTGCACTCAAGGAACAAAATACACCTCCACCCAAGCTATTATGTAGATTGTGAGGCCTAAAACAAAAAACAAACCAAAAACATGAACTTTTGATGGCAAAGAAATAATTACAAAAATAAAAACTAAAATAAAAAAACGCCCGCCCGCATTCAATTTTACCAAATGAAAGTGTCAATGACACTGTAGCTCAAGTTGTCAAGACATGTACATGTATAGTATGTGACACAGCAATGACAAACATCTAGGTAATGACCTGATAACAAAGGTACATATAAAGTATTGTAACGGTCTGTACATAAATACTGACCGTAGCCTGTAACAAATGTATAGGTAAAGTATTGTAAAGGTGGGTGACAGTCAGATGCTAAACTAGAAAAGAAATCTTTTGAGTCCCAAAGTGGGTCTGACTGAACCCCAAAATATTTGTTCTCATAGCAGTGATAACAAAGGCACCCCAAAACACACTCATTCCTGTCCCAAGGTGAAAACAAAGGTACCCAAGAAGTTTCGTGAAGATCAGTTCATAAATACGAGCTGTATAGAAGTTGTGACAAAAAACTGATTGGACCTAATTTCGGTACAAAATGGCCACTGGCAGCCATCTTGAATTTTGGACCGCACTCAGAAACACTCGTTCTCGCCCCAAGGTGGTAACAAAGGTACCCAAGACGTTTCGTGAATATCGGTTCATAAATACAGCCCCTAGCCCGAGCCGTATTGACATGTGTACTTACTGTAAGTAGCACTGAAAAAATCCAAGTTCATCTAATTTGCATAATTTCTGCACGAGAAAAAAACCTGTATTATATGTGATGTATCCTATGGTACTAAACATTCACACAAAAAATTATTCAAATCAGCACTTTCGTATGGACGTTTTGCGCAAAAATCTGATTGCACCTAATTTTGTACAAAATGGCTTCCAATCGGCCATCTTGAATTTTGGACCGGACCCCAAAACACTTGTTCTCGTCCCACGGTGATACCAAAGGTACCCAAGAAGTTTCGTAATGATCGGTTCATAAATACGGCCTCTAGCCTGAGCCGTGTTGGCATTTGCACTTACAGTGCTGAAAGTAACACTTAATACATCAAAGTTAGTCTAATTTTCTTTATTTACGCACGAGAAAAAAACCTGTATTATATGTGATGTATCCCATGGTACTAAACATTCATACAAAAAATTTTCAAATCAGAGCTTTCATATGGAAGTTCTGCGCAAAAATCTGATTGCCCCTAATTTTGTTCAAAATGGCTGCCAGCGGCCAACTTGAATTTCGGACCGGACCCAAAAACACTTGTCCTCGTCCCACAGTGATAACAAAGGTACCCAAGAAGTTTCGTAAAGATCGGTTCATAAATACGGCCTCTAGCCCGAGCTGTATTGAATTGTTGACGGACAGATGGCCAGACGGACGACTGGCCATGGCAAAAGCTCAAATTTGACTTACGTCAAAGTTGAGCTAAAAACCGCCGCCCTATGAATTATAAATGTCTTTGTGGCCTTATCAACAACTGTGGATCCCACACACAACAACCTGCTTTCTACTATCATGAAAGCTGCAATGAATAAGTTTTGAATATTCTGAGTCACAAACAAAAAAAGAAAATTTATTTATTTATTTATTTATTGGGGTTTTAATGAAACTTTCCAACAGCCAGTGTCCCCAGACAGAACCCGAAGTAAGAAACTAACTTATTTATTTATTGGTGTTTAAGGTCACATATTTCTGCACAATGGCTAATCATGACCACAACATGAGTATCAACTCAAGAACAGGGGTGAGTGTTAATAAGCCATGTTGCCCATTTGAGAGAGGGTTTGCACCTCCCAAGCATTGGTGACTGGGTCCTATTTTACCAGTAAAACAGAGCCTGTTTACCGCAGTCAACAGGAACTGCTTCACTTCCCGGGGTTCCCGCAGGGAAAGAAACTAACTCCCTAAAACAGGACATGTAAGGTTAGCACTTGTTGAAGGCAAAAGCCCTACCAAGCTCCCACTTGCTCAAATTGGATAACATGTCTTGGCCAAGGACACAACATTAATGTTGAGTGAAACCCTGTTAATTGAATAGTCACTCACTGGCTGAATATTATTCAATTAAAGTTATTTCTTCAGTTATTGGGGTTTTGATTGCACTTTCAACAGCCAGGATCACCTTGTGTTGGACGGTTTTATGGGTGGAGAAAGCCAGAATACCCAGAAAGAACCACCAAGCAATAGCGAACAACTGTCAGGCTCACCAACAAACTAACTCCACACAAGTAGGATCTGCATTGGTTGAAGACAAGTGCATCATCAACGTGTAGTACACCTTAGTACACATTGCCACTGTGCCCCCACGTGGGCAATGGGGGTGAAGTGTCTTGCCCAAGGACACAACGTGGTTTCCGCAGGAGGGATTCAAACAGAGGACGTCTCAGCTTGCAACCTGCACCTCTACCTACTGAGCCACCGCACCCCCATTCAAATTTAAAAGGAGTATTCAATTATGAGGGATTTGCTCACTTTTCTGTATTCCAGAGCTAAACTGATTATCTATTCTACCATATCTTGTTTCAGAGCTCTGCTAAACAAGATCTAATAGATTAAATGCTTGTGTTGGTTATAGAGACAAACAAGAGGCTGCAAGGAGCCTCAATTGCTCACCAGAAAAGTGGCACAAAGAAGTGTTTCGGATGGCATTCAGTTAATCATGGTTTATCAACACAACAGAGGAATGAAGTCATTAAATTATTCATAACTCTGGTGTCTATGTCAGATGATTATTATCATAGTCTTCCTGACTGCTTCCAATTCTATCACCTGCAGACAAGCACCGCAAAACTTCTAAGGGTTGTTATGTCACTGCAGAACCCCCCCCCCCCCCCCAAGATCCCAAATATTAACCCTGGAACCAGATTTGATCAAACTTAAATCTGATCCCCAGAGAGATGTATAATAAATATGAAAAGATTCTGACTGGTGGATCTGAAGAAGATTTTTAAAGAATATTCCTCATATTGCACTAATCTGAATATTTGGGCTCCCATAGAGAGCTCAAATATGGACCCAGGGACCCGATTTCAACAAACATGTGAAATAATCTTTCAAAGATGTTATATGTGAAATATGAAAGCCTTTGGAGCAGTGGTATTGGAGCCCAAATGTAATCCAAGAGACTTGATTTGAAAAAACATGATTTTGCACAACCCCATCCCCTCCCCCCCCCCCCACCCCAAGTCGTATAGCAAATGTAAAAGGATTCTGACAGGTGGATCTGAAGAAGATTTTTTAAAAAATGTCTTCATATTGCACTAAGTTAAAATTCGGGCTCCCAAATATTAAACCAGGGACCCGATCTGAACAAACTTCAATCTGTCCCACCTGGAGATGTTGAAAACCAAATATGAAAAGATTCTGACTGGAGAATCTGAAGATGATTTTTAAAGATCCCTCAAATTGAACAAAGTTAAAATTTGGGTTCCCATGGGGAGCACAAATTCGAACCCAGCAAGCGGATTTGAACAAATTTGGATCTGACCCACCTAGAGATGTTATATAGCAAATATGAAAGGATTCTGACTGGTGAATCTAAAGAAGAAGATTTTTAAAGAAATTTCCTCATAACAACCCCCCCCCCCCCCCCCCCCCCCCCCCCCCCCCCACCACGCACCCCCCAGAGAAGTTGTTAACCAAATGTCAAAAGATTCTAATTGATGATTCTGGAGAAGATTTTTAAAGAAATTCTCTCATATTGCACAAAGTTAAAATTTGGATCCCCACAGGGAAACCAAATATTAATACAGGGATCTGATTTTAATAAACTTGAATCTGACCCACCTCAAGATGTTGTATACCAAATACGAGTAAGAAAGGGTTCAGACAAACAAGAGGCCCCAAAGGACCTTAATCGCTCACCTGACAAAGTGGTTCAAAGAAGTGTTTTGGGTCATATTCAGTTAGTCATGGTTTATTGACACTACAGAGGAATGAAGTCATGAAATTATTCATAACTCTAGTGTCCATGCCAGATGATTATAAGCAACTGCGAAGCCACAGAATGTATACTGTCAAACCAAAACTGTGAAAAATCTTAAGGACCTTTAGGGTTGAGATCTCAGCATCACACTTTGTCTATAGAGCAAAGTGGGGAGAAAAAAACCAGCATTTTACCACATTGTGCACAATTCTCTCGAAATAACATCCAATGAGAAAAGCACCAAATAAACTGTTAATCTGCATCTTGCCTCAAAAAATGACATGCACAATTCAAATTTATAATGTTTTTAATGATTATCTCCAAAACATAGCTGATAACTATTCACTGTAACGAGCTTGTTGGGCTTGTTACAAAGAAAAGTCAGTAGCTACGTTTTTGGAGTAAAAAATGAAAAATTTTAGTTAACGAAGATTTTTTGCAATTTTCTAGCCGTATTAAGTAAAGGGTTAAGAATTGTTCTTATATTGGATAAAGGATAATGTAGCTTTTTACAATGAGTTATCAATTATAAGTCAAGGGTGCCAGCAATGCGATTGTTCAATTTCCATCAGAAGTAATCATCTTTTAATCTTTATTATCAGTTAATATCACAAAAACTGATAGAAAATTCCAAGTTACCTGTATGTAATTCAGCAAGTTTGATAGAAAATTCCAAGTTACCTGTATGTTATTCAGCAAGTTTGATACGTGAAATAAAATCAAATTACAACAGAATTTGAAATTAGAGAGAAATTCTTTTTGTTGTCAAAATATATATATGCCATATTCAGACTTGTAGTGTCAAAACCATTTCATCTTAATTGCAACCTTATGAAAGTCTGTTAGTTTCTGATCGTCAAAAACTGATTGGCAATATTCTAATGTCTAAGTTGCATAAAAGAATTCTTACACATTATGCAATTATAATTTATACTGTTAGAATAGCCAATATAGTTTTGAATCTTTAAATATTTGATATAGGCAAGCACTGATCCACATCCTTGATTTCCAGGGCAGCTGCTATGAAATACAAAGGAACCCTTATTTATTTATTTATGTTTATTTATATTTATTTATTTATTTATTTATTGGTGTTTAATGTCACACTCAGTATCTTTGACTATCTCATGAATGCAATGTAGGGATGAGTTTAGCCATTTATTTATACCTATGCAGACAACTTGAGAGGACTTCCACCCTTGGCATTGGTTCCAGGTTCTAATTTACAAGCAATGTTTACTGCAATACACAAGCATTGCTTCACTTCCTGGGTTTTCCACAGGCAGTAGTGGAACCATTAAATGAATAGTCCCTTTGACAGAGAAAATTATTTAATTAACACTTTCCTGTAGTCTGGAGATTAATTATTTATTGGTGTTTAAGGTGACTTTTAGCATTTTTGGCTATAGCATGACTGCAACATAGGTATGAAGTCAATTTTGGGCAATCGTTTATACCTATGTTGCTCACTTTAGAGGTCTTAAACCCAGGAATTGATTCTCAGACCTATTTTACATTGAAGCATAAGTTGCTTACCACATAAACCATGGACTGCTCAACTTCCCTGAGTTATCACGGGGAAGTATTCTTGAAATAAACAGAGCATTTATTCTATTACATTTTGTTTGATACTGTCAAACAAATATAAGAAATTAAATGCTTGTGTTGGAAGTACTGGGGCCAAAAAGGTCTAAATGTTTAAAGAGAAATTCAGTGATTATGAGGGTAATGTCTAGACACAATGCAATTTTTTTTTATTAATTAACAGGAGTTACTCTTTTACCTATATGCAATTAAGAGGTCAAATCTGAACTAAAGGCATGGTAAATGTTTTGGGGTTTGGAAGTTATATTCAATTATAGGGTTATTCTATTAAGATATGTCCAATTAAGTGGGACCCGCTGTGTATCCAGCAACAAAGATGGAATAAGAATATCAAGATTCAAACTGTTTCAATGTTAGATACAATCCATTTCTGACAGTGAAATCTGATTTTTAGAATTTCCCAAAGGAGTCACATGGTTTTTTGTGGTTGCATGAAAATTTTCTGAGACAGATAGCGATCATAACTTAAATTTCCACATGCTGACCAATAATGTTGTTTATAGAAGGTTAGCTTCTGTGTGTACTTTGGAATAATGCCTATTAAAATTTTAAAACAAATAAGGTAAAAAAAAAAGACTGATGAAAATGCTCCTCACTGCAGAGTGAAGGTGAGGATCCATGTAAAACCTCCGACTCATTTTTCATAGGATGCAATGAACACACTACTAATCAGGCCTGGATTTCTTTAGGAGTGCAGAAGTGCTGAACTCCTACGTCATGCATAGACAAAATTGAGGAAGGCAATTTTTTGCACTCCTCGATTTTCTGGAATACCAGACCTGTTTGGGACCGTCTTTAAAATCTATTATCATTTGTCAATGTTGCACTGATTCTCAATAATTCATGACCCATTCTGTGTCGCATTTCAATACATTTTCAGTGTAGAAGTGTCACATAAGAATGGAATGCAACATTTTGAATAATGAGATGTGTGTGCCAATTTTTCCACTATGTAGCTGAATGTAGTACAATTTTCCAGTCACGTTAGTAATACCTTGAAGTAAATATAACCAAAATAGCATACAAGTATATGCACTGATAATTCCAGGTGCAACTGCACTCCCAAGCAATCTGAGGAAGGCAATTGTTTTGCACTCCTTGATTTTCTAGACTGCCAGGCCTGACTAATGAAGTAGAAACAAAATGTTAAATTATTTCCACAAACACAATATTTTTCAATATATCTTGCTGAATAACATAATAATTTCTAGTAAGACAAAAATGAGATACACTTGGGAATCATATCATTACCGCCACAAAACTTCAATGATCAACACGACAAGCCGTTAGCTGTGGGGTAAAGAAGAGCTCATGGTTTTACATCTTGCTGTTGCACACGCATCAATGTTTTGGTGCCGTAAATGTATCTTGGTCACTTTTATAAAAATACACAGAGAAAAAGAGAAGAAAAGAAAATATAATTACATGAATAACAACATTTGTCTGCAACTCAATTAACCATATGACTTCTCCGTTTTCTCGGCTGATTACCATTTCATATTTTCAATAAATATTAATTAGTGCTTTATAACACCTTCAGTTGATTTGATTTGTCAATTTCAAAAGAATGCATTTTGATTGGTTATCACCGAAAAGATCTACTTCAAATTAATGCGGTGATGACGTTATTACTGCATGCAGCTGTGACGCAACACAGTCAAATGCATGACATTCCATTCTTCAACTTATAAAGCTCTGGGAGCCCATATTTGGGCTTTATTCTGATGAGTGGATACCTAACTTAGAGGCTTCATATTTTGTGGATATGCCTCATGATATCTTTTAAGTTAAAATTATTTAGTATGTCGGTATTTGCCATGTTATAATTTATGGGAGAGTGCCTTTGGGTACACTCCCATAAATTGTTTCAAGGCAAAGACATTTAACAAATTTGACACCAAATTTTCAGCACTCTCAGTTAACCCTTCTTTTCTATCTAAAAGCTGTATTTTTGGCAACTGTGGTGTATCGTATGATAAACAGAATATGAAATTTTGTGCTTTGGTACACAATATTTATGAGACTCATCTACAGATTTTCAGTTTTGCCTCACCAGAGGCTTGTCAAAAGAGAAAATTGTTAGAGTCGTTTCATAAATATTGTGTGACCAAAACACTCCTTCCGTATCCTCATTTTATTACTTGATCTGACCCTCCTTCGGTTATTAAGCTCATTTATTAAAATGGTAATGCATCAACACACATTAAAAGAAATAGTACTGGGAGTACTTTTATGTATTTAAGATTCTCTTGTGGGATTTTTTGTTCATATAATATAAAAAGAATCTTCAATTTGCGCCCAGTTTATATCGAAATTTACATAACTCGTCCAGTAAATTACGTTTGGACCTTGTTAAGCTTGCTCCAGACCTAATTTACTGAACTTGTTTTATAAATTTCAATATAAATTGGGAACTCATTGAAGATCCCCCATTCAGTCTTTTTTCTTGAAACACACACAAGTCTGCAAACTTTATCCTGCCCCTGATCAATTTACTGAATTCAGATGACATCTCTAAACCTGGTGTTAAAACCTTCATGTACTTATGCCACTTTAAGTATTCTGTTACCTGTAAAGTCATATTCACTTTAATACAACTACAATCGAGCTTCAATGCAATTAATTCATCTGATACAACTGTGCTGAGCTTTGATGGGCCAAACTGATATGTTATTGTTTTTTACAATCTCAAGATTCTCAATTTTCTATTAGAATTGAGACGAAGAATATTAATGCTGTCTATGGAAGTTTGGTACTCAGTTCCAGTCTCAACAAACCAGCCTGATGAAGTGATTTCTAGCCATAAAAAATCTTGTATCATGCTGGCTGTTTTATCTTTCATGGTAGCTCACAATACAATTTCCACAGAAAGAATGTCATTTTATAATTCTATGGCTTTGCAAATAGAACAGACCAGGCATGAAGTCACATTTACAGAATCATATATTTATCTAATGTCCATTTTACATAACCACAAAACACTATTTGTAATCAAGATTAGGTACACTACAGACTTCCAATTATAAACTTACTGATCCTTCAATACATCCACTAGATGCTGCCATAATCAATTATTTTGAGAGTAGTTTTCTTAACCAATCTCTTGAAAAGTAAAATCTACTTAAGATAAATAATCTAACCCCCAAATTTTGTCAACAGTATATTTTTTTATTGGGGTTTAATGACACTTTTGACAGCCAGGGTCACCTTATGTCAGATAATTTTACAGGTGGAGTATGCCAAAATATCCTGAGATAGGTTGTTGACAAGTGCTCCATTGACATGCAGTACTTCTTAGTACACAGTGTCACCATGCCTCCACACTGGCAATCAGGATTAAGTGCCTTACCCAAGGGCATCAACAGCATATACTTTTCTTCCAAAATATAACCCAGGGTAGCAGATTGAACTGGGCTTATAGAGCAATTTGTTTATTTATTGGGGTGTAGCGACACTTTGACAGGCAAGGCAAGGTCACCTTGTGTAACAATACAGAGCAATTCAAATGTTAGATCATAAGCAATGTTTGGAGAAAAATGCCAATTTTCCAAGTTAATTATGAATAAATTTTCATAATGTATTCAAAATAGGTTAGGAACAGTACATACAAAAGCCCACATTCCTGCAGTTGACAATTGAAGAAAATTTAGAAAAAATCTGTTCTCAAAATCCAGAAATCACAATATATTATAAGCCCATTTCAGAGTTGAGGTTATTTATTTATTTTATTTATTTATTTATTGTATTGGTGTTTAAGGTCACATACTTATGCACAATGGCTAATCGTGACCGTGACAGTTTTACGGGTGGAGGAAGCCGGAGTACCCGGAGAGAACCACCGAACAACGACGAGCAGCTGTCAGCTCTCCAACATCGTAACTCTGAACTCTGCACCGCAGCACAGGCAGGGTTAGATTGGTTGAAGACATGCGCACCATCGACGTGCAGTACGCCTCAGTACACAGAGTCGTCGTGCCCCCATGTAGGCAATCGGGGTGAAGTGTCAGAGTTGAGGAATGCACCTGCTGGTATTATCAGCAACTGCTGAGCTGCAAGTAACAGGAACTGACTGGTTTTCTCTGAAAAGTAATAAACTGCAATGGAGAAATGACCTGTCATTTTGACACAGTCTTTGCACAATGTCCATTACAACTGGAAAAAAAACCTGTTCAATAAACAAATACATTCCTATCTTACCCACCTCCATTCTGAACCATTAATAAATGACATAGATATAAATGATGATTTCATATCTTTTGTTTCAGATGGCTAACGGATGATTCAGAATGCAACATCATACTATTAAAGATATTACCGAACCAAAAACACTATGCAGCGTGCATCTTCAGTGATAATAACCTTGTCTAATTAATGTTTTTGTGGTATAGAACATATTTTCTTCAGACATAATCATAATGAAGTGCCATTTCTACAAAATGAGAGGATATTTTATTTTTGGGCTAAAGACTAGATTAAACTTGGGTATATTTTTTCTTCAGCTTCTACCAAGTTATCTAGATACGGTCAAACCAAAACTAGAATAACATCCATTTCCTTTTTTCACAATAAAACAGACCACTAATGCCCCTATATCACTATAAACCCTTATAACAGCAAACTAAAATAATAAAACAGAATCATCCCATAGACACCTCCAATGCCATGCCCCCCCCCCCCCCCCCCCCCCCCCCCCACCACCGCCTGTCCACCTACAACTCAGGGACAACTGGGTGAATTTTCTATTTTTGCATAAAATCACTCAAAATCCTTCAAAACTCAAATATTTTAAAGCAGAAAAAAAATTATCCAATGGATGCTTATTTTAAAGCAAATGAAGAGAAAATCACCCAACAGACGATAACCCACGCATCCCCGCCCTGTGGAAAATTGGGCGAACAAATTTTCTGGCATAAAAATCAATTAATTTTAAAGATGAAAAAATTTCTGAATGCAAACTCAACTTATTATCTAAAAACAATAAAATGAATTATTTTTCACGAATTCAAGGGGAATAACTCTAGAATAACAAGAGGCCCCACGGGGCCTGAGGGCGCTCACCTGATACTGGCCGAGTCATATCACCAAAATAGCAAGGGATTCTGCCTTGTGGTTATTATCAGTTTTTCAACATAAAAGTGTTTTCTCTACTTAGTAACCCAGAGTGTTCATATGTTAGATCCCCATATTGGGTACTCAATAATTTATCTATTTATTTATTGGAATTTAAGGTCACTTTCTAAGGCTACATCATTACAGAGGCATAATTATAATATCAGGTTTGGTCAATCGTTTATGCCTATTACTGCCCACTTTACAGGGCTTTCAACGCAGGAATTGGTTACTGGGCCCAATTTTATCAATAAACCAGAACTTGAACAAATTTCAATTTGCCGCTTCTAAGAAAACTAAAAATCAAATATCAAAAGATTCTGAGAGGAGTATCAGAAAAAAAAGATTTTTTAAGAATATTTCTCATACTGAATTAAGTTATACATTGGGCTCCCATAGGGAACCCAAAAACAAAAGCTTCTGAAGCAGTGGTTTGGGAGAAGAAGATTATTCCCATTACCTACAGTGTTAAAAAATGATGACTCGGCACTTTTAGTCCTGGAAAAGTACTTATGATAAAACCAATGGCATTTTTTTCACCATTCCTTTCTCCCGGCCCTAAGGAAGCTTCACATTGTATAAAAATTCTCAGTGCCATGTAGTTCTGGAAATATGGGCATTCAAAAAAAAAAAATTTTTTCAGCTCCTGTAATTGCCGTGGGGGACAGGAAAACAATTTATGGCATAAATTAGGTATTTGTGACCCAATAAGCCCTCATATCAAATTTGGTTCAAATCGACCTCTTGGTTTGGAAAATAAAAATTTTGGTATAATTTGGGCTTCTACAGTGAGCCCAAATATGAACCAAGGGACTTGGCTTTAACAAACTTCACTCTCAGCCCCCCCCCCCCCCCCCCCCCCCCCCCCCCCCCCCCCTACGAATGCTGTACATCAAATATCAAAAGATTTTGACTGGTGGATCTGAAAAAAAAAATTTTTTTAAAGAATATTGCTCATATTGAACTAAGTTATAATTTGTGCTCCCACAGGGAGACCAAATATGAGCCGAAGGACTTGACTTGAACAACTTGAATCTCACCTCCCTAAGCATACTGTATACCAAATATCAAAAGATTCTGACCGGTGGATGCGAAGAAGAAGATTTTAAAAGAATATACCTCGTATTGCACTAAGTTACAATTTGGGTTCCCAAAGGGAGTCCAAATATGAACTCAGGGACTTGGCTTGAACAAACATCAATCTCACCCCCCTAAGGATGATGCATAGCAAATATCAAAAGATTCTGATTTGTGGATCCGAAGAAGAAGATTTTTAAAATATATCCCTCATATTGCACTAATTTGAACATTTGGGTTCCCATAGGGAACCCAAATATGGACCGAGGAATTTGATTTCTACAAATATGTGAATCAATGTTCCAAAGATGTTATATGTAAAATATGAAAGCTTTTAGAGCAGTGGTTTGGAAGAAAACAATTCTTTATTTTTTTCCCATTGCCTACTGTGTTAAAAAATACTGACTCAGCACTTTTTCAGAGTCCCGAAAAAGTACCCTATGATAAAACCGATAGCAATTTTTTTTTACCAATCCTTTCTGTTGGTCCCAAGAAAGCTTCACACCAAATAAAAATTCTCACTGCCGTGCAGTTTTTGAGATATAGGCGTTTTAATTTTTTTCTATTTTTAGCTCCTGTGGTTCCCACGGGGCTACAGGAAAAAAAATTTCTGCATAAATTAGGTACTTATGACCCAATAAGCCCTCACATAAAATTTGGTTCAAATTGGCCTCTCGGTTTAAAAAATAGAAATTTGGGGTGGGGCCAAAATTTTTGCTCCTCCCATAACATCGCCAAGTATAGACCTACAAACTTCTCTTGAACAAACTTGAGTCTACACCTCAAAAGGAAGCTGCATACCAAATATCAAGTCTCTGCTATTGCTGGTTCTTGAGAAGAAGATTTTTTAAGAATTGGAGCATTTTTGCCCCACCCCTCTGCTCAATATGAGCCGAAACCTAATTTGCCCAAAAATCAAAATGCCGCTATATAACCCCTACTCACATGAAATTTCATTAACATGCGGCCAGTGGTTTGGAAGAAAAAGACCCAAACACCACCTTCACGCCGGACGACGGACGCCGGACGACGGACGAAAAGTGATCAGAAAAGCTCACCCTGACTTTCAGTCAGGTGAGCTAAAAATATGCATGTGGCAAAATGCGAACTTGATCTGTATTTGGTCATGCCATACAATCTGTGAATGATAAAAAAAGTTCTGAATGCATTCTGAGTTACCATCCGGAAACCATAAAATTTATGGTTTTTGACAAAGTGAAGCAGAATATCTCTAAAACAAAAAAACAGCCAAAGGTGAAGTTGAGCATTTTCTCCTTCTTGACAAAGTAAAATTTTTTTAATAAATATTGAATGCATAATTGAATTATTCTCCAGAAACCATAAAATGTGTTATTACATGCCTGTTCTATGAAATCCCCATCTACAGCAACACTAAACCATGTGTAAAATGAAAATCTGTTCAGCACATAAGAGCAGAACTGAGATCGTTGAACTATTTTTATAAAAAAAAAAAAGCGACATTTCACTGGAATTTTCTGCAAATCATGCACTGCAATTACAATTTGAATCGCTAACGATAGCTAAAAATCATCCCCTAATTTCCAATGTGTTCCATGTGCCACTAGGCACATAGAACACATTGGAACTCAGGGGTGCAATAGTAACACAGGTTCCTCTTGCAACTTTGGTTGGCGATGTGTTCTTTTTGATGATAGTTGTCAAAGGAATTGCTGAGTTTCCTTCTAATAATTGTTTTTATAAAAGTGAAGTTGTGCAATAAACACAAAACAGCATGCGTGTGTGAATGGGTTAACCCTTTACCTGACATGAACAGCAGACAACACTTGCAAAAAAATTCTTGAATAACTATTTTTTTTTTGTCTCAAAAACATAGGTTATGACCCCTCATTGGACTGAGCTCGTTCCAAAGAGGGGCCATAACCTATGCTTTTGAGACAAAAAATGAAAAACTAATGAAAATTGGAGATTTTTTAGAATAGCACTGGCCAGTTTTGGCCATTACATTAGGTAAAGGGTTAATCAATATGGCACTTGTGCCATCACGGAAGGATAAAACTCAAGGCCTACAGCCTCTCATTCTATCTTTCTGCCCTGGAACTCGTGCCATATCAATTAACCCATTTCACACAAGCGTGTCAATACGTGTATTTATTTTTCACTAAATGAAAGGGGATAGCTTAAGAACAAAGAATGTGAATAGATAAATGTCAAGTTCTAAAAAACATATCTGAATGCATACTCAAGTTATCATTTGGAAAGCCAAAACTTGTATAGATAAGGGTAATACTTTCTACTCTTCTCATTTCATGCATAATAATCTTTAAAACCTTTAGAAAAAATACATAAGTGATGTACTTCGGACCTGCTGACATAAAATTAAGGAAAATTGAAAACCCAAACATACAAAAAAATAAATCTTCAACAAAGTTGGAGTTTGTGACTCTTGTGTTTTGCAATAAATTTGACAAAATGATAACCAAAAATAACTGAAAAAAATACTTTATTGTCAATGCAATTACGAAAAATATCACCAAACTGAAAACTGCACACCGAAATAACTGAAATTTTCAGTTACTTCCATTTATTTAAAATGGGAATAAATTGCAAATCCAACGGAACATCACTCACTTTCCCACACAGCACAGTGATGCTTTCGGTTCTTGAAAAAGACAGCTTCAGTATTTGGTGCCCCGCTGTGTTCAGGCTTTAATCCATGGAAATTGGGAAGTGGCCTATTTTAGAAGTGAGGATCCACTAGGATCACCAAAGCCTGTAAAGTCCGAGTGAATTTGTTAGGCACCACAGATCTATTGAGGTTCCTGGAACAGAGGTTCTTGGTAACTCGTGCTATATTAGGCCCTGTGAAAACAATCTGCGGCAGTTCAGTGCCTACATAAAAACTGGAAATATATTCATGACTGGGATTTGGTGCTTATACTGGTAGAATTTGATTACTTGTACATGGTTGGTCATGGGAAACATGGTTAGTTCAAATGGGAATTCCACATTGTGAATGGGCAGCTAATGTTTTGGACCCTAAAAGGGCCTGCATTAAACCCTGCGAGATCTCAACAGTATGTCAAGTTTAAATTTCCTGGCAAGACTGATTTCTGACACAAACACAAACCAATCAGAACATACTCAATAACATTTTTAATCGTTCCACATATTTCGACCAAACCAAAATCATACACAGATGGAATGATGTGAGCACACCTGACATCCATTACAATACTCTAGGAGTCTTGATCATCTCGGATATAACAAGTGCAACAGCATGGGATGGCCTATCCTTTCCATCTAACTCCAACAAGGACAATAACTCACAAAGAAATACTTCAAAATAGCTGGTTCACAATCCCATTCATGCTATAACAAAAATGCTCTAGATTGAATTTGGAAAAAAAATCTTGTAACAGTTTTTTTTTAAACGTGATGACAAGAATGATAATGTGATGACAAGAAAGTCGAAGTCCATTAGGGGCAATAACTGTTGAAGAAATACTTGGACCCAGCTGGTTTGCAATCCTCTTCATGATATTATCACCAAAAAGCTATAAAGTAAATTTTGACAAAAAATATTGTAGTTTTATTTGAAATGTGATAAAAAAGGTTAATGTGACGACAAAAAAAGTTTAAATCCCTGAAGGCCAAAATAACTCTTGAACAAACACTTGGACAGCACTTGTTCACAGTCCCATTTTTTGGTAATATCGCCAAAAAAGCAATATATTAAATTTGAGAAATATATTCTGAACAGTTTTCTTTTAAATGTGATGGCAAGAAATAGGGAAGGATGGGAGAAGACAGAACAGAACGATGGATGGAATCCATTCCTATATTGCCTTCCCACTACATAGTGAGAGATGAAAAGGACAGGAAAAACCCACAAAACATTATCATTCTTCTGAAGCACACTCCATTTCAGTGTAAAGTGCAGAGGGAATAAAACAGTTTGTAATAAACTGAAAGGTAAATAAAATGTGCTTTCTGGCCTTGGACATACCCAAATGCATCATAAACATTCAAAAGAGCTTCTGGTTTAGTTTGTGCGAGCTTACAAGAGAAGAACTGGAGCAGGGCAGGCAGTGTCAAATTAAGTAAGAAAATGTTGGAGGACATCTTCATCCCATGTTATTAAATATATCCTGGCATCAAACATATAAATGTTTTTTTGCTTTTTCCCTTCCCAAGTGTTAAATTGTTTAAAAAAAATTGTGGGTGTGTCCAATTAAACTGTAATAGCTATTACACCGTTGAATTCCACCCTTTACATCACAAGTATCATTTATAACTGCCCACCTTCACTTGTTCGTGTTTAAACTGAGCAAATCTACATTCAGTGTTAAAACTGTCTGCCCACATAATAAAATATCAGATCATATAATTGGCAGAGACTTTGACCATCTCATGGTACATTATAGTATAAGCAACCACACAAAATTAAATTATATGAATGTGGGATACGCATGTTAACTTTTTTACGAAGTGCTGCAGTTGAAAGTAGAAGCCCTGTGGTTGTATTGTGCACTATTTTAAAGTAATAGCGTGCTGAGCAATTGCACTTTTGTCACTGTCAAACTGCACCATTAGCGTAATCAATTTCTGGTGAAAAATAGAGTGCCAACTTCTATAAAATTATTTTCTCGTAAATAGAGATCATAAACTTCATTTTTAATCTTTACTGTGATACATGTACATGTAATGACGTAAATAGATATTAAATTTTGAATGCTTATGGAGAATGAAGAGTGGATTACTACTTAATCGCAGCATATATTCTCCACTCAAAAAGTGTTCATAATTGTTCATAACAGCACAAGAAACACTTGCAAACTTTCATCACATGGACCACCGGGTGCAAGTATATCTTGTGTTTTGTCCTCAGAAATTGTAAATAATTACTAAGAGAAAAATCTATCCTGCAGTGATTTTGTAGTAATTCACCCTCCATATACTGTGGTCTCAATATTTTCATTCTTTTTGATTGGTTCAGTTCGTGATTTCACCACCCACCTTGCAAATAGTGTATTATATTTTGCACTGCACAGCACAAACGCACTTGTGCATTTTAGACTACTTCATTCTTTTGCAGTAAGGAGCTCATTAACCATCAAGCATTTTCTGCACTAATTGTAACAGGACTTCTAGTTTCAACTGTACAAATATCTTAATCGCCATCCCACAGTCATACTTCGAAAAACTGATGGATACTTCATTTCAAGTCTGACATAAACAAAATATCATTCGATTCAGACTACTTGTGAATAAAACCCAAAGAAGGCTTAAGAAATACAACCTCAAAACTATTGCTTCTTCCATTCAAAAGTACCCCAGCTGTGGCTTTTAGATCTGCAACAGTTAATGTTTTTCCATGAATGTGTTATCAAGCAACTGCCAAATGATATTTATTCATTGGTGTTTAGCAGGGGGTCGATTTAAGTTTTAAAAATTGAATAGCAGTTTTCTAACTTGGATAAATTTGGATTAGCATTTCCTATTATTTACATGATTTTTCATTTGAAATTAATCGATCAGCTATAGTTGAAAATTGATTTGAAAACTGCTATGCTAATCCAGTTAAATCGAGCCCTGCCCTTTAGCTTTCTTGGTGACTGCTGCAAAAGTATAAAGTGAATTTTTAGCAAATTGTCCAACTGTTCGTACCAATGCCACCCACCTTGGAAGACTCTCGACCATGCAATTGGTTACCAAGTCTTATTATACTACTGAAAGATAAGGCCCCCCTAAAGTAGATCTTCTGTTTCTTAGGCAATTTTTTTGTAAATTTTGTTAATTACTTCTTTGCCATCAAAAGTTCATATTTTTGTTTTGTTTTATGTTTTAGGCCTCATAATCTACAGAATAACTAGCATGTGTGGTGGTGTATTTTGTCCCTTTATTGCAAGAAGGCTTCGCAATCTTGTAGCACTCAAGGTCAAATTTGTCAATTTTATTAACTAAAATATCAGACATAAACAATGATTTTACTTTTTTTTTAAAAGTTGGCATGCAGCAGCCAAAATAGCCATGCAGGAGGGCCTAAGAAACATATTTTTAACTTTTTAGGCCTAATTTGCTTAAGATAGAAATCAAGTTTTATTACTTACTGATGTTTAAGGACACTATCAGCATCAATGGCTATATCAAGAATGATATATCAAAAAATGAAGTTTAGCCAATCTTGTCTACTTCAACTACCCACTTCAAAGGATTTCCACACCAGGAATTGGTTACTGGTCCTGTTTTTTTTTTTTTTTCATTTACAGGTTATTTTTCAAAGTTGATTTGAAACATGGGTATTTTTTTTCAGAGATACCACACTACAAAAACATTCTCGTTGTGGATTTCTGCATACAGCAAAAGTATCTCTTAAGGTTGGACAACCTCGTAAACTACTAAAAAAGAAAAAAACAATAATAATAATAAAAAAATTAAAGTTTGAATATTTATTTACTTTTTGCATTTTTTTTTTATTTTATTTTTTCAATGTCTGAAAATGTTTTTAATACATAAATTTTTGCATCACATTTTAAACCCTTCGAGGAAAAAAGATCTAAATCTCAAGAAGTGAATTAGAAAAAGATAATATTCCAGCCTTTGAAGCAATTTTCAGACTTTAACAAGGTGGCTGAAAGATTAATAGGCAAGATTATCTCCCCTTCTCTCAATGTTAAAATATACAGCAAAACAAGAACAAATAGACGGTGCCATGGAATGCATTTGTATTCCAGATATTTAAACGAAACATAATAGCCTTAAACATAATCAAAGTATATTACTGTAAAGAGCCCGTATGAAGTTATTACAATTAAGTGGTTTTCATCACAGATAAAATTGAGAGATAACTAAAAAATTACAGTTGGAAACTGAGATAATTATATGGTTAACCCAAGAGCCTCAACTCAATCTGAAAGCCTGACCCTATGTAAACAAGCACGCTGTCATATTTAATTCACTGCCACTCTCATATAGTTAATCTTTGGCTGCAAATACAGAGAGAAAAAGAAAAAAAATGGATTAGTTATCACGTATCAATTGATCTGTTCTTGACATACTTTTGAAGTAAAAAAATAAACACAACATCTACAAGTTTACTTCTGGCAAATTTTTCAAAACTGCATTTCAAACCCAAACACCACCCCATATATTCAAATGTACTTGTATTCAGTTCATGAAAAATATCATAAACATTAAATCAGGAAAAGTTCAGGTTAATCAGTCACGTGCAAATAGAGCCTATATGCAACACACAAAACTTCAGAGAGTATGCCAACCTTCTCCCCTGACTTTGAAGAATGAGTTTAATGAATTTATGGAGGTGTCTGCCACACACTTCTCCAGTGTAACAGTAATAAAAAGCAACTCACACTCAAGTTTATCAGAATGTAACTAGAGGTGTGACTGTTCCAGATGGGCCTGTCCACACCCACCTCCTCCCCACCCCCAAAACCCACACCACCATGATTACTCTAAGATGAAAAGGGGCACAACTTTGGTAAAATAAAAAAAAAGTCCGATCAAAACTATAATCACAGGTACACAGGTTCCCATGGTAGTAAACATCCATACTAAGTTTCAAAAGAATTGACATTTAAACAATTGAGAAAATTTCTGGACAAAATTCAGACATTCTAAGATACAAAGGAGCATAACTCGGGCCAAAACAGTCCAATCAAAACTATAATCGCAGTTGCACAGGTTTCCAATGGTAGTAAAGATCCATACCATGTTTCAAAGGAATCCACCCATAAACATCGGAGAAAATCTCCTGACAAAATTCTAGGCCTGTTTTTTTTAAATTAAAAAGGGGAATAATTCTGGCAAAAATAATCTGACTGAAACTATAAGCGCAGGTGCACAAGCTCCCATGGTGGTGAACATACAAACCAAGTTTTGAGCCGATAGGTCCATTAACGTCTGAGAAAATCCCCAGACAAAACTATGTCTACAGATGGATGGATGGACAGACAAGGTGATTCCAGTAAGTGGGGTGGGGTGGGGGGGGGGGGGAGTGGGGGGGGGGGAGCAGGGGGGGGGGGGGGGGGGGGGCAATGCAACAAATAATGCTGGGCAACAGATGGTTTTGTTAAAATTAAAAAAAAATGAAAGTGTCAATGACACTGTAGCTCAACTTGACAAACTTGAACTTGGTAAGTTATAAATGAGATGGCAAAATTGAAGATCATTGGGACCAATGTCAGTTTTTTTGCCAGTGGCAACATTTTTTGACAGAAACCAAAGAAAATCGATAGCTCCCATCTAGAGGCCTCCCCAAAAAGTATGCCAGGTTTCAAAGCAATCCGATCATAAATGTGCCCTGTAGGGTGTACAAAAGGGAAATATTGTGGTCTGACTAGACTAAATTCTAAGAACGTTGGCCATGGCAACATTTTTTGACGGAAATGGAAGAAAATCAATAGCTCCCATCTAGAGGTCACCGTAAATAAGCATACCAGGTTTCAAAGCAATCTAATCATATATGAGCCCTGTAGGGTGAGCCAAAGGGAAATATTGTGGTACGAACGTTGGCCGTGGCAACATTTTTTGCCGGAAATTGAAGAAAATCGATAGCTCCCATCTAGAGGTCACCCTAAATAAGCATACCAGGTTTCAAAGCAATCAATTGAGTCTTCTGACTAAACTAAGTTCTAAGAACGTTGGCCGCGGCAACATTTTTTGACAGAAATTGAAGAAAATCGAAAATCGATAGCTCCCATCTAGAGGTCTCCCCAAACAAGCATACCAGGTTTTAAAGCAATCTGATCGTAAATGTACCCTGTAGGGTGTGCCAAAGGGAAATATTGAGGTCTGACTAAACTAAGTTCTACGAACGTTGGCCGTGGCAACATTTTTTGCCGGAAATTGAAGAAAATCGATAGCTCCCATCTAGAGGTCACCCTAAATAAGCGTATCAGGTTTCAAAGCAATCAAATCATAAATGTGCCCTGTAGGGTGTGCCAAAGGGAAATATTGAGGTCTGACTGAACTAAGTTCTACGAACGTTGGCCGTGGCAACATTTTTTGCCGGAAATTGAAGAAAATCGATAGCTCCCATCTAGAGGTCACCCTAAATAAGCATACCAGGTTTCAAAGCAATCAAATCATAAATGTGCCCTGTAGGGTGTGCCAAAGGGAAATATTGTGGTTTGACTAAACTAAGTTCTAAGAACGTTGGCCGCGGCAACATTTTTTGACAGAAATTGAAGAAAATCGATAGCTCCCATCTAGAGGTCACCCCAAACAAGCATGCCAGGTTTCAAAGCAATCCGATCATAAATGTGCCCTGTAGAGTGTGCCAAAGGGAAATATTGAGTCTTCTGACTAAACTAAGTTCTAAGAACGTTGGCCGCGGCAACATTTTTTGACAGAAATTGAAGAAAATCGATAGCTCCCATCTAGAGGTCTCCCCAAACAAGCATACCAGGTTTTAAAGCAATCTGATCGTAAATGTACCCTGTAGGGTGTGCCAAAGGGAAATATTCAGGTCTGACTAAACTAAGTTCTACGAACGTTGGCCGTGGCAACATTTTTTGCCGGAAATTGAAGAAAATCGATAGCTCCCGTCTAGAGGTCACCCTAAATAAGCGTATCAGGTTTCAAAGCAATCAAATCATAAATGTGCCCTGTAGGGTGTGCCAAAGGGAAATATTGTGGTTTGACTAAACTAAGTTCTAAGAACGTTGGCCGCGGCAACATTTTTTGACGGAAATTGAAGAAAATCGATAGCTCCCATCTAGAGGTCACCCCAAACAAGCATAAGAAGTTTCAAAGTAATCTGATCATAAATGCGACCTGTGAGGTGTGCCAAAGGAAATTGTGGACGTACGTACTAACGTACTAACATACTAACGTACTAATGTACGTACGTACGCCGACGGACGAGAAGTGATGGCAATAGCTCAGCTTGACTTTGTCAAGTTGAGCTAAAAATAAAAATTTCAAATGCTCAATCCAGTTTGTAAATTACGCAGGCAGATTCGGCCAATTCATTATCTGAAGGATAAAATATGAGGGGAAACAGAAAAAAAAAAAAAAGCTGCACATCAAGATTCTTTATTGCATAAACATGAAAATCAAATTACACTTGTCCAAGACACTATGAACCATTTTTACAGCTGATCAGAATGATTTCTGCATAATTTATAATGTTGTTCTGCAAATTCAGGCATGCGCAGAGTAACACTACTATCTGATTAACTGCTGAAAAGATTTGTGATATGGGGAAGGATTTTTGCGAAAGCACACATGCAGCCATTGTCCGCTCAATTTCTCAATTTCGACAGTTTTTAGCTTAAGTAAACTCTGAGCTTAGGGCAATCAGCTAGACCGCCATATGCAAAATTATTTTTTATTAATTATATTATTATTTTTTTTGGTGTTTAAGGTCATTTTCAGCATCTTTGGCTGTACCATGACTGCAACATGGGTATGAAGTCAAGTTTAGCCAAACTATGCTGCCCACTTATGAGGATATCCACCCCAGGCATTGGTTCTTTGTCCTATTTTACCAGTGAAGCAGAACTTGTTCATTGCAGTAAGCCATGTTCCACTTCCTAGGGTTCCCATGGGAGATCTAAAATCTGAAAAATTATCTCCACTGAAAAAAGGCTCAAGATAATAGTTTCCGTAAGAAGAGATATCGACAATGTGTGAAAAGCAATTAAAATATGTAACAGCAAAGATTAAGCTGCAGCACAATAAAAAAAAATCTTTCTTTTATACTTTGAATAAACAATACTCTTGGATATTCCAATAAAACAAATTGACATGAAGGGCCAAGGTTCTCATTGCAATACAAATTAGTATCATTGAAATTGGTTTAAAAAAGGTAGAAAGTTCCCCTGCATGTTCTGGAAAGTTAAAAATCAGCAAAGCCTTACAAGTCTGCAGATAGACGATAAGAAATGATAAAGAAATACCATTACAGACTTATTTAATCTCAATGGTTTCAGGCTTGTTGGAAGCCTTTTTCAAGTGGAATGGTAAACAAGCCAAGACCAATACCGGGTCTGGACCTGCGTCGCTGCATTTAATTGAATCTGCAAATAGGAAATGGCTGCACGGCAGATCTGAAAATTGCATACACGATACAACTGATCATTCTCAGGCTCCAGATGAAATATAAAATCAATCCCTTGCACAGAAGCCGAGAAAAGTTTGACGAAAAATTTCAGTGTTCAGTGGGTACAGTAAAATTTCAAAGTATCGGCAAACAGGAAGTGGCTGCGCAGCAGATCTGAAAATTGCTTATACGATACAACTCATCATTATGAAGCAGCAGACCAAATATAAAATCAATCCCTTGCATAGAAGCCGAGAAAACCTTGACGGAAAATTTCAATGTTCAGTGGGTACAGTAAAATTTCAAAGTATCGGCAAACAGGAAGTGGCTGCACGGCAGATCTGAAAATTGCTTACACGATACAACTCATCATTATGAAGCAGCAGACCAAATATAAAATCAATCCCTTGGATAGAAGCCGAGTAAACCTTGACGGAAAATTTCAATGTTCAGTGGGTACAGTAAAATTTCAAAGTATCGGCAAACAGGAAGTGGCTGCGCAGCAGATCTGAAAATTGCTTATACGATACAACTCATCATTATGAAGCAGCAGACCAAATATAAAATCAATCCCTTGCATAGAAGCCGAGAAAACCTTGACGGAAAATTTCAATGTTCAGTGGGTACAGTAAAATTTCAAAGTATCGGCAAACAGGAAGTGGCTGCACGGCAGATCTGAAAATTGCTTACACGATACAACTCATCATTATGAAGCAGCAGACCAAATATAAAATCAATCCCTTGGATAGAAGCCGAGTAAACCTTGACGGAAAATTTCAATGTTCAGTGGGTACAGTAAAATTTCAAAGTATCGGCAAACAGGAAGTGGCTGCGCAGCAGATCTGAAAATTGCTTATACGATACAACTCATCATTATGAAGCAGCAGACCAAATATAAAATCAATCCCTTGCATAGAAGCCGAGAAAACCTTGACGGAAAATTTCAATGTTCAGTGGGTACAGTAAAATTTCAAAGTATCGGCAAACAGGAAGTGGCTGCACGGCAGATCTGAAAATTGCTTACACGATACAACTCATCATTATGAAGCAGCAGACCAAATATAAAATCAATCCCTTGGATAGAAGCCGAGTAAACCTTGACGGAAAATTTCAATGTTCAGTGGGTACAGTAAAATTTCAAAGTATCGGCAAACAGGAAGTGGCTGCACGGCAGATCTGAAAATTGCTTATATGATACAACTCATCATTATGAAGCAGCAGACCAAATATACAATTATTCCCTTTCATAGAAGCCAAGAAAACTTTGACGGAAGAAATGTTTCGGATGGACTGACGGACGGACGGAGAGTCGAGCGGTTACTAGACCTGCTCTGCCGCTAGCGACGCAGGTAATAAAAATAATATTATAAGTGTAAAGACTTCTTTACACATCCTAAGGTCATAAGCAGCCATTTGGTGAAGTTTGGAAAAGATCAATAAATTGAGTACTTTTTTTTTATAGGCTGGTCAACGTTTCAACAGATGAATGGATATACAGATGGACAAGGCACTATTATGCTGCCTGGAAAATTCTTGGGAGCATGAAAATAAGCATTTTTTTTAACATTTCAATAGAAAACTAGGAATTATTCTGTTGAGAAGGGTGCAAGAGACCAATAACAGTGCTTACAGGTAAATATCGACAATAGTAAAACCTTATCTTCCAAGTTATGTATCCTTCACCAAATCAATTAATATAAATATACACCTTGATCAAATAAGTAACAAATCAAAAGAAATGGACAGACCACATCCTCAAGAGTGAAAAAAAAGAGAAGGGACATAACTCTAAAACTTTATGCAGAAAATTTAAACTTTTAAAATCAAATTAAAGATATAACTAGGGCCTGGCAATATCTGATGTTCTATTTGATTTGAAAATACGTTGAGGTTTCATTTCAATCTGTTATATTCGTAATAATTGAACAGCAGGGTTCCCAAATCAATACATGCATGAGTTTCTGCTTTTGAATGAAGGGGCCAGCAAATGAGACACTGAAAACAATGCATGTGAACATTCTGGGCTCAACAAAAAACGTATTATAATGCTCTGCGCCCACCCCCTAGTGAAAATAAGCCCAGCTACCAATTTTTCAAATTTCTGTTTTCGAGCCCGCTCCTTGTAAATAAGTCCAGTCCCAGACTTTTGAATGGCAACATAAACAAGAGCCATGCTGGTAATGCATGCAGTTTGAGGCATCGTCAATGGTTCAGGCCTACTGATAAAGTGTTTGTTTCTTTCTAGGCTCGCTGTTTTATGTTTGCAAGTGACGTCATGAGTTTCTCTAAGTTTCCTATAAACAAAATACAAGAGTTGGAAAAAAAAATACCCCAATTACAATTTACACACTTCAATCACAATTTAACACAAAAAAATTAATCTACAAATTGCACGCTGCAAACTCAATTGTGCTGAAAACTGGTATCACAGGGCACCTGGGGAGCCATTTGAAAAACGTTGATGCATAATAAAACAAAAATATCGTAACAATCAAATACACTCCTCCTGCTCAATGATTCCTCCCGCTCAATGATTTCCTACCTCTCATTCGATTGTAGCAAATGTTCATCAATTGCAAGGTTCGGCATAACACAACTTCTGAGTTTTTTTTCATCACAGATGATTCTCCTAATATTTGATTCAATTCATGATACTTTGAAGATTCAATTCAAAATTTGATTTGAGAAAAAAATTGTCTTTGCAAGGCCCTAGATAAAACTTACCCAAAAATATAGGAACTGGGGTGTTCTCAAAGGTTTTCTGGTGTGAAAAATTAGGCAAGTAGAACTTGATAAGAACTTTTGAAGATTTCTTTTCATACTAATTACCTACAGCAAAACTTGTCAACCCTCCATTAATATTCCAGCGCAATGAGTTATGAAGAGGAGGAATAAAAAAAAACATGTTTTTACAGGGGCTATGCAAAGCTAGGCCACTACCCCCAAATTGTAGGCATGTTCGAAGTAGCCTTAAAGGTACTATGGGATAGTCAAAAGAGTAAAAACAGAAAAATTTTGTAAGTCCAAAAATTGAAAAAGGGCCATAACTCTGGTCTGGGAAAAATTTATTGGACAGACCCTGTTCCTACTGCATATTTGTTCACCCATGGAGGTCTATCGGCATACCAAAGGAGATTCAAATCCAACCAATAACTTTGAAATTATAATGCAAAACATTTGTAGGACTGATTTACAGATGGACGGACAGAGGACTTCACTAGATACTCAGTTGAGGCATAAATGTGTAACATTGAGACAAGAAAGGAAAAAAAAATACTAAAAAAAAATAAAAAGCAAGGTCTCGAAGGATGTGCTATTTTTTTTTCTAAAAGACTTGTATAATGAAGCTTGCATAAGCCACACACCTTTATCTCATCAGTGATCAGTTGCCAATGTTTGATCATCATTTGTCAAAAACTGCCCAATAGCCTGGAAATATAATCAGAGTCCAAGTTCAGTTAACTGCAAAAAGTATGATCAATGAACTACCGTAACTGTTATACATACATAATATGCAATTAATATGTTTATTGTGGTTTAAACTTTAAAGTCACTTTCAGCATCTACAGCTGTATTGTGACTATCACTTAAGTTTTGCCCATTGTTTGTTTCCCACAACTGAGGACTTGTACCACAGGTGTTAATTACCAGATCCTTCCATACTATATATGGCGCAGAAATGATTTACCTCTGCTAAAAAGCAGGTCTCAAAATCCTACAGTTCTCAAAGGGAATGCATGAGAACCGAATTTGAATATGCTGGACAGTGTGGTGGAGAAAAACCTCAGCTGGCAATGCGAAGATTCATTTACTCTTTCATGTTCCAAGGTATCGATTCCTGTGAAGTTTAGCTTTACTTCCATTTAAATAAAAATTGGTTAATCAAAAAATGTCACACCTCCCTAAACTGCTACTTCTAATATTTATCAGGGCATCAGAGAGAATGATTCCAATGTTCGAATGAATACCAATGCACTCTATACCAATGAAAACTTGTAAACCTATGTCAATGACCATTAAAAACTGGCTTCAATAATCAAGGCACATTTCAGTATTCTATCTCCAATCAAGGCACATTTCAGTATTCTATCTCCAGCTTTATATTTTTTATTCCTTATACCCAATTATCAAACTCATTGGCCAACATAAAGAACAGCTTTGAAGTTAATATTTTAACAAACCTTCAACATTTTCTTCATACCGAGCTCAATAAATGTCACACAAAAGCAACTCCAATTATTGTGGAATGTCTTAAAACTATGGAAGTTTCATATTTATGGGGGAGGTGGGGATGTTCAACAACTCTTTCAATGGCCAGGGTCATATCATATTGGCAAGTTTTATGGGTGGGGGAAGTCAGGGTACCCAGAAAGACCCACCAGGCATTCATAAGAAACTGTCCTACTCGCACCTTTACTACTGTACTGACTCAGGAATAAGCCCATAATCGAAAATAAGCCCAGCTACCAATTTTTCAAATTTCTGTTTTCGAGCCCGCTCCTTGTAAATAAGTCCAGTCCCAGACTTTTGAATGGCAACATAAACAAGAGTCATGCTGGTAAGTTGTTACCATGAAAAAGAACCCTAAACCCAGCGCATATATCAAAATTTGCTGTTTTAAATACTTTTTTTTTTCAAAAGTTTCAAAAAATTTCAACATAACCATAACATGTAACCACTTACTGGAAGGAGACCTACTATTTCGTTCCAATGAGTTGTACCATGATATGGTTTTGTTGAAATGGTGTCAATTTTTTTTTTCAACTGTGCACAATGTAAATTACTTGGGCACATACTCCTAATTTGTTAGGTAAAGGATTAATACATCTTTATTATGGGAATGACAGAGTCTGACAGAGTCGACAAACCTTGTGTCAGTTTTGAATCTCAGTTCACCTGAAGTCTTGACCACTCAAAAATAGGCCCACCTACACACTTTTACTTCCGGCACCCACTGGGCTAATTCCTGGGCCAGTATGGTAACCACACACAGGAAGGGTAGAATCAATTGAAGGCATGTGTACTATTCACATGTAACATGCCTTAGCACACTGCACCACTTAGCTCCAACTTGGGTGTCTCACTCAAGGACACAATGCAGGTGAGTATCAAACTTTAGCCCTTTCAATCTTTAGTCCACTAATCTAACTAACAAGCCGCCATGCTCCCACAGTTTCAAATACAGTAAAACGTTGATAAAGTTTAAGGAACCAGTGATTTATTTTGTGTCATCATGTATTCGAGTTTTATCAAAGTTTGGGAATGGAAGACTTGTTGATGTATCATGCTGATGACGTTAGGATGAAGTTTCCCACCATATTGGTGGGTGGAGATTGAGAAGTGAGATAAACTCATCAAAAATTATTAGCTTTAATACAGCAAGACATAAAATGATGTCACTAGTTACAAAACAGGGAAAAAAAGAGCGATTTATCAACAAGATAATCAGTAAACTTAGCAGAAACAATATTCAGTCAAAAAACTTGCCTCACAAACCCTTTTATAAGGTAAGGTTGTTTGGGAAAAAAAAATGTATCAAAAATGATGAGCCTTATTACTGCAAGACACAGAGTGAGCCTTATTACAAGACACAAAGTAATGTCACTGGCTAAACAACAGGGCCGGGAAAAATTATTTATCAGTAAGATAATATGAAAACTGGAAGAGAGAATAAAATTAAAAAAAAAAAAAACTTGCTCTAAAACCTTAGTCCTTATAGTGAGGATAGTTTTCTTAAAAGATCCCCAATCTCCAACTGGCATTTGTAGCCGTTTGCTAATTATTTCTGGTCAAGTAATACAAGGCCATCTGAAAAGACAGTAATTTCCAGAATGGAATGGAAAATACAGCCAAGGAAAACTTCACTTGTCTGGAAGATTTCTGTTGCACTGCAACTTGTAGTTGATCCAAGCCGAAATTGGGCCTCTAATGGTAGGAAGCAGTTCAGTTATTTATGAAGGTTTCCCCCATCCAAACCACTTATTCTCACGAAATCTTAAACTTTACACTTCATACCAGCCATCCTCACATTTAACATTTCCATAACAAATATGGATGTGTGGAACTCGTTTTATTTTAAATAATATCACTTGGGCAATTTTTGTGGCGGGGAGGTTGGGGGGGGGGGGGGGGGGGGAGAGGGGGGAGGGAGTTGTTTATAAACTGGTATTTAATGTCATTTTCAGCATCTGTGGTTGTACCAGAATCACAATAGAAGTAAAACGTCAAGTTGAGCAAGTCTTATATTTATTAATTTCATTCAGCTTAATGATACTTTCGATAGCTAGTCACCTCGTGTCGGAAACCAATCTTATATATACACATATTCTGCCCACTTAGAAATGTTAACTTTGAAAAACTCAAAATAGGGAGATTTTTAGATGGCAAAGCTTGTTTTTCCATACAAGATAAAAACTGTAATTTCGTCCCCAACCCCATCCATTACTTTTAAAATACATTCTCAAAAAATGATAAATAAAATAAAAGGCCACACGTCCACCGAAAAAAGCGTGCAATTCAAAATATTTGAAAAAAAATGAATTTTTCATGACCAAAAATGGGACAGAACTGTGGCAAAAAATGTCAGACCAAACCCCGATCAAAAAAAGAATTTTTGAAGCCGAAAAAGGGGCATAACTCTGGCAAACCTTATCGGACCAAGCCCCGATTCGAACTTGACACATATTTTATGTTGACACACCTACATACTAATTTTCATTTGATTTGGCCAACTTTAAAACAAGTCATTACCGGGAACACCCCCCACCCACCCACCCACAAAAAACTAGAGGCTCAGAAGAGCTTGTAATTGCTCTCCTGTAACTACATATAAAAAAGTGATTTCCCATAGGTTTTCCATGGTAACTATGAGCTGCAATTGTGGCCATGTTTGCAGCATTACATCAACATTACATGAGGATCATTGGGAGGTGTCCCAGTCCTCAATCATGTGAAGATTTGACTTTGTAGTTTCAGAAGGGAATATTTTTGCAAAATCCATCAAACAGAATCAGAGAATGTCTCTGGTGGCCATATTTTCCAAGCTACAGGAACAAAAAGAGGACTGTTTGTAGAGGGCCTCCTATAGACTATTCCTGAGAAGTTTGATTCACGTGGACTCAGTAGTTCCAGAGAAGTTGAAAATGTGATTTCCCACTGAGTTTCTATAGTAACTATAAGCTGCAATTGCGGCCATGTTTGCAACACGATCAACATTAAATGAGGATCTTGGTAGTGGGTGTCCCAGTTATCAAGAATGCAAAGTTTCAAAACATTTGGCCCTGTGGTTTCAGAGAAGGTTTTTCAAAATCCACTAATCAGAATAAAAATGAAAGTGTCAATGACACTGTAGCTCAACTTGACAAACTTGAACTTGGTAAGTTATAAATGAAATGGCAAAATTGAAGATCATTGGGACCAATGTCAGTTTTTTTGCCAGTGGCAACATTTTTGGACAGAAACCGAAGAAAATCGATAGCTCCCATCTAGAGGCCTCCCCAAACAAGCATGCCAGGTTTCAAAGCAATCCGATCACAAATGTGCCCTGTAGGGTGTACAAAAGGGAAATATTGTGGTCTGACTAGACTAAATTCTAAGAACGTTGGCCGTGGCAACATTTTTTGACGGAAATGGAAGAAAATCGATAGCTCCCATCTGGAGGTCACCCCAAACAAGCATGAAAGGTTTCAAAGCAATCCGATCATAAATGTGCCCTGTAGGGTGTGCCAAAGGGAAATATCGAGTCTTCTGACTAAACCAAGTTCTAAGAACATTGGCCGCGGCAACATTTTTTACCGGAAATTGAAGAAAATCGATAGCTCACATCTAGAGGTCACCCTAAATAAGCATACCAGGTTTCAAAGCAATCAAATCATAAATGTGCCCTGTAGGGTGTGCCAAAGGGAAATATTGTGGTTTGACTAAACTAAGTTCTAAGAATGTTGGCCACGGCAACATTTTTTGACAGAAATTGAAGAAAATCGATAGCTCCCATCTAGAGGTCACCCCAAACAAGCATGCCAGGTTTCAAAGCAATCAAATCATAAATGTACCCTGTAGGGTGTGCCAAAGGGAAATATTGAGTCTTCTGACTAAACTAAGTTCTAAGAACGTTGGCCGCGGCAACATTTTTTGACAGAAATTGAAGAAAATCGATAACTCCCATCTAGAGGTCTCCCCAAACAAGCATACCAGGTTTCAAAGCAATCTGATCGTAAATGTACCCTGTAGGGTGTGCCAAAGGGAAATATTGAGGTCTGACTAAACTAAGTTCTACGAACATTGGCCGTGGCAACATTTTTTGCCGGAAATTGAAGAAAATCGATAGCTCCCATCTAGAGGTCACCTTAAATAAGCATACCAGGTTTCAAAGCAATCTGATCGTAAATGTACACTGTAGGGTGTGCCAAAGGGAAATATTGAGGTCTGACTAAACTAAGTTCTAAGAACGTTGGCCGCGGCAACATTTTTTGACGGAAATTGAAGAAAATCGATAGCTCCCATCTAGAGGTCACCCCAAACAAGCATAAGAAGTTTCAAAGTAATCTGATCATAAATGCGACCTGTGAGGTGTGCCAAAGGAAATTGTGGATGTACGTACTAACGTACGTACGTACGCCGACGGACGAGAAGTGATGGCAATAGCTCAGCTTGACTTTGTCAAGTCGAGCTAAAAATGCTCCTGGCAGCCATGTTTTTCGATGGACATTAACACGAAAGTGTCAATGACACTGTAGCTCAACTTGTGTAAGACATGAACATGTATAGTATGTTACAAAGCAATGACACACATTTAGGTAATGACATGATAACAAAGGTACATGTGAAGTATTGTAACGGTCTGTACATAAATACTGACCGTAGCCTGTAACAAATGTAGAGGTAAAGTATTGTAAAGGTGGGTGAGTTAGATGCTAAACTAGAAAAGAAATCTTCATGGGGTTAATGTTACAATGGGGATCCTTGTATGGCACACAAAAAACCAAATGCCAGCAATTGTTTTGGCCTATTTGATTCAAACCCTTCTAACGTTGATTCATACTAATTAATAAATATTTGTCCAGTCCTTCTTAAAATATAGGTATATGAATTTTTTATCTTCAGCTAATAGAGTTCCCATGGGTGAGGTTTTATTTTTTTCATTGTAAATTGAAAATCAGGTTCTGTTAATAATGTTTACCCTTCCCAAACAATACCATATATTAACACAGGAACTTGGCTTCAACACAATTGAATATACACATCCTGGGGAAGCTGAATTCAAGAAACATTATTTTGTCTGGTGTTTTTAGAAATTTTGTTTAATTATCTCCCTTTTGAGTCCCCGATTGGGTCTGACTGAACCCAAAAATATTTGTTCTCATAGCACAGTGATAACAAAGGCGCCCAATAAATTTATAACAAACATTACTGACATAAAAAATCTTCTTTACAGGTTCTGTAAAAAAATGTAATACACAGAATTCCCGTAAATATGACTGCCAACAGGCATTTTGAATATTTGGCCGAGCACTCATTACCAACCTATGATGATAACAAGTAGTCCTAGAAGTTCTGTACAAAAAACTGATTGCACCTAATTTCAGTATAAAATGGCAGTCAGCAGCCATCCTGAATTTCTGAATTTTGTAACAAATGTATATGTAAAGTATTGTAAAGGTGGGTGACCGTCAGATGCTAAACTAGAAAAGAAATCTATAGTCCCAGAGCGGGTCTGACTGAACCCCAAAATATTTGTTCTCATAGCACAGTGATAACAAAGGCACCCCAAAACACACTCGTTCCTGTCCCAAGGTGAAAACAAAGGTACCCAAGAAGTTTCGTGAGGATCAGTTCACAAATACGAGCTGTATAGAAGTTGTGACAAAAAATTGATTGGACCTAATTTCGGTACAAAATGCCCACTGGCAGCCATCCTGAATTTTGGACCGCACCCAGAAACACTCGTTCTCGTCCCTAGGTGATAACAAAGGAACCCAAGAAGTTTCGTGAAGATCGGTTCATAAATACAGCCTCTAGACCGAGCCGTATTGACATGTGCACTTACAGTATATAAGTAGCACTGAATAAATCAAAGTTCATCTAATTTGCATAATTTCTGCACGAGAAAAAAACCCGTACTATATGTGATGTATTCCATGTTACTAAACATTCATACAAAAATTTATTCAAATCAGAACTTTCATACAGAAGTTCTGCACAAAAGACTGATTGCACTAATTTTGGTACAAACTGACTGCTGGTGGCCATTTTGAATTTCGGACCACACCCAAAAACACTCATTCTCATCCCACAGTGATAACAAAGGTACCCAAGAAGTTTCGTAAAGATTGGTTCATAAATACGGCCTCCAGAAAGAGCTGTATAGAAGTTGTGTACAAAAAACTGATTAGACCTAATTTCAGTACAAAATGGCCACTGGCAGCCATCTTGAATTATAGACCACACCCAGAAACACTCGTTCTTGTCCCAAGGTGATAACAAAGGTACCCAAGACGTTTCATGAAGATCGGTTCATAAATACAGACTCTAGCCCGAGCCGTATTGACATGTGTACTTACTGTGTGTAAGTAGCACTGAAAAAATCAAAGTTCATCTAATTAGCATAATGTCTGTACGAGAAAAAAAACCTGTATTATATGTGATGTATCCCATGGTACTAAACATTCACACAAAAAATTATTCAAATCAGCGCTTTCATATGGAAGTTCTGTGCAAAAATCTGATTGCACCTAATTTTGAACAAAATGGCTGCCATCGGCCATCTTGAATTTCGGACCGGACCCAAAACACTTGTTCTTGGCCTACGGTGATACCAAAGGTACCCAAGAAGTTTTGTAATGATCGGTTCATAAATATGGCCTCTAGCCCGAGCCATATTGGCATTTGCACTTACAGTGCTGAAAGTAACATCAAAAAACATCACAGTTAGTCTAATTTGCATAATTTACGCACAAGAAAAAAACCTGTATTATATGTGATGTATCCCATGGTACTAAACATTCATACAAAAAATTATTCAAATCAGCTCTTTCATATAGAAGTTCTGCGCAAAAATCTGATTGCACCTAATTTTGTACAAAATGGCTGCCAGTGGCCAACTTGAAAGTACCCAAGGAGTTTAGTAAAGATCGGTTCATAAATACGGCCTCTAGCCCGAGCCATATTGAATTGTTGACAGACAGACGGACAACTGGCCATGGCATAAGCTCAAATTTAGCTTCGCCTAAGTTGAGCTAAAAATGCAATTCCCCTTTGGGACCATCACTAACACAAACTTTCACTTGAATTGGCCCAGTGGCTTTGGAGGAGAAGACCAAAACATGGTGTTGACGGACGACGGATGGAGAGCAATGAGATTAGCTCAGTTTGACTTTGTCAAGATGAGCTAAAAAACTGACTGCACTAACTTTGGTACAAAATGGCTTCTGGTGGCTATCTTGAATTTCGGAAAGCACCCCAAAAACACTCGTTCTTGTCCCTCAGTGATAACAAAGGTACCCAAGAAGTTTTGTAAAGATCGGTTCATAAATATGGCCTCTCGCCTAAGCTGTATTGAATTGTTGATGGGCAGACAGGCCATGGCATAACCTCAAATTTGAGTACTTCAAAGTGGAGCTAAATATGAGGAGTGTTTGTAGAGGACCTGCCACACAGACTATCCCTGCCAGGTTTGGTTCACATCAGCTCAGTAGTTCCAGAGAAGATGAAAATGTGATTTCCCAAAGGGTTTCTGTAGTAACTATAAGCCACAAGTGCAGCCATGTTTGCAAACCGATCAACATTAAACGAGGATCGTTGGTATAGGGTGTCTCAGCCATCAACCATGCGAAGTTTCAAAACATTTGGCCCTGTTGTTTTTTATCAAAATCCAACAATCAGAATCAAAAAATGCTTCTGGCTGCCATGTTTTTCGATGCACGGTAACAAAAATAAGGCGCATTTGTAGAAAGCCTCCCAAAGACGGACTCTGCCAGGTTTGGTTAACATCGACTGAGTAGTTCCAGAGAAGATGAAAATGTGATTTTCCATAGGGTTTCTATAGTTAACTATAAGCTGCAATTGTGGCCATGTTTACAACGCGATCAACATTAAATGAAGATCATGGTAGAGAGGTTCCCAGTCATCATTTATGTGACGTATCAAAACATTTGGCCTGGCAGTTTCAGAGGAGAAGATTTTTGAAAATACACTAACCAGAATCAAAGAATGCCTCTGGCAGCCATGTTTTTGAACCCACAGGAACAAAATGTGGATCATTTGTTGAGGACCTCCCATAGACCATTCCTGCCAAGTTTGGTTCACATCAGCCCAGTAGTTCCAGAGAAGATTGATTGATTTATTGTTGTTTAAGGTCACATACTTATGCACAATGGCTAATCATGACCGTAACAGTTTTACCGGTGGACGAAGCCGGAGTACCCGGAGAGAACCACGAGCAACGCGGAGCAACTGCCAGCTCCCCAACATCGTAACTCCGTACTGCAGCACAGGCAGGGTTAGATTTTTGAAGACATGCGCACCATCGACATGCAGTATGCCTTAGTACACGGCAGCATCGTGCCCCCATGTGGACAATCGGGGTTAAGTGCCTTGCCCAAGGACACAACGTGGGAGTCCGAGTCGATCGCTCAGCCGGTCACCCATCAGAGAACTGACCGGACTCGACATTGCTTAACTTCGGTGATCTGACGAGAACCGGTTAACGCAACGCCACCATGCCCCCTATCCAGAGAAGATAAAAATGTGATTTCCCATGGGTTTCTATATTAACTATAAGCTGCATTTGAAGCCATGTTTACAGCTCGATCAACATTAAAGAGGATCGTTGGTAGAGGGGGTCCCAGACATCAACCATACAGAGTTTCAAACCATTTGGTCCTGTGGTTTCAGAGGAGATTTTTCAAAATCCACAAATCAGAATCAAAGAATGCCTCTGACGGCCATGTTTTCAAACCTATGGAAACAAAATGAGGATCATTTGTAGAGGGCCTCCCATAGACTATCCCTACCAGGTTTGGTTCATGTTGGCTTAGTAGTTCCAGAGAGGGAGATGAAAATGCGATTTATCAAAGGGTTTCTATAGTAACTGTAAGCTGCAATTGCAGCCATGTTTGTAACCCGATCAGCATTAAATGAGGATCGTTGGTAGAGGGGGTTCCAGTCATCATTTATGTGAAGAATCAAAACATTTGGAGAAGATTTTTGAAAATCCACCAACCAGAATCAAAGAATGCCTCTGGAAGCCATGTTTTTCATCCGATGGAATCAAAATGAGGATCGTTTGTAGAGGACCTTTCATAGACCATTCCTGCCAAGTTTGGTTCACAATGGCTCAGCAGTTAGATAGAAGATGAAAATGTGAAAAGTTCATGGACGCCGGACGCCAAGTGATGTGAAAAGCTCACATGGCCGTTTAGGCCAGGTGAACTAAAAAAAAAAAGAGTTTTTGAAATTGACAAGGGGGCATAACTCTGGCAACAAATTGTCAGACCGCACCCCGATTCAAACTAAACCTGTATTTTATGTTGATACACCTACATATCAAATTTCATTTGATTTAGCCAACTATAACTAAAGTCATCATCGGAACACCAAAGTGGGACGGATGCATGCACGCACTGATAGACACCAGTTATTTTAATAGACTACCGAAAAATGTTTTCGGGAGTCAAATAAATAAAATACTGGCAATGTTGCGGGAACATATGCACAGTTTCATCAGACTGACAAAAATTAGGCTGCCCCAATTTCTAACTTTCCCGCTTCAAAGGCCAGTGACATAGAAGAAACACAACCCAAATCATAATTCTTGTGATTTTGTTAACTTTTATTGAAGAAGTATCAGGATAATGTAGAAACACTATTTAATCATCTGTAGTCGTAAATTAATCTGAGGACTTAAGGGTAAACCAATTCAGTTTTGCTGGATGGGGCATTGCTGGATGGGGCAAAACGAGCTCATAACATTGGTTAAATTCCAAGATGCACAATAGAAAAAATTTATATTTGTCATCAGTATGCAGAGGATTACACCAGGAAGTCCATGAGCCGAACTCTTGTTCCTGCTTTTCTTAAGCTTTTTCACAGATTACTTGTAATTGTCTGGCTCATATCTTCACTCATGTGGTGTGTTAATCATATTTCATATTTAGGGAATACTA
Organism: Pictodentalium vernedei; assembly: GCA_031216915.1. Lineage (NCBI taxonomy): Eukaryota > Metazoa > Mollusca > Scaphopoda > Dentaliida > Dentaliidae > Pictodentalium > Pictodentalium vernedei. The sequence goes on from CM062295.1 coordinate 139,007,902, forward strand.
AGCGAGGGATAACTCTCCTCCAAATCAATTTATGCAAAATGAGACCCATCAAATGACCATTCACCTCTTATATGGAAAGGTCTGCATCCTCATTTTACCCTTTACCAAATGCAGAGGATGCAAAAATTTGTTACTTTCATTATTTAAATTTTTCACAAAATTTTCAACAAAACTATATCATGTGACCCCTCATTAGAAAAAGCTCATTTCAGAGAGGGGGTTTCATATGATTACATATGGTTTTGTTGAAATTCTTTGAAAAATAATTTTCTATCAAACTGCTCGATTTGTAAATTACGCTGGTAGATGCGACTGATTCATTAGGTAAAGGCAGGGACGGATCCAAAGCCGATTTGATACATGTTACAGGTATGGGCACCCAAACTCTGGAGCCCAAACGTCTCCAAATTTCTGCAGGAAAGTATCATTCAACTTTGAAATCGACCAGTTTGAAGCAATTATTTTCAATACTTAGAGAAGAAATCTATACACAAGCACTTGATAAAAATCACTTCAAGACACATGCATTGGTCTAATTATCTGTATTAAGACATCTCAATTTATTTGGGGACATCAATTGAAAAGCAGGTGAACCCAAAAAATTCCTCGATCTGTCAGAAAGGGTTAATCGCCACACTGCAACTCTTTACCCAACATGACTTGAAACTGACGGAACCCAATTTTTTTCAACAGCATCTGAAATAATTTTATTTCTTTATTTGTTTTGAGAACAGAGCTATGGCCACTCACTGGAAAAAGCTTGTTTGTCTTGAGTCATTTAAATTGTGATAAAGTGAAGAAAATGATATGACCTGATAAAAAACTACTGAAAACACACACACACACACACACTTTTTTAAGAAAGCAAAATATGAATGATTTTAAAGGTACCCAGATCAAACATCCCCACCCCTCCCAAATTAAAATCAATTAGATTGTGTATCTCATATTTTCTTATGTTGACAAAAATAAAGTCTAAAAAACATTATTTTGTCCTATTTTGTTACAACAAATTTTTAGGACATCAACCTTAATCAAACATGTGTGACAATCAAATCAGTCTGAAGATTTGTACACCAAAATTGTACTTGATGATGACTATTTAAAATGGACATACCATTCTGTACTTGCATTACATATGTATGAAATTGTGATTCTTTGAGTGACAAAGCTGAAACATAAAAAGCTGTGCATATCATAAAAATATACACATGCGGATGCTGTAATCCATAATTTGCTGCAGCAAGGCATATTCATACTGATGGTCGTGAACATCTTTAGTTCATTCTCTACAAGTGTTTCAAACCTCTTTTGTTGGCAGCACAAAATATGAAAAAAATCAAGCAAACAAAATTCTATTACAAGTTTAATACGATACAGAAATACAAATCAACATGATTAACACATGTAGGTTGAAGAAAGTTTAACTCTCTTACTTCCATATAGTCTTGTGCTTTTTTCACGATTGCTGTGTGGGCTGAATCTTCTCAGAGTACACCGAGAAATGTGCTAGATACCCAACACATACAATCTGTCCTACATGTAAGAATGTCATGAAAGAATGTAACTGATTAGTCATTATGGATACGACTGACATTATGACATGAATGCACTGCTTCGTCACAAAACAGTGTCAAGCAAGAAAGTAAACAGACTGCCGAAGATGATATTTTTCTTTAAAACTATCAGCTTCATTTGCTTTATTCAAGTTTAATATTTGGGATGGAAGGCTGTGTCCCCTCAGGGGACACCCAGTTTACCTACCTATGAGAAACTATGATACAAACAAAACTATGATCACAAAAGCAGTTGCTTTCTCACAAAACATATTTGAATATTAGGTTTGTTTGTTATTATCGAATATGTGCTATTGCAGTACTATTAAATTCTATATTATTTAACCCTTTACCCAACATAACGGCCAAAACAGCCAGTTAATTAAATTAAAGCAAGAATAAAACAAATTTTGAAAAATCAGTTCTCCATTTCTGCAACAAATATTCTCTGGTTGGTCATTCACAGATTAGCAAAAATGTCAAACCTGTAATGAGAGACCACCTGTCTTGAGAGACCACTTTTGCACAGCAAATGGGGTGGTCTCTCAAGACAGGTGGTCTCTCATTACAGGTTTGACATTTTTGCTAATCTGTGAATGACCAACCAGAGAATATTTGTTGCAGAAATGGAGAACTGATTTTTCAAAATTTGTTTTATTCTTGCTTTAATTTAATTAAGTTTTAATACAAGTACAAAGGCAATGTTTAACGAAAGTGTCAATGACACTGTAGCTCAACTTGTTTAAAACATGTACATGTATAGTATGTGACACAGCAATGACAAACATCTAGGTAATGACCTGATAACAAAGGTACATGTAAAGTATTGTAACGGTCTGTACATAAATGCTGACCGTAGCCTGTAACAAATGTATAGGTAAAGTATTGTAAAAGTGAGGTGACAGTTAGATGCTAAACTAGAAAAGAAATCTTTGAGTCCCAGAGTGGGTCTGACTGAACCCCAAAATATTTGTTCTCAAAGCAGTGATAACAAAGGCACACAAAAACACTTGTTCCTGTCACAAGGTGATAACAAAGGTACCCCAAGAAGTTTCGTGATCAGTTCATAAATACAGCCTCTAGCCCGAGCCGTATTGACATGTGCACTTACAGTGTATAAGTAGCACTAAATAAATCAAAATTCATCTAATTTGCATAATTTCTGCATGAGAAAAAACCCTGTATTATATGTGATGTATTCCATGTTACTGAATATTCCTACAAAAATTTATTCAAATCAGAACTTTCATACAGAAGTTCTGTACAAAAAACTGATTGCACTAATTTTGATACAAAAATGCTGCTGGTGGCCATCTTGAATTTTGGACCGCACCCCAAAACACCTGTTCTCGTCCTACGGTGATAACAAAGGTACCCAAGAAGTTTTGTAAATATCAGTTCATAAATATGGCCTCTAGCCTGAGCCGTATAGAAGTTGTGTACAAAAAACCAATTGAACCTAATTTCGGTACAAAATGGCCACTGGCAGCCATCTTCAATTTTGGACCGCACCCAGAAACACTCGTTCTCATCCCAAGGTGATAAAAAAGGTACCCAAGAAGTTTTGTGAAGATCGGTTCATAAATACAGCCTCTAGCCCGAGCCGTATTGACACATGCACTTACTCTGTATAACTAGCACTGAATAAATCAAAGTTGATCTAATTTGCATAATTTCTGCTCGAGAAAAAAACCCTTATTGTATGTGATGTATTCCATGTTACTAAACATTCATACAGAAATTTATTCAAATCAGAACTTTCATACAGAAGTTCTGTACAAAAAACTGATTGCACTAATTTTGGTAGAAAATGGCCGCCGGCAGCCATCTTGAATTTCAGACAAACACAAAAACACTTGTTCTCATCCCAAGGTGATAACAAAGGTACCGAAGAAGTTTCGTGAAGATCAGCTCATAAATACAGTCTCCAGCCCTAGCCGTATTGAGATGTGCACTTACAGTGTATAAGTAGTACTGAATAAACCAAATTCCATCTAATTTGCATAATTTCTGCACGAGAAAAAAACCCGTATTATATGTGATGTATTCCATGTTACTAAACATTCATACAAAAATTGATTCAAATCAGAGCTTTCATAGAGAAGTTGTGTACAAACAAGAGGCCCCACGGGGCCTGAAGTGCTCATCTTGTACAGAACACAATTTAAACCGAGTCCAAGAATGAGTCTACATTAAGCAAGCCATCTCCATAGGCTACACTGTCAATCCTTGAGTCCCTCAGGAGTGACAAAAATAATCTGGGCATCATGCCTTTTCTTCAGTTGATCATAAGTAAAATGTAGAGCTTCCCTATGAAGCCCCCTGATACAACCTACGTGGATTAATCTTAGTACCTCTAGAGGGTAGTGAATACAAAATCTTTAATTCTTCAGCAAAATGGCCATATCTAGATGTTGTGTACCGAATATGAAAGCATTCTGACTGTTGGATCTGAAGAAGAGAAATTGTAAAGAAATTTCTTCGAATTGCACCAAGTTCAAATTTGGGCTACCATAGCGAGTCCAAATATTAACATATGGATCCGATTCCATAGGAAGCCCAAATATTAACCTAGGGACTTGGTTTGAACAATCTAGAATCTGACCCTCATAACAATGATGTATACCAAATATTACAAGATTCTGACTGGTGGTTCTGAAGAAGAAGATTTTTAAAGAATATTCCCCATATTACCCTATGTTAAAACTTCGGGCTCCTGTAGAGAGCCCAAATATGAATCAATGAGCTTTATTTCAACAAACTTTTATCTGACCCCCCTATGAATGCTGTATACCAAATATCAAAAGATTCTGATGATTGCTTCTGGAGAAAAGATTTTTAAAAATTTTTGCAAATATGCTGACTCAGCATTTTTTCGATGCCCATTACAGAACACCCTAAAATAACCGATTGCAATTTTTTTTTACTATTCAATTCTACTGGTCATAAGGATACTTCATACCAAATGAAAGCTCTCTGTTCCGTGGGGTTTGGGAAATATGGGCGTTTGAAAATATTTCCATTTTTAGCTCCCAGGGTTCCCATGGAGATGCGGGAATTTTTTTTTTTTGCATGGGTCAAGTACTTATGACCCAATACTACCACAAACCAAATTTGGTTCATACCGGACCATCGGTTCAGAAAATAGAAATTTTGGGCGGGGCCAAAAATCTTACCCCTCCTATTACAAAGCCAAATATTACTTCACGAACTTCGTTTGAACAAACTTGATTCTACACCTCATATGGAAGCTCCATAGCAAATATCAAGTCATTGTACACACTGGTTCTTGAGAAGATTTTAAAAATATTTTGGTGCATTTTCCCCCACTCCCTCCCTATGGGGCTGGGCATGCTGAGTTGAACAAAAATGAAATGCCCCTTTGGGACCATCACTCACACAAACTTTCACTTGAATTGGCCCAGTGGCTTTGGAGGAGAAGAGCAAAACATGGTGTTGACGGACAACAGACGACGGACGGAGAGCGATGAGATTAGCTCAGCTTGACTTTGTCAAGATGAGCTAAAAACTGATTGCACTAATTTGGGTACAAAATGGCTACTGGCGGCCATCTTGAATTGTGGATAGCAAAGGTACCCAAGAAGTTTCGTAAAGATCAGTTCATAAATACGGCCTCTAGCCCCAAGCCGTATTGGCATTTGCAGTTACAGTGCTGAAAGTAACATTAAATAGATCAACATTCATACAAAAAATTATTCAAATCAGAGCTTTCATATGGAAGTTCTGCGCAAAAAGCTGATTCCACCTAATTTTGTACTGGCTGCCAGTGGCCGTCTTGAATTTTGGTCCGGGCCCAAAAACACTCGTTCTCGTCTCACGCTGTTAGCAAAGGTACCCAAGAAGTTTCGCAAAGATCGCTTCATAAATACAGCCTCAAGCCCGAGCTGTGTATATGGCGCGATGGACAGACAGACAGACGGATGATGGGCCATGACAATACCTCAAATTTGGCTTCGCCAAAGTTGAGCTCATAAATTATAGATAAAAGTACATAAACTGAAAAACTTCACTCTTGGGCCAACATCCTCATTCCTGGTTACATTTTTGAACTACTGATTTCTGTGCACACTGCATTGATCTTAACTGGTTACAAGGGTACCAGAACAAAAACCATCTTTTTCCTTGCTCATGTTTCTGTATATTCAGTATGTATACATTTGTTTTATTACAGATTATTGGAGAGTGCAGAGAGACACTCTCAAATAATTTTTAATAAAACAAATTTTGAATAACAAATTCAGACCACCCAAAAAAATCTAACCCTCAACCTGTTTATTGATTTTAATACTCCGAAGTTGCCAAAAATTGATTTTCCGGTCTCTCAAAACAGGTGAAAAACTGAGTTTTTTCCACAGTTTTGTGGTCTCTCAAGACGAGTGGTCTCTCATGACAGGTCCATTATATAGTGAAACCAATCGGTACATGGCCACAGTGGTCTCTCAAGACAGGTGGTCTCTCAAGACAGGTTTTACTGTATTGCAATTCAATAACATATCTAATTTTAGTGGGCTTTACTAAATTGTAACTTATTTATTGGAATGCTCTTGTCTTGAAGCGATATTTTCAATAAATGAAAACAAAACATGATTTTGATATGATCTACTTGTGCAATTAGCATGTGCATACACTTTAATAACTCAACATGTTTTTGAATCCATCTTATGAATTTAGAAAGAGATGAATTTGACTGACGTTGACTGCCTCTCATGGCTTCAGATAGACTTGGAAGAAAAGAATTTCTTGGCTAGAATCAATCAATACAAAGACAGAACACAACGCAAGTGGAGTACGAGGTACTGAAATGACTGGCCAGAGTTGGAGTTTTTCCTGTATTTCACTGGAATTTAACGTATGTGTGAAATACAGGAAAAACTCCAATAAAGGTAGTTAATTCTTGTCACCTGTACTCTATTCAAGGTGTGTTCTGTGTTTATACCATGATTAAGCTTGAATTCAGTGAATTGAGCCCATATTTTTTTTAAAGAAAACTATTACCTTCAACGGTCTATTCACTTTCTTGCTCAACATTATTTTGTGTCGAGGCATTTCATTCACGTCATTAAGTCACTCAGATGAATAACATCCAATCCAGATGTTCCAACACATAGGCTGGATTCCATTTCTTAATGTCTGTATTGTATTAAATAATAGTGTTGAAACAGTTAATCAACTAGTTGTAGTCAGTGCGATTAAAAACTGGAGTCAATGTTTGTTTGTTTGTTGGTGGTTAACGTCACATATTTATGCACTATGGCTAATCGTGACACAACATGGAGATGAAGTCAAGTTTAGTCAATCGTTGATCAACATGTTGCCCATTTTAGAGGACTTTCACCCCAAGCATTGGTGACTGGGTCCTATTTTACTAGTAAAGCGGAACTGGTTTACCACAGTAAACAAGTGCTGCTTACTTCCCGGGGTTCCCACGGGGAACTGGAGTCAATTATGATTAGTCAAACCTGCTCCCTCCTCAGTCTACAAGTCATCATTGTTTTGATGTTTCCAACTTGACATACCGCGATCATTGACTGGGTGATCAAGATCTGATCATGAATGAAGCATATGTCATCGGCAGCACATTTAATATCTCAACTGTTTGATACCATGGGTTGCCGGTACTTGACTCTGTAAGACTAAGCCCAGGTAGGCCAAAGGTGGTAAGACATCAGGGGTGTAAATAACAGGTTATGCTTGCGAGATATTCTGTTATGAATTAGAACGGGTTCTGGCGGATGGAGATGCGTCAACTAATAGACTTGCAAATGACTAATGCAATTGACTAGTCGACTATGAAATTCACTAATCGTTTCAACACTATCAAGTAATATTGAATACACACAGCAATCATGGCATAGTGTCTGCACCTAATACTGTAACACTGCTTCAAAACCTGTATAGCAGACCTTGAAATTTGATTCATGCAAACTCTTGCTGCGAGAAGCAATTTTCTGTTCTTGAGTAATTTAGAATTAGAGAGCACTGTTATACCCTTGTAAGTAGAAATTCCATGATTTTCTTTTGCCGAATTTTCTTTTCTTACTTGGAGAACATCTTACAACATGCAGGCTTTTGATGGTTTTGCTGATGGAAGTTATAGACTGATGGAAGTTATAGACTGGTTCCCTGGTAGTGGTTTCTAGTAAATCTAGTAAAGTCTTGAAGCCAAGACATCAATAGACATCACTGCTTAGTTAAGATGTTGTTAATTCACCCGGTCTTTAAGAACACTTTCAGAATCGATGAAGGGAACAAAATTGTCTTTTTTCAAGAATGAAAGTTGATCCTCATTCTATTCCTAGCGAGAATCATTTGTGAGAATCGATTCAGATTCTCAAATGAATTTCAGCAACCCACAGAAATATTTGATGTTTGTCACAGTAAATATGCCCTTCATTTCTGGGTTGCAACCCATGTAACAGACAGGGCTGGATTACAACTTTGTAGGTTCCTAGACTAAGGCTACAGATACTGTGAGGCCCCCAGTGATAATAAAAGCATGCAAATCGAATTTCGAATTCTTGAAATCAGTATAATCAACTTCTACAAATTAACGTCAACATTAGGCCCACAGACATGGGTGCAAGTGTAACACAAGAAAAAGATAAGAGATAGTGTGATATTATACATCATTGTAATCAGGATTGCCAGTGCCAACGAGTTGGAATAATGAAAATTATTCCAGTATATTATACAGTATACTAATTGAGCCCTTTTTCAAGAGGTAATTCAAGATACTTATATTTTCATTCTGCATTTACAAATGAAAAAACTTTTCACAGTAAATTAATTTCACTTTATCTATGGAGGCCCTTAGCTGGTGGAGGCCAGTGGGTCGAAGCCCATAAAGCCCTTGCCTTAATCCGCCACTGTTAACAGACACCAAGTTTGGGATAACAGGCAAAAAACAGTTGCTAAGACAAGCACACACAGAAAAAAGGGCATGGAAACAGGGAACAAGGTTTCATGAGAACACTGGTTTCATTGTTCTGGCAGGGTGTTTGATGTTTTCAATAATTTTCATTTTTGCTTTCAAACATTGATGAGAAATTGGGAACAGAAGGATAAATTGACAGAAAATGGTTAGCAATTGGACATTCAAAAAGCATTTTGCTATGGAAAAGCAGTCAGTAGACACCCTGCTTGTGGTGTTATGTAAATTCAAATTCAAACAAATGATTGATCAGTCAATGAAAACTGTCCTCCAGTCAAACTTTCAGCTGACACATGAGTTGATACTAAATATTCCTTTACTAGCCTAAGGGTAAACTGAGAGAGAAGCACTTCTCCCTCTACAGACTTTAGAGAGAAGTCAACTGAAAACAGGAAGAAATAAGCCAGATGGATTTATTTATTGGTGTTTAAGATCACATATTTCTGCACAATGGCTAATCGTGCCGCAACACGGAGATGAAGCCAAGTTTACTCAATAGTTTATTTCTATGTTGCCCATTTGAGAAGACGTCCACCACAAGCACTGGTGAATGGGTCTTAATTCACCAGTAAAAGAGACGGATGGAGAAGCTTGAATAATAAGCTTCTATATAGTTTTCTCACATGTAAATAACTTACTAACTCGATGGCAACAAGACAATGTTTTTTTTACCCACTTAAGCAAACACTTCAGTTGAGAATTAAAAGCAAAGTTTTCACCCAAAAGTGTTTTCCAGCAAAATGTCTTCAAAAAGGGTTTTTAGTTTGAAAAGTTGTTTTGAAAGACTGTTCCAGGTGGACAGCCAATTTGGCTATGCTATTCCATATGGTATGCTTCTTTTTTGTATACTTGATGTATTTGTGTTAAATCTTTTTCGTATACTGTGAATAAAAATATCTGAATCTGAATCCAACACAAAATCACATGTATTTTGCTGGTTGTCACCTTTTTTCACTGCAAGCATAAACATGTTGGGTTTGCCTCAACATTTTGTATCTGTTGATTTTACTTTTAGTCACTATGAATATAAGCTCAAACATCATTTAATACTTTCAAAAAAACATCTTTTTGTAGTTATTTTCTTTATTATTTATATATATTTATTGTTGTTTAAGGTCACATACTTCTGCACAATGGCTAATCATGACCACAACATGGAGATAAAGTCAAGGTCAGTCAATTGTTTATACCCCATGTTGCCTATTTTAGAGGACTCGCACCCCAAGCATTAGTGACTGGGTCCTATTTTACCAGTGAAACAGAGCTTGTTTACCACAGTTATTTTCTTTAAATAGTGGGTGAAATTCACTTAATTAATAGACTGGATTTTCACAAAACAACTTTGGAGTCACTTTTCAGGCCTGGCATTTTGAGGAGAGCGATTGTTCAGTCAGTCTCTGCATGGATGTTACACAATGTCAACTCTTATTTGAATGGTATCTCAACAAGGTCAACATGGAAAACTCCAGGTCTTATCTTGAATATCTTCTAACAAAAAAAGTAATGCAGTATGCAACACACAGTTGGAAAGGGCTCTCAGGGTCCTCTTCAACAGTAAATCACATCAACATTTCCACAAGAATAGTGAAGGTTTACAACACTGTTGATGTCAATGAAGCAGCTTAGTCAGTGTTGTTTGTAATTGGCTAAGTTTTAGAATAAAAATATTGTGTCAGGTCATTTAGTTTAAACATTGCCTTCGGTTGGGAAAACATGTACATGTACTCTCATCTGCCGAATAATAGTGATGGCTGAATAATAGTCAGATCTTGCATTTTTAGTTTATATTAGTTAACAGTGATGGCATTTTCACTCCTTGTCTAATTTCCAAATAGTCGTGGACAACATTTTTCTTCAAATTTAATTATAATGACATCATCATTTGGTAGACGAGATTCAGCTACAAAACTCTCAAGCCACCTGTCAAATTCTGTTGGAAATTAAATGCTGTTTGGTCTAGAACAAGACTAGTCCTTAACTTCTTGCATGTCATCCAGGACAGGAAATGTCCTGCTATTAAAATAAGTCACATTTAAGAATATTTAACCAAATTTTCCCCTGTAAGTTGTGTCGACTTTTAACCAATGATTTCTTGTATCAAATGTTCATGAATTTTTCATCAAATCCTCTCAGGGCTGCTGTAAAGCAGCCATGCCTAGATTAAATGAAAAATATTTTAAAATTACTCAGCAGGTTAAGAGTTAAATAGTCCATCACCCATGTTTAGATTCAATCACCTAGAACCTTCGGTTCACTTTTCAGATCAACTTAAGTATTGCATCCGATTGAATCTAAAAAATGTCAAACATTCAATTTCTTTGAATCAATACAAGAATGTAACTCACCACAGCTGTAGTCTGATTACTTTTTATTTATTTATTGGTGTTTAAGGTCGCATACTTATGCACAACGGCTAATCGTGACCGTGACAGTTTTACGGGTGTTGGAAGCCGGAGAGAACCAACGAGCATCGACGAGCAACTGTCAGCTCCTCAACATTCTAACTCTGTTCAAGCTCTGCTCAAGCAGGGTGACAGCGGCTGAAGACATGTGACCATTGACGTGCAGTACGCCTTAGTACACGGCATCATCGTACCCCCTTGTAGGCAACTGGGATGAATTGCTTTGCTCAAGGACACAACGCAGGTCGTCCAGGACAGGGATCAAACTCGGGACCTCTATTATAGAAGTCCAACAGTCTACCACTGAGCCATTGCGCATCCCAGTTTGATTACTATGAATTGTGTTACTATCTTGATGTCTTCAAGGTGAAATGAATACTCTTTGTACGGAATATTTATAACTGAAACACAACAGAATATCTATACTGCTGTGAGTAAAAAGACATGACTTTTCATATTTATTTCTTGATGTTTAAGGTCATATTTCTGCACAATGGCTAATCATGATCGCAACATGGATATAAAGTCAAGTGCAGTCAATTGATTATACAAATGTTGCCCATTTTAGAGGACTTCCATCCCAGATATTGGTGACCAGGTCCTATTTTACCAGAAAAACAGAGCATTTTTACTACAGTAAACAAAGAGAGCTTCACTTCCCAGAGTTCCCACAGAGACATGACTTTTCATCAATGGTAGTCTGCACACCGACTGCAAAAGAAGTGGGTAAACAAACAGCCTAAAAGAGTCAAATTCCTTACAGAATTAGACTGGTGGCCTGAAAGTTTGGTAAGCTACAAGATAAGTCTTGAATCTGGTTTAAAAATAAGGAGCACGAATTATGAGGTTACCTTTATGACTGATTGCACATATCCAATCAATGCAACCTGACTGTTGGTGAATGCCATGGTTACAGAATTTTGTGGCATTGGACAACATTGACCCCCACCCACTACTAACACTGAAAGAGTGTTCGACCAAATTTAAACTATTTGTACATTTGCTGCAAAGTTTGGAGGACTCTCACACCCAACAATTGTTTGCAGTCTTGCATAGACGTGAAACAGAACCTGTCTGCAACAGCAAACATGAACTTTGTCATTTCCTATGATTCCCATGGAGAAGGTAAACAAAAAAATAATCTCACAGGCAAACAAAACTTTTCATGGATTTCCATGAGGTTTGAGACAAAATTAATTTCTAGTTTGTTACCACATATAAAAGAGAATTATGCAACATTGTCACTCAAAAATGCTAATATTCCAATCATAGCAGTTGTAAAACAGACACCTTATCTTTCAACAGTGTCAAAAAGAAAAAAAGTATTTCGATAAAAAAATACTTTCCAAATCTTTCCAGTATGTATGAACTATTATATGATTCAAGCATATGAGTGTAAATGATGACAAAAAGCTGCAAATGGAATTTTAAGGACCAGGGTGACTGTAAATCAAATTAACCTGAAATATAAAATAAAACAGAAGGATGTTTATTAGTAGAGTACTTCAGTGGCAAAAGTACATACGACAAGGTGTAATTTTTCGTACTTCTCCATATTTGTGTATTTCTATTATGATTTTTTGAATGTCTTATTAACCAATCATTAACCCTTTACCCAACGTAAGGGTAAAAAAATGCTATTCACAAAAACCACAATTCAATTTTCATTCTTTTTTGCCTCAAAAACATGGCTTACTTACTACCTCTCATTGGAATGAGCTCAGTGATCTCTTTGCAAAAAATTAAAAAAAAATAGTTATTCAAGAATTCTGTTTGCAAGTGTCATCTGCCTTTCGTGTTTGGTAAAGGGTTAGAAGCCTAACATTCAAAAACAATGATGCCGAACATCTTTTATTCTCAGAAGGCTTGTCCTTCCATTGTGGAAAGAGTTTTTGACAACAAACTATGGACATGTTCCACTATGGTTCCCTCTATCTAACATAGAACTAAGCTTGCATCAATAAGACAAGTAAATGCACAAAAGCAATGCCTGAGGAGTAAACAACCACTCCTTCCATCATGACACCAAGTCTCATATTAGTTTCAATAAACTGAGCAGATTTCCAAACAGAAATATTAGATGCATGTCTGTCAGCCTATAATGATGCAGGTGTAACATACAGCAGTTGGGAGGCATTTGATCACGGTCAAGAAATGCATCAACAGTCAATTCCCAAACTGATCTGATTAACCCCACAATCTTTGTACCTGTGATACATGTGATCAGATACAAGAATATACTAATGATGCTCGGTTTTAACTCAAATAACCATTTAATTGAATTATCAGAATTATGAGGCTTTGTCCACAGCCCAAAAACATTACCATTTTCTGCTTTCATCATCTTCATCCATGGCTCATCACTCAACTGTAAAGAAAAGAAAATAAAAAAACAGGTAAACTGTGTGACAGACCAGGCTAAGCTTCTTACTAATTATGCAATAAAACGATAAAATCTCAATGTGTGTGTCAGTAGGGATGTACTTATCAAAATCATTGAATTCAAGGCCATTCCTCAGCATTTTCTAAGGATTTTCATGGTCCTACTAATTATCAACCAAAACCACCCAAAGACATCCAAAGGTGCTAATTATCAATCAAAAGCATGACCAATACTCACCAAAAACTTTGTAAAATGTTTTGAGTGTTTAAACCGAGTTTTATTTATTTATTGGTGTTTGAGGTCATATATTTCCACACAATAGCTAATTGTAACCACAACAAATATAAAGTATCGTTTAGCCAATCATTTATACCCATGTTGACCGTTTTAGAGAAATTCCACCCAAGCAGTGATGCATGGGAAAGGCGCATGATCGCTCTCGCGCACCATCACTCTTGCAAAAATTCCCCAAGGTGCGTGAACAAGAGGCCCCACGGGGCCTGAGGGCGCTCACCTGATACTGGCCGAGTCATATCACCAAAATAGCAAGGGATTCTGCCTTGTGGTTATTATCAGTTTTTCAACATAAAAGTGTTTTCTCTACTTAGTAACCCAGAGTGTTCATATGTTAGATCCCCATATTGGGTACTCAATAATTTATCTATTTATTTATTGGAATTTAAGGTCACTTTCTAAGGCTACATCATTACAGAGGCATAATTATAATATCAGGTTTGGTCAATCGTTTATGCCTATTACTGCCCACTTTACAGGGCTTTCAACGCAGGAATTGGTTACTGGGCCCAATTTTATCAATAAACCAGAACTTGAACAAATTTCAATTTGCCGCTTCTAAGAAAACTAAAAATCAAATATCAAAAGATTCTGAGAGGAGTATCAGAAAAAAAAGATTTTTTAAGAATATTTCTCATACTGAATTAAGTTATACATTGGGCTCCCATAGGGAACCCAAAAACAAAAGCTTCTGAAGCAGTGGTTTGGGAGAAGAAGATTATTCAACGTTATTCCCATTACCTACAGTGTTAAAAAATGATGACTCGGCACTTTTAGTCCTGGAAAAGTACTTATGATAAAACCAATGGCATTTTTTTCACCATTCCTTTCTCCCGGCCCTAAGGAAGCTTCACATTGTATAAAAATTCTCAGTGCCATGTAGTTCTGGAAATATGGGCATTCAAAAAAAAAAAATTTTTTCAGCTCCTGTAGTTGCCGTGGGGGACAGGAAAACAATTTATGGCATAAATTAGGTATTTGTGACCCAATAAGCCCTCATATCAAATTTGGTTCAAATCGACCTCTTGGTTTGGAAAATAAAAATTTTGGTATAATTTGGGCTTCTACAGTGAGCCCAAATATGAACCAAGGGACTTGGCTTTAACAAACTTCACTCTCAGCCCCCCCCCCCCCCCCCCCCCTACGAATGCTGTACATCAAATATCAAAAGATTTTGACTGGTGGATCTGAAAAAAAAATTTTTTTTAAAGAATATTGCTCATATTGAACTAAGTTATAATTTGTGCTCCCACAGGGAGACCAAATATGAGCCGAAGGACTTGACTTGAACAACTTGAATCTCACCTCCCTAAGCATACTGTATACCAAATATCAAAAGATTCTGACCGGTGGATGCGAAGAAGATTTTAAAAGAATATACCTCGTATTGCACTAAGTTACAATTTGGGTTCCCAAAGGGAGTCCAAATATGAACTCAGGGACTTGGCTTGAACAAACATCAATCTCACCCCCCTAAGGATGATGCATAGCAAATATCAAAAGATTCTGATTTGTGGATCCGAAGAAGAAGATTTTTAAAATATATCCCTCATATTGCACTAATTTGAACATTTGGGTTCCCATAGGGAACCCAAATATGGACCGAGGAATTTGATTTCTACAAATATGTGAATCAATGTTCCAAAGATGTTATATGTAAAATATGAAAGCTTTTAGAGCAGTGGTTTGGAAGAAAACAATTCTTTATTTTTTTCCCATTGCCTACTGTGTTAAAAAATACTGACTCAGCACTTTTTCAGAGTCCCGAAAAAGTACCCTATGATAAAACCGATAGCAATTTTTTTTTACCAATCCTTTCTGTTGGTCCCAAGAAAGCTTCACACCAAATAAAAATTCTCACTGCCGTGCAGTTTTTGAGATATAGGCGTTTTAATTTTTTTCTATTTTTAGCTCCTGTGGTTCCCACGGGGCTACAGGAAAAAAAATTTCTGCATAAATTAGGTACTTATGACCCAATAAGCCCTCACATAAAATTTGGTTCAAATTGGCCTCTCGGTTTAAAAAATAGAAATTTGGGGTGGGGCCAAAATTTTTGCTCCTCCCATAACATCGCCAAGTATAGACCTACAAACTTCTCTTGAACAAACTTGAGTCTACACCTCAAAAGGAAGCTGCATACCAAATATCAAGTCTCTGCTATTGCTGGTTCTTGAGAAGAAGATTTTTTAAGAATTGGAGCATTTTTGCCCCACCCCTCTGCTCAATATGAGCCGAAACCTAATTTGCCCAAAAATCAAAATGCCGCTATATAACCCCTACTCACATGAAATTTCATTAACATGCGGCCAGTGGTTTGGAAGAAAAAGACCCAAACACCACCTTCACACCGGACGACGGACGCCGGACGACGGACGAAAAGTGATCAGAAAAGCTCACCCTGACTTTCAGTCAGGTGAGCTAATAATCATGCACCTCTATTCTTGGGGGTGTTTTCATCCTTTGGAGTTGTGCCAACAGAAACATTCAATTAAGTTTAAACTGTTTTGATGTTGGGAAATTTTTAAGAATCGCTCACAATTTGAAGCGTTTAAAGTACAATTCCAAACAATTTCCTTTCCGTTGTTATGAACATGACACACAGTAGTACGATTATACATCCACACACGACACACTACTAACAGTAAGAGGATTGCCCACTGACAACTTGCCCAGAGCTTACTCCCGCCACAAAACGAACATGCATGTTCAGATAAAAAAAACAGTGGCCATTCTGAGATATAAGAAACGTTTTAATATGTCCGTATTTTTTTTTATCAAAGACATGCAGAATGTTGCCCCCGTTCTTTGTTTTCTTTTAAACACGTGACACCTGTCACTTAAATTCACCAGTGACATGAATTAATGTGCCCGATTTGGAATTTATGCATCCATTTTCCACGATATTAATAATCTGCCATGTAAAATCAAGAACTAATTTCAGTGGGTTACATGTATTTTCTCCGTCAAAATTTCCATCCATGTTCAGTTGTATTCATGCATTCGTTTCGAAGGACGCTTGTCAGTTGAAGTTAAACACTGAAATCAACAATCATTCAAATTCACCCTCCTCACAGTTTTCACTCTAGCAAACTTTATTTGAGGTCAGCGACGTTCCACTCGCCTCCATTTTGCTCCCATTTGTCACTGCCCAAGTATTGGTTATTAGCTCCTATTTTACCAGCAAAGCACACAAGCTTGTTTACCACTGCATCACTTACCAGGGTTCCCACAGGAAAACACGGAGATAAGGGATTGAACAGAACAAGAGGCGCATTGGGCCTGAGGCACTCAACTGACAAAATTGTTTAAAGAAGGATTTAATAGGCATCTATGGCTGTTAAACACTACAGAGGAATGAAGTCATGTAACTATTCAAAATGCTGTTGTCCAGTATGCTACTAGGGTTCAAATGTCTCTGGAGTTCCAAGGTCGGCTAGTCGGTACCCCCAAAGTCGAGTCGACGTCGACTAGTCGAGGCTTTCCTGTCCCCGTAAATTCAAATTTTAAAGTTGATCATCAGGCGTACAAAAAATCAAGTAGATTTTTCCGGGCTCCAAGTCCACTCGACAATCGGCGTCTAGCACATCAGAATTCACAAAATCCTGTGTGCATGTAAACACAAAGGCAATCGTAAACTCTTATGTGCTTCCATCCGAGGTATAGGTATATAAACAATTGAAGATCTTGTTGTTTGTCACAAATAAATCGAATAACACCATGTTACTGGGGTGAGTTAATTTCTGTAAAAGTTGCCAAGTGATTCTCACATGTTAGTGACATTTAAAAGTTGGCTCTATCCACAGTATCCGGTTTTCTAAATTAAAAGCTATTTATGTCGTTTTTAATACGAATACCCCCTGGGAAATGAAACCAGCGGTGAACTGAAATTTTCGAAAGTAAATCCTAACAAGAGGCCCCAGGGGGCCTGAGGGCGCTCACCTGACATGGTAGTCTAAATATCAAACCAGGGACTTGATTTGAATAAGCTGCATACGCCCCTCCTAAGAAAAGCATGTACCAACTAGATGAAGCAGTTGTGCCCACACAATACACAGGATTTTCCGTCTATTTTCAGTTCCAGCACTTTTACATCCCAAAATTGAGATAAACGCATAAAAAACAGATTTTTTATTTATTTTTATTTAGAAATTGTCGAAGTCCCAAACAAAATATTTTCAGCCTAAAATTATTTTTTCTTCTTAAAATTGACCCACCCAGACCCCAAATTTTCAGTGCAAAAAAATTATTTTTTTTTGTCTTAAAATTGACCGAAATGCATAAAAAACAAAAACAAAATTTCCGGATTTAGAGTCCATATCAAACCAGGGACTTGATTTGAATAAGCTGCATACGCCCCTCCTAAGAAAAGCATGTACCAACTAGATGAAGCAGTTGTGCCCACACGATACACAGGATTTTCCATCTATTTTCAGTTCCAGCACTTTTACATCCCAAAATTGAGATAAACGCATAAAAAACAGATTTTTTTTTTATTTTTGTTTAGAAATTGTCGAAGTCCCAAACAAAATATTTTCAGCCTAAAATTATTTTTTCTTCTTAAAATTGACCCACCCAGACCCCAAATTTTCAGTGCAAAAAAATTATTTTTTTTTGTCTTAAAATTGACCGACGGATTTAGAGTCCAAAATTTTCTAAGTCCAGAACGGGACACCAAATTTTCAGCCTAAATATGAACCCAGGGACTTGGCTTGAATAAACTTGAATCTCGCCCCTTTACGGATGATGCATACCAAAAGATTCTTATTGGTAGATCTGAAGAATATTTTTAAAGAATATTCCTCATACTGCACAAATTTAAACATTTGGGCTCCCATAGAAAGCCCAAATATGGACCCAGCGAATTGATTTCAATAAACATGTGAAACAATCTTCCAAAGATGTTATATGTGAAATTTGAATGCTTTTGGAGCAGTGGTTTGGGAGAAAAGTAGTCTTAAATGTTTTCCCATTACCCACAGTGTTAAAGAATGCTGACTCAGCACTTTTTCAAAGTCCCAGAAAAGTACCCCATGATAAAACCGATAGCAGTTTTTCTTTACCATTCCATTCTGTTGGTCTTAAGGAAGCTTCACATCACATAAGAATTCTAAGTGCCATGTAGTTTGGGAAATATGGGCGTTTTAATTTTTTTCTATTTTTAGCTCCTGCAGTTCCCATGGGCGACGGGGAAAAATTTTTTTTGCATAAATTAAGTACTTATGACCAATAAGCCCTCATATCAAATTTGGTCCAAATATGCCTCTCGGTTTGGAAAATAGAAATTTTGGGAGGGGCAAATATTCTTGCCCCTCCCATAACGATGGCAAATACAGCCCCACAAACTTCTCTTGAACAAATCGGAGTCTACACCTCAAAAGGAAGCTGCACACCAAATATCAAGTCTTTGCTACTGCTGGTTCATGAGAAGAAGATTTTTTAAGATTTCAGCACACTTTTTGGGTGTGACCCCCTACCAAGGGGTAAGGCAACTTGATTTGAAGAAAAAGATTTTTAAAAAAAATTCCTCATTTTGAACTAAATTACAATTCGAGCTCCCACAATGAGCCCAAATATGGACCTAGGGACATGGCTTGAACAAACTTGAATCTTACCCCCCCTAAGGATGCTGCACAAAAAATATCAAAAGCATTCATCTGCTGGATCTGAAGAAGATTTTTAAAGAAAATTCCTCATTTTGAACTAGGTTGTCATTCGGGCTCCCATAGTGAGCCCAAATATGAACCAAGGGACTTGGCTTGAACAAACTTGAATCTCAGCCCCCTAAGGTTGCTGCATGCCAAATATCAAAACATTCTGACTGCTGAATCTGAAGAAGAAGATTTTTAAAGAAAAATTCCTCATATTGACTAAGTTATAATTCGGGCTACAGGGAGCCCAAATATGGACCAAGGGACTTGGCTTTAACAAACTTGAATCTCCCCCCCCCCCCCCCCCCCCAAGGATGCTACACACCACATATCAAAACATTCCGACAGCTGGATCTGAAGAAGATTTTTTATGAAAATTCCTCATTTCAAACTAAGTTACAATTCAAGCTCCCACAGTGAGCCCAAATATGGACCTAGGGACATGGCTTGAATCCCACCCTCCCTGAAATGCACTAAGTTCCAATTCAAGCTTCTATAGTGAGCCCAAATATGAATCCAGGGGGCCGATTTGAACAAACTTGAATCAGACCCACCCCACAATGTTGCATACCAAATATCAAAAGATTCTGTCTGCTGGATCTGGAGAAGATTTTTTAAGAAATTTGCCTGAGATGCACTAAGTTCGAAATCAGGCTCCTATACTGAGCCCAAATATGATCCCAGGGGGCCAATTTGAACAAACTTGAATCAGAACCCACCCTACAATGTTGCATACCAAATATCAAAAGATTCTGCCTGCTGGATCTGGAGAAGAAGATTTTTAAATGTTTTTCCCATTGCCTACCGTGTTAAAAAGTGCTGACTCAGCACTTTTTCAAAAGTCCCGAAACTGTACCCAATGATAAAACTGATGGCAATTTTTTTTTACCAATCCTTTCTGTTGGTCCTAAGGAAGCTTCACACCATATAAAAATTCTCGGTGCCGTGCAGTTTTGGAGATATGGGCGTTTTAATTTTTTTTTCTATTTTTAGCTCCTGCAGTTCCCACGGGACAGCAGGAAAATTTTTTTTGGCATAAATCAAGTACTTATAACCCAATAATACCTCATATTAAATTTGGTTCAAATCGACCTCTGGGTTCAGAAAATAGAAATTTTGGGCGGGGCAAATATTCTTGCCCCTCCCATAACGACGGCAAATACAGCCCCACAAACTTCTCTTGAACAAATCTGAGTCTACACCTCAAAATGAAGCTGCACACCAAATATCAGGTCTTTGCTACTGCTGGTTCATGAGAAGAAGATTCTTTAAGATTTCAGCACACTTTTTGGGTGTGACCCTACCATTGGCAAGGCAACTTGATTTGAACAAAATCAAATTGCGATGTCATAACAAACTATTATCTCAAATATCAATTAAATTGGTTCAGCGGTTTGGGAGGAGAAGATGCAAACACCATGTTCACGGACGACAGATGACGGACGGTGAGTGATCACTATAGCTCTCCTAACTGAAAGTCAGGTGAGCTTACAACAGATTTTTTATGGCTGTATTTCCAGTCAACTAACTACCAGTCGGTTCGAACTGGGATATTGCGAATATCAACTGGTATTTCGGCAAGGAGTACAGGCTTAATTCCACTTACACAATGCTCGGAACACAATGAAATTTGCCCCTCTCAGAACAAAGGTAAATATTACCTGTTAAACTTCTCTTGAACAAACTTGAGTCTACACCTCAAATGGAAGCTGCATACTAAATATCAAGTCTCTGCTACGGCTGGTTCATGAGAAGATTTTTAAAATTTTGGCCCCACCCCACTCCACAATATAAGCAGAAATCCAATTTGAAGAAAAACCCAAAATGCCCCTATATAACCACTACTTACATGAAATTTAATTAAAATGTGGCCAGTGGTTTAGGAGAAAGAGGCTCAAACACCACCTTCACCACGCAGGACGAGGGACGGACGAGGGGACGAAGAGTGATAAGATAAGCTCACCCTGACTTTCAGCAATGGCGGATCCAAAAGTATGGAGGGGGGGGGGGGGGGGTGGGGGCTTTAGCTCATGTTTGTCTCGCATGTAGGGCGTAGCCAGGATTTTCATTTGGGGAAATACATGAATTGAGGGGGGCACTACGCGATATGTGGAACGCATATCCAGAGGGTTGGAGGTTTGGGGGGGGGGGGGGGGAGGGAACAGGAGCATAGTCCTCTCCTGTTGGTAGGGGTCTGGGGGACTTGACCCAAGGAAATTTTGAAATTTCGATGCACTGAGATTGATTCTGGAGCCACTCAGGATGTTTTATTGTGTTCAGTTGTGCCCCTAAATAGATAGAAATTCACAAGTATTATATCTATCCAACGTTCAATTAACAACCGACTGTGGGATTGTTTTAGTTAACCCTGCCAAACTTTTAGGGGGCTCAGGGTCGTAATTCCTGGGGGGGTTGGGGGGGGGCACCCACCAATATTTTTCAAAGCATAGGCCTATTAATGAAGAATCTATTGAATTTTTACTCGCTTAGTCTAAATTAATTTCAAGCATACTGGAGATCGAATATCAAATTTCTAAATCTAGAGAGGCCACCAGAATGCACCATTTGATAGTCAATTTAAAAAATTTTTTAGTGTGGAGAACCCAATTCCCCACAAACCCTTCTCATCCAACAAGAGCTGTACGCACCATGGCATTTGAATGATTTGATAGCTCGATTTGAAAACTTTCTTGGGGTGTGATGGGGGGACAACCCTATCCCCAAAAACCCTTCTCATCCAACAAGTGCCATAGGCATGAGTTGGATGAGGAGGGTTTGGGGTAGGGTTCTCCTGTTAAAAAATTCTGGGCCCATTTAAAAATAAAAAGTAAGGGGAAATATACCCTAGAGGCCACCAGAATGTGACATATGATACCTCAATTTGAAAATTTTCTTGGTGAAGGACACCCCAAACCCTTCTCATCCAACGAGTGCCGTCGGCACGAATTGGATGAGGAGGGCTTGGGGGAGGGTTCTCCTGTTAAAGAAATCTGGGCCCATTTTTTTAAAATAAAAATAGGCCGATGAAATAGTCAGATGTGTACCCATACGCGCAACTAGTAGAAAGCTGTATTTCGGAGGGCCACCACGGATGCCGACATTATGTATACCATAAAAGGTATGGGTACATATAGAAATCTATTGGAGGAGTGTCTAATTTGATGGATAAAGGGTTAATATCTCCGGAGCAAATTATCAGATTTACATAAAAAATGAAAGTGTCAATGACACTGTAGCTCAACTTGTCAAGACAAAGACATGTACATGTATAGTATGTGTCACACAGCAATGACAAACATCTAGGTAATGACCTGATAACAAAGGTACATATAAAGTATTGTAACGGTCTGTACATAAATACTGACCGTTGCCTGTAACAAATGTATAGGTAAAGTATTGTAAAGGTGGGTGACAGTCAGATGCTAAACTAGAAAAAAATCTTTAGTCCCAGAGTGGGTCTGACTGAACCCCAAAATATTTGTTCTCATAGCACAGTGATAACAAAGGCACCCCAAAACACACTCATTCCTGTCCCAAGGTGAAACAAAGGTACCCAAGAAGTTTCGTGAAGATCAGTTCACAAATATGAGCTGTGTAGAAGTTGTGACAAAAAACTGATTGGACCTGATTTCGGTACAAAATGGCCACTGGCAGCCATCTTGAATTTTGGACCGCACCCAGAAACACTCCTTCTCGTCCCAAGGTGATAACAAAGGTACCCAAGAAGTTTTGTGAAGATCGGTTCATAAATACAGCCTCTAGCCCGAACCGTATTGACATGTGCACTTACAGTGTATAAGAAGCACTGAATAAATCAAAGTTCATCTAATTTGCATAATTTCTGCACGAGAAAAAAACCCGTACTATATGTGATGTATTCCATGTTACTAAACATTCGTACAAAAATTTATTCAAATCAGAACTTTCATAAGAAGTTCTGTACAAAAGACTGATTGCACTAATTTTGGTACAAAATGGCTGCTGGTGGCCATCTTGAATTTCGGACCACACCCAAAAACACTCGTTCTCATCCCACGGTGATAACAAAGGTACCCAAGAATTTTTGTAAAGATCGGTTCATAAATACGGCCTCAAGCCTGAGCCGTATAGAAATCGTGTACAAAAAACTGATTAGACCTAATTTCTGTACAAAATGGCCACTGGCAGCCATCTTGAATCTTGGACCGCACCCAGAAACACTCGTTCTCGTCCCAAGGTGATAACAAAGGTACCCAAGACGTTTCGTGAAGATCGGTTCATAAATACAGACTCTAGCCCAAGCCGTATTGACATGTGTACTTACTGTGTGTAAGTAGCACTGAAAAAATCAAAGTTCATCTAATTTGCATAATTTCTGCACAAGAAAAAAACCCGTATTATATGTGATGTATCCCATGGTACTAAACATTCACACAAAAAAATTATTCAAATCAGCGCTTTCATATGGAAGTTCTGTGCAAAAATCTGATTGCACCAAATTTTGTACAAAATGGCTGCCATCGGCCATCTTGAATTTCGGACCGGACCCCAAAACACTTGTTCTCGTCCCACAGTGATAACAAAGGTACCCCAAGGAGTTTCGGAAAGATCGGTTCATAAATACAGCCTCTAGCCCGAGCCATATTGGAATTTGCATTTACAGTGCTGAAAGTAAAACCCAAAAACATCAAAGTTAGTTTACTTTGCATAATTTATGCACGAGAAAAAAACCCGTATTATATGTGATGTATCCAACGGTACTAAACATTCATACAAAAAATTATTCAAATCAGAGCTTTCATATGGAAGTTCTGTACAAAAAACAGATTTCTGCATCGTCGGTACAAAATGGCGGCTGGCAGCCATCTTGAATTTCGGACCGCACCCAAAAACACTCGTTCTCGTCCCACGGTCATAACAAAGGTACCCAAGAAGTTTCGTAAAGATCGGTTCATAAATACAGCCTCTAGCCTGAGCCATATCCAATTGTTGACGGACAGACCGGACGACGGGCCATGCCAAAGTTGAGCTAACTATACAGCACAGCACATCAGTAACCTGAATATATATATAAAGTAACACGACAATCGGATTGATATTTTTTGAGTTATCAAATGCCAAAGGGATTGGAGGAATTTTCAATTTGAAGGATAAAGGGTTAATATCTCAGGATCAAAATAACAGATTTACACCAAAAACTATACAGCTCGGTACATCAGTAACCTGAACACAAATATAAAGTAACTTGACAATCCAAGCAATATTTTTCAAGTTATCGAATGCCAAAGAGATTGGAGGAATTTTCAATTTGAAGGATAAAGGGTTAATATCTCAGGATTAAATTATCAGATTTACACCAAAAACTATACAGCTCGGCACATCAGTAACCTGAAAACAAATATAAAGTAACTTGACAATCCAAGCAATATTTTTCAAGTTATCGAATGCCAAAGAGATTGGAGGAATTTTCAATTTGAAGGATAAAGGGTTAATATCTCAGGATTAAATTATCAGATTTACATCAAAAACTATACAGCTTGGCACATCAGTAACCTGAACACAAATATAAAGTAACTTGACAATCCAAGCAAAATTTTTCAAGTTATCGAATGCCAAAGAAATGGATATGGATGCCGGATGGACAGACAGATGGACGGACAGACAGACGGACAAAGGATGGACGAACGACGGATGGTCACCCCGGATGCCGGCATTATGTGTACCATACATAGTATGGGTACACATAAAAAGTAAGGGAACTTATACCCTAGATGCCGCCAACATGCGCCATTTGATGAAACAATTTGAGATTTTTTGGGGGGGAGAGACCCCCCCCCCCCCCCCTCCTCATCCAACTCGTGCCCACGGTATCCATTGCAGATGCCTTCAGCATCTGCCAATGCCCAACCAAGATGTAGCCCCCCCCCCCCCCCCCCCCCCCCCCCCCCCATTTTTGAATGGAAATTACGGCCCTGGGGCCCATACAGAATAAATGCGTCCCGGTACCTCCCCCCCCCCCTCCCACTTTATGGAACCTTTCGACGCCCCTGCTTGTATTCTATGTAGTAAAAACATAAGACAACATTTATTTCCTCCATCACCATTCGCTATGGAAAACAAATATACCGTTGAAATTATGCAAAATATATCTACTGGTCGCCTTCATTTATAGTGTCACCGACACAGCATGATTTTGAGGTGTTACATGCCCCTAGCCTCAGGTACCCCCATGGCTATGCCAATTATGGGTCAGGATCTTAATTGGCATAGTCATGGGGTACCTAAGCCTAGAGGGCTGACTGCTGAAAACTTTCAAACGCTGGCAGATCGCAATGTTCTCCTGAGGTTAAGTCGGTTATGACTGTAAACAGTGTGTCCAAAATACAATATTATGGTAAACGGATCTGAAGAGCATATTTCAAATTTTCTAATTCTGTCTTGAATGTATGACAGAATTTGAAATTCTGAAACATGCTGTTTAAAAAGTGTTAATTAGCCGTTCAAAAATTCAAGAGGATTTCCACCCCAGAAGCCACCAGAATGCCCAATTTGGTCGCTCATTTCCAAAAATTTTCTGGGAGGAAAAATTCCCAGACCCCCCTACAAAAGCTTGTGCCTTTGGCACTCGCGGCAGATGCCTTTGGCATCTGCACGATTTGCCCCCCCCCCCCCCCCCCCTCCCTTTGAGAATTCCTGTATCCGCCACTGACTTTCAGTCAGGTGAGCTAAACTCATTTATTAAAAAATATTTCTATTTCTTATGGCCCCATTATTTTTTTACAAAAGTACTTACGGCAGCATTGAAGTTGATTATTATACTGAAGTAGATTGAGGTCACTTATGACATTAACATTTTCTTGTGTTCATCCCACAACTTATTTCGACTGGTACTGTAATCTAGTATTTTGTGGGCAATGTCAGCAGCTAAAGAAATAAGACGTTATAAAAGGGTATTTAACTACTCTGTAATCAGGTGTATAAAACAATGGTCAACAATAATTACCACTTTTCGACTTGTGTTTTTATTACAATCATTCTGAGTCAGTTGCAATTATCAAATGAAAAGGAAACCACAAAATGTCGACAAATGACATGCTGAAGCGTCGTGGTCGTATCTATGCTCCGTGCCAAGTATAATTCTCTCAGAAACTAATAATATTCTCTTCAACTTTTAGGTGAACAGAAACCAAGAAACAGAAGTGACTAATATTTTTTTTCCAGTTTATTTCAGAAGACCAGAAACTAATCCAATTTTTCGTTTCTTTCAGGTGAACACATCAGAAAGGAGATTTGTTCTCACTATACTGGAACCGGATGGTTCACTTGAGTCCCACTTAGTAGGTCATCATGGTGCGAACCCATAATGCATATTATTCAGTTTACGAACAATTCGCATCAAAATCTAAGCAGGCACAACTCCAACCCCATTGTAATGATAAGTCTTTTTTTCTAAATCAAAAAAATGTTATGTGAAAAAAATATGATAGGGGGGTGGGGGTGGGGGGTGGTATTGGGCATAAGAAATAAGAAACACATATTTAAATGAGGGCCGTTCTGTCCAATAATGTGGGCGATTCTGTCTCGAAATCTGGGCCGGTTTGTCTCGAAATCGGGCTGTTTGGACCAAAACCAATCTGGGCCGTTTCGTCCTGTTACCTCAATTTCAAACCTGAATGCATTCAAAAAATGTGAAATCAGACAGACGTTACTGTCGTTGGATAACTTGGAATTTAAAATTGCATTGTACGTATAGTTGTATTGTTTAGATATTCTTTGAAGTCAGCATTGATTTCAAAACATTTATTGACAGCTATGAATTTAATGTCCTGGAGTTATGTTGGTTGATTTAACCACCTGGATTCTACTCTAACATGTACGTTACATTTCAAAGACTGAGAGTTGGCATTTGCCTCTGATGTTGTCGGCGTCGCAAATTGCATGAAACTGATGGAAACGAAGTGTATCCACCTAGATGCACAAGCTTTGCTTTAATGTCCCATTTGCACATTGTGTTTGTCGTGCAAAGCTTAAAACGCATTTCAGGCCCAATTTTAACCCACTTTTTCCTGTAAAAGACAATTTACTTTCAATATCACAAGTAGTGACAAGTCAGCTGTGGATTTTGGCGTCGGCAGTCAATTCCACGAAAGTTGATGTCGACTAGTATTTAAACCATATACGCTACCACACAAAAACATGTAATACCCAGATTTCCAGTAATGGAAAATAGGAAGGTGCAGATCAACTTAGGGACTTAACTTTAACAAACTTGAACTGACCACACAACAGCCTCCCCCAATCAGGATTCTGACCACTGGATCTAAAGAAGAAAATTTTTCAAGATTTCCCTTCATATTGGACTAAATAAAAGAGCCCGTATATTAACTTGATTTTCAAAACTTGAATCTGACTCCCCTGTGGATAGTGTATACCATACATGTATATCAAAAGGTTCTCATTGGAAGGATGGGTGTGATAAGATTTTTAAAGAATATATCTTACATTGAATAAAGTTAAAATTCGGACTCGGGGAGGGAGCCAAATACTAATCGGGGGACTTGATTTGAACAAACTTCAATCTGACCCTCATAAAGATGCTGCATCCCAAACATCGAAAGATTCTGACTGGTGAATCTGAAGAAGATGATTTTTAAAGATTATTCCCCATATTACTCTAAGGCCTAAAAAAAAAGAAAACATTTGTTTCCGCTAACCCGTCCGACCATATTTCAAACCCCCAAGTCTAAGCATTTTAAAAAAAGGTGAAAAAAAAAACCGGTGACATTTTTGCCACTTTCTAAATCTAGCCACATATATTGATCGTCAAAAATTAAGATTTTATATAAAAACAAGAGGCCCCAGGGGGCCTTAGGCGCTCACCGAATGTTCCATACTGTTAAGACACAAATTTTATCAAAAGCTATTCTTAAGGTTCTACAAAGTAAATCTATACTCTCTGTGGAGCTAAAACATCAACAGGACTGAATGGGACAATGCTGCTGATCAAATAGCAAAAGATTCTGCATGACGGTTCTGAAGAAGATTTTTAAAGAATTTTCCTTGAATTGCACAAAGTAAACATTCACGCCCCTATAGTGAGCCCCAATATCGATCAAAAGACACAATTTGAACAAACATGAATCCAACCCATACCAAGATGATACATACCATATATCTAAAGATTCTGCCCACTGGTTCTGGTGAAGAAGATTGTTAAAGAATTTTTTCTTAAATTGTACTAAGTAATGAAAGTGTCAATGACACTGTAGCTTAACTTGTGTGTTGTGCTTGATGAAATGGATAATGTTCAATGTTTATGAAAGGATTATGAAATAAGACAAGAATTGTGATAATTGGGAATATGTTCATTTCTGTTCCCTGTATGCTATGTTTATGATAAAAATAATATGAGGTGTACACTGTACTAAAGATCTGAGGGGTGGGTTAATATGACCTCACAGTTAATATATGTGGCCCTCACAGTTAACATATATCAACAAAATTACAAAGAAATTATTCCAAAATGAGTCATCCTATCAAGTTACATTAAAATCCCTTCATAAATATGGCCTGTAGACTGTGCTAAAGGTTTTCGGGCTTCAGGCCCCTGTAGCTGTCAGTTTCCCAATTGCGTCCAAAGGGGACGTTCTCATCTAGACATTATATGAAGTCAACCTACCAAGTTACAATGAAATCCCTCCATAAATACGACCTGTAGACTGTGCTAAAGGTTTTCGGGCTTCAGGCACCTGTAGACATCACAGCTGGCCAACCACGACCAAAAGGGGATGTCATCATCTAGGCATTATATGGAGTCAACCTAACAAGTTACAATGAAATCCTTCCATAAATACGACCTACAGACATGCTAAAGGTTTTTGGGCTCGGGCAGCCATCAAGGCTGAATGATCGTGACCAAAAGGGGACGTTCTCATCTGGACACTATTTGGAGTCATCCTACCAAGCTACAATAAAATTCCTTCATAATTATGACCTGTAGACTGTTCTAAAGGTTTTCGGGCTTTGGGCCCCTGAAGCCGTCACAGTTGCCCACTCGTGTCCAAAAGGGGACGTTCTCATCTAGACATTATATGATGTCAACCTACCAAGTTACAATGAAATCCATTCATAAATATGACCTTAGACTGTGCTAAAGGTTTTCGGGCTTCGGGCTCGGGCAGCCATCATGGTTGAATGATCGCAACCAAAGGGGACAATCTCATCTGGGCATCATCTGGAGTGATCCTGCGAAGTTACAATGAAATCCCTTCATAAATATGACCTGTAGACTGTGTTCAAGGTTTTCGGGCTTCAGGCACCTGTAGCCATCACAGTTGACCAATCACGACCACGATCATGACCACGACCGATGTCATCATCTAGGCATTATATGGAGTCAACCTAACAAGTTACAATGAAATCCTTCCATAAATACGACCTACAGACATGCTAAAGGTTTTTGGGCTCGGGCAGCCATCAAGGCTGAATGATCGTGACCAAAAGGGGACGTTCTCATCTGGACACTATTTGGAGTCATCCTACCAAGCTACAATAAAATTCCTTCATAATTATGACCTGTAGACTGTTCTAAAGGTTTTCGGGCTTTGGGCCCCTGAAGCCGTCACAGTTGCCCACTCGTGTCCAAAAGGGGACGTTCTCATCTAGACATTATATGATGTCAACCTACCAAGTTACAATGAAATCCATTCATAAATATGACCTTAGACTGTGCTAAAGGTTTTCGGGCTTCGGGCTCGGGCAGCCATCATGGTTGAATGATCGCAACCAAAGGGGACAATCTCATCTGGGCATCATCTGGAGTGATCCTGCGAAGTTACAATGAAATCCCTTCATAAATATGACCTGTAGACTGTGTTCAAGGTTTTCGGGCTTCAGGCACCTGTAGCCATCACAGTTGACCAATCACGACCACGATCATGACCACGACCGATGTCATCATCTAGGCATTATATGGAGTCAACCTAACAATGTTACAATGAAATCCTTCTATAAATATAACCTTTTGCCTATGCTAAGGTTTTTGGGCTCGGGCACCCATCAAGGCGGAATGATCACGGCCAAAATGAGACGTTCTCATCTTGACCTTATTTGGAGTCAACTTACCAAGTTACAATGAAATCCCTTCATAAATATGACCTGTAGACAGTGCTAAAGGTTTTTGGGCTTCGGGCACCTTTAGCCGTCAAAGTTGCCCAAACATGGCCAAAATGGGACGTTCTCATCTAGACATTATATGAAGTCAACCTACCAAGTTACAATGAAATCCCTTCACAAATATGACTTGTAGACTGTGCTTAAGGTTTTCGGGCTTCGAGGCTCGGCAAGCCATCATGGTTGAATAATCGCAACCAAAGGGGACAATCTCATCTGGGCATCATCTGGAATGATCCTATGAAGTTACAATGAAATCCCTTCATAAATATGACCTGTAGACTGTGCTCAAGGTTTTTGGGCTTCGGGCACTTGTAGCCAACACAGCTGACCAATTACGACCAAAAGGGGATATCATCATCTAGGCATTATATGGAGTCAATCTAATAGGTTACAATGAAATCCTTCCATAAATATGACCTTTTACCTATGCTAAAGGTTTCTGGGCTCGGGCACCCATCAAGGCTGAATGATCCCGATCAAAAGGGGACGTTCTCATCTAGACATTATTTGGAGTCATCCTACCAAGTTACAATGAAATCCCCTCATAAATATGACCTGTAGACTGTGCTCAAGGTTTTCGGGCTTCGGGCACCTGTAGCCATCACAGCTGACCAATCACGACCAAAAGGGGATGTCATCATCTTCTGGAGAAGAAGATTTTTCCTTAAATTGCACTAAGGAAAAATTCATGCCCCTATAGGGAGCCTCAATATTGATCAAGGGACTCGATTTGAACTTGAATCAGACCCATACCAAGATGCTGAATACCAAATATCAAAAGATTCTGCCCACTGGTTCTGGAGACGAAGATTTTTAAAGAATTTTTCTTAAATTGCACCAAGTAAAAATTCACGCCCCCATAGTGAGCCCCAATATTGGTTGCAGGACTCGATTTGAACAACTTGAATCAGACCCATACCAAGATGCTGCATACCAAATATCAAAAGATTCTGCCAACTGGTTCTGGAGAAGATTTTTTAATAATTTTTCTATAATTCATACGGTGCTATCAGAGTTCTGCCCCATACAGAGCCCCCAAGGGACGTGGCCATTTCATTTGAACAAACCTGAATTGCCATTTAGTAATAAACATCCACATGAAGTTTCGTGAAAATCGGACCAGTGGTTTCAGAGGAGAAGTCGTTTGAAAAATGATCACGATGACGGACGGCAAGTGATAAGTTGAGCTCCCTTCGGTGAGCTAAAAATTCCTCATATTGACTAAGTTATAATTTGGGCTCCCACAGGGAGCCCAAATATGGACCCAGGGACTTGGCTTTAACAAACTTGAATCTCACCTCCCTAAGGATGCTGAACACCACATATCAAAACATTATGACTGCTGGATCTGAAAAAGATTTTTTAAGAAAATTAATCATTTCGAACTAAGTTACAATTCAAGCTTCCACAATGAGCCCAAATATGGACCTAGGGACATGGCTTGAACAAACTTGAATCTCACCACCTAAGGATGCTGCATACCAAATATCAAACCATTCCGACTGCTGGATCTGAAGAAGATTTTTAAAGAAAATTCCTCACTTTGAACTAAGTTATCATTCGGGCTCCCACAGTGAGCCCAAATATGGACCTAGGGACATGGCATCGACAAACTTGAATCTCACCCCCAAAGGATGCTGCATACCAAATATCAAAACATTCCGACTGCTGGATCTGAAGAAGAAGATTTTTAAAGAAAATTCCTCATTTTGAACTAAGTTATAATTCGGGCTACCACAGTGAGCCCAAATATGAACCCAGGGATTTGGCTTGAATAAACTTGAATCTCACCCCCTAAGCATGCTGTATACCCAATATCAAAAGATTCTGGCTGCTGGATCTTGAGAAGATTTTTAAAGAAACTTGCTTGAAATGCACTAAGTTCAAATTGGGCTCCCATACTCAGCCCAAATATGAACCCAGGGGGCCGATTTGAACAAATTTGAATCAGATCCACCCCACAATGTTGCATACCAAATATCAAAAGATTCTACCTGCTGGATCTGGAGAAGAAGATTTTTTAAGAAATTTGCCTGAAATGAACTAAGTTCGAATTCGAGCTTCTATACTGAGCCCAAATATGAATCCAGTTGGTCGATTTGAACAAACTTGAATCAGATCCACCCTACAATGTTGCATACCAAATATCAAAAGATTCTGCCTGCTGGATCTGGAGAAGAAGATTTTTTAAGAAATTTGCATGACATGCACTAAGTTTGAATTCGGGCTTCTATACTGAGCCCAAATGTCAATCCAGGGGGCCGATTTGAACAAACTTGAATCAGATTCATCCCACAATGTTGCATTCCAAATATCAAAAGATTGTGCCTACTGGATCTGGAGAAGAAGATTTTTTAAGAAATTTACCTGAAATGCACTAAGTTCGAATTTGGACTTCTATAGTGAGCCCAAATATGAATCCAGGGGGCCGATTTGAACAAACTTGTATCAGACCCATACCAAGATGCTGCATACCAAGTATCAAAAGATTCGGCCCACTGGTTCTGGAGAAGAAGATTTTTTAATAATTTTTTCTATAATTCATACAGTGCTATCGGTGAGTTCTGCCCCATACAGAGCCCCCAAGGGACGTGGCCATTTCATTTGAACAAACATGAATTGCCATATAGTAATGAACATCCACATGAAGTTTCGTGAAAATCGGACCAGTGGTTTCAGAGGAGAAGTCGTTTGAAAAATGTCCACGATGACGGAAGACGGACGGCAAGTGATAAGTTGAGCTCCCTTCGGTGAGCTAATAAAACAGATTACCAGCAAATATACTGCAAGGAAATGGTGTAGCCGAGAAGGCTGGTTGGGGTGGGGTGTGGTAAAAAATGAAAACACATAACACATGTATACGAATTTGTTAGATGTATGTTTGACACGTATAAACTAAAACGCACATGGAGGCGAAAAAAGAAATATTTTAAAACAAGAGGCCCCAAGGGGCCTGAGGGGACTCACCTGACATGGTAGCCTAAATATCAACCCAGAGAATTGATTTCAACAAGTTGCATCTGCTCCTCCTAAGAAAAGCTTATACCAAATATCCAAAGATTCCTACCAGTGGATCTAAAAAACAAGAGGCCCCACGGGGCCTGAAGCGCTCATTTTGTACAGAACACAATTTAAACAGAGTCCAAGAATGAGTCTACATTAAGCAAGCCATCTCCATAGGCTACACTGTCAATCCTTGAGTCCCTCAGAAGTGACAAAAATAATCTGGGCATCATGCCTTTTCTTCAGTTGATCATAAGTAAAATGCAGAGCTCCCCTATGAAGCCCCTTGATACAACCTATGTGGATTAATCTTAGTACCTCTAGAGGGTACTGAATACAAAATTTTTAATTCTTCAGCAAAATGGCCAATTCCAGCTCCCATAGAGAGCCCAAATATTAACCCAGGCTCTTGATTTGAACACAGTTAAATCTGACTTCCCTAGAGATGTTGTGTACCGAATATGAAAGCATTCTGACTGTTGGATCTGAAGAAGAGAAATTGTAAAGAAATTTCTTCGAATTGCACTAGTTAAGTTCAAATTTGGGCTACCATAGCGAGCCCAAATATTGACCTATGGATCCGATTTGAACAAACTTGAATCTGACCCCCCTAGAGATGTTGTATACCAAATGTGAAAGCATTCTGACAAGTGAATCTGAAGAAGATTTTTGAAGAAATTCCCTCATATTGTACTAAGTTAAATTTCATGTTCCCATATGGAGCCCAAATATTAACCTAGGCACTCGAATTGAACAACCTGGAATCTGACCCCGCTAGAGATGTTGTATACCAAATATAAAAGCATTCCGACTGGTGGATCTGAAGAAGAAGATTTTTAAAGAAATTTTCTCATATTGCACTAAGTAAAAATTTGGGCTACCATAGTGAGCCCAAATATATACCTAGGGATTTGATTTGAACAAACTTGAATCTGACCCCCATAGAGATGTTGCATACCAAATATCAAAGCATTCTGACTGATGGATCTGAAGAAGAATATTTTTTTAAATTATCCTCCATATTGAACAAAGATAAAATCTGGGCTTCTGTAGGAAGACCAAATATTAACCTAGGGACTTGGTTTGAACAATCTAGAATCTGACCCTCATAACAATGATGTATACCAAATATTAAAAGATTCTGACTGGTGGTTCTGAAGAAGAAGATTTTTAAAGAATGTTCCCCATATTACCCTATGTTAAAACTTCGGGCTCCTGTAGAGAGCCCAAATATGAACCAATGAGCTTTATTTGAACAAACTTTTATCTGACCCCCCTATGAATGCTGTATACCAAATATCAAAAGATTCTGATGATTGGTTCTGGAGAAAAGATTTTTTTTAATTTTTGCAAATATGCTGACTCAGCATTTTTTCGATGCCCATTACAGAACACCCTAACATAACCGATGGCAATTTTTTTTACCATTCAGTTCTACTGGTCATAAGGATACTTCATACCAAATAAAAGCTCTCTGTTCCGTGGGGTTTGGGAAATATGGGCGTTTGAAAATATTTCTATTTTTAGCTCCCAGGGTTCCCATGGGGATGCGGGATTTTTTTTTTTTTGCATGGGTCAAGTACTTATGACCCAATACTACCACAAACCAAATTTGGTTCATACCGGACCATCGGTTCAGAAAATAGAAATTTTGGGCGGGGCCAAAAATCTTACGCCTATTACAAAGCCAAATATTACTTTATGAACTTTGTTTGAACAAACTTGATTCTACACCTCATATGGAAGCTCCATAGCAAATATCAAGTCATTGCACACACTGGTTCTTGAGAAGAAGATTTTTAAAATATTTTGGAGCATTTTCCCCCACGCCCTCCCTATGGGGCCGGGCATACTGAGTTGAACAAAAATGAAATGCCCCTTTGGGACCATCACTCACACAAACTTTCACTTGAATTGGCCCAGTGGCTTTGGAGGAGAAGACCAAAACATGGTGTTGATGGACGACGGACGACAGATGACGGACGGGAAGCGATTAGATTAGCTCAGCTTGACTTTGTCAAGATGAGCCAAAAAGAAGATTTTTAAAGAATATTCCTCATATTGAACTAAGTTATAATTCAGGCTCCCAAAGGGAGCCCATATATGAACCCAGGGAATTGGCTTTAACAAACTTGAATCTCACCCACCTAAGGATGCTGCACACCAAATATCAAAACATTCCGACCGCTGGATCTGAAGAAGAAGATTTTTAAAGAAAATTCCTCATTTTGAACTAAGTTACAATTCGAGCTCCCAAATATGGACCTAGGGACATGGCTTGAACAAACTTGAATCTCACCCCCTAAGGATGCTGCACACCAAATATCAAAACATTCTGACTGATGGATCTGAAGATTTTTAAAGAAAATTCCTCATTTTGAACTAAGTTATCATTCGGGCTCCCACAGTGAGTCCAAATATGGACCTAGAGACATGGCTTGAACAAACTTAAATCTCACCCCCCTAATGATGCTGCATACCAAATATCAAAACATTCCGACTACTGGAGCTGAAGAAGATTTTTACAGAAAATTCCTCATTTTGAACTAAGTTATAATTCGGGCTACCACAGTGAGCCCAAATATGAACCCAGGGACTTGGCTTGAACAAACTTGAATCTCCTCTCTCCCCCCCCCCCCACACCCCCCCCCCCTCCCCCCTAAGCATGGTGCATACCCAATATCAAAAGATTCTGCCTGCTGGATCTTGAGAAGAAGATTTTCAAAGAAATTTGCCTGAAATGCACTAAGTTCAAATTTGGGCTCCTATACGGAGCCCAAATACAAACCCAAGGGGGCCGATTTGAACAAACTTGAATCAGATCCACCCCACAATGTTGCTTACCAAATATGAAAAGATTCTGCCTGCTGGATCTGGAGAAGATTTTCAAAGAAATTTGCCTGAAATGCACTAAGTTCGAATTCGAGCTTCTATAGTGAGCCCAAATATGAATCTAGGAAGCTGATTTGAACAAACTTGAATCAGATCTACCCCACAATGTTGCATACCAAATATCAAAAGATTCTGCCTGCTGGATCTGGAGAAGATTTTCAAAGAAATTTGCCTGAAATGCACTAAGTTCGAATTCAAGCTTCTATAGTGAGCCCAAATATGAATCTAGGGAGCCGATTTCAACAAACTTGAATTAGATCCACCCCACAATGTTGCATACCAAATATGAAAAGATTCTGCCTGCTCGATCTGGAGAAGAAGATTTTTAAAGAAATTTGCCTGAAATGCACGAAGTTCGAATTCGAGCTTCTATAGTGAGCCCAAATATGAATCTAGGAAGCCGATTTGAACAAACTTGAATCAGATCCACCCCACAATGTTTCATACCAAATATCAAAAGATTCTGCCTGCTGGATCTGGAGAAGAAGATTTTTTAAGAAATTAAAATTTTTTAGTAAATTTTGTTTCTTAACATACCTACCACAATTGTTTACAATTGGCTGTAACATAAGTGCAAGTCCTACTTCGGAACTACATGTAACTCAAGCTTTTAGAATCTTTTCCAAACGAGTTGGAAAAGTACTCGAGTGCAAAAGCACGAAAAAGATAGAAAAAAAAGGTCGAACGAGACCAGCGCTTGAAATTACAGGTACTCTCTCTGCACACCTCTTGCGTTTACCGAGCGCATGCTCAACAACCGTGACGTCAATTCCGTATTTCCGCCAACGAGAAGTTTGTGATTTAGCGGGGAGGCATTGATATCAAAGATATCCCCAAGGAGGGTGGGCCTCCAGTAAACAATTGTGGTAGGTATGTTAAGAAACAAAATTTACTAAAAAATGTTAATTTCTTTTCAACCTACTCACAATTGTTTACAATTGACTGAATAAACAATAGGAGGAGGTGAATCACATAACCAATACTAACAAGAGTAGCAGAAAGAAAAGCAAGGATGGCAGAGAACAATAACGAAACCTGTAATGAAGATAGAGAGAAGGCAACTGAAAAGAACAAGGCTGAGTGAAGCACAACCTCGATAAAAACAATTTTAACAAGGGTGCACAGCAGCCTGAGCAGCAACGAGAGGGCCTAAAGAATGAAGGTCCTCAGATTGCTGCTGAAGGTGGCGGAGATAAAAGGAGGAGAAGGTAGAAGCATTCCTCCAGTAAGCCACATTCATAACATCCCGGAGCGAAACAGAATTGGAGAGCGCCCAGGATGTAGAAAAGGCATGAACCTCATGAGCATTAAGCTGGTTCGAAACAAGATCCGACACAGACAAGCGGGAATAAGCCAGCTTGATTGCAAGACAGATCCACCTGGAAATAGAATGGGATGAGATAGACTGCCTCTTAGGAATGAGAGACAGAAAAAATCTCTTCCGACCCCTCCGAATGAACTGAGTGTGAGTAATGTAAGTCTTGATCGCATGAACAGGACAAAGAAGAGACCTCCGGCCATCTACAGCAGGGAGAGCCCGAATGCAGATGGGAGGAGGTACCGAATCAGGAAGCTGATTCTTAGCCAGAAAAGAGCAATCAGTAGTGAAGGTGACAATTTTAGCCTCATTTCGGAAGAAGGCAGAATCAACAGATAGCGCATGAAGCTCACTGACTCATCGAGCAGAAGCAAACGCTAGAAGAAAAGCCGTCTTATAGGTGAGAAAACGCATGTTGGTCTCAGATAAAGGCTCGAATGGAGCCCCCCTCCAAACAGTGCAACACCCATGCCAAGTTCTACTTGGGTGTAAGACGCAAAACTCGAGGCCTCTTCAAAGAAAAGTGCCGAATGAGTTTGGAGAGAAAAAGATTACGGCCGATGCACCGCTTTCCCACATAAGAGAAAGTATCTGACAGCATAGACCGATAGCCCTTAATCGTAATAGGCTGGAGGCCCTTGGAGTCAAAAAGATATACCAGAAAATCTGCAATTTGAGCGATTGACGGATCACGGTAATTCACATTGTGATCTGCACACCAGCGGCAGAAAACCTTCCACTTGGCAGCATAAGTCATGCCAGTGGAATGTCGCCGCGATGCAGAAATACACTCCACTGATCGTCTCGAAAAACCTCTACGTCGGAGACTGGACCTGAAAAGACAGGCGTGAAGGGACAGGCTCGCCAGGTTGTTGTGATACTTCCTGGGACGATGTTATAGCCCCCATATTATATTAAGATTGATATATCCTTAGTAGATAATTATATCAGAAAGATATTTTTTATTAGTGCATTTTCTGACTGGTCTCACTCATTTGTACCCAGTGACCTTGTTTACATCTTTGTTACACTGATCTACAATTATTGTACATATAGCTGTTGATTGTTTAAGTAGGTCAGGGACCTTGTTTACTTGGATTGTGACAGAATCACCTGGAAACTGATAGAAACTGATAGAACATTGTAGACATTTCATCTTCTAGGACATTCTATCTGGTTACTATATAAAGGTTTGTCAACAGAATTCAAAAACTCATTTTTAGAAAGCCATTTCAGAAAGACTCACTTCAGTTAAAACACAGCAGTTGTTTCCATTGGAGATTATTATTGTTCTAGGACAGTGCATTTATTATAGAAGCAGTGCTTCTTTGTGAATTTGGAAGATTGCACTAAAAAAATTTCCGACCATGTACAAATGGCGGA
Source organism: Pictodentalium vernedei (assembly GCA_031216915.1). NCBI lineage: Eukaryota > Metazoa > Mollusca > Scaphopoda > Dentaliida > Dentaliidae > Pictodentalium > Pictodentalium vernedei. The sequence goes on from CM062295.1 coordinate 139,046,887, forward strand.
AATAAAAGGAACTGACGTCACGGTTGTTGCGCATGCGCTCGGTAAACGCAAGAGGTGTGCAGAGAGAGTACCTGTAATTTCGAGCGCTGGTCTCGCTCGACCGTTTTTTTTTATCTTTTTCGTGCTTTTGCACTCTAGTACTTTTCCAACTCATTTGGAAAAGATTCTAAAAGCTTGAGTTAGTTCCGAAGTAGGGCTTGCACTTATGTTACAGCCAATTGTAAACAATTGTGAGTAGGTTGAAAAGAAATTTGCCTGAAATGCACTAAGTACGGATTCGAGCTTCTATAGGGGCCCGATTTGAACAAACTTGAATCAGATCCACCCCACAATGTTGCATACCAAATATCAAAAGATTCTGCCTGCTGGATCTGGAGAAGAAGATTTTTTAAGAAATTTGCCTGAAATGCACTAAGTTCGAAATCGGGCTCCTATACTGAGCCCAAATATGAACCCAGGGGGCCGATTTGAACAAACTTGAATCAGATCCACCCTACAATGTTGCATACCAAATATCAAAAGATTCTGCCTGCTGGATCTGGAGAAGAAGATTTTTTAATGTTTTTCCCATTGCCTACCGTGTTAAAAAGTGCTGACTCAGCACTTTTTCAAAGTCCCGAAACTGTGCCCTATGATAAAACCAATGGCAATTTTTTTTTACCAATCCTTTCTGTTGGTCCTAAGGAAGCTGCACACCAAATAAAAATTCTCGGTGCCGTGCAGTTTTGGAGATATGGGCGTTTTAAATTTTTTCTATTTTTAGCTCCTGCGGTTCCCACGGGGCTGCGGGAAATTTTTTTTTTGCATAAATCAAGTACTCATGACCCAATAAGCCCTCACATAAAATTTGGTTGAAATCGGCTTCTCGGTCAGAAAATAGAAATTAGGGGCGGGGCCAAAATTTTTTGCCCCTCCCATAACAATGCCAAATATTATCCCTCAAACTTCTCTTGAACAAATCTGAGTCTACACCTCAAAAGGAAGGTGCATACCATATATCAAGTCTCTGCTACTGCTGGTTCATGAGAAGAAGATTTACAAAGATTTTGGTGCCCCTTGGGGGCGTGGCACCACCCAGGAGGAGGGGCAACTTCATTTGAACAAATCTGAATTGGCATTAGGTAATAAACATTTAGCCAACATTTGAATAAAATTGGGCTAGTGGTTTAGGAGAAGTCGATAATGTAAAGTTAACGCCGGACGGACGACGGACGGATCACGATCAGTAAAGCTCCCGCTGAGCTTCGCTCAGGTGAGCTAACAAGAGGCCCCACGGGGCCTGAAGCACTCATCTTGTACAGAACACATTTTAAACAGAGTCCAAGAATGAGTCTACATTAACCCTTTACCTAACGTGAAAAGCAGACGACACTTGCAAAAATAATTCTTGAATAACTAATTTTTTTCATTTTTTTGTCTCAAAAACATAGGTTATGACCCCTCGTTGGAACGAGCTCGACGAGCTCGTTCCAACGAGGGGTCATAACCTATGTTTTTGAGACAAAAAATGAAAAAAATAATGAAAATTAATTGGCGATTTTTGAGAATAGCGCTGGCCGGTTTTGGCCGTTACGTTGGTAAAGGGTTAAGCAAGCCATCTCCATAGGCTACACTGTCAATCCTTGAGTCCCTCAGGAGTGACAAAAATAATCTGGGAATCATGCCTTTTTTTTTACCATTCAATTCTACTGGTCATAAGGATACTTCATACCAAATAAAAGCTCTCTGTTCTGTGGGGTTTGGGAAATATGGGCGTTTGAAAATATTTCTATTTTTAGCTCCCAGGGTTCCATGGGGATGCGGGAATTTTTTTTTTTGCATGGGTCAAGTACTTATGACCCAATACTACCACAAACCAAATTTGGTTCATACCGGACCATCGGTTCAGAAAATAGAAATTTTGGGCGGGGCCAAAAATCTTACCCCTCCTATTACAAAGCCATATATTACTTTACGAACTTCGTTTGAACAAACTTGATTCTACACCTCATATGGAAGCTCCATAGCAAATATCAAGTCATTGTACACACTGGTTCTTGAGAAGAAGATTTTTAAAATATTTTGGAGCATTTTCCCCCACTCCCTCCCCATGGGGCTGGGCATGCTGAGTTGAACAAAAATGAAATGCCCCTTTGGGACCATCACTCACACAAACTTTCACTTGAATTGGCCCAGTGGCTTTGGAGGGGAAGACCAAAACATGGTGTTGACGGGTGACGGACGACAGACGATGGACGACGGACGGGAAGCGATGAGATTAGCTCAGCTTGACTTTGTCGAGATGAGCTAAAAAGTGGCGGGGATGGATCGGGTGGGGAGAGGCAAAATTGATGGATTTCACTGACATAGATCCTCAAAGGGGTCTACCAAGGGTAACTTTTTACCAGGAATCTAATGGTGGGGGTTTAAAAAGTGGCGGGATTGAAGGCCCCGCCCAGAGGCAGGTCTGAGTGTACTGCCCATAGGGCGGGCTGGGTCGAAAAATACGCGGCCCCTATATTTTGTTTTTTTTTGGGGGGGGTGGGGGGGGGGGGGGGGGGCGGGGTGGGTGGGGTGTGGGGGTGGGTGTGGGGGGGGGGGTGGGGGAAGGGGGTACTTTTCATATGACCCCTACATTTTCCCGTGCAATGTGGAATACCCTGCTAGTTAGTTATATTTGAGGAACATCATTTTAGTCATATTTGAAGTTGAGTTCATCAAAATTAGTATATAAGGGTCCAACTTAGCCCCAATTTGCCGGACCTAGGTTCGAATTTGCCGGCCCCCCTTCCGGACTACGGAAATTCCTATCGCGGAGACAACCACTATAGGCTCATTGGCCATGTCTATTCGCCTGGCTATGTACGTTTCGCATCGCTCGCATCGCAGGCTAGGTGTGGATGCTTTATGTTGGGGGGTGAATGGAAACGCCAGATATAAAGAGTAAAATGGTTAGAGTTGCAATGACGCCGGTGACGCCATGGTGAGCTCGCGACGTCATGACGACATTGACCGCTCTCGATGTCCACAGAAATGGGTGACTGGCACCTGCAAGTTGCTATCTTCCACCTGCAAGTTGCTATCTTGCACATGCAGGTTAGTTATCTTGCGACAGCCATCCTATCTCAGAAGACCGGCTCCCCCATACTTGCCCCAGTGGCTTACGTTCCCATATTTGACAGCCATCCTATCTCATAAGACCCAGCTCCCCATACTTGTCCAGAGGCTTACATTCCCCGTATTTGACCCGGTGTCCTTACCTCTGCCGCTTGACCAAGAGCGACACAGTCGCCCTTCCCCTTGTTCCAGAAGCCCTTCACGCCACGATTCCCTAACCCTGCCTTCTCGACCGAATACCCTAATCACATCAGAGACCCGTCGACCTTATTCCACGACCAGGCCTCCGCGACCTGCGCCAGTGAACCAGGAACCCTACACCGAGCGTTCCGATTAAGAGCGGCACAGCCACTCTTCCCCTTCTTCCAGTACCCCTACCTCAACAAGCTCGAAGGCTCATTTCAGTGAGTCGTTTGAAAAGCTGCTTCTGGAGCAGCTCCCCACGATTAAGAGCGGCACAGCCACTCTTCCCCTTCTTCCAGTACCCCTACCTCAACAAGCTCGAACAGTCGCCTGACAGGCCAGTCATTGCTGGTGATCACTATAATCCAGATGTAGAAGAATCGTTCGAAGAGTTGCTGGGACTAACTCTTTGATTACTAATTTTCTCCTCGAAGGCTCATTTCAGTGAGTCATTCGAAAAGCTGCTTCTGGAGAACCTCCCCAGTCACACATCTGTATGAGTCGTTCGAGGTGTCAGTTTTCGAGGGGCTGCTCTAGTAGCTCCTTGTTTCGAGCCGACAGAGTAGGACAGAATCGATCAGGGAGAAGAAGGGTCGAAAGCCTGAAAAGGGACATCCTGTTCCTGTTAAGGGTATTGAGACCCGGCCCAGCATTGTCTACCAACGGCACGGCCACCTATTGGGAAACATCGGCTATTCAAAGACCCTACAGACGTCAAGTCACTCACCTCTATGGACATCGACTGCAGTCAACGTCGTCATGACGTCGCGAGCTCACCGTGACGTCACCGACGTCATTACAACTCTAACCGTTTTTCACTCTTTATGCCCGTCTTTTCCCATTCACATCCCCAGCATAAAGCATCCACACCTAATCTGCAATGCAATCGATGCAAAACGTACATATCCAGGCGGCTAGACTGACCAATGAGCCTATAGTGGTTGTCTCAGTGATAGGAATTTCCGTAGTCCGGGAGGGGGGGGGGGGGGGGGGGGGGGGGGGGGGGCGCAAATCCGAACCTTGGTCCGGCCGGCAAATTGGGGCTAGGTTGGACCCTTATATACTACTTTTGATGAACTTGACTTCAAATATGACTATATATATAACTAACTTGTAGTGCAAGATAGGTA